>CM069448.1:59351767-59655846 GCA_035610835.1 Ophiura sarsii
GAGAATCATTCTGTTATATGTCTTGGCCACAATAGAGTTCAGACATATGCCTCTGTAATTTCCTGCTTGACTTAGGTCACCAGATTTTGGGACTGGTATCAGGTTCAATATTGCCCACTGGTCAGGTTTTGTTTTTCTAGGAGGGCCTTATTACAGATATCCAGTATTAAATCATCAAGATTGCATCTTGTCAGGAGTTCAGGTGGAATGTTGTCCTCTCCAAAACTTTTCCCCTCCTTGATAGATTTCTTGGCTTTCTGGTACTCAGTGTTATTGAAGGCAGTACACTTAATTGGTAGTTCTTCGAAAATCTTTGGGATGTCTTCATCTTTATCAGTCACTACCGGTGGATTTCCTAGGAGTTGTTGGAAGTGGCAGTACCAATTATTGACACGTTCTTCCTTTGTCTTTCCTTTGAGGATACCATTCCTAGAGGTTTTCCTTCCACTTACTTCATTAATGAGCTCCCAAGATAATCTGTGTTGCATGTTTAGGGTTGCCTTTTCCACTTCTTTTAATTTCTTGTCCAGGTATTCAGAATTTACTTCATCATAGGCTTGGTCGAGTTCTCGTTTACCTGCTTCAAACTCTTGTGCAGACTCTTTACTGTCGTTTGTGACATGTTTCTCATATGTCTGCCTTAGCTTCTTTCTGGCAGTTTCTACTTTTCTACTATAACACAATGCCTTTTGCCTCTTCTTACATATTTTTGGTAGTAGTTTCTCGGCAGTTTCTTGATTTGCTGTGATAAAGTTTCCATATCTCACTGTTGGATTGTCATCACAGGTGTCATTTAGTAGTGTGTATTTGTTTCTGACTTCGACAGAATATTGATCTTGCAGTTCTGAATCTTGAACAAGCTTATTCCAGTTGTATTTCACTTTCTTTGGCTTGGTTTTGCTGTTTGCTCGTAGGCTTAATCTAATCTTTGAGGTCACTATTCTATGATCGGATCCAATACTTGCAAACGAATTGTAGGCTTCTGTGTTCAGAATACTATTTTGCCATTTCTTTCTGATCAGGATGTAGTCAAGTTGTGCTCTGAATCCACTTGGTAGAATACAGGTCCATAGTTTTGTTACTTTCTTTTGGAATCTGGTATTTGTAATAACTAGGTTATTTTCCATTGCAAACTCTTCCAATATTTCCCCGTTCCTGTTTGTGGTTTCATGGTAGGCAAAAGGAGCAATGTTGTTACCAATCCGGGCATTAAAGTCCCCAATTACTGTCAGGAAATGATGGGCCGGTACTGATTTGGTAGTTTCATTCAGCTCGTCATAGTAGTCTCTTACCTCATCTTCACTTGCCACATTGGTGGGAGAGTATGTACATATTACCGTAGTTTTTGGATTGCCATTAAAGGTTGCTTGAATGGTTCTGGTGCTTATGTAGCAGATTGAGGATATGGCTCGTTGTGCTCGTGGACTTAACAAGATGCCAACTCCACCCACTGCAGCTCCTTGTCTATTTCTAGTAGCAGATGCTGTGACAAGTTGGTAGCCCTCTATGATATTATCATATCTTATCTGTTCATCTGTATGAACTATTCGATGCTCTTGGATTCCAATAATGTCAATTTTATATTGTTGAGCTAAAGCACACAGCTCAAGTTGTTTGTTTGTGTTCCTAATCGTTCTTGCGTTTAGGGTTGCAATGGGTTTAATAACGAATGAATACATTGTTATAATCGGTTTCAGCAAATGTGTCACCTCTTGCATATTGGTGGAGGTGCAAGGTTGATTCGATGGGGATGTACTGGTTGTAAATTGCTATTTGCCATGTTAATACCCAGTTAATCCTCTTAAATATTGATCATTGGTTTATACAGTCCTCAAAATAAGTAACTGACCAGGTAATAAATATGCTTTCAACTCCAACACTATATTGTTATACATTGTTATATTCTACGTAAAAGTATTACATTTATTTTATGAAGTTGTAAGAAAATGATTGCATGCGAAGATTTAATGAAATTTAACAAAGTCTGTTTTTTCATTTTAACATTTTGTTCGTCGTTATTGATTAACTGGTAGCGACAACTCACGGGTCGATAGTAAGATCACGGACATATGGTAAGATGAGGATTGGGGATGCTTCTATTGATCAATGCAGCTCATACACATACCTGTCACGTTGTCCTGCATGGTCAAAACCAAAGTGTGAAAATGTTGTGTTTTGAATTATTAATGCGATCTTCATGAACAATATCTCAAATTAAAGAGGAGTATTTTCTTTACAACTTCATAATTTAATATTTTTACAACACCTCCCTATTTTTACGTTGGATCTATAGTGTTGGAGTTAAGAGTATATTTATTACCTGATTATCTTGAGGACTGTATAAACCGATGATCAATACATCTTTATGAAAGATAAAAGCTCAGAAGAATACTCAGATTAGGCCAAATATATATTTTGGTGTGTTACTTATGGAAAGAGGCACTCATGAAACTGGAGCTCTACGATTTATAAACCACGTTTCCAAAGGTATGGATAGACGAGATGGCCAAACTGTTTGGTCATTACATTTTGCGTCGGCCACCCTATCATTGTGATTTAACCCGGAAGAACTAATATGGCCTTCAATTAAACGTCATGTTGCAAAGCACAACCAAACTTACAACATCAATGACATTAAAAATGCAAAAATAAATCGATGAAGGCATTGGAAAAAGTGTCCCCTATCAGCAGGAAAATGCGTGTTGTCACGTCCGGGAAATTGCAAATTCGTACTGGGAAAAAGATCACATCTGTGATATTGACATTCCCCAAATTATCATCAAGTTATCTGAGGATTCAGACCACGACACGCAGATTCATCGGACTCGAGTAATGTCGAAGACATTGGCAAGTGAAAATTGATGATAAGCGTATAACATCATGTTTAATATTGTATGCCTAATAAATTTAAAGTGCGCGTGAAACCATGATACGTCTATGGTGTAACATACGGTTTTTCCTTTCTGGCCTGTTTCAGGTTATATTGATTTATTCGGGAATGAGTTTACTACCTCTCCCAAAGTTTTGACAGGCCCAACACTTTTAATGAGGTGACACATTTGCAGAAACCGATTATAGAAAAGTTCTATATATGAAGAGGTATTTTGCAAAAGGGCCTACATCCACTTTGTCTCTTTTTGAGAAAAAGTCAGAAAACTTTCTAATTATTCAAGTTGAGCAATGGAAAAACCGAATGGATTATGAAAGAGGTACACCACATACTAACTTAAATTGGAATAAATTTCAAATGTGCTAGTTTTTAATATTTTTAAAATCATGTTTAATTTTTTTGAAAAGTTTGATGTAAGCCCTTTTGAAACAAAACTCCATCTGTTCAAGCCCTTTTGCAACAAAACAACAACTTCAATGGCTGTATACAATGAGATGTAGGTCTTTATGAAATAAATGACTTTGTTTCCTTGAAACATAATTGTGCCCTATACATTTCTATAACAAACTCATTTTTGAAAAGAAATGCACCATAGCCCTTTTGCAACAAAGCTCTTCATATAAAGGGTTCAACAAAAGAAAGTATACCACTTTGTTTATGTCATTTTGAGTAACTTTCAATTTGTTTTTGACCAAACAGGCTAGATAGGCGTTTAGATGAATCTTTTAGGCATAATTTGATACCAAATTTGCCGCCTAACAACAAAGATAAACCATGATTAGCACCATTTAAAGGAAAATTTCCCATTTTCAAAAGTCGCATTTCCAATACACAGCATGAGAAGATTTGGTTAATCTGTCCATGTTCTCCCCATCCAGTAACATTCCTTTACATTCAAATCCTTCACCCATGCATCAGTTTACATTTGAATTAGCCCGCGCATTGAGGGATATGCGCGGTGATCAGTACGGGATAAATACGGCATATGTGTTTGTTAACAATTAACCCTTTCTTCTCGTGCTGTGTATTGGAAATGCGACTTTTGAAAGTGGGATATTTTCCTTTAAATAGTGCTAATCATGGTTTATCTTTGTTGTAAGGGGGAAAATTTGGTAGCAAATTATGCCTAAAAGATTCATCTAAATGCCTATCTAGCCTGTTTGGACAAAAACAAATTACAAGTTACTCAAAATGACTTAAACAAAGTGGTATACTTTCTTTTGTTGAACCCTTTATATCCCCTGCAGTAAAACTTGGCGAACCTTGCTGCTTGAACAACTAAACAGAAGAACGGAGTGCAAGTGTATGAATAACTGTCAATGCTGGGATGGGGGATAGGGAATTCAGTCAACTATTATAAAGGTTCAACAAAAGAAAGTATACCACTTTGTTTATGTCATTTTGAGTAACTTTCAATTTGTTTTTGTCCAAACAAGCTAGAGAGGCATTTAGATGAATCTGTTAGGCATAATTTGATACTAAATCCGTATTTATCCCGTACTGATCACCGCGCATATCCCTCAATGCGCGGACCAATTCAAAATGTAAACTGATGCATGGGTGAAGGATTTGAATGTAAAGGAATGTTAATGGATGGGGAGAACATTGACAGATTAACCAAATCTTCTCGTGCTGTGTATTGGAAATGCGACTTTTGAAAATGGGATATTTTCCTTTAAATGGTGCTAATCATTGTTTATCTTTGTTGTTAGGGGGCAAATATGGTATCAAATTATGCCTAAGAGATTCATCTAAATGCCTATCTAGCCTGTTTGGTCAAAAACAAATTGAAAATTACTCAAAATGACATAAACAAAGTGGTATACTTTCTTTTGTTGAACCCTTTACACTGTATGTAATGACAACAACCTCTGTACCTTTTGTGAAGTCGACTTTGCAAGATAATCTATCTCGACATGATGACATCTACTTTATGTGAAGTTGACTTGGAAAGATAGATAACATTATAGGGAAAATCATTCGACATAATACTGATGATATTAGGTCTACTCGTCAAGACATATTATCTCGCTATATCACGAATGGCCTAGTCACAAGCCTTCCTTCCGAAATAATTCACATTTTGAGAAAAGATGATTGAAAGCAAAAGGGTGTTCATGAAATCTGACGATACTGGGATTCGAACTCAGGACTGTTCTGTCCCGAAGCGAATATTATAACCATTAGACAAGCTAGACCGTCGGTGCCGAGGTAGGTTAGCCCCTACTTGTATTACAGAATGAATCTGTATAACTGAATGCCCTAGACTAATTCGTGATATGTAGAACCATGAAATGGAACTCTTCCCTGTGTTTATATGCTTCATCGTCTCACCCCTTATTATTAGAAACCCTGTACAAATGTACCAATATGGGTGTGTTGGCAAATCTGTGCAATTATGTCCAAACCTTTTAATGTCAAATACCACTGATGCTTGGTGTTCAAGTTTATTGAGATGAATGATTGAAGATAAGAAAAGAGGTTGGGTCTGATTAAAAACACTGTTGAGTAAACTTATAAGGATCATTTGCTTTTTGTTTATGTGACAACATAAGGTGTCTTTAGTCTCATAGAAAAGGACTACCGATATGTCGCTATAAAGTGTACTACCCGTTTTTAGGGTTGGGGGTAGCATCTTAACACTTTCCACGCGGCAGGCGTCTGCAGACGACATTCCAAAATTACATATTCTTCGAAGTAAGGTTCAAACAGTTCAAACAGTTATCCACTTTTCATGGTATGTATCTGCCGCAGAGGTACCCTGGATTACAGTTCTCAAGTTCTCTGAGTATATTGTAACTCCACGAGGTATAATCTTCCTGGGCTCTTCACTCTTGGTTTCATTCACGTCTATAATCCAGAACTCCGAATTTGCATTCGGCCCTTAGGCCCACAGCCCTTCCGTCCTGTTTCCATCGTATTTCCTTCTGCCTTTCTTTGTTTTGTTTTCCTCTTTCCTCTGCCCTGCTGTTGTCTCGTTGTCACGACGCCCGCGTACTGCGTTGCATTGCGCATTGCGTTGCGTATAATAGTCTATTTATAACCTTGGACCCTGACACTTAAACTAGAAGGATTTAAATTTAAATCCATAAGATTTACTTTTAAACTTTCAGAGACTGTAGTTAGGGACCAATCAATATAGGATTTAAATAAGTCTTTACAAAGTTTAACACATTTCAGTCCCTCAAGGATTTAACAATTAAATCTTTAAGATTTAAAATTTAAATCTATGTTAATATTTTAAAGATTTTTAATTCATGAAATAACAAAACCTTTTCGGATTTAAAATTCCAAATACCTCAAGAGATTTAAAATAGATTTTTTAAATCTATAGTTTTTGTGTATGTGTGCGGCGTAGTAGTCTTGACAGCCAGTATGACTGACATATTAAAAGGCATGTTTCAGTTTAGTGTACATCCGAGAGCAATTTGAGAAAATAATAATAATAATAATAATAATATAAATAATAATAAAGTGTAGTAAGACAAAGGGATGTGATGTAAACAACGTATGTGTGGCATTCCTGACTGTCAATTCATCCATCAAGTCCGAACAGAAAAACACACATTTGAGTAAAGTCTACATCTTATCACCATGAAAACCTTTCAAAATGCTCTCGGATATATACACTTTTGATATGTCAGTAATGATGGCACCGAAGCCATTTTCGGTCATGTTTCCCCACAGCCTCTACGTACGCCGCTGCACACAAAATCGCAAAAGAAAGATGGCGACGTCGAGAAAAGAATCGGATTGGATCATGTGCACGCATCATCATCATCTGGTTTAAGTGCTTCAAAAGATTTAAAGTTTTCGTGAACTCGGAATTGTTTTAAATCGAAGGCCGCAAAAAATAATTCTTTAAGACTTATATTAGGGTAAGTCTCAACTAAGATTTAAATGTTAAGTCTTTCTAATTTAGAGAGTACCTGGCACACACCAATGCAATTAGCTGTAATAAAGAGGTTCGCCACACATCCATTTAAGTTGCAGTAATAGAAAAATTGGTTTTGTAAATACTGATGGATATCTCCCAACAACAGAAAGTAAACACACAGCAAAAAAACACAAGGCTTGTTTATTTACTTAAATTATCCAACTTACAGTGACATTTTCATGAATAGCGACTTTTAACAAGTTAATTACTGTCGTAAAATTACATTAATAATGCTAATCATACACAACTGATAACATTCTAAAATTGTTAGTATTATCCGATATACATGAACAGTATAGTTATTGCGTGTATTTTTTTTTCTGTTCGGAATCTAAAATCCTAATCCTACCAGCTCGTTTTTTTAATAAAAGTGAGGATTTCTGAGTATTTTACCCAATAATTCGCCGCTCCCCCAACGGGATTCGATCCAGGGACCCTCCGCACACGGCCATCAGCTTTACGTTCGCTCAGTATATTGGACCTCTTTATAGGCTTGGTTGATTACGACATGGAGAACCGTCCACGCATGCGCTTGGAGATAGGTCTGGGTCGTGGTATATTGTGGTATTTGGTCGTGTTAGGGTTAATGTGTTAAATTTTCAAATAAATATGCAATATCATCATTTTGAGAAACCAAATTTTTGAAACCTGCATGGAAAATGCGACAACCTTTCCCTTTATTGAATTACGAGTTTCACCATCCATCTAAGCGGCAATCATTAGACAAATTATGGATATGTACAGCGTGTATCAAAAAGAACGCAACACTTTTTGTCGAGAGCTGTACTGTCAGAGTAAAAGACAAATCACTCTAAAACTTTTATATTCTGTTAGGTCTACTTATTGGCTATCACATAGTCAAATTACAACGATATCGATTATTTATTCGCTGAGATATTAAAGGTATAAGTAGAGAAGTGCAAAACACGTTTTACATCGTTCGTTCTAAAAACTTGGATTTTCCTGTCCGATTAGTGTTATGGCTTAACTGTTTAATAACTGTGTAACCTTAATGTCTGGAATGGTTTATATTAATTTCCTTTGTTTGAGTAAGGTGGTACAAAAAATCATTGAATCGTGTAATCTGATAATCATTCGACCATTTTTAATCACCCTTTTTCAGTTCTGAACCACCGATTGCTATGATCGCCACATAATATGTCTATGGTACGTTCTTTCATAAATTAAAGTTCATAATCGATGCATCTTAAAACAAGGACAACATTTTGTCCCATTCACAACAGACTAACAATGACTGATTCATACAAAATAATTCCTACCTTCACTGGACTATTCCATTTGTTTGTCTTTTGAATAATGTGCCATACTGTTTTATTTATGACATTAACGAGAGAAAAAGAGAGAGGATTTGCAAACAGACTTTGTAATCTAGATTTTCAAGTTGTGTCATTAACTATCAACTAATTTATTGCCAGATTTAATTAATATTGATATGATACTGTAATAGCCAGACATTTTATACATTTAACATGACATTTTCTTCTCAGAATGATGAGTTTGATTCCAATTATTTAAGTACAATGAGTTATTAAAGTGTCTTGCTAATATTCACCTGATATGAAAATCAGGCATACAGGATAAACAATGTAAAACGTGTTTTGCACATGTCTACGTGTATCGTTGATATCTCAGCGAATCAATAATCGATATCGCTGTAATTTGACTAAGTGATAGCCAATAAGTACACCTAACAGAATATATAAAGTTCAGAGTGATTTGTGATTTGCCGTAATCGGAGAGCTCGCGACAAAAAGTGTTGCGTTTTTGATACACCCTGTATACATTACACACAAATGGTTAACACTACGAATGATTAACACTCAAGAATGCGGTTTTAACTTTACCTTAGCGCATATAATATGTTGTGCTTTTTATTCATCATTTACCATCACAAACTTGACATCGGTATCGATTTTCAACAAAATACTAATTATCGTATGAAAATGACATAAATCATGCTATTCATTCAAAATAAGTAACGTTTTAACGGTGTAAATACGCTAATAATTTAGTCTTATCCATGAAATACTTATAGGATTAGACAAATACACCAATTTGATAGCCAAACATTTGTTCTGCGTCTACTGATTTGTTTTCAATTCTGTTGATTTTTAGGGATGGGTGAACTTTGAATATACAGGGTGAATCAAAAAACATTGTGCACGATTTGAAGTGGCCATTTGACCTTGATGCGTGCATTAAACCATAGAACTTTTGTTGTTTGTATAAAGCGTGGTTAATCTAGTTTATCCTCCCAAAGTATAAAAGTAATCGAATTAAAAATAAGCAAACTGTGGCAAGTTTCGTAAACTGACCGCGCTTTTCGCCTTTCCAATGGGATTTACACAGTTAAGACATGAATATTGCAGCAGCATGATGATATGGAGTGAGAGTCTACAAGAAAGGCTGTGCCTGTAATTTGTTACAGGTTCCTGGTATATTAAATGAGCCAAAGGTGGTAAAAACAAACTAAAAATATTGCACAAATGAAATGTTCTGAAGACACTTTGTTTCTGGATAGTTGCACTGAAAAGTCATTTACATTTGCCTTTTTAGGTTCACACGGTATGAGTTACGGTCTTCTGCTAAAGGTGTTTTTTAAGACATACAATAAAATGTTAGCTTCCTTGCAATTCAGAATAGAAATCATTTAGTTGTTTGCTGATATTAAGTTTTGAGAATGAAGCCTTCCTTCGACATGGCCACCATTTTGCTGAAAACATGTGTGTTTCCTGTCCAACATGTTACGAACAGCTCGTCTAACCATTCCCCTGTTGCGGTGTAGCCTGTCACTTCGGCTCTGACACGTGCCTCCACTTCTTGAAGACTTCTTGATTTCTTGGTCTGTAACAGGTGATGCTTGTATTCAGATTTGCCTTTTCATTTGACAACTCAGTATCAGACTATTAATTACTTTTCCCAGAGTGAAAGAATGATTTTACAGGAACATTTTGACAATTAATGTGATAATAATGACCATTTTAGCCAAACCAATTTTAGTGTGTGTAAATCCCATTGGAATGGCGAAAAACGCGGTCAGTTTACAAAACTTGCCAGATTAACAACGCTTTATACAAACAACAAAAAATTCCATGGTTCAATGCACGCATCAAGGTCAAAGGGCCGCTTCAAATCGTGCACAATGTTTTTTGATTCACACTGTATTTCATTACAAGCGCAATTTCTATACACTCGTATATGGATACTTACAGCTCTTCTCTTCTCATATAATATTGTTTTAAAGAATAATCACTTAGGTCTACTACTGTATGACTATATATATTGCCCGCAAACAATGAGCTTTTCAAAACCACATGTTGCATGTATTTTGTGTTCATTTCTTCTCTTGAAAGTTGGAACTTTATTATGTGATGTGTATCGTTGATGTGAATACGGGTGTGTATTTCAGTTGATTGGTAAAGTGAGTGCTGTGTGTGTATCGACTTTCATTCTGTATTTGCATTAATAAAATGCCCGACATTTTTTGTGGATAACGTCAGTTCCTGATTTGATGGGAATAACTGAGTGTGATCTTGAGCCAGTGCCTATTTTTATATTTAAAAGTTATATCACATCTATATAAATTTATGTTAACATATTGATTGCAATTAATATGAATAGATAAAACCACACCAAACCTAATCGTAGTATCGAATTGTTTCTGAATGATACGCGGATTGATATCTCGCACAATATCTATGAACCGCATTATATAGGTTTAAGTGACATAGAGTTAGCGTCTTTAATAACATTTATTTAATTTAATACATTTATATAGTTTTTGAGTAGCAACTACCGTTCCAAATGATTTAACTTATAATACATTTATATTTATTATTCTTTTTCAGAATTTCAAGTCTGGCCTTGAATATCACGGGGTTTTCTTTTACGTATTTCATCTCTATAATCAGAAATAAACGCGACCAAAGTGTAAAGAAAAGGATTAATGACTGAATTGATAGGTAAAATCAGTGCAACAGTCCAGGCATACATTACTGGGTCTAGTGTGATGAGTCCTCCCTGAACACATATGCATACGACTTCAAGAGGTACCCAACAGAGGAAATCCGTTATGACGATTGCAAACATTTTCATCGCTCTGCGTATTTCTTCTTCTTGAGTTGAATTGCGCCCGGCTGTTGCCATAGTTTGTCTGATGGTATGAAAGATATTTATGTAGAAGATTGCGATCAGAATAAAACAGATCAGATTCACGGCAATAAATGCTATGATTGAAAAATATGTAGCAATCTTGTAATACGCGACCCCTGATGTCAAATAGTCTATATTCTGAGGTTTTAGAATTGTATGCAAATTAAAAACCGGTCTAAAATTTGGATTGGAGGAAATAAAAAATTGATAGTCGTGCAAATCAGCCGCAGAGACTATTTCTATTATTATAGATCTAGCTTCTGTAAAAGAAACGGGTCTTTTTACAATTGGTACACCAACACATACTTCAGAAATTTCATAAATGTCCTGAAACATTCCTGCAAGTAACACTGGTGTTACGCTGAGTAGAATAGCAACGCACCAAATTATTGTCACGCATATTCTCGCACTTTTTGGACGTAACCGACGTGAACTAAATGGATACTTCACACCTTGAAACCTGTCAAAACTGATTAAAGTTAGAAGAAATACCGAAGCTTCACTGGATAAAAGTGATAGTATGCCGGCTATTTTGCAAGCACTTCCTTGTCTCCATAAATCAGCATACGACGGAAAATAATCTGCATAATATGCATCAGCTATAGCCAACATGATCATATCAATTCCCATTATAAAATCTGAAAACGAGAGATTCAATATCAATACAGATTGAACCGTACCTCGCGCTTTAGGCCTACATATACAGCGAGTACCAAACACCATTCCGTTGAAAAGTATAATCATTATGCCAAGCACCCACATGCAAACTCGCAAGGCAATATCGTTAAGCATTCGCTCACATGTTAGATAAACCTGTCTAGGATGTTTGGAGATGCATTTAACATAATCCGCCATAAAGCAGCATGTACCATATTCGTCCACCAGTACGATAGTTGAATTTTGTAGACCTATAAAGGATTGTTTCGTTACGAGGTGTAAGCTATTGTGGCTAAAGTCTAACACGTTTATACTAATATTCTGAAATAGTTGGTCGTCCAAACTTTCGATTCGGTTCTCTGATATGTTAATTAATTGGACGTGGTTCAAACCATCAAGAACATGTTTTGTTAAAGTAGTTATCACATTCAGCTCAATATTCAGAACTTTGAGTTCATATAAGCCTATAAAAGGTTTCCCCGTAATTATCTGTATTTGGTTATCGGTTAGGCGAAGGATTTGGAGAACTCGTAGGGAACTAAATAATTCCTGATTGATTGTTTTCAAGAAATTACGTGTCAAATCAAGAATTACCAAATTGTCTAGATACTTAAAAATATAAATCGGTAGATCAGATATGTAGTTATGGTCTAAAAATATTGATTTTAAAGAAGTGAGATAATCGAAAACTGGACCGTTGATTTGAGATATAGAATTGAAACTTAGTACAAGAATCTCCAACATTGATAATTCGCCAAATGAATGTAAAGCTACCAGATGATTATGCGATAGATTGAACCTTTTCAAAAGCGTATGCTTAAATCCATACTCGGGCAAGGAACTTAGGTTATTTCTACTTGCGTCCAATAATCTTATGAAGTCCAGTGTATTGTTAGGCAACGCTGAAATCTGATTATACTGTATGTACAGTAAAGACAGGCGACTCAGTGGTCTCAATATTGCTCTTGGCAGCAAAGACAAGTCATTATTGTTCAGTTTGAGTAAAGATAGGATTCCAAGTGAATGGAATATTTGTTGCGGCAGTGAAGACAGTTTGTTGTGATCAAGATGTAATATTCGGAGACGACCCAATCCACCAAATGCCCCAGCTTCTAATTCATAAATTACGTTATGATCAAGAGAAAGTTGATGAAGTTTATGCAGGTGAAAGAATGTGTTGTTTAGTAATTCCCGCAATTGATTGTTATTTAAACGAAGAATGATCAATTCTATTAGGCCATTAAATATTCCGATCGGCAGATATGATAAGACGTTATTATCAAGCCAAAGATGTCTTAATTCCGGATTTGAATCAAAGGTATCGGGTGATATACTAGGTAATGAATTGTTATTTAGCGATAGGTGAGATACTCTGGGATTAGAATTAAACGTGATCGATAGCACCGATAAATCGTTATCCCTTAATTCAAGAACAATAAGTTTGACCAATGGATCAAAGATCCCCAAAGGTAATACGGTTAATCTATTCCTATGAAGTTTAAGTTCTATGAGATTAACCGCATTTACAAATAAACCAAGCGGTAGCTCTGTTATGTGATTATTAAACAGGAAAAGTTTCACCATTCCTGTTGAACCGAATATTTCACGGGGTAATGATGTTAGTTGATTTTCTTGAAGTGCAATCATCTTAGTTTGATTAAGTGTGGTAAAAGCACGTTTTCCCAATGTTGTAATCTTGTTATAATCAAGCTTAAGGGTGATGATATCATGCATGTTCGCCAGCAAGCCATCATGCAGTTCGGCCAGTTTGTTATAATCGAGATGTAATACTTGTAATTGCCCTAAATCATCAAATACACCCATTTCTATACTTGACAATGCATTGGAAGTAAGTAGTAATACCTTTAGCCGTCGAAGTCCCTTGAATACTCCATTGACTAAAATAATAATATTATTTTCTCTTAAATCTAAGTACTTTAGCTGATTTAAGTCTTTAAAACCGTTAACAGGCAATTCAACCAAGATATTGTCGTCCAAATACAACGATTGTAATGATGGCAATCCAGTAAGTGTATCAACTAGTAAATGTGTGATATTATTGCCAGCCAAGTATAATTCTTTCAATTTGCTCAAGGCATAGAAAGCGTCAGGTAGAATGTGATTGAAACCTAAATAACGTAAATATAAAAAAGTTATTTTGGAATTATAAATCATTAGAGCATTTGACTTTGTGTTTCCACACACAACTGTCCATTGTGCAAAGCCTAGGGTACAAACGCATTTCTCTGGACACTCTATGTCATATGTCACTCGATCTGGATCTGGGGTCCACTCGTTAACTGGAATACCTTCTTTAACCCTGTCATATGTATTTATATTGCATGTATTTTCAAATTGTATCCCCATCTCAGGGTGATTTGTTACACACAGGGGCATATATGCATTCATAGCATATACGTTTAGATGTGCCTGAATATTCCTGAAATGCAATCTGTATATTTTAAAGGGCAGGGATATCGTACATATTTTATTATGATTCAATACAAACGATATATACCGAGCTTGAGATTGAGAAGTACTACAGTTGTCAAAGTTGGTGTTTGGATTTTCAGGGTTAGTGATGTCAGAATATTTTTCAACATACATGTAAGAAAACCTATTGGTTTCAATATGTTCTTGAAGCGTTATTGATGTCACATTACCTTCCGTTAAAACGATATCAAGGCCGCAATATTTGCTCTCTACATCTGGCATGCTATTCATTGTCCCAATGAGCAATGGATCTCTAGTAATATTGATTTGTTGAGAACTGCAAACATCCACGGCTGGTGTATTTGCATAACACTGGCGCCCATTTTGCAACAAAATGGCCAATGAAATTGCAACGTGCAATTTAAATCCCATAATGATTTCACTAATATATTTACTACACTGTGATGAAAGTCATTGCAATAGATGTTGCAGTTATTTATTGAATGTTAATGTAATGCTAAAAACCAGTCCTTATTGTGCAATCTGTAATTGTCTTGAATGCATTCCTGTAAACAAGATTGTATCAGTACATTTATCTTTCAAGATATTACAAATGACGAAATGATAAATTACACGCTCGTATCACTTTCTTGCTTGAAAGGATCATCAAACCAAAATGTGTTTCTCCCGGAGGTAATTGTTGTGCGGCAGAAGTTTGTTTCTAAGCAAATTCGTAGACCGCAACGTCCATCGTCTTGAAGGTGCTGGCCAAATACCTGTAGAAAATGAACATTAAGAATTAAAGACTACTATTTGGTTTAAGAACAGAATACAACAACATATGAAGAGCTGATATGCAAAAGGGTTTACGTCCATATTAGTGGATTTGAGAAAAAACAACATGAAAGTGTTCCGGACTACATGTAGTGTGATTGATGCTTGTAAATATAATGTGTGCAATGAAAGAGGTACAGAGTATACCAATCAAATACGGTATGTTTTTCAAATCAATCACTTTTATTTATTTTTTGTTATTATGTTTTTTATTTAAAAAAAAAATGAATGTAAGCCTTTTTGCAAAACATTTCAATAAAATGCACACAAACAGTTTACCACACGAATATAAACACTCACCAAATCAAAAATTGGAATGAAAAAATAAATTGAATGGTACACACAATTGAGATTAACAAGAAAAATACTTATTTTATTACAGTGGAGCTGTGGGTTGGGGTTTGCGGGCACAGGCCTATAATGATGTCTCCTTAGCAGATTATTCAAAGATTTCAAAAATTGCCAATATTGACTTGATACTTTACTTGGAGGTTTGCACAGAAGAACCTCATTTGTAAGTTACCTGCATTAAGCGCGCAAAACAGCCTACATTTTAAATGGGGTGATGGGGATGGGTGAGGGGGGGGGGGGGGGGTGTAGGGGTAGGGAGGGGGAGGCAGTCATACAACAGTTTCCTTTACGAGCACAGCCATTCATCTTTTGAAAATTATTGTTGAATGTGTGGGCCAGGGTGATGTGGTGTTGGTCTTACCACTATCACTAAACACATGGATACATTAAAACAATCACTATCGCCGAATTAAACAGTAAGGGGCGGATCGTTGGGATCTGACGAGGGGACAGAACAGGAACAAAACAGGAACAATAAATCTCGTTTGATTCTTTACTTGTCTTTTAATAGTGAATTATAGAGGACAGTATAACGGGATACAGGGCAGTATAACTGGACACAAGTCCTTTTGCAAAACATTATTGTTTTCATGGACGGAAGTCCTTTTGCATAACATCTCGGACCTCTGCATTGCATTACTATGGGATTTAGGGTCTTTTTCAACAAATTACCCACATTGCTAGAAACTACTACCAAAATACTATATATTGCCAGGTAATAACTCGTTTTAGCTCTTCAATTATACAGAATCAATATTGTTGTAGGCATTTTTTTTACAATAATTAATGGTATCTGTCACTATACCTGTATCGTTCAATACTGGAAAATAAATATTTCCCACTGACAAGCACTAAAACACCACCTGAGTGGAGGCCCTGAATGTTTCTATGGACCTATTTTCCATCTAAGACAGAATGTCTTGTAGTATCGACTGATACTAGAACGTTTTGCTCCAGTATAGCCCGGTACTGGACAATGTAAAATGTTAATATATCGGCCGATACTGCAACGTTTTGTTCCAATATTGCTCAGAATTAGAATCATTATAACAACATAAAATGTCAAGATTGAAGTTGATGGCCTAATAATTAGCACACTCGGTGATAGTGCAATATAGGTAAGGAGGATCAGCCTTTCGAAGTTCATTGACGTATAACCAGCTAATTTGATAATAAATTGATAGAAAACCCTTTCCTCCATATCCCAGTAGAGTCTTTAGTGGTTTGAATATGTACAAATATTTTCCACTAATTTGCATGAAATTTGCGAACATTTTGGTCCAACCCCCGAATGTGTCATTATTGTTAAACACTGAACAGTAGGTGTGGATGCCAAAACTCTTTATAAGCGAGATCAATATTATGATTATGTAGCGATTAGTTATAACACATGATTATTTTATAAAGTCACGTTGTGGATCAGAAATGCACACGGTACCAACGCTAGATAAATTATAGGTGTTTGCATAATGTATACGCGTGCTATTATGTGTAGCTGTCGATATTGTTAGTTACCGGCGTATTGGGAATCTGGGAAGCGGCACGTAAAGGCTTATCATTTTTAATATTTTTAAAAATTATTTAACAGTTGGCTAATTACTTTTTTGAAAACAGTAACGATATTCTTGCATTTAGCTATAATTACTACATGTATTTCGGTCGCTTGAGACTCTCAACAATGGCTTTGTAATACACATTAGCGCTCGTTCATCTGTCATCCACGTAAACACAGCCTCTGTGGTCTAGTGGTTTGTTCTTCGCCGCGATAGTGAAGAGGGACCGGGTTCGAGACCGTGTATTTTTAGGGTCATTGTTAATTTAATCAAGCCAATTTGTCCGTGTCTATATATTATTTATTTATTTCTCTATACTCGGATTGCTTCCTTTACTAGATCCTCGTGTGGATTTAACTGAATTTCGTTAGTCATAGTTTCGGCTAGAATCATGCTTATAGGCTATCATATAGCTAATATATTTACTACTACATGTATATCGGTTTTGAGACTCTCAGCAATGGCTTTGTAATACACATTAGCGCTTATTTATCTGTTATCCACACGTAAACACGGCCTCTGTTGTCTAGTTGTTTGTTCTTCGCCGCGATAGTGAAGAGGGACCGGATTCGAGACCGTACAAGGTCATTGCTAATCTAATTCACGCTAGTTTGTCCCAGCCTATATATATATATATATATATTTAAATGATTAAAGATGGATTTAACCTTAAATGGGGCATTATTTAGGGGAAATAATGTTTCCCGTGTATTAAAATATAATTTATTTCCAATTTTACATCGCAATTATATTCAAAATTTCAATAGAATTGATTCATCATAGCTTCGCTTACAATATTGCATACACTAATTACAAGCATTTACACATTTTGTAGTATTCCACAGTAGCCTATAATAAAACATTGAAAACATAGCAAACTTCTTCTTTTTTGTCTCAGACTTTTGCCCTGAGTGCGGTTTTTAGTTACCAAAAACATTTAGGGAAGGAGATCACGGATTGTGTATGTCAAAAAATACTACCGGTTAATTTTGTGAAAATCCAGAGGAAACACTTCAGGTAAGGTCTGCAGATGTTTGCACATGCACAAGTGCTAATTCCCCCTAATTTGCATAGAATTTACATACTTTTAGTGGCGCAACCAATGTACTTTTACTTTTTACTAAAACTGGTCTAGGTGTGGTAATCTCGTTTTGATATAAGATTACAAATACGCTCTATTAAATTGTTAATGACTTTTATTGTTGCTTCCAATGATATTTGGTTCCATCAAAGTTATAGAGCCATTTTTAAAAAGCATAATCATCTAAAGATCAAACAAAAAATGCGCGCGAACCGTGCAAGCATTTCAGGTTTTAACTAAAATGGTCCAGACATTTTTTGATGAAGCCATCTTGTGTGACGTGACAAATTTAACTTATTTGAGAGTACAATACAGTATGCCATCGTTGCATTTGCATGCAAAAGTGATTAACGTTTTGGGGTATCTATTGCGCTATACAAATAAATCGAAAGCTCAACAAACCGTCTATAAAATAGTAAATCAAAGTTTGGTCCAAATTAGATAATATACTTTAAACCCAGCTTAAAACAATAAGTACAAAATATTATTTGCAACAAGGTAGCACTAACACATGGAAAATTAAAAATTGTGGACTGAAAAAGTTTAATTGTATCGCTCCATTCGTACAAAATAATGGAGCAAATTAACAATAGGGTGTTGTCTCAGTTATGTATTAAAATAGAATAATATCGACTTGTTTGTGTCAATCGACGATTAACTGTCAGCGTCCTAAGTGCTTAAGCGGCCGGGGAATCTCACGTACCATTAGTGTCAACGTGATGGGTGTAACAATTGACAATCTCTAACACAATTAAGTGGTAAATCAATAAAATTGCGCGCATTTTACCACCTACGCCCAGTTAGATTTTTTGATTATATGTATTATTAAAACACTTTCCACGCGGCAGGCGACTGCAGACGACATTCAAAAATGTCACAAAATGTGTTAAAAATGTCAAAATCATTGAATTTCATTACCATTATTTAGAATCACCATGAGAACTGCATTGACAAAAGTACAAACATGCCTAGTATAGGTTCAGTTATTCTTGAGATAGACTTTACAAATTGGGAAAGGTTTCTGAAAAACCTGTTTTGAAATAGTATAGCCGCGTGCAAAGTGTTAAGGTAGCATATTATATATAGTCTAACCATCACTTATGACAGTCCATCTACGCTGGAGTTTTTGCCATTGGCAATTAAGTCAAATAGGGTACACCATTTCAGTAACAATCATGGTGATCCCACAAAACTAAATAGCTCCCCCCCCCCCCATGCTTTTACATGTTAAACGTCGATTTACTCGCTTATAAAGGGACTGGTTTTTTCAACTTACATGTTTTTCTTTAAGTTCATGATATTTGTGATCATTGACATGATTAAAATTCAACATTTATATAGGGTAACCCTGAAAGCTCCGTGATTATGGACAACCGGCGTATCGCTCTATGATCATCAACAATTTGAGCTGAGTTGACAGTATTTGTACAATCATAATCAAACAAAACCTGCAAATTGTACTGAAAAGATCTCTTTTTGCACTGTGGTAATAGATTTGAGTCAAATCAGGATTATATTCCAACATTAAGCATTTCAGGGCAATAAGTACTTTTCATGATTACTTATGATTGTGATTGGACCACAGGCTTCAGAAATAGAGAGAAAAACCGATCGTCGTCGGCAAAGACTACAATCATTTAGTGGTGTGGAATCTTAAAATCTGATAGCCTTGATCATCGTCATCTTCATAGGATTTGTTTCTTCATGGTTTCTTGCTCCAGCATAGATAGGATAAATGTGTTTGTTATTGTTTTGCTTGTCATTTTTTTTAAAGAATACTAATTTGTATAATATGGTTCCTTTACCCAGAGAAGATGCATTATCAAAATGAACGTTTTGTATGTAAATTGTAAGTATGCAGCTGTCATTTTTCTTTAAAAAGGGCTCACAAATATGCTGACATATTTTTGTCAATTTCTATGACCCCTATCCGACGCATAATCTACAATAATTGTATATCACCATATTATTAAAACCATTACTCCATTTTCGTCATTGGAAATCTGTCTCATTTCATGTTTCTATAAATAGGATCCCATTGGGTTATGTGTTAATTTGGTATATACTAATGACAATTATAGGGTTTTCCCGTACATTTTAAAACATTTTTAATACAAATTAGTCACAGCAGCTTACACAAACTAGTCCTGAATATGTAATTCTTAACTTCAATTTAGTCTTAGTAACAATCATGTTAGTCTTAATATCAATATTCACTTTAAAACAAAATTCGCTGTTATTCTTCACGCTAGTCTGATTTGGTCCGACAAAGTGTACAGTCGACAATTCGGAGAGGCAAATAAGTCTTCTACAGTACATTATTAATTATTTTGGCAATATATCTAATGTTATAAGTTATAGTGATATTATTATTATTGAATCTTCCTTTATTGAGGGTAAACAGCTTCAGTGTCAAGCATTGCTTTCCAAGCAGGCCCTCATTTCACAGAGAATAATACATAATTATTTATAAAATACATGGAATATGACAACTATTTACATAAATATATATACAAAACCATCAGATAAATTCAGCAAGAAAATGCAGAAATGTAATATACTTTAGAACACAAGTTTAAATTCCATGGATCTTTGTTCTAAATTGTTGCACTGACATATTCTCAAGCTCGGTTCTGATTGTTGATGGCAAGTTGTTCCAAGCATATGCTGCCCTAACATGAAACGTTCGCATACCTGAGTTAGACCTAAATCACGGTACAACCAAAGTATTACTAGTGTGATTTCTTGTTACATGAGAATGGTTATTATGAACAAACTTCAAACTGCATCGATAAGTATGATGGACTTACATTTCTTAAACATTTATACACAATTAGTAAAAGGTGATAATGCCATCTTGTATCATGTTGTGAATACTGATTGATCATTTTTCAACCATTTTCACCAATTTTAAAGTATATAAACTAAAGAAATGGTCAATTATTTGTGTCATTATTCCATGTAAATTGAAAATAGGCCCAAAAATAACGCACATATTGGGTCTCGTTTCAGGGAATTATAGGTTTTTCCGTTCAGTTTGAAACATTTTAATACAAATTAGTCGCAGCAGCTTATAAATTAGTCCTACATTTTTTACCGTGCATTTCTCAACTTTAATTTAGTCTCAATAACAATCACTTTAGTCTGATCAATATTAATTTTAAAACAAAATCGCTGTTATGCATCATGCTAGTTCAATTTGGTCCAACAAAGTGTTCAGTCGACAATTGAGAAAAGCAAATTAGACTTTTACAGTACAAATTAATTATTATGTCAATGTATTTCATCTGATAGTCAAACACGTGATGAATACTGATTAATAATTGTTCAGCCCTTTTCACCAATTTTTCAACATATATTAACTAAATGATTTGTGTCATTATTCCATGCAAATTAACAATAGGCCCAATAATAACGAACATATTGGGTCTCGTTTCAGGGAATTATTCAATTTATATGTAGGCTATATCCAATGAATGTTCATCTATCAATTGGTTGTCTTGCAAAACAGCGTGGTAGATATTAACATTCTGAGCAATTTCAAGAGATTAGAGATTTTTATAATTGAAGACTATATCAGCAATATGATCAGTTCAAGACGTCTGTTGTACATGTATATAGGCTTAATGCCTAAATTATTGGCGTCGAGCGTAATGAAAAAGAAAGATTTCAAATCCAAGAATCTCTATATTTACCTAATTAATTTGAATACTAAATGTGATTGAACCTCAAAGGCTACAGTACTGCTCAAAGCTCCGGGATCAACGATAACAAATATAAGTTCTTTCGTACTTACGTGATTTACATAGGTGTGCGGTGAACAAAATGATAGGCCGACTACAGGTCTAGGATGTTACAGCATGCTCCCTCTTCAGCGATCTGGCAATAGATCACCCTATCCAATCATCTCCAAAAGTATATGAATGATCGATTTTCACCCGCAATACTAGGATATAGCTGCTTATCTTCAATGATACACAATAGAGAATACTTCCAGATTCTTGTCGGTAGATTTGACTAGGTTGACTTCGGAGACAACTTGCGGACTCGTCTAGGAAGATGAAGCAAACGAATCACTGTGTACGTTGTACTTGGTCTATCGGTATCCGTGTTTTATTCATCCAATCATCTCCTTCGTTGTGACGTCATTCCCTGACGTTATTAACTGCCATGCATATATTTGATTCAAATACTAAGGCATTTATTTGGAAAAGAAACAATTTCGAAATAAACGTAGCACGTTATATGTATATTATATAAAAAAAAACCACTGCTAACACCAAATACTGTTTGGTAGATAATCCAAATACAGCTAAACAAAATACCATTAGCAAAGTATAAAATATTGATTTTCTGTCATTCTGAAACGATTGAATAGAAATAGTTGTCCTAATCTTTTTCAAAATTTTACGCGTATTCTTTTCTCTCTTATAATGAAGTTTGACTTATCAGTTGTAAATCATGTACCGTAAATCATGAAACTAGGCAATCTATCAATTTCCGAGTGCTATCTTTTTAATAAAGTCCACATATCAAGAAATGTGTCTGATCACACTCATGTCAATGAAGTTATTATAAACTGCGCCAATAAAGTATCGAAACACTTACAAATGGTCAGATTTATCAGAACCTGAATTAGTATGCAAAAAAATAATTAAATAATTCGATTCACAGTTATCTTCTGCGCATTTTGACACCTCTTTTGTTGCGCTATGATGTTTTTGGCGGATTTATGGGCACTTGAGTGGCTTAAAGTCGAATTCTAAAGTTGCAAAAGCCCCTATTTTTTTTTAAAGATGGCGGCCATATAGAGGGGCGCGGGGACCCAGTCTAGTGGTCGATACCAAAATCGTTTAGAACTAATTTGTAGCAGAGATTGTCTCAAAACAATCCCAGAATGCCTTTACATATCAATGGAAAGATGATGCCTTCTTCTTTCCAACAATATCACATTTGTAGCAATTACTTTTTACAGCGCTCATCCACTTGCTTGGGAATATGGGAAGTTCTCAATCAAACGGCATGTGCCGAATTTACAACAATTTTGTGCTCAAAAGAACAACTCTGTCATCTTTTCAATGAAGTGTTGCATTGACAACTCCAGTGTAGAGTAATACTTTTTTGAATTTTGAACTTAAAATAGTGCTTATCTTGGTACAAACAACAAGTTTGGTATCTTTAGAAAGATGAACACATTAGCTTTCCATTGATATGTAACCCTATGAACATTTAATGATATCTAAAAAAATGCAGGCAATTGAAATCAAAATCCAAGCATTTTATGAGGGGTTTACATAGACACTTTTAGCTAATGTTTTTTTTTAACAATTTTAAATATCTGAGATGTAAAGAAATCTACATCTAGCTAGGAAATCAGCATATCATTTATGGGACTAATTATCACAGAGTACTGTAAACTGAAAGGCCTCTCACAGACAAATCGACTGTGTGACATCAAAATTGTGGTCGATTTCCCCCCTAAAACAAATCACAAAAATCCAACTAGTGACGCTACTCCCTCTGTCTATGAAATGTACATTGTTTTCTTCAACCATCCTCAATAATATGGTTCAAAAAGAGTAGGGAGTGTTTCTGACAGTTTATACTTGTCATTTTTGCCCATCTACCTACTACAGATTGCATTTAGCATAAACCTTAACATGCGGATCCAAGGTAGCTAAGATGGTGTTGAACCAAGTGTTTCTCTCACCACGCGCAAGTATAAATCCCAGAGCACCTACTCGATATATGTGACCCATCACATCAAAATGGACATGTTGGAAGCCCAAGTCAAATCTGAGTTATAGAATTGCAATGGCTTAAAATAGCACATTTTAAGCTTTGAAACGATACCGTGAAGGTAATCGGACTTTGTAATCATAAGATATGATTTGATTTGAAGAAGAATATTTTTTTTCTCAATTATTTACTCTATATTTCACCAAATATATTGGCCTATACTGGGTCTACCGACAACATGTCCTTTTTGACGTGACTGGTCCCATAATGAAATACGCATGAGTCAATATTTGTTTCATATCATGATATCACATCATTCTTTTCCAGCCATAATGATAGTAAAAACTATCACATGTTTGAAATCAGACCTATCATGAAATAAAACATGTTAGCGATATCCAAACACTGTGCTATCCATTACCCTATATCTTTCAACATTTAATTATAATGTTTATAATATCTTATTAAGGGAGCAAAGATATATTGTACACAGGTATAAAAACAACTCATTTTTGATCTCTGCAAAGTATTTGTATTCTTTGGAAACAATCTCTGTTTATGGTATAACGGCCTGTCGAGTCATCTCACTTAAAACCCACCATTTATCCATGGTCCGTTTCTTTTTATTCTGTAAACATTTGAAATGATTGCACTGTACACCAACTGCAACAGTTGTGCAAGGGGAGCAATTATTAGCGTTAAAATAAAAACACATTTTCGATACTGTAGTATATTGATTGAAGGCAATAGAGACCTTCTACCTACAAAATCAAGAACAACAAACATTTGTCTTGTCTTCGGTTTATGCGATTAAGCTTCTTTCCATTCAAATGTAGAAGGAAGTTGACGGTTGTTATTGGTGGGTATATATATAATGTGGAAATGGCTTAAATATACCATTTCCATCACCACCTTTCGCAACTCTCATTTACAGTAAATAACCCATTATTTTATACCCTGTTTCAAAGAAGATTTTGAGGTCTTCCCACAATGCATTGCGCAAACACCGGCCAACTAAAATAAAATTTCACAAGGTGCATTTGTCGAGCTCTTAAGTTTTAGAAATGTAAACTTGAACCTAAGATAAACGTGCTATGAAGCCATGATTGTGAGCATATGTCTATGGGAACCGAGACAAAATGGAGACCAGATTTAGTGCATTTTGCAAAAACTCATTGTGGTGGTGTCTTTAAAATCTTCTTTGACCCTGGTTTACTTAGAGAATAAAGGTATTGTTTTTAGACCGAAGCCGTGTTATATTGTCTGACATAAATGCGGACGATAGTATTATTTTAAGTAGAACAACGACGCCGCAGGCGGAGTTGTTTTACGCAAAAAATAATACTACTGAACGCATTTATGTCAGACAATATAACACGGGTACGGTCTAAAAACAATACCTTTATTCTCATTCTTAAACAATCATACTTAAGACATTTATCAAAGAAATAAGTACATTTTATTGTCCACATTTGACACCTTTTACCCCTGCTAGGATCGAATAACCCACAAACATTCCATCCAATCCCATGCGATGAGTACACCATGCGTAAGCGTCGCGGCGCCGGCTTAAACGCAGGAAAGGCGCCAAGGACGCACTGCAGAAGTGCGCGTTATGGAGCAAACCACGCATTGTGAAAGTCTGACGCACTGTTAAAACGTAAGCTCCACCTCCCCGTGTTAAGTTGTCTCATCTAGATGTCGCCGATTTCTCCGAGAACCAATGAGATTGCTTAAACTTTCTTAGCTGTTTAAGTATGGTGAATAGTAATGGATAATGTAATGATTGTTTTGGTTGTATATACTCTTTAAATAACACTGGGAAGGAACAATAAATAGCACTTTTTTCAAAATATGAAAATCATGCTTGGCTATGGTTTTCAAAATATGCTCAAAATTCTTCTTCTACAATTTTACCTGCATTTTTATGCTCAAAAAAATGCCACTCTCCTTGTGTTTTTGCGATGTTGACGCCATAACATATGTATCAATTGCTCTTCTACGAACCATTAATTTAACCTTTTGACTTTGTTTATAAATTGTTGTTTTTTAAAGCTTTGCAACCATCTTTGAATACAATTATGCCCAATGGAAGTAACTGAAACATACAAACTTGATTCACTCTTTTGTAGATATTATATAAAGTACTTAAAGCTATTTGTATGTGATTGTAAATAAAACACAAATGCAGTCTTGCATAAATACAGTGATATATTGCATCAAATCGCTTGTTTTTATATATGATTTCTGATCACCATGTATTTGTGTGAAAGGAATGTTTCTCTCTTCTTTTTTGGAAGAGGGGTTTGTTTTACCGTAGATAATTGATACAGGGATGGTTAAGGGGGTGTTTTGTTTGAAGCTACAGGGTGAGTCAAAAAAAAGTTTACTCAACTTCAGCGATTTTTTTAGAAACAAGAATTCGTTTGTTTTCAAAACAATTTACTACGGTATAAAGACGAATCAATTAGCTTTAATATGAATTTTATCTGGTTTAGATTGGTTGAGGGAAACTTATTTTACGCTGTTTTGAATAAAAGTGACAAATTTAACGTCCGAACACGCTTCCAGATCTTGACCATTATATTTCATAAGATACGACCTATACAAAATTACAATACCGACAGCGAAAGGATCAATTCCTTTGTTATGAAATGATTAAAGTGTGGTAATTGTGTCATAAATAGGCCTTAAAGCTGTCTATGGTTTTAATCTATTAGGAGACAATTTTGAACAAGTCTATTGTCTACTTAATTCTTTTAATAACAAGATGTGTAATGCTTTACATCATAATCCTAGTAAACATTATAAAGCTCGTTTTAAGCTTGAAATTAAAAACCGTGTTTTTGGTGAAAAAACAGCTCCTGTACAGAAATAGTCATATTTACTTAACGGTATCATCAAATAGCGTGATTTGTTTTCCAGATGGTAGCAAAGAAATGGCGCAATCACTTGAAGTTTTGTTTGCCTTGATTTTGTGGTCAAAAATATTTTTTTGATTTTTTTCAATTAGGGTAAACTTTTTTTTGACTCACCCGGTATGTGTGTTTCGGACCAAGGTCGCTCAAAACAAAAGCCGATGTAGCCTTTCGCCCTGTCTTGAAATAACTTCTTAACATCCATAAATAATACGCCACTCTCATTCCCAGATGCATGAAATCGCTAGGAATTGTTTGAACAAGTATTTAAATATACTTGACACATAATTGTGCCCTATAGAGGTAAAGTGGACTAACCCACATTCGGGGGGGGGGGGGGGGCACTCAACTTTTTTTGGGGTAGGGGTGTGCCGCCCAGCGTCTCAAAAAGGGGAGCTACAGAACTGAACTGAATGGATTTTATGACGAAAAATAGGGTCTTAGGAACTGATTTTTCAAAAAAGTAGGTCTTGAGAACTGGCCTATAGTTCAATTTTGATAAGCTCTTACGCACATTTTCGATTTTGTTTGGTTTTAGAACGCAACATGCAGGCTCAAAAGGGAGGTCATAAGAGCTAGCAGCAGAGGGTAAAAAGGGGGTCTTCAGCGCGGCACATACCTATACCCTTTTCCAATGTCAGTGCCCCCCCCCCCCCCGGGACCCACATGTGGCATATTTGAGTTAAGTACACTACACCATAGAAAGAGGGTCAGTGATTGTCCTAAGACCACTGGCACTAATGCACAAGGTATCCTTTACTATTAGTTAATGGGTTTAATACTTACTTACTTATGTCGTTCTCGAACGGTCTTCGTGATGGCTCGCCAAACTACTCTGTCCCTCATGCATGCTTTCATCTCCTCATCATTCCTCAGTCCTGTGTCTTTCGCCAAGTTGTTCAAGTATGTTATGGCTGGGCGGCCGACAGATGTGTGTCCGTGTTTGGGTCTCCATAGCAGCAGGTCGGATACAATCTCATTTTCTCTTCTCATGCAATGTCCTGCAAATCTCATCCTTCGATCTGTGATATTTTCTGATACCTTTTGTAAGTTTCCATACAGGTCTTTGTTTGGTACCTTATCTTTCCAACTAATGTTGAGTGCAGTTTTCAGCATTCTAGTGTAGCATCCATCTAGAGATTTATTCAGTCTGTTGGTGATGGTCCATGTCTCAGCTCCATACAGTAGAACACTTTGAACAGTAGCTTGGAAAAGTCTGATTTTGATTTTTCGACAGAGGCTGGATTTCCACACTTTGTTCAGAGCATTGCAGGCCTTCCAAGCAAGTGCTTTACGTACTTTTATGTCATGCTGGCTACTACCAACCCAATCTCCCAGGTACTTGAAGTCCTCTACGTTGTCTAGGTTACTTCCATCAGAGGTTTTTAGCTGTACCGCTTGTGCTTGGTGGAATACCATGCATTTGGTTTTCTTGGCATTCATGTGGAGCCCAGTTTTGAGTGCTGCTTCCTCAACATATTTCAGCAACTTCTGTGCCTGCTCCTTAGTGTCAGAAAGTAACGCTATGTCATCTGCAAAGTCAAGATCAGTGACGTTCTTTGGCCCTATTCTTCGACTTTGTCTAGGCTTGAGGGTGAATCCTAGTTCCTCTTCTCTCCCACTGATAGCTATTCTTAAGCAGTAATCAAGGATGATTATGAATAGGTAGGGGGCAAGGGTATCTCCTTGGAGTACTCCTGCTAGGATGTCGAACAGTTCCGTGTCGCCATCAGGTGATATGACTTTGGCTCTTGTGTTTCTGTAAGTTTCATCAATTGCATCTGTTATAACCTGTGGGACACCGGATGCTTTGAGTATCTTGATCATTTTCCCAAGATGTATGGTGTCGAATGCCTTTTTGAAATCAATGAATGTTATGACTGCAGAGAGATTATTGGAATGTATACCTTCGATGATTCTCCTGAGTCCAAGAATGTGTGAGGTAGTGCCTCTTCCCTCGCGGAAGCCATTCTGGTTAGTTCGAAGTAATTCATCTAGGTGAGGTCTTATTCTGTTGGGAATCATTCTGTTATATGTCTTGGCCACAATAGAGTTCAGACATATGCCTCTGTAATTTCCTGCTTGACTTAGGTCACCAGATTTTGGGACTGGTATCAGGTTCAATATTGCCCACTGGTCAGGTTTTTGTTTTTCTAGGAGGGCCTTATTACAGATATCCAGTATTAAATCATCAAGATTGCATCTTGTCAGGAGTTCAGGTGGAATGTTGTCCTCTCCAAAACTTTTCCCCTCCTTGATAGATTTCTTGGCTTTCTGGTACTCAGTGTTATTGAAGGCAGTACACTTAATTGGTAGTTCTTCGAAAATCTTTGGGATGTCTTCATCTTTATCAGTCACTACCGGTGGATTTCCTAGGAGTTGTTGGAAGTGGCAGTACCAATTATTGACACGTTCTTCCTTTGTCTTTCCTTTGAGGATACCATTCCTAGAGGTTTTCCTTCCACTTACTTCATTAATGAGCTCCCAAGATAATCTGTGTTGCATGTTTAGGGTTGCCTTTTCCACTTCTTTTAATTTCTTGTCCAGGTATTCAGAATTTACTTCATCATAGGCTTGGTCGAGTTCTCGTTTACCTGCTTCAAACTCTTGTGCAGACTCTTTACTGTCGTTTGTGACATGTTTCTCATATGTCTGCCTTAGCTTCTTTCTGGCAGTTTCTACTTTTCTACTATAACACAATGCCTTTTGCCTCTTCTTACATATTTTTGGTAGTAGTTTCTCGGCAGTTTCTTGATTTGCTGTGATAAAGTTTCCATATCTCACTGTTGGATTGTCATCACAGGTGTCATTTAGTAGTGTGTATTTGTTTCTGACTTCGACAGAATATTGATCTTGCAGTTCTGAATCTTGAACAAGCTTATTCCAGTTGTATTTCACTTTCTTTGGCTTGGTTTTGCTGTTTGCTCGTAGGCTTAATCTAATCTTTGAGGTCACTATTCTATGATCGGATCCAATACTTGCAAACGAATTGTAGGCTTCTGTGTTCAGAATACTATTTTGCCATTTCTTTCTGATCAGGATGTAGTCAAGTTGTGCTCTGAATCCACTTGGTAGAATACAGGTCCATAGTTTTGTTACTTTCTTTTGGAATCTGGTATTTGTAATAACTAGGTTATTTTCCATTGCAAACTCTTCCAATATTTCCCCGTTCCTGTTTGTGGTTTCATGGTAGGCAAAAGGAGCAATGTTGTTACCAATCCGGGCATTAAAGTCCCCAATTACTGTCAGGAAATGATGGGCCGGTACTGATTTGGTAGTTTCATTCAGCTCGTCATAGTAGTCTCTTACCTCATCTTCACTTGCCACATTGGTGGGAGAGTATGTACATATTACCGTAGTTTTTGGATTGCCATTAAAGGTTGCTTGAATGGTTCTGGTGCTTATGTAGCAGATTGAGGATATGGCTCGTTGTGCTCGTGGACTTAACAAGATGCCAACTCCACCCACTGCAGCTCCTTGTCTATTTCTAGTAGCAGATGCTGTGACAAGTTGGTAGCCCTCTATGATATTATCATATCTTATCTGTTCATCTGTATGAACTATTCGATGCTCTTGGATTCCAATAATGTCAATTTTATATTGTTGAGCTAAAGCACACAGCTCAAGTTGTTTGTTTGTGTTCCTAATCGTTCTTGCGTTTAGGGTTGCAATGGGTTTAATAACGAATGAATACATTGTTATAATCGGTTTCAGCAAATGTGTCACCTCTTGCATATTGGTGGAGGTGCAAGGTTGATTCGATGGGGATGTACTGGTTGTAAATTGCTATTTGCCATGTTAATACCCAGTTAATCCTCTTAAATATTGATCATTGGTTTATACAGTCCTCAAAATAAGTAACTGACCAGGTAATAAATATGCTTTCAACTCCAACACTATATTGTTATACATTGTTATATTCTACGTAAAAGTATTACATTTATTTTATGAAGTTGTAAGAAAATGATTGCATGCGAAGATTTAATGAAATTTAACAAAGTCTGTTTTTTCATTTTAACATTTTGTTCGTCGTTATTGATTAACTGGTAGCGACAACTCACGGGTCGATAGTAAGATCACGGACATATGGTAAGATGAGGATTGGGGATGCTTCTATTGATCAATGCAGCTCATACACATACCTGTCACGTTGTCCTGCATGGTCAAAACCAAAGTGTGAAAATGTTGTGTTTTGAATTATTAATGCGATCTTCATGAACAATATCTCAAATTAAAGAGGAGTATTTTCTTTACAACTTCATAATTTAATATTTTTACAACACCTCCCTATTTTTACGTTGGATCTATAGTGTTGGAGTTAAGAGTATATTTATTACCTGATTATCTTGAGGACTGTATAAACCGATGATCAATACATCTTTATGAAAGATAAAAGCTCAGAAGAATACTCAGATTAGGCCAAATATATATTTTGGTGTGTTACTTATGGAAAGAGGCACTCATGAAACTGGAGCTCTACGATTTATAAACCACGTTTCCAAAGGTATGGATAGACGAGATGGCCAAACTGTTTGGTCATTACATTTTGCGTCGGCCACCCTATCATTGTGATTTAACCCGGAAGAACTAATATGGCCTCCAATTAAACGTCATGTTGCAAAGCACAACCAAACTTACAACATCAATGACATTAAAAATACAAAAATAAATCGATGAAGGCATTGGAAAAAGTGTCCCCTATCAGCAGGAAAATGCGTGTTGTCACGTCCGGGAAATTGCAAATTCGTACTGGGAAAAAGATCACATCTGTGATATTGACATTCCCCAAATTATCATCAAGTTATCTGAGGATTCAGACCACGACACGCAGATTCATCGGACTCGAGTAATGTCGAAGACATTGGCAAGTGAAAATTGATGATAAGCGTATAACATCATGTTTAATATTGTATGCCTAATAAATTTAAAGTGCGCGTGTAACCATGATACGTCTATGGTGTAACATACGGTTTTTCCTTTCTGGCCTGTTTCAGGTTATATTGATTTATTCGGGAATGAGTTTACTACCTCTCCCAAAGTTTTGACAGGCCCAACACTTTTAATGAGGTGACACATTTGCAGAAACCGATTATAGAAAAGTTCTATATATGAAGAGGTATTTTGCAAAAGGGCCTACATCCACTTTGTCTCTTTTTGAGAAAAAGTCAGAAAACTGTTTCTAATTATTCAAGTTGAGCAATGGAAAAACCGAATGGATTATGAAAGAGGTACACCACATACTAACTTAAATTGGAATAAATTTCAAATGTGCTAGTTTTTAATATTTTTAAAATCATGTTTAATTTTTTTGAAAAGTTTGATGTAAGCCCTTTTGAAACAAAACTCCATCTGTTCAAGCCCTTTTGCAACAAAACAACAACTTCAATGGCTGTATACAATGAGATGTAGGTCTTTATGAAATAAATGACTTTGTTTCCTTGAAACATAATTGTGCCCTATACATTTCTATAACAAACTCATTTTTGAAAAGAAATGCACCATAGCCCTTTTGCAACAAAGCTCTTCATATAAAGGGTTCAACAAAAGAAAGTATACCACTTTGTTTATGTCATTTTGAGTAACTTTCAATTTGTTTTTGACCAAACAGGCTAGATAGGCGTTTAGATGAATCTTTTAGGCATAATTTGATACCAAATTTGCCGCCTAACAACAAAGATAAACCATGATTAGCACCATTTAAAGGAAAATGTCCCATTTTCAAAAGTCGCATTTCCAATACACAGCATGAGAAGATTTGGTTAATCTGTCCATGTTCTCCCCATCCAGTAACATTCCTTTACATTCAAATCCTTCACCCATGCATCAGTTTACATTTGAATTAGCCCGCGCATTGAGGGATATGTGCGGTGATCAGTACGGGATAAATACGGCATATGTGTTTGTTAACAATTAACCCTTTCTTCTCGTGCTGTGTATTGGAAATGCGACTTTTGAAAGTGGGATATTTTCCTTTAAATAGTGCTAATCATGGTTTATCTTTGTTGTAAGGGGGAAAATTTGGTAGCAAATTATGCCTAAAAGATTCATCTAAATGCCTATCTAGCCTGTTTGGACAAAAACAAATTACAAGTTACTCAAAATGACTTAAACAAAGTGGTATACTTTCTTTTGTTGAACCCTTTATATCCCCTGCAGTAAAACTTGGCGAACCGTGCTGCTTGAACAACTAAACAGAAGAACGGAGTGCAAGTGTATGAATAACTGTCAATGCTGGGATGGGGGATAGGGAATTCAGTCAACTATTATAAAGGTTCAACAAAAGAAAGTATACCACTTTGTTTATGTCATTTTGAGTAACTTTCAATTTGTTTTTGTCCAAACAAGCTAGATAGGCATTTAGATGAATCTGTTAGGCATAATTTGATACTAAATCCGTATTTATCCCGTACTGATCACCGCGCATATCCCTCAATGCGCGGACCAATTCAAAATGTAAACTGATGCATGGGTGAAGGATTTGAATGTAAAGGAATGTTAATGGATGGGGAGAACATTGACAGATTAACCAAATCTTCTCGTGCTGTGTATTGGAAATGCGACTTTTGAAAATGGGATATTTTCCTTTAAATGGTGCTAATCATTGTTTATCTTTGTTGTTAGGGGGCAAATATGGTATCAAATTATGCCTAAGAGATTCATCTAAATGCCTATCTAGCCTGTTTGGTCAAAAACAAATTGAAAATTACTCAAAATGACATAAACAAAGTGGTATACTTTCTTTTGTTGAACCCTTTACACTGTATGTAATGACAACAACCTCTGTACCTTTTGTGAAGTCGACTTTGCAAGATAATCTATCTCGACATGATGACATCTACTTTATGTGAAGTTGACTTGGAAAGATAGATAACATTATAGGGAAAATCATTCGACATAATACTGATGATATTAGGTCTACTCGTCAAGACATATTATCTCGCTATATCACGAATGGCCTAGTCACAAGCCTTCCTTCCGAAATAATTCACATTTTGAGAAAAGATGATTGAAAGCAAAAGGGTGTTCATGAAATCTGACGATACTGGGATTCGAACTCAGGACTGTTCTGTCCCGAAGCGAATATTATAACCATTAGACAAGCTAGACCGTCGGTGCCGAGGTAGGTTAGCCCCTACTTGTATTACAGAATGAATCTGTATAACTGAATGCCCTAGACTAATTCGTGATATGTAGAACCATGAAATGGAACTCTTCCCTGTGTTTATATGCTTCATCGTCTCACCCCTTATTATTAGAAACCCTGTACAAATGTACCAATATGGGTGTGTTGGCAAATCTGTGCAATTATGTCCAAACCTTTTAATGTCAAATACCACTGATGCTTGGTGTTCAAGTTTATTGAGATGAATGATTGAAGATAAGAAAAGAGGTTGGGTCTGATTAAAAACACTGTTGAGTAAACTTATAAGGATCATTTGCTTTTTGTTTATGTGACAACATAAGGTGTCTTTAGTCTCATAGAAAAGGACTACCGATATGTCGCTATAAAGTGTACTACCCGTTTTTAGGGTTGGGGGTAGCATCTTAACACTTTCCACGCGGCAGGCGTCTGCAGACGACATTCCAAAATTACATATTCTTCGAAGTAAGGTTCAAACAGTTCAAACAGTTATCCACTTTTCATGGTATGTATCTGCCGCAGAGGTACCCTGGATTACAGTTCTCAAGTTCTCTGAGTATATTGTAACTCCACGAGGTATAATCTTCCTGGGCTCTTCACTCTTGGTTTCATTCACGTCTATAATCCAGAACTCCGAATTTGCATTCGGCCCTTAGGCCCACAGCCCTTCCGTCCTGTTTCCATCGTATTTCCTTCTGCCTTTCTTTGTTTTGTTTTCCTCTTTCCTCTGCCCTGCTGTTGTCTCGTTGTCACGACGCCCGCGTACTGCGTTGCATTGCGCATTGCGTTGCGTATAATAGTCTATTTATAACCTTGGACCCTGACACTTAAACTAGAAGGATTTAAATTTAAATCCATAAGATTTACTTTTAAACTTTCAGAGACCAATCAATATAGGATTTAAATAAGTCTTTACAAAGTTTAACACATTTCAGTCCCTCAAGGATTTAACAATTAAATCTTTAAGATTTAAAATTTAAATCTATGTTAATATTTTAAAGATTTTTAATTCATGAAATAACAAAACCTTTTCGGATTTAAAATTCCAAATACCTCAAGAGATTTAAAATAGATTTTTTAAATCTATAGTTTTTGTGTATGTGTGCGGCGTAGTAGTCTTGACAGCCAGTATGACTGACATATTAAAAGGCATGTTTCAGTTTAGTGTACATCCGAGAGCAATTTGAGAAAATAATAATAATAATAATAATAATAATATAAATAATAATAAAGTGTAGTAAGACAAAGGGATGTGATGTAAACAACGTATGTGTGGCATTCCTGACTGTCAATTCATCCATCAAGTCCGAACAGAAAAACACACATTTGAGTAAAGTCTACATCTTATCACCATGAAAACCTTTCAAAATGCTCTCGGATATATACACTTTTGATATGTCAGTAATGATGGCACCGAAGCCATTTTCGGTCATGTTTCCCCACAGCCTCTACGTACGCCGCTGCACACAAAATCGCAAAAGAAAGATGGCGACGTCGAGAAAAGAATCGGATTGGATCATGTGCACGCATCATCATCATCTGGTTTAAGTGCTTCAAAAGATTTAAAGTTTTCGTGAACTCGGAATTGTTTTAAATCGAAGGCCGCAAAAAATAATTCTTTAAGACTTATATTAGGGTAAGTCTCAACTAAGATTTAAATGTTAAGTCTTTCTAATTTAGAGAGTACCTGGCACACACCAATGCAATTAGCTGTAATAAAGAGGTTCGCCACACATCCATTTAAGTTGCAGTAATAGAAAAATTGGTTTTGTAAATACTGATGGATATCTCCCAACAACAGAAAGTAAACACACAGCAAAAAAACACAAGGCTTGTTTATTTACTTAAATTATCCAACTTACAGTGACATTTTCATGAATAGCGACTTTTAACAAGTTAATTACTGTCGTAAAATTACATTAATAATGCTAATCATACACAACTGATAACATTCTAAAATTGTTAGTATTATCCGATATACATGAACAGTATAGTTATTGCGTGTATTTTTTTTTCTGTTCGGAATCTAAAATCCTAATCCTACCAGCTCGTTTTTTTAATAAAAGTGAGGATTTCTGAGTATTTTACCCAATAATTCGCCGCTCCCCCAACGGGATTCGATCCAGGGACCCTCCGCACACGGCCATCAGCTTTACGTTCGCTCAGTATATTGGACCTCTTTATAGGCTTGGTTGATTACGACATGGAGAACCGTCCACGCATGCGCTTGGAGATAGGTCTGGGTCGTGGTATATTGTGGTATTTGGTCGTGTTAGGGTTAATGTGTTAAATTTTCAAATAAATATGCAATATCATCATTTTGAGAAACCAAATTTTTGAAACCTGCATGGAAAATGCGACAACCTTTCCCTTTATTGAATTACGAGTTTCACCATCCATCTAAGCGGCAATCATTAGACAAATTATGGATATGTACAGCGTGTATCAAAAAGAACGCAACACTTTTTGTCGAGAGCTGTACTGTCACAGTAAAAGACAAATCACTCTAAAACTTTTATATTCTGTTAGGTCTACTTATTGGCTATCACATAGTCAAATTACAACGATATCGATTATTTATTCGCTGAGATATTAAAGGTATAAGTAGAGAAGTGCAAAACACGTTTTACATCGTTCGTTCTAAAAACTTGGATTTTCCTGTCCGATTAGTGTTATGGCTTAACTGTTTAATAACTGTGTAACCTTAATGTCTGGAATGGTTTATATTAATTTCCTTTGTTTGAGTAAGGTGGTACAAAAAATCATTGAATCGTGTAATCTGATAATCATTCGACCATTTTTAATCACCCTTTTTCAGTTCTGAACCACCGATTGCTATGATCGCCACATAATATGTCTATGGTACGTTCTTTCATAAATTAAAGTTCATAATCGATGCATCTTAAAACAAGGACAACATTTTGTCCCATTCACAACAGACTAACAATGACTGATTCATACAAAATAATTCCTACCTTCACTGGACTATTCCATTTGTTTGTCTTTTGAATAATGTGCCATACTGTTTTATTTATGACATTAACGAGAGAAAAAGAGAGAGGATTTGCAAACAGACTTTGTAATCTAGATTTTCAAGTTGTGTCATTAACTATCAACTAATTTATTGCCAGATTTAATTAATATTGATATGATACTGTAATAGCCAGACATTTTATACATTTAACATGACATTTTCTTCTCAGAATGATGAGTTTGATTCCAATTATTTAAGTACAATGAGTTATTAAAGTGTCTTGCTAATATTCACCTGACATGAAAATCAGGCATACAGGATAAACAATGTAAAACGTGTTTTGCACATGTCTACGTGTATCGTTGATATCTCAGCGAATCAATAATCGATATCGCTGTAATTTGACTAAGTGATAGCCAATAAGTACACCTAACAGAATATATAAAGTTCAGAGTGATTTGTGATTTGCCGTAATCGGAGAGCTCGCGACAAAAAGTGTTGCGTTTTTGATACACCCTGTATACATTACACACAAATGGTTAACACTACGAATGATTAACACTCAAGAATGCGGTTTTAACTTTACCTTAGCGCATATAATATGTTGTGCTTTTTATTCATCATTTACCATCACAAACTTGACATCGGTATCGATTTTCAACAAAATACTAATTATCGTATGAAAATGACATAAATCATGCTATTCATTCAAAATAAGTAACGTTTTAACGGTGTAAATACGCTAATAATTTAGTCTTATCCATGAAATACTTATAGGATTAGACAAATACACCAATTTGATAGCCAAACATTTGTTCTGCGTCTACTGATTTGTTTTCAATTCTGTTGATTTTTAGGGATGGGTGAACTTTGAATATACAGGGTGAATCAAAAAACATTGTGCACGATTTGAAGTGGCCATTTGACCTTGATGCGTGCATTAAACCATAGAACTTTTGTTGTTTGTATAAAGCGTGGTTAATCTAGTTTATCCTCCCAAAGTATAAAAGTAATCGAATTAAAAATAAGCAAACTGTGGCAAGTTTCGTAAACTGACCGCGCTTTTCGCCTTTCCAATGGGATTTACACAGTTAAGACATGAATATTGCAGCAGCATGATGATATGGAGTGAGAGTCTACAAGAAAGGCTGTGCCTGTAATTTGTTACAGGTTCCTGGTATATTAAATGAGCCAAAGGTGGTAAAAACAAACTAAAAATATTGCACAAATGAAATGTTCTGAAGACACTTTGTTTCTGGATAGTTGCACTGAAAAGTCATTTACATTTGCCTTTTTAGGTTCACACGGTATGAGTTACGGTCTTCTGCTAAAGGTGTTTTTTAAGACATACAATAAAATGTTAGCTTCCTTGCAATTCAGAATAGAAATCATTTAGTTGTTTGCTGATATTAAGTTTTGAGAATGAAGCCTTCCTTCGACATGGCCACCATTTTGCTGAAAACATGTGTGTTTCCTGTCCAACATGTTACGAACAGCTCGTCTAACCATTCCCCTGTTGCGGTGTAGCCTGTCACTTCGGCTCTGACACGTGCCTCCACTTCTTGAAGACTTCTTGATTTCTTGGTCTGTAACAGGTGATGCTTGTATTCAGATTTGCCTTTTCATTTGACAACTCAGTATCAGACTATTAATTACTTTTCCCAGAGTGAAAGAATGATTTTACAGGAACATTTTGACAATTAATGTGATAATAATGACCATTTTAGCCAAACCAATTTTAGTGTGTGTAAATCCCATTGGAATGGCGAAAAACGCGGTCAGTTTACAAAACTTGCCAGATTAACAACGCTTTATACAAACAACAAAAATTCCATGGTTCAATGCACGCATCAAGGTCAAAGGGCCGCTTCAAATCGTGCACAATGTTTTTTGATTCACACTGTATTTCATTACAAGCGCAATTTCTATACACTCGTATATGGATACTTACAGCTCTTCTCTTCTCATATAATATTGTTTTTAAGAATAATCACTTAGGTCTACTACTGTATGACTATATATATTGCCCGCAAACAATGAGCTTTTCAAAACCACATGTTGCATGTATTTTGTGTTCATTTCTTCTCTTGAAAGTTGGAACTTTATTATGTGATGTGTATCGTTGATGTGAATACGGGTGTGTATTTCAGTTGATTGGTAAAGTGAGTGCTGTGTGTGTATCGACTTTCATTCTGTATTTGCATTAATAAAATGCCCGACATTTTTTTGTGGATAACGTCAGTTCCTGATTTGTTGGGAATAACTGAGTGTGATCTTGAGCCAGTGCCTATTTTTATATTTAAAAGTTATATCACATCTATATAAATTTATATTAACATATTGATTGCAATTAATATGAATATATAAAACCACACCAAACCTAATCGTAGTATCGAATTGTTTCTGAATGATACGCGGATTGATATCTCGCACAATATCTATGAACCGCATTATATAGGTTTAAGTGACATAGAGTTAGCGTCTTTAATAACATTTATTTAATTTAATACATTTATATAGTTTTTGAGTAGCAACTACCGTTCCAAATGATTTAACTTATAATACATTTATATTTATTATTCTTTTTCAGAATTTCAAGTCTGGCCTTGAATATCACGGGGTTTTCTTTTACGTATTTCATCTCTATAATCAGAAATAAACGCGACCAAAGTGTAAAGAAAAGGATTAATGACTGAATTGATAGGTAAAATCAGTGCAACAGTCCAGGCATACATTACTGGGTCTAGTGTGATGAGTCCTCCCTGAACACATATGCATACGACTTCAAGAGGTACCCAACAGAGGAAATCCGTTATGACGATTGCAAACATTTTCATCGCTCTGCGTATTTCTTCTTCTTGAGTTGAATTGCGCCCGGCTGTTGCCATAGTTTGTCTGATGGTATGAAAGATATTTATGTAGAAGATTGCGATCAGAATAAAACAGATCAGATTCACGGCAATAAATGCTATGATTGAAAAATATGTAGCAATCTTGTAATACGCGACCCCTGATGTCAAATAGTCTATATTCTGAGGTTTTAGAATTGTATGCAAATTAAAAACCGGTCTAAAATTTGGATTGGAGGAAATAAAAAATTGATAGTCGTGCAAATCAGCCGCAGAGACTATTTCTATTATTATAGATCTAGCTTCTGTAAAAGAAACGGGTCTTTTTACAATTGGTACACCAACACATACTTCAGAAATTTCATAAATGTCCTGAAACATTCCTGCAAGTAACACTGGTGTTACGCTGAGTAGAATAGCAACGCACCAAATTATTGTCACGCATATTCTCGCACTTTTTGGACGTAACCGACGTGAACTAAATGGATACTTCACACCTTGAAACCTGTCAAAACTGATTAAAGTTAGAAGAAATACCGAAGCTTCACTGGATAAAAGTGATAGTATGCCGGCTATTTTGCAAGCACTTCCTTGTCTCCATAAATCAGCATACGACGGAAAATAATCTGCATAATATGCATCAGCTATAGCCAACATGATCATATCAATTCCCATTATAAAATCTGAAAACGAGAGATTCAATATCAATACAGATTGAACCGTACCTCGCGCTTTAGGCCTACATATACAGCGAGTACCAAACACCATTCCGTTGAAAAGTATAATCATTATGCCAAGCACCCACATGCAAACTCGCAAGGCAATATCGTTAAGCATTCGCTCACATGTTAGATAAACCTGTCTAGGATGTTTGGAGATGCATTTAACATAATCCGCCATAAAGCAGCATGTACCATATTCGTCCACCAGTACGATAGTTGAATTTTGTAGACCTATAAAGGATTGTTTCGTTACGAGGTGTAAGCTATTGTGGCTAAAGTCTAACACGTTTATACTAATATTCTGAAATAGTTGGTCGTCCAAACTTTCGATTCGGTTCTCTGATATGTTAATTAATTGGACGTGGTTCAAACCATCAAGAACATGTTTTGTTAAAGTAGTTATCACATTCAGCTCAATATTCAGAACTTTGAGTTCATATAAGCCTATAAAAGGTTTCCCCGTAATTATCTGTATTTGGTTATCGGTTAGGCGAAGGATTTGGAGAACTCGTAGGGAACTAAATAATTCCTGATTGATTGTTTTCAAGAAATTACGTGTCAAATCAAGAATTACCAAATTGTCTAGATACTTAAAAATATAAATCGGTAGATCAGATATGTAGTTATGGTCTAAAAATATTGATTTTAAAGAAGTGAGATAATCGAAAACTGGACCGTTGATTTGAGATATAGAATTGAAACTTAGTACAAGAATCTCCAACATTGATAATTCGCCAAATGAATGTAAAGCTACCAGATGATTATGCGATAGATTGAACCTTTTCAAAAGCGTATGCTTAAATCCATACTCGGGCAAGGAACTTAGGTTATTTCTACTTGCGTCCAATAATCTTATGAAGTCCAGTGTATTGTTAGGCAACGCTGAAATCTGATTATACTGTATGTACAGTAAAGACAGGCGACTCAGTGGTCTCAATATTGCTCTTGGCAGCAAAGACAAGTCATTATTGTTCAGTTTGAGTAAAGATAGGATTCCAAGTGAATGGAATATTTGTTGCGGCAGTGAAGACAGTTTGTTGTGATCAAGATGTAATATTCGGAGACGACCCAATCCACCAAATGCCCCAGCTTCTAATTCATAAATTACGTTATGATCAAGAGAAAGTTGATGAAGTTTATGCAGGTGAAAGAATGTGTTATTTAGTAATTCCCGCAATTGATTGTTATTTAAACGAAGAATGATCAATTCTATTAGGCCATTAAATATTCCGATCGGCAGATATGATAAGACGTTATTATCAAGCCAAAGATGTCTTAATTCCGGATTTGAATCAAAGGTATCGGGTGATATACTAGGTAATGAATTGTTATTTAGCGATAGGTGAGATACTCTGGGATTAGACTTAAACGTGATCGATAGCACCGATAAATCGTTATCCCTTAATTCAAGAACAATAAGTTTGACCAATGGATCAAAGATCCCCAAAGGTAATACGGTTAATCTATTCCTATGAAGTTTAAGTTCTATGAGATTAACCGCATTTACAAATAAACCAAGCGGTAGCTCTGTTATGTGATTATTAAACAGGAAAAGTTTCACCATTCCTGTTGAACCGAATATTTCACGGGGTAATGATGTTAGTTGATTTTCTTGAAGTGCAATCATCTTAGTTTGATTAAGTGTGGTAAAAGCACGTTTTCCCAATGTTGTAATCTTGTTATAATCAAGCTTAAGGGTGATGATATCATGCATGTTCGCCAGCAAGCCATCATGCAGTTCGGCCAGTTTGTTATAATCGAGATGTAATACTTGTAATTGCCCTAAATCATCAAATACACCCATTTCTATACTTGACAATGCATTGGAAGTAAGTAGTAATACCTTTAGCCGTCGAAGTCCCTTGAATACTCCATTGACTAAAATAATAATATTATTTTCTCTTAAATCTAAGTACTTTAGCTGATTTAAGTCTTTAAAACCGTTAACAGGCAATTCAACCAAGATATTGTCGTCCAAATACAACGATTGTAATGATGGCAATCCAGTAAGTGTATCAACTAGTAAATGTGTGATATTATTGCCAGCCAAGTATAATTCTTTCAATTTGCTCAAGGCATAGAAAGCGTCAGGTAGAATGTGATTGAAACCTAAATAACGTAAATATAAAAAAGTTATTTTGGAATTATAAATCATTAGAGCATTTGACTTTGTGTTTCCACACACAACTGTCCATTGTGCAAAGCCTAGGGTACAAACGCATTTCTCTGGACACTCTATGTCATATGTCACTCGATCTGGATCTGGGGTCCACTCGTTAACTGGAATACCTTCTTTAACCCTGTCATATGTATTTATATTGCATGTATTTTCAAATTGTATCCCCATCTCAGGGTGATTTGTTACACACAGGGGCATATATGCATTCATAGCATATACGTTTAGATGTGCCTGAATATTCCTGAAATGCAATCTGTATATTTTAAAGGGCAGGGATATCGTACATATTTTATTATGATTCAATACAAACGATATATACCGAGCTTGAGATTGAGAAGTACTACAGTTGTCAAAGTTGGTGTTTGGATTTTCAGGGTTAGTGATGTCAGAATATTTTTCAACATACATGTAAGAAAACCTATTGGTTTCAATATGTTCTTGAAGCGTTATTGATGTCACATTACCTTCCGTTAAAACGATATCAAGGCCGCAATATTTGCTCTCTACATCTGGCATGCTATTCATTGTCCCAATGAGCAATGGATCTCTAGTAATATTGATTTGTTGAGAACTGCAAACATCCACGGCTGGTGTATTTGCATAACACTGGCGCCCATTTTGCAACAAAATGGCCAATGAAATTGCAACGTGCAATATAAATCCCATAATGATTTCACTAATATATTTACTACACTGTGATGAAAGTCATTGCAATAGATGTTGCAGTTATTTATTGAATGTTAATGTAATGCTAAAAACCAGTCCTTATTGTGCAATCTGTAATTGTCTTGAATGCATTCCTGTAAACAAGATTGTATCAGTACATTTATCTTTCAAGATATTACAAATGACGAAATGATAAATTACACGCTCGTATCACTTTCTTGCTTGAAAGGATCATCAAACCAAAATGTGTTTCTCCCGAAGGTAATTGTTGTGCGGCAGAAGTTTGTTTCTAAGCAAATTCGTAGACCGCAACGTCCATCGTCTTGAAGGTGCTGGCCAAATACCTGTAGAAAATGAACATTAAGAATTAAAGACTACTATTTGGTTTAAGAACAGAATACAACAACATATGAAGAGCTGATATGCAAAAGGGTTTACGTCCATATTAGTGGATTTGAGAAAAAACAACATGAAAGTGTTCCGGACTACATGTAGTGTGATTGATGCGTGGAAATATAATGTGTATAATGAAAGAGGTACAGAGTATACCAATCAAATACGGTATGTTTTTCAAATCAATCACTTTTATTTATTTTTTGTTATTATGTTTTTTATTTAAAAAAAAAATGAATGTAAGCCTTTTTGCAAAACATTTCAATAAAATGCACACAAACAGTTTACCACACGAATATAAACACTCACCAAATCAAAAATTGGAATGAAAAAATAAATTGAATGGTACACACAATTGAGATTAACAAGAAAAATACTTATTTTATTACAGTGGAGCTGTGGGTTGGGGTTTGCGGGCACAGGCCTATAATGATGTCTCCTTAGCAGATTATTCAAAGATTTCAAAAATTGCCAATATTGACTTGATACTTTACTTGGAGGTTTGCACAGAAGAACCTCATTTGTAAGTTACCTGCATTAAGCGCGCAAAACAGCCTACATTTTAAATGGGGTGATGGGGATGGGTGAGGGGGGGGGGGTGTAGGGGTAGGGAGGGGGAGGCAGTCATACAACAGTTTCCTTTACGAGCACAGCCATTCATCTTTTGAAAAGTATTGTTGAATGTGTGGGCCAGGGTGATGTGGTGTTGGTCTTACCACTAGCACTAAACACATGGATACATTAAAACAATCACTATCGCCGAATTAAACAGTAAGGGGCGGATCGTTGGGATCTGACGAGGGGACAGAACAGGAACAAAACAGGAACAATAAATCTCGTTTGATTCTTTACTTGTCTTTTAATAGTGAATTATAGAGGACAGTATAACGGGATACAGGGCAGTATAACTGGACACAAGTCCTTTTGCAAAACATTATTGTTTTCATGGACGGAAGTCCTTTTGCATAACATCTCGGACCTCTGCATTGCATTACTATGGGATTTAGGGTCTTTTTCAACAAATTACCCACATTGCTAGAAACTACTACCAAAATACTATATATTGCCAGGTAATAACTCGTTTTAGCTCTTCAATTATACAGAATCAATATTGTTGTAGGCATTTTGTTTACAATAATTAATGGTATCTGTCACTATACCTGTATCGTTCAATACTGGAAAATAAATATTTCCCACTGACAAGCACTAAAACACCACCTGAGTGGAGGCCCTGAATGTTTCTATGGACCTATTTTCCATCTAAGACAGAATGTCTTGTAGTATCGACTGATACTAGAACGTTTTGCTCCAGTATAGCCCGGTACTGGACAATGTAAAATGTTAATATATCGGCCGATACTGCAACGTTTTGTTCCAATATTGCTCAGAATTAGAATCATTATAACAACATAAAATGTCAAGATTGAAGTTGATGGCCTAATAATTAGCACACTCGGTGATAGTGCAATATAGGTAAGGAGGATCAGCCTTTCGAAGTTCATTGACGTATAACCAGCTAATTTGATAATAAATTGATAGAAAACCCTTTCCTCCATATCCCAGTAGAGTCTTTAGTGGTTTGAATATGTACAAATATTTTCCACTAATTTGCATGAAATTTGCGAACATTTTGGTCCAACCCCCGAATGTGTCATTATTGTTAAACACTGAACAGTAGGTGTGGATGCCAAAACTCTTTATAAGCGAGATCAATATTATGATTATGTAGCGATTAGTTATAACACATGATTATTTTATAAAGTCACGTTGTGGATCAGAAATGCACACGGTACCAACGCTAGATAAATTATATGTGTTTGCATAATGTATACGCGTGCTATTATGTGTAGCTGTCGATATTGTTAGTTACCGGCGTATTGGGAATCTGGGAAGCGGCACGTAAAGGCTTATCATTTTTAATATTTTTAAAAATTATTTAACAGTTGGCTAATTACTTTTTTGAAAACAGTAACGATATTCTTGCATTTAGCTATAATTACTACATGTATTTCGGTCGCTTGAGACTCTTAACAATGGCTTTGTAATACACATTAGCGCTCGTTCATCTGTCATCCACGTAAACACAGCCTCTGTGGTCTAGTGGTTTGTTCTTCGCCGCGATAGTGAAGAGGGACCGGGTTCGAGACCGTGTATTTTTAGGGTCATTGTTAATTTAATCAAGCCAATTTGTCCGTGTCTATATATTATTTATTTATTTCTCTATACTCGGATTGCTTCCTTTACTAGATCCTCGTGTGGATTTAACTGAATTTCGTTAGTCATAGTTTCGGCTAGAATCATGCTTATAGGCTATCATATAGCTAATATATTTACTACTACATGTATATCGGTTTTGAGACTCTCAGCAATGGCTTTGTAATACACATTAGCGCTTATTTATCTGTTATCCACACGTAAACACGGCCTCTGTTGTCTAGTTGTTTGTTCTTCGCCGCGATAGTGAAGAGGGACCGGATTCGAGACCGTACAAGGTCATTGCTAATCTAATTCACGCTAGTTTGTCCCAGCCTATATATATATATATATATATTTAAATGATTAAAGATGGATTTAACCTTAAATGGGGCATTATTTAGGGGAAATAATGTTTCCCGTGTATTAAAATATAATTTATTTCCAATTTTACATCGCAATTATATTCAAAATGTCAATAGAATTGATTCATCATAGCTTCGCTTACAATATTGCATACACTAATTACAAGCATTTACACATTTTGTAGTATTCCACAGTAGCCTATAATAAAACATTGAAAACATAGCAAACTTCTTTTTTTTTGTCTCAGACTTTTGCCCTGAGTGCGGTTTTTAGTTACCAAAAACATTTAGGGAAGGAGATCACGGATTGTGTATGTCAAAAAATACTACCGGTTAATTTTGTGAAAATCCAGAGGAAACACTTCAGGTAAAGTCTGCAGATGTTTGCACATGCACAAGTGCTAATTCCCCCTAATTTGCATAGAATTTACATACTTTTAGTGGCGCAACCAATGTACTTTTACTTTTTACTAAAACTGGTCTAGGTGTGGTAATCTCGTTTTGATATAAGATTACAAATACGCTCTATTAAATTGTTAATGACTTTTATTGTTGCTTCCAATGATATTTGGTTCCATCAAAGTTATAGAGCCATTTTTAAAAAGCATAATCATCTAAAGATCAAACAAAAAATGCGCGCGAACCGTGCAAGCATTTCAGGTTTTAACTAAAATGGTCCAGACATTTTTTGATGAAGCCATCTTGTGTGACGTGACAAATTTAACTTATTTGAGAGTACAATACAGTATGCCATCGTTGCATTTGCATGCAAAAGTGATTAACGTTTTGGGGTATCTATTGCGCTATACAAATAAATCGAAAGCTCAACAAACCGTCTATAAAATAGTAAATCAAAGTTTGGTCCAGATTAGATAATATACTTTAAACCCAGCTTAAAACAATAAGTACAAAATATTATTTGCAACAAGGTAGCACTAACACATGGAAAATTAAAAATTGTGGACTGAAAAAGTTTAATTGTATCGCTCCATTCGTACAAAATAATGGAGCAAATTAACAATAGGGTGTTGTCTCAGTTATGTATTAAAATAGAATAATATCGACTTGTTTGTGTCAATCGACGATTAACTGTCAGCGTCCTAAGTGCTTAAGCGGCCGGGGAATCTCACGTACCATTAGTGTCAACGTGATGGGTGTAACAATTGACAATCTCTAACACAATTAAGTGGTAAATCAATCAAATTGCACGCATTTTACCACCTACGCCCAGTTAGATTTTTTGATTATATGTATTATTAAAACACTTTCCACGCGGCAGGCGACTGCAGACGACATTCCAAAATGTCACAAAATGTGTTAAAAATGTCAAAATCATTGAATTTCATTACCATTATTTAGAATCACCATGAGAAATGCATTGACAAAAGTACAAACATGCCTAGTATAGGTTCAGTAATTCTTGAGATAGACTTTACAAATTGGGAAACGTTTCTGAAAAACCTGTTTTGAAATAGTAAAACTAATAGCCGCGTGCAAAGTGTTAAGGTAGCATATTATTATAGTCTAACCATCACTAATATGACAGTCCATCTACGCTGGAGTTTTTGCCATTGGCAATTGAGTCAAATAGGGTACACCATTTCAGTAACAATCATGGTGATCCCACACCACTAAATAGCCCCCCCCCATGCTTTTACATGTTAAACGTCGATTTACTCGCTTATAAAGGGACTGGTTTTTTCAACTTTACATGTTTTTCTTTAAGTTCATGATATTTGTGATCATTGACATGATTAAAATTCAACATTTATATAGGGTAACCCTGAAAGCTCCGTGATTATGGACAACCGGCGTATCGCTCTATTATCGTCAACAATTTGAGCTGAGTTGACAGTATTTGTACAATCATAATCAAACAAAACCTGCAAAATGTACTGAAAATATCTCTTTTTTGCACTGTGGTAATAGATTTTAGTCAAATCAGTATTATATTCCAACATTAAGCATTTAAGGGCAATAAGTACTTTTCATGATTACTTATGATTATGATTGCGCCACAGGCTTCAGAAATAGAGAGAAAAATCGATTGTCGTCGGCAAGGACTACAATCATTTAGTGGTGTGGAATCTTAAAATCTGATAGCATTGATCATCGTCATCTTCATAGGATTTGTTTCTTCATGGTTTCTTGCTCCAGCAGAGATAGGATACATGTGTTTGTTATTGTTTTTCTTGTCATTTTTTAAAGAATAATAATTTGTATAATATGGTTCCATTACCCAGAGAAGATTCATTATCAAAATGAACGTTTTGTATGTAAATTGTAAGTATGCAGCTGTCATTTTTCTTTAAAAAGGGCTCACAAATATGCTGACATATTTTTGTCAATTTCTATGACCCCTATCCGACGCATAATCTACAATAATTGTATATCACCATATTATTAAAACCATTACTCCATTTTCGTCATTGGAAATCTGTCTCATTTCATGTTTCTATAAATAGGATCCCATTGGGTTATGTGTTAATTCGGTATATACTAATGACAATTATAGGGTTTTCCCGTACATTTTAAAACATTTTTAATACAAATTAGTCACAGCAGCTTACACAAACTAGTCCTGAATATGTATTTCTCAACTTCAATTTAGTCTTAGTAACGATCATGTTAGTCTTAATATCAATATTCTCTTTAAAACAAAATTCGCTGTTATTCTTCACGCTAGTCTGATTTGGTCCGACAAAGTGTTCAGTCGACAATTGGGAAAAACAAATAAGTCTTCTACAGTACAAATTAATTATTTTGTCAATATATCTAATGTTATAAGTTATATAGTGTGATTTCTTGTTACATGAGAATGGTTATTATGAACAAACTTCAAACTGCATCGATAAGTATGATGGACTTACATTTCTTAAACATTTATACACAATTAGTAAAAGGTGATAATGCCATCTTTTATCACGTTGTGAATACTGATTGATCATTTTTCAACCATTTTTTACAATTTTAAAGTATATAAACTAAAGAAATTGTCAATTATTTGTGTCATTATTCCATGTAAATTGAAAATAGGCCCAAAAATAACGCACATATTGGGTCTCGTTTCAGGGAATTATAGGTTTTTCCGTTCAGTTTGAAACATTTTTAATACAAATTAGTCGCAGCAGCTTATAAATTAGTCCTACATTTTTTACCGTGCATTTCTCAACTTTAATTTAGTCTCAATAACAATCACTTTAGTCTGATCAATATTAATTTTTAAACAAAATTCGCTGTTATGCATCATGCTAGTTCAATTTGGTCCAACAAAGTGTTCAGTCGACAATTGTGAAAAGCAAATTAGACTTTTGCAGTACAAATTAATTATTATGTCAATGTATTTCATCTGATAGTCAAACACGTGATGAATACTGATTAATAATTGTTCAGCCCTTTTCACCAATCTTTTAACATATATTAACTAAATGATTTGTGTCATTATTCCATGCAAATTAACAAAAGGCCCAATAATAACGAACATATTGGGTCTCGTTTCAGGGAATTATTCAATTCATATGTAGGCTATATCCAATGAATGTTCATCTATCAATTGGTTGTCTTGCAAAACAGCGTGGTAGATATTAACATTCTGAGCAATTTCAAGAGATTAGAGATTTTTATTATTGAAGACTATATCAGCAATATGATCATTTCAAGATGTCTGTTGTACATGTATATAGGCTTAATGCCTAAATTATTGGCGTCGAGCGTAAGAAAAAAGAAAGACTTCAAATCCAAGAATCTCTATATTTACCTAATTAATTTGAATAATAAATGTGTTTGAACCTCAAAGGCTACTGCTCAAAGCTCCGGGATCAACGATAACAAATATATAAGTTCTTTCGTACTTACGTGATTTACATAGGTGTGCGGTAAACAAAATGATAGGCCGACTACAGGTCTAGGATGTTACAGCATGCTCCCTCTTCAGCGATCTGGCAATAGATCAATCACCCTATCCAATCATCTCCAAAAGTATATGAACGATCGATTTTCACCCGCAATACTTGGATAAAGCTGCTTATCTTCAATGATACACAATAGAGAATACTTCCAGATTCTTGTCGGTAGATTTGACTTCGGAGACAACTTGCGGACTCGTCTAGGAAGATGAAGCAAACGAATCACTGTGTACGTTGTACTTGGTCTATCGGTATCCGTGTTTTATTCATTCAATCATCTCCTTTGTTGTGACGTCATTCCCTGACGTTATTAACTGCCATGCATATATTTGATTCAAATACTAAGGCATTTATTTGGAAAAGAAACAATTTCGAAATAAACTTTGCACGTTATATGTATATTATATAAAAAAAACACACTGCTAACACTGTTTGGTAGATAATCCAAATACAGCTAAACAAAATACCATTAGCAAAGTATAAAATATTGATTTTCTGTCATTCTGAAACGATTGAATAGAAATAGTTGTCCTAATCTTTTTCAAAATTTTACGCGTATTCTTTTCTCTCTTATAATGAAGTTTGACTTATCAGTTGTAAATCATGTACCGTAAATCATGAAACTAGGCAATCTATCAATTTCCGAGTGCGATCTTTTTAATAAAGTCCACATATCAAGAAATGTGTCTGATCACACTCATGTCAATGAAGTTATTATAAACTGCGCCAATAAAGTATCGAAACACTTACAAATGGTCAGATTTATCAGAACCTGAATTAGTATGCAAAAAAATAATTAAATAATTCGATTCACAGTTATCTTCTGCGCATTTTGACACCTCTTTTGTTGCGCTATGATGTTGTTTGGCGGATTTATGGGCACTTGAGTGGCTTAAAGTCGAATTCTAAAGTTGCAAAAGCCCCTATTTTTTTTTAAAGATGGCGGCCATATAGAGGGGCGCGGGGACCCAGTCTAGTGGTCGATACCAAAATCGTTTAGAACTAATTTGTAGCAGAGATTGCCTCAAAACAATCCCAGAATGCCTTTACATATCAATGGAAAGATGATGCCAACAATATCACATTTGTAGCAATCACTTTTTACAGCGCTCATCCACTTGCTTGGGAATATGGGAAGTTCTCAATCAAAACATGTGCCGAATTTACAACAATTTTGTGCTCAAAAGAACAACTCTGTCATCTTTTCAATGAAGTGTTACATTGACAACTCCAGTGTAGAGTAATACTTTATTGAATTTTGAACTTAAAATAGTGATTATCTTGGTACAAACAACAAGTTTGGTATCTTTAGAAAGATTAACACATTAGCTTTCCATTGATATGTAACCCTATGAACATTTAATGATATCTAAAAAAAATGCAGGCAATTGAAATCAAAATCCAAGCATTTTATGAGGGGTTTACATAGACACTTTTAGCTAATGTTTTTTTTAAAACAATTTTGATTATCTGAGATGTAAAGAAATCTACATCTAGCTAGGAAATCAGCATATCATTTATGGGACTAATTATCACAGAGTACTGTAAACTGAAAGGCCTTTCACAAACAAATCGACTGTGTGACATCAAAATTGTGGTCGATTTTCCCTAAAAAAAATCACAAAAATCCAACTAGTGACGCTACTCCCTCTGTCTATGAAATGTACATTGTTTTCTTCAACCATCCTCAATAATATGGTTCAAAAAGAGTAGGGAGTGTTTCTGACAGTTTATACTTGTCATTTTTGTTTATACAAACAAACAAAAAGTTTATACTTGTCATATAAAACATGTTAGCGATATCCAAACACTGTTCTATCCATTACCCTATATCTTTCAACATTTAATTATAATGTTTATAATATCTTATTAAGGGAGCAAATATATATTGTACACAGGTATAAAAAAACTCATTTTTTTTTATCTCTGCAAGGTATTTGTATTCTTTGGAAACAATCTCTGTTTGTGGTATAACGGCCTGTAGAGTCATCTCAATTAAAACCCACCTTTTATCCATGGTCCGTTTCTTTTTGTTCTGTAAACATTTGAAAGGATTGCATTCTTCACCAACTGCAACAGTTGTGAAAGGGGAGCAATTATTAGCGTAAAAATAAAAACTCCTTTTCGATACTGTAGTATATTGATTGAAGACAATAGAGACCTTCTATCTACAAAATCAAGTACAACAAACATTTGTTCTGTTTTTGGTTGTGCGATTAAGCTTGTTTCCATTGAAATGTAGAAGGGAGTTGACGGTAGTTATTGGTGGGTATGTTTTCGTTTCCATAACCAGTGAAACAGTCCATCACCCTTTTTCGCAACTCTCATTTACAGGAAACAACCCATTATATTATACCCTGGTTCAAAGAAGATTTTAAGGTCTTCCCACAATGCATTGCGCAAACGCCAGCCAACTAAAAAAAATTCACATGATGCATTTGTCGAGCTCTTAAGTTTTAGAAATAAGAAAAAGGAACACAGATAATTACATTTATTCATTGATGTAAACTTGAACCTAAGAGCTCCAACTATGAACGCGCTCGCTATGAAGCCATGATTGTGTGCATACATGTATGTCTATGGGAACTGAGACAAATTGGAGACCAGAATTAGGGTAATTTGCAAAAACGCGAAGCATTGTGGTGGTGTCTTTAAAATCTTCTTAGACCCTGGTTTATTTGAATAGTAATGGGTAATGTAATGATTGTGTTGGTGGTACACTGCAAAAAGGTTGCTGAAATATTTACTCAACATTTTACACAACGTTGTTGAAGTATGCAACCGCTTAACACTTGCGTAAAATTTACCCAACACCGTTGGATAACATGTTTTCACCAACAGTTGAACAATTCCAGTTACTCAGCAGTTGCACAATTTTATTAATTAACCATTTGTTGGGCATTTTGCGACTGTTGCTCAATTTGTGAATTGTTTTCATTATATATTGAACATTTTTGTATAGCAACTGTTGCTTAATTTATCAAATATAGCCATATGTTGGGTATTTTATTTGTGTCAAGTTTTTATTATATATTGAGCATTTTTGTATAGCAACACGCGGTAGGCAAAATAATGTGAATTCTGGGCGATTCAGCAGAGCTATATACATCACTTCCTCCCGGTAGTGAACCGGTAACTTGTAATGGGAATTCTAGGCGATGCAGCAGAGCTACATACACTATACACTATTCCCGTTCGGTAGTGAATCTGTAATTTATTTTAACATGTTATTAAACTATAGGCTTATACATGATATCTGACATCTCTTATCAATGGTGTTATTACTGTGAAGTGTGAACGTTTGCCAAACGTAGTCTTGCTATCTGGTATGAAGGTATAAATAGTCCATAATATTATATAATACATAAACATATTTATGTGATTCTTTTGGTGCAAAATAGATCACATGACATGAACTATTCAGTATATGTCCATGTGGTGTATTTTTTGGCTATAAAAATCGACTATTCATTATTCATCGCTAATGACGTCGCTATAACACCGTTGAAATGATATTCATAAACAAATATATGTCAAACAAGGATGGCAATTTTAAACTATTTGTCAGTGTATTCCGTTTTGGATGCCAAGACAGAATACATCTTATCGTGGTCCTGCGCTGCAAAAAGGTTGCTGGATAACATGTTTTCAACAACAGTTGAACAATTCTAGTTACTCAAAAGTTAGGCAATTATATTCACTCAACAGTTGTTCAAGTATGCAACAGCTCACGAAATTGGCTTTTTTGGACAACAGTTGCCTAAAATTCACATGTGCGTAACTTGCATCAACTGTTGCGTAATTGTCCTCAATGCTCATGCAACAGTTGCCAAAGTGGAATATTTTTATGCAACATATTTTAGCAACAGAAACAGTTTCCACCAACATTTTAAGGACATTGTTTTCGACGAATTGCTCAACGCTGGGGATTTTTTACTTTTATACAACGCCTAACTTTCTACATAATTGAAGAGGTATTTTGCAAAAGGGCTATGGTGCATTTTTTCAAAAAATGAGTTTGATATAGAAATGTATAGGGAAAAATCATATGTTTCAAGGAAACAAAGTCATTTTTTTCAAAAAGACCTACATCTCATTGTAAACAGCCATTGAAATTGTTGTTTTGTTGCAAAAGGGCCTGTATCCAGAATTAAATCGGGATACAGGCCCTTTTGCAACAAAACAACAACTTCAATGGCTGTTTACAATGAGATGTAGGTATTTTTGAAAAAAATGACTTTATTTCCTTGAAACATATGATTGTGACCTATACATTTCAATATCAAACTTATTTATTTGAAATGATTAAAATAAATGATTTTTTGTGTGTGGTATTTTTTCTTTATGTACAAACAGATGGAGTTTTGTTGCAAAAGGGCCTACATCCAAATTTTCAAAAAATGTAAACATGATTTTAAAAAAAATTAAAACTAGCACATTTAAAATTTATTTCAATTTCAATTAGTATGTAGTGTACCTCTTTCATAATCCATTCAGTTTTTCAATTGCTCAACTTGAATATTTAGAAACAGTTTTTTGACTTTTTCTCAATAAGAGCCAAAGTGGATGTAGGCCCTTTTGCAAAATACCTCTTCAATATTGAATGAATTTTAATCAACACGTCAACCAACGGATGATAAAAGTACTTTTAGCAACGTATTTTAAGCAACTTTTTTGCAGTGTAGATACTCTTTAAATAACACTGGGAAGGGACAGTAAAGAGCATTTTGTTTTCAAAGATGAAAATCATGCTTGGTTATGGTTTTCAAAATATGCTCAAAATTCTTCTACAATTTTACCTGCATTGACATAAGTACAATCATGGCTAGTAATGGTACACTAATCCTTGAGATAGATTTATGTGTCAATTGGGAAAGGTTTCTGAAAAATCTATTTTGAAATGGTACCTCTAACATTTATGTGTACATTCTTAAACTAGAGGGTTCAGAGACTGTAGTTAGGGACCAATCAATATAGGATTAAAATAAGTCTTTACAAAGTTTTACACATCTCAGTCCCTCAAGGATTTAACAAAATAAAACTTAAAGATTTAAAATTTAAATCTATGTTAATATTTTAAAGATTTTTAATTCATGAAATAACCAAACCTTTTCGGATTTGAAATTCCAAATACCTTAAGAGATTTCAAATCTATGGTTTTGTGTGGGGGTGTGTGTGTGCGGCGTAGTAGTCTTGACAACCAGTATTACTGACATATTAAAAGGTATGTTTCAGTTTAGTGTACATCGGAAATAATAATAATAATAATAAATAATAATAAAGTGTAGTAACACAAAGGGATGTGGACCATCATAGTTGCATGCATCTGGGAGCCGTTCACGGCTTCATAGTGAACAACGTATGTGGGGCATTCCTGACTGTTACTCCATCCTTCGAGTCCGAACAGAAAAACACACATTTTAGTAAAGTCTACAACTATCACCATGAAAACTATTCAAAATGCTCTCGGATTTTTAATATGTCAGTAATGATGGCATCGAAGCCATATTATTGGTTCAAGAATTTCTACGTGTTTCCTCACAGCCTCTATGTACGCCGTCGCACACAAAATCGCAAAAGAAAAATGGCGTCGTGGCAACGTCGCGAAAAGAATCGGATTGGATCACGTGCACGCATCATCATAATCTGATTGTTTCAAAGTTTAAGTTCTTCAAAAGATTTAAACGTTTTCGTGATCTCGGAGAAAATTTAAATCGAAGGCCGCAAAAAATAATTCTTTAAGACTTATATTAGGGTAAGTCTCAACTAAGATTTAAATGTTAAGTCTTTCTAATTTAGAGAGTACCTGGCACACATCAATGCAATTAGCTGTAACAAAGAGGTTCGCCACACATCCATTTAAGTTGCAGTAACAGAAAAATTGTTTTGTAAATACTGATGGATATCTCACAACAACAGAAAGTAAACACACAGCAAAAAACACAAGGCTTGTTTATTTACTTATATTATCCAACTTACAGTGACATTTTCACGAATAGCGACTTTCAACAAGTTAATTACTGTCGTAAAATTACATTAATAATGCTAATCATACACAACTGATAACATTCTAAAATTGTTAGTATTATCCGATATACATGAACAGTATAGTCATTGCGTGTAATTTTTTCCTGTTCGGAATCTAAAATCCTAATTCTACCAGCCCGTTTTTTAAATAAAAGTGAGGATGTTTCGTGTTTTCTGTTCTCCCGTCATTAAAAATGCTCTATTTATTATCATTCTATTTTGTGTCAAGGGTCCCCATTATATAAGCCCGTCTATCAGGGTTTCCACTGGGGTTCCTAGCCTTTATTCCATATTGTATTATAATTTCTTTGTATATATTACTTTTGCTGAATAAATTGAATTGAATTGAAAATTGAAATAAAAGTGAGGATTTCTGAGTATTTTACCCAATAATTCGCCGCTCCCCCAACAGGATTCGATCCAGGGACCCTCCGCACACCAAGCGCCGGCCCCCATGAGCCATGGCCATCAGCTTCACTCAGTATATTGGACCTCTTTATAGGCTTGGTTGATTACGTCATGGAGAACCGTCCACGCATGCACATGGAGATAGGTCTGGGTCGTGGTATATTGTGGTATTTGGTCGTGTTAGGGTTAATGTGTTAAATTTTCAAATAAATATGCAATATCATCTTTTTGAGAAACCACTTTATATTTTGAAACCTGCATGGAAAATGCGACAACCTTTCGCTTTATTAAATTACGAGTTTCACCATCCATCTAAGCGGCAATCATTAGACAAATTATGGATATGTACACATTACACACAAATGGTTAACACTACGAATAATTAACACTCAAGAATGCGGTTTTAACTTTACCTTAGCGCATATAATATGTTGTGCTTTTTATTCATCATTGACCATCACAAACTTGACATCGGTATCGATTTTCAACAAAATACTAATTATCGTATGAAAATGACATAAATCATGCTATTCATTCAAAATAAGTAACGTTTTAACGGTGTAAATACGCTAATAATTTGGTCTTACCCATCAAATACTTATAGGATTAGACAAATACACCAAATTGATAGCCCAACATTTGTTCTGCGGCTACTGAATTGTTTTCAATTCTGTTGATTTTTAGGGATGGGTGAACTTTGAATATATTTCATTACAAGCGCAAGTTCTATACATTCGTATATGGATACTTACAGCTCTTCTCTTCTCATATAATTTTGTTTTTAAGAATAATCACTTAGGTCTACTACTGCATGACTATATATATTGCCCGCAAACAATGAGCTTTTTACATCCACATGTTGCATGTATTTTTGTTCTCATTTTTTCTCGTGAAAATTGGAACTTTATTATGTAATGTGTCTCGTGTATGTGGATACGGGTGTGTATTTCAGTTGATTGGTAAAGTGAGTGCTGTATCGACTTTTATTCGGTATTTGCATTATAATGCCCGAAAAAAAGATTTCGGATAAAGTCAGTCCCTGATATTTTGGGAATAGTTGAGTGTGATATTGAGCCAGTGCTTATTTTTATATTTAAAAGTTTCAACAAAAAACAAAGTTTTCCACCAAGTGCTGATTATGATTTTGGAAAAAATGGTATGTGCCAACAATTCGTTTTTTTAAAGAGAAATAGACCCACTCGCGGAGGGCAAACTATTTTGCTCAGATGTGAGCTATTTCATCACATCTATATACATTTATGTTAACATATTGATGCAAGTAATATGAATATAACCACAACAAACCTAATCGAAGTATCGAATTGTTTCTGAATGATACGTGGATTGATATTTCGCACAATATCTATGAACCGCATTAAATAGGTTTAAGTGACATAGAGTTAGCGTCTTTAATAACATTTATTTAATTTATATAGTTTTTGAGTAGCAACTACCGTTCCAAATGATTTAACTTATAATACATTTATATATATTATTCTTTTTCAGAATTATGTCTGGCCTTGAATATCACGTTTTTTGGTTTTTTTACGTATTTCATCTCTATAATCAGAAATGAATACGACCAAAGTGTAAAGAAAAGGATTTATGACTGAGTTGATTGGTAAAATCAGTGCAACGGTCCAGGCATATATCACTGGGTCTACTGTGATAAGTCCTCCCTGAACGCATATACATACGACTTCAAGAGGTACCCAACATAGGAAATCCGTTATAACTATTGCAAACATTTTCATCGCCCTGCGTATTTCTTCTTCTTGAGTTGAATTGCGCCCGGCTGTTGCCATTGTTTGTCTGATGGTATGAAAGATATTTATGTAGAAGATTGCGATCAGAATAAAACAAATCAGGTTCACGGCAATGAATACTATGATTGAAAAATATGTAGCAATCTTGTAATACGCGACCACTGTTGTCAAATAGTCTATATTCTGAGGTATTACAAATGAATGTATATGATGAACCGGGAGAAAGAATGGATTAGGTCTAATTACATGTTGATACAAATCAGTCGCAAAGGTTATTTCAATTACTATAGATCTAGCTTCTGTGAAAGAAACGGGTCTTTTTACAATTGGTACACCGACACATACTTCAGAAATTTCATAAACGTCCTGAAACATTCCTGCAAGTAACACTGGTGTTACGCTGAGTAGTATAGCAACACACCAAATTATTGTCACGCATATTCTCGCACTTTTTGGACGTAAACGACGGGAACTAAATGGATACTTCACACCTTGAAACCTGTCAAAACTGATTAAAGTTAGAAGAAATACCGAAGCTTCACTGGATAAAAGGGATAGTATGCCGGCTATTTTGCAAGCACTTCCTTGTCTCCATAAATCAGCATACGACGGAAAATAATCTGCATAATATGCATCAGCTAAAGCCAACATGATCATATAAATTCCCATTATGAAATCTGAAATCGAGAGATTTAATATCAATACAGATTGAACCGTACCTCGCGCTTCAAGCATACAAATACAGCGAGTACCAAAAGCCATTCCATTGAAAAGTATAATCATTATGCCAAGCACCCACATGCAAACTCGCAAGGCAATATCGTTAAGCATTCGCTCACATGTTAGATAAACTTGTCTAGGATGTTTGGAGATGCATTTAACAAAATCCTCCATAAAGCAGCAGGTACTATATTCGTCCACCAGTACGATAGTTGAATTTTGTAGACCTATAAAGGATTGTTTCGTTACGAGGTGTAAGCTATTATGCCTAAAGTCTAACACGTTAATACTCATATTTCGAAATAGTTGGTCATCCAAACTTTCAATTTGGTTCCCTGATATGTTAATTAATTGGACGTGGTTCAGTCCATCAAGAAAATGTTTTGTTAAAGCAGTTATCACATTCAGCTGAATATTCAGAACTTTGAGTTCATATAAGCCATTGAAAGGTTTTCCCGTAATTATCTGTATTTGGTTATCGTTTAGGAGAAGGGTTTTGAGAACTCGTAGGGAACTGAACAATTCCTGATTGATTGTTTTCAAGAAATTACGTGTCAAATCAAGAATTATCAAATTGTCTAGATACTTAAAAATATAAATTGGTAGATCAGATATGTAGTTATGATCTAAATATAGTGATTTTAAAGAAATTAGATAATCGAAAACTGTGCCGTTAATTTGAGATATAAAATTGAAACTTAGTACAAGAATCTCCAACTTTGGTAACTCACCAAATGAATGTAAAGCTACCAGATGATTATGCGATAGATTAAACCTTTTCAAAAACTTATGCTTAAACCCATACTTGGGCAAGGAGCTTAGGTTATTTCTACTTGCGTCCAATACTCGTATGAAGTCCATTGTATTGTTAGGCCACTCTGAAATCTTATTATTCTGTATGTACAGTAAAGACAGGCGACTCAATGGTCTTAATATTTCTGTTGGCAGCAAAGACAAGTAATTATTGTTCAGTGTTAGTACATCTAGGATTCCAAGTGAATGGAATATTTTTTGTGGCAGTGAAGACAATTTGTTGTGTTCAAGATATAATACTCGGAGATTATCCAATGCACCAAACGCCCCAGCTTCTAATTCGTAAATTTTGTTATGATCAAGAGACAGTGTATGAAGTTTATGCAAGTGAAAGAATGTGTCATTTGGTAATTCCCGCAATAGATTGTTGTGCAAAGTAAGAGTTTGCAATTCAATTAGGCCATTAAATATTCCGATAGGCAGATATGATAAGACGTTATTCCCAAGATAAAGAAAACGTAATTCCGGATTTGAATCAAAGGTATCGGGTGATAAACTAGTTAATGAATTGTTTTTTAGCGATAATGTATACAACCTGATATTGGAGTGAAACGTGATCGATAGCACCGACAAATCGTTATCCCCTAATATAAGATAACGAAGTTTGACCAATGGATCAAAGATCCCCGAAGGTAATACGGTTAATCTGTTCCTTTGAAGGTCAAGAAGTTTGAGATTAACCGCATATACAAATAAACCAAGCGGTAGCTCTGCTATGTTATTATCAAACAGGGTAAGTTCCGTCACCATTCCTGTTGAAACGAATATTTCACGTGGTAATGAGGTTAGTCGATTGTCTTCAAGTGCAATCGTCTTTGTTTGATGAAGTGTGGTAAAAGCACGTTTTCCCAATGTTGTTATCACGTTACTATTAAGCTTAAGGGTGATGATACCATTCATTTTCTCCAGCAAGCCATCACGCAGTTCGACCAGTTTGTTATAATTGAGATGTAATACTTGTAATTGCCCTAAATCATCAAATACACACATTTCCATACTTGACAATTCATTTGAAGTAATTATTAACACCTTTAGCCGTTGAAGTCCCTTGAATACTCCATTGATCAAAATAGCAATATTATTTTGTGTTAAATCTAAGTACTTTAGCCGATTTAAGTCTTTAAAACCGTTAACAGGCAATTCAACCAAGATATTTTTGTGCAAATACAACGATTGTAATGACGGCAATCCGGTAAGTGTATCAACTAGTAAATGTGTGATATTATTGCTAGCCAAGTATAATTTTTTCAATTTGCTCAAGGCATAGAAAGCGTCAGGTAGAATGTGATTGAAACGTAAACCATTTAAATCTAAAGCAGTAATTTTGGAATTATAGATCATTAAAGCATTTGATGTTGTGTTTCCACACACAACTGTCCATTGTGCAAAGCCTAGGGTACAAACGCATTTCTCTGGACACTTTATGTCATATGTCACTTGATCTGGATCTGGAGTCCACGCGTAAACTGGAATACCTTCTTTAACCATGTCATATGTATTTATATTACATGTATTTTGAAATTGTATCCCCATCTCAGGGTGATCTGTTACACATAGGGGAATATATGCATTCATAGCATATACGTTTAAATGTGCCTGAATATTCTTGAAATGCAATCTGTATATTTTGAAGGGCAGGAAAATCGTACATTTATTATGGTTCAATGCAAGCGATATATACCGAGCTTGAGAGGTACTACAGTTGTCAAAATTGGTGTTTGGATTTTCAGGGTTGTCAGAATATTCTTCAACATACATGTAAGAAAACCTTTCGGTTTCAATATGTTCTTGAACATGTTGAAGCGTAATTGCTGTCACATTACCTTCCAATAAAACGATATCAATGCTGCAATATTTGCTCTCTACATCTGGCAAGTTATTCGTTGCGAGCTGTCCGTTGCACGCGACGGTGTCTCAAAAACCTGCTACAAAAACCTGCCAAAATTCCGGAAAATTACTGATTTCTGCGACTCCATCATTTACGACAGAAAGCTAGTCAGCGTCGACAAATCTCAACGATCTGTAGAGCTACGTAAGTTGTAAACCACAAAGAGCTACGTAGTATAAACCAGAGTTTTGAATTTACCGCCTAACCATCACATAGATACTATATAGTAACATGGCTGCAAAATTCAGCACTAAACCCGGGAATAAACCGGGGGAACCTGTACCAAACCTGCCGGTCTATTTCAAACAATCCGATGTTATCGATACAGGCTTTCTCTCTGTATACGAAGTGTGTATTGCAGCAGAGAAAAAAGCGGGCATCAACCATATTGATGGAGCCCAAATCATACGAGGGCTATGGAGAATATATTTCTCTGACAAAAGTGATGTACAAACACGCATCCAGCTTTTGGCAACAGGGATAACCATACGTGATCAGCACGTACATCTGTATGACAGAAACCCCTTCCTGACCCAAAATAATAGGGAAGCAACAAAGGTGATGATAGGGGGAATCCCCCTCAGTGTGTCCAATGAGCAAATATTTGCTGACTTTGAAGCAATATGCAAAGCAAAGAACTCAGCAGTAATTGGACAGATTAGGAATGAGCTGGCCCGTGATGATCATGGCAAACTCACAAGATTTAAAACTGGCCGCCGGTTCTTGTACATGGACCCCAATCCTAACAACCCAATACCAAAACAGCTGCCACTAGCAGGTTTCACTGCTAGTATCAGGTACAGAGAACAAAACGAATCCGTGACATGTACCGTCTGTAACAAAACTGGGCATACCCCAAATCAGTGCACCTTGTGCTTTGACTGTTTCCAAACAGGGCATAAGCGAGGCGACCCCCGATGCAATTATATCGCGGATCAACAACGTACCGATATTGAACGCAGCAGTACACTGAATGAAGAAACTCAATCAAACGCATCAACAACTGCTACTCAACACAAAGCACCGTCAACAAATCCTCCGGAGGACACGCGCTCAGTGTGTTCAGATGGGGATGAAGACCCTGCTATCGCCAGTGATAACACCACTAATATCGACGAAAATCGCGCATGGTCAAAACCCGGGTCAAAATCACCGTGTAAATCAGATGCAGAAATTCTAGCCATCGCCAATGGCACAGTTGACGAAAATCGCGCAAGTTCAAAATCACGCAAACCAACAAGCAATCGCCGTAAACTCAGGTCTGGCAAAAAACCAAATCGCACACCAGACAGAAAACGCCAACGCGAGAACTCAGCAAACACAAACGCGCCCCATGATCATGATGATTATGGAACAGACAGCAGTGAGTTTGACGCAAGGAAATAAACAAACGAACAATGAATGAACCGTATATTTATTACACAGTAGTAATTGTCCTCACTTATCTTATTACTCATCATGATACATGTTATAACTCTTAATGTTAACGGTCTCAAAGACCGTGCAAAAAGACTGCAAATTTACAATTGGTTTTGCAATCAAAATGGAAATGTATTGTTTATGCAAGAAACGCATTTCACAAATGAACTCATTGTAAACCATGATATACGTGATTGGCCTGATGGTGTTTCATATCATTCATGTGGTGCATCTAATGCCAGAGGTGTCTCAATATTAATTAAATCCTCCGCAAATATAAAAGTAAATGACACACATTCTGATGAAACTGGTAGAATGTTGATGATAAACACGGTTATTGATGACCAAAAGACTACCCTTATGAATATATATGCTCCGAATAATATGAAAGAAAGGTATAACTTTTACACAAAAATGTTCAAGAAAATTGATCAACATGTTCCAGATGATCACGCCCTTGTCCTAGGTGGTGACTTTAACACCTGCTTGAATCAAGCAGAAGACAAAGAAGGTGGAATAATGTGTGTCAATAAAGATGCAACATATCTTAATGCCGAAATAAATAAACGTAACCTTCTAGATATTTGGAGGACATTCAATCCGTCAAAAAGACAATACACATATAGACAGAAAACACCACTTGTAAGAACAAGAATCGATTTCATTCTTGTAAGTAAAAATCTTGTAGATGTTGTCAATTCATGTGATATAAGACCGAGTGTGCGCTCGGATCACCAAGCTGTTTCCTTGAAATTCCAAATCAATACTGAGAAAAGAGGGCCAGGTAATTGGAAATTAAATACATCAGTTTTAAATGATGTTGCATATGTAAAAGGTATACAAGATATCATCCATGGTGTTAATGAAAAAGCAGAATCTATAAATGATGACCACTTATTATGGGAATATTGTAAGGTCCAAATAAGAGAATTCTCGGTTAGATATTGTGTGACAAAACAGCAACAAAAACGTCAGGTTGAGAAGAATTTAGTGTCTTATTTAAAAGGTCTAAATGCTATCTGCTTTCCCGATATAAGTGTTGTAAATGAAATTGATAGAGTAAACGGTATACTTGATAAGATGTATGAAAATACAGTAAAAGGGCAAATAGTGAGATCTCGAACAAGATGGTACGAAGAAGGAGAAAAAAGTAGTGCGTATTTTCTTGGTCTCGAAAAGTTTCACGCAACAAAAAAGTCTATCACAAAACTCAAACTACCTGACGATTCCTTGCTTACTAAGCAATCAGACATTATGAAGGAAGAGGAAAGGTTTTACACCAATCTGTATACAAGTGCTAATGTTGATAGTGATAATATTAAAGGGTATCTGAATAGTACAACATTTCCTAAGATTTTAACCGAAGAAGAACAAGGTAAATGTGAAGGTTTATTGACACATAATGAATGTAAAGAAGCAGTAGATCAACTAAGACCAGGTAAAAGTCCAGGTTGCGATGGTATTCCAGCAGAGTTTTATAAAGTGTTCTGGAATTGCATAAGTACCTTAGTGATTAACTCATTAAATTGCTGCTTCGAAAAAGGTAACATGTCACCCACTCAAAGAAGAGCAATTATCAGTTTAATTTACAAAAAAGGCGACAAACTGCAATTAAAAAACTGGCGCCCAATAAGTCTGTTGAACACTGACTACAAAATCATGTCAGTGGTATTGGCAAATCGTTTGAAGAAAGTTATAAGTAAAATCATACATACAGATCAAACTGGGTACATAAAAGGTAGATATATTGGTACAAATATAAGATTAATTGATGATGTTATTAATTTATGTATAAATGAGAATAAATCGGCTGCGATTTTGTTTGTAGATTTCGAAAAAGCTTTCGACACCGTCGAATGGAACTTTATAGTTCAAACATTACAGAAGTTTAATTTTGGACCATCGTTTATCAATTGGATTACAGTAATGTATAATAATATTGAGAGTTCTGTTTTAAATCTTGGTTGGAAATCAAAGTTCTTTAGATTGAGCAGAGGTTTGCGTCAGGGCTGCCCGTTATCTGCACTCTTGTTTGTTGTAGTTTCCGAAGTCTTAGCTTTGAACATAAGACAGGATAAAACTATCTCGGGTATTGTCATTGATGACAATGACGAAGAAAAATGTGAAGCTCGTATTAGCCAATTTGCTGACGATACAACTCTTTTCTGTGCAACGAAAGAATCTCTTGATAGCATGTTGAAAATCATAAATACATTTGGATATTTTGCAGGACCAAAAATTAATGTGGAAAAAACTCAAGGTTTAGCATTTGGTCACTTTGTAAAACATAACTCTGTAAAATGGCCAACTGAAAATGTTAAGTCTCTTGGTGTTTATTTTGGACACAATATGACAGAATGTTACAAGAGCATTTGGCAAGAGAAAAAAGATCGACTAATTCGAATCTTGAACTCATGGTATAGAAGAAAACTAACGCTGTATGGTAAAGCAACTATTATAAAATGTCTTGGTATATCCAATTTAACATTTTTAATGTCTTGTCTACCCGTTCCTGAAAACTTCACGAATGAAGTGAACTCAATTATTTTCAATTTCTTATGGAATAAAAAACCGGAGAAAATAAAGAGAAAGACTCTCATTCGAAATTACAATATGGGAGGAATAAAAATGTGTGATTTTAAATCTCAGTGTATAGCTTTGAAATGTATATGGTTAAAACGTTATATGTATGATGATGATAGTAAATGGAAATGCCTTTTTAAACGCTATTTAAATGCTCATGGTCCAAACTTTTTAATCTTAAATATGAATTTTGTGGAAGCAAAGAATGCCCCATCGTTAATTGGTCTACCAACATTTTATTCAGATCTGGTAAAAGCATGGCATAATCTAGATAATGATTATAGAAACTTACCAATCAACGACTCATTAAGGGTCAAAAGTCATATTATATGGGGAAATGACTTGATCATGCACAATGGCAAGACCTTGTATTTCAAACACTGGATTGATAGTGATATAATATATATCAATGATCTTATAAATAATGATGGTATCATTTCCACTACATATATACTTGACAAGCTTAAAAATAAGCACAACTGGATTGCAGAGCTTTTTATTATTTTCAAATCAATTCCAAAGAATTGGTTGGCTTTATTAAAAGCCAACAATATGCCTATTGAAATAAGTACTCGTTTAAGAACCTCGTGTATATATGTAAATAAAAAACGTGTAAATATAATGTATTGGCAATCAAGGTGTATTTACGTTCATGTAGTTAAAAAGTTCACAGTCGTGCCAATTATTCAGAAAAGATGGGCACAGGAACTGTCTACGTCACCAAAATGGGACGATATTTGGACTATGAAAACTATTCTCGAAAAAGAGAGAAAATTGGCAGAGTTCAATTACAAATTATTATATAGAATCATCGCTACCAAAGCTAACTTATATAAATGGAACAAGGCGAACTCACCCAATTGTTTTGAGTGCAACACATCAGATGATTATCTACATTCATTTATTGCCTGTCCTTTGTCAAAAAGCTTTTGGGTTCATTTTAAAAGATTTATTATTTCTAACAATATTCCATGTCCAGAGATATCGTTAAAAATCATTGTGCTTGGTTATAAACCAGATAATCAAAATGTATTGAATGTAATGCTAAATAGAATGCTTAGTCTGGCGTCGTTCACTCTGTATAGATCCAGACATATGAAGATCACTGATAATAAAAACGTTGATGTATTTAAATGGTTTCTATATGAATTAAAATGGAGAATTAGTATCTTGAGACACAGTGAAAATATGTGGCATAAGATTAACAAAAGCCTACATTAACACAGAGTAAATAGTAGGTGTTGATATTCTTCTTGTAAAACACATGTCCATGACAGCCCATATTATATATTGATTTGTTTGTCAACTCAACTGCGAAGGTCATGTGCCATAGATGATCATTAGCCATCTATCTTCACGCAAATGGTAATTGTTGGTACATGCTGTTCGCTGGTAGAGTCATGTTTTTCGTATTTGTAACTTATTGATACCAGTATGTTTGATATATTGTTATTATGTTATATAACCATGTATAGAATATAGATGAAAAAAAAAAGAAAAAAAAGAAAAAAAAAAGAAGTTATTCGTTGTCCCAATAAGCAATGGATCTCTTGTAACATTGATTTGTTGAGTATTGCAAACATCCACGGCTGGTGTATTTTCAAAACAGTGGCGCCCCTTTGGCAACAAAATGACCAATGAAATTGCAACGTGCAGTATAAATTCCATAGTGATTTCACTAATCGTTACTACACTGTAATGAAAGTCATTGTAAGATGTTGCAGTTATTTATTAAATGTTAATGTAATGCTAAAAGCCAGTCCATATTGTGCAATCTGTAATTGTCTTGAATGCATTCCTGTCAACAAGATCGTATCAGTACATTATTTTGTCACATTCAAACAATTAAAATGATGACATGGTAGATTACATGCATTAATCTTTCAAGCTATTAAAAATGACGAAATGATAAATTATACGCTCGTATCACTTTCTTGCTTGAAAGGATCATCAAACCAAAATGTGTTACTCCCAGAAATTAACCTTGAGGTAATTGTTGTGCGGCAGAAGTTTGTTTCTAAGCAAATTCGTTGACCGCAGCGTTCATCGTCTTGAAGGTGCTGGTCAAATACCTGTAGAAAATGAACATTAAGAATTAAATACTACTATTTGGTTTAAGAACAAAACACAACATCATATGCAGAGCTGATATGCAAAAGGGCTTACGTCCATTTGAGTGAATTTGAGAAAAAAGCATGAAAGTGTTCTGGACAACATGTAGTGTGATTGATACTTGGAAATATAATGTGTTTAATTAAAGACGTACAGAGTATACCAATCAAATACGGTATGTTTTTCAAATCAATCAGCCATACAACAGTTCAATTTACGAGCACAGCCAGCCATCGTTTGAAAAGCATAGTTGAATGTGTGGCCAGGGTGATGTGGTGTTGTTAATTCTTACCACTAGCACTAAACACATGGATACATCAACACAATCACTATCGCCGAATTAAACAGTAAGGGGGGGGGGGGGGGGGGGGGGGGTGGGGCGTTGGGAGGTGGCGAGGGGACAGAACAGGAACAAAACAGGAACAATAATTCTCGTTTGATTCTTTACTTGTCTTTGGATAGTCAATTACAGTGGGCCGCAGGCGCGGCGGAGCGTATTTGAAAATGGGGGGGGGGGGCACGAAAAATACGATCATGCAAGCGAAACGAGCGAAGCGAGTGGAGTGCCTTGCGGCGTGGGGTCCGGGGCCCGCTTAAGGGCCCCGGGAAATTTTGGGTTTTGATGTGCGCTCAGGGGCCATTTCATGGCGTATTTTGGTATAATTACCACATTCATGACATTGTAAAGGCCCACGAAGTTGTACTTTATACAGCAATAATTAAAAAAAAAAATTAAATCCGCAACAAGATGAAAATGCAACTCTCATACTTTTGGACGGAAAAAACTACTATGGACTGAGACGAATTCGTCTCAGCTACAACATAGAAGGACATTGATACTCTCAATCAGTGGCAGCACCACCAGCATAAAAAATTGGGCCAAAGGGTGTTTCGTGAATTTTTTGTTGGCAAGGAAAAACGTTTGTTTAAAAATGCGCGCGAAGCGCGCGAAATCTTTTGGGTTTTAATGCAAAATTGCCTGCAGTTTAAGAGAATTTCATGTATTTTTGACACTATAGGGGCCTAAAGTCAATCTTTTCAATTATTTTGGGGTCAAAAATGTTGTGGAGCTCGATTAAAGGAGTTCAGCCACAAATTTATAGGGGGGCACAGTGCACATGGTGTCCCACCACTTTCACGGACGGGGGGGGGGGGGGGGGGGGGGGGGCACGTGCCCCCTGGCCCCCCCCGGTTCCGCCGCCCTTGGTGGGCCGTATAACTGGATACAGGGCAGTATAACTGAACACAAGTCCTTTTGCAAAATATTATTCTTTCATGGGCGGAAGTCCTTTTGCATAATATCTCTGACTTCTGCATTGAATTACTTTGGGATTTAGGGTCTTTTTCAACAATTTACTCACATTGCTAATAGTTACTACCAAAATATTATATATTGCCAGGTAATAACTCAGTTTTTGCTCTTCAAATATATAGAATCAATATTGTTGTAGGCATTTGTTTACAATAATTAATGGTATCTGTCATTATTTTTAAATCACCCGATGAAAGGGGACGATAATAATACAATTATGTGTCTGAACGAGGCTTCACTAAATCTGGGTCTACCAGTATCTGGTTTTGTGAATTTCCGTAAGACATCATCGACAAAAGTGTACTTTAGGTCCTAGATACTGGTATACCAGTATCGTTTAATACCGGAACATAAATATTGCCCGAAATATGTTGCAGTATCGACTGAAACTAGGACGTTTTGCTCCAGTATTGCCCAGTACTGGACAATGTAAAATGTATCGGCCGATACTGCAACGTATTGTTTCAATATTGCTCGGAATTAGAAACATCATAACAACATAAAATATCAAGATTGAAGTTGATGGCCTACTAATTAGCACACTTTGTGATAGTGCAATATAGGTAAGGAGAATCAGCCTTTTGAAGTTCATAGACGTACTACCAGCTAATTTGATATTAAATTGATAGAAAACCCTTTCCTCCATATCCCAGTAGAGTCTTTAGTGGTTTGAATACGTACAAATATTTTCCTCTAATTCGCATGAAATGTGCATACATTTGGGTCCAACCCCTGAGTTTGTCATTATTGTTAAAAAATGATCAGTACAGGTACTGATGCCAGAACTCTTTATTTGCGAGTATTGCGTGTATTTTCAAGGTATATATTATTTATTTTGAAAATGATTAAGGGTGGATTTACCATTAAATGGGGCATGATTTAGGGGGGAAATAATATTTCCCGTGTATTATTATATAATTTGTTTCCAATTTTACATTGCAATTATATTCAAAATGTCATTAGAATTGATTCATCATAGCTTCGCTTATAATATTACACGTACGAATTACAAGCATATTATACGTTTTGTAGCATTCTACAGTAGCCTATAATCAAACATTGAACACATCGCAAACTTAAAATATTTGTCTCTGACTTCTGCTCTAAGTGTTACTATTTTTCGTTACCAAAAACATTTAGGGAAGGAGATCAGGGGTTGTGTATGTCAAAATATACTACTGGTTAACTTTGTGAACATTCAGAGGAGACACGTCAGGTCTTGTCCCGGTAATGTCTGCAGATGTTTGCAATGGTCCAGAAAAAAACCGTTCATGAATCCATCTTGTGTGACGTGACAAATTTAACTTATTTTAGAGTGCAATACAGTATGCCATCGTTGCATGGCAAATGTATTAACGTTTTGAGGGGTAAAATATATTGAGCTATACAAATAAATCGAAGGAAAACCCAACCAATGTCTATAAAATGGTAAATCAAAGTTTGGTCCGGATTAGGCAATATACTTTAAACCAAGCTTAAAACAGTAATTACAACAAAAAATATTTTTATTGTATCGCCCCATTTGTACACAATAATGGAGCGAAATAGCAATAGGGTGAGGTCTCAGTTATGTATTAAAATAGAATAATATCGACTTGTTTGTGTCAATCAACAATTAACTGTCAGCAACCTAAGTGCTAAAGTGTCCGGGGAAGCTCACGCATTATTAGTGTCAACGTGATGGGTGTAAAAATTGACAAACTCTAACACCATTAAGTGGTAAATCAATAAAATTGCGCGCGGTCAACCACCTACGCCCAGTTTGTGTCATTAAGGTAGCATATTATATAAACTTAAGCCATCACTTATGACAGTACATCTACGCTGGAGTTTTTGCCATTGGCAATTGAGTCAAATAGGATACAACATTTCAGTAGCTAAATGAACTATATCAGAATGAACTATACCGTGTTTATAAAATACATAAAACATACAAAATGATTAATGTTTTAAATTTAAACAATATAAAGGTGAGCATGTTTCCTACATTATATGTTAATTTCATTGAGATATCTCTTTTTGTCCTCGTGTTGCAAGACTTAATCGAAAATCGATGAAAAACGTGTTTTCAATTTGTTAGCTCAAAGAATTCACAGACCTTGAAAATCCATTGGAAAATCTGATTAACGCATGGTTTCTTCTTACGCGTATTTTATGTCAACTACTTGTATTATTTAAATTGATCATTTCGACCAAAATTTAAATCTACCATCTAATATACCCAGAAAGTCTGTATTTTCCATCAGAAATGTCCGATTTTCAAAATCTAAAGTTCTTATGAAAGCTGGGCGTTTGCGTCAAGATATATGTGAAAACGGTTTAATTTCATGTTTCAAGAAATAGGATCCCATTGGGTTATGTGTTAATTCGGTATATACAATGACACTTATAGGGTTTTCCGTTCATTTTAAAACATTTTTAATACATATTAGTCACAGCGGTTTACCTTATCAATTTTCAGTTTAAAAAAATTTCGCTGTTATTCTTCACGTTAGGTTGATTTGGTCCGACAAAAATGTTCAGTCGACAATTGTGAAAAGCAAATTAGTCTTTTACAGTACAAATTAATTATGTTGTCAATGTATTTAATCGTCATACACGTTTTGAATACCGATTGATCATTTTCAGCCGTTTTCACCAACTTGTCAGCATATCAACTAAAGAAATGGTCAATCATTTGTGTCATAATTCCATGTTAATTAACAATAGGCCCAATAATAACGCACATATTGTGTTTCGCTTCAGCGAATCATATATTCAATTAAATATATCCATTAAAGTTCTATCCTTCATCTATCGTCTTATGAATTTGCGTTTGAAATTTTCATCTATCAATTGGTTGTCTTGCAAAACAGCGAAGATATTGACATTCTGAGCCATTACAAGAGATCTGATTTGTGTAATGGAAGCCTATATCAGCAATGATTAGTGCACGATGTCTGTTGTATATAGGCCTAATGCCTAAATTATAGGCGTGATAAAAAGAAAGTTATATAATCCATGCGTAGCTTGGATACTATTAAGATGATATCGATTTCGAAAAATGACTCAAACATTGACATTTATTGCTCTTCCCTCAATATGGGGGTTATTACCTTTTATTGAAATACAACTGCGACCAACGCTCTGGGATCAACGATAACAAATATAAGTTCATTCGTACTTACGTGATTTACATAGGTGTGCGGTGAACAAAATGATAGGCCGACTATAACAGGTCTAGGATGTTACAGCATGCTCCCTCGTCAGCGATCTGGCAATAGATTACCCTATCCAATCATCTCCAAAAGTCTATGAATGATCGATTTTCACCCGCAATACTAGGATGTAGCTGCTTATCTTCAATGATACACAATAGAGAATACTTCCAGATTCTTGTCGGTAGATTTGACTAGGTTGACTTCGGAGATAACTTGCGGACTCGCCTGGGGAGATAAATATAATCGAATCACTGTGTGTGTTGTACTTGGTCTATCGGTATCCGTGTTTTATTCATCCAATCATCTCTTTTGTTGTCACGTCATTTCTGACGTTATTAACTGCCATGCATATATTTGGAGGACGGGTACCGGCATCCTAAGATTTTCAAATCGAAGTTTGTGTGCGAAATATCTCGAAAAATACAGCTTGAATTAGTAAGATTTGTGGACACGATATTGGTACAGTATTTACCTCGGCTGAGTTCGAGTGACTGGTTATTTGGAGAATTATGAGGGATAATGTTCCCGCGATAGGGATATTTATTTTCTATTCCGACATCGTCACATCAAAGACAATGGCGGCGATTCTAGTTATTGTACCCCCCGTATATCACCATAATGTTTTATATACTTCGTGCGCTCCGTCGCTGATCGCAAGCGTGGATCACCGTTTTTCCAATCAAGGGGCGTAATTTTGTTTTGTCGTGGTTTACTACTCATGTGTGTGGGCGGAAAGAGTTCAAGCGTAATAGAGCATGAAGCTAAAACTATATGAATCCCCCCATCCCTAACGCCACTACGCGCAATTGAGTTTGTTGAATTTTGTTCACCGCTAGGCTATGTACCACCCCTAGAGATTGCCTCAGAAAAAAATTGTGTTTGCGATTTCGTCTTTGTTAATCCATCAATGGATTCCGGATTTTGTGAGCATGTACAAATCGCAAATAACTTGGACGAGTTCAAAGTTGGGGTTAATCTGCCTCATAGGAGTAAAACTATTTTTTTGCCTTGAGAAGCATATTTTTCTTAGTAAAATACAACGATGCATGCTCGGGGGTGGTACTCACGTATGTATGTAAGGCATACGGGGACGTGCCGCTCCAGTGGGTCGTTTTTTCATGAGACATCCTTAGCCATGGGTAGGCTTTTCAACTGAAAAATCCTTAGACATGGGTCTATCCAAAATCACCCTTAGAAATGGGTAGGGGATTTGATTCTCCAGCGGCACACCCCCGACCAAACCAAATCTGAGTACCCCCTCTTTTTCCCGGGGATGTATGAGCGTTGCTATTTTTGTTTGATGTTTACATAACAAACAGAGTCCCCCGACTTGTCGCGGTTTTAGTTATACCATTGTAATACTTCTACGTCACCATACTTGATGTATGAGGGCGAATCTTTGCTGTATAGATAATCAATTGTTTGATGTTTACGTAACAATTGGATGCCTTTTCCACTGAATCACGCTGGGTCCATTACTCATTAGTACATGGAAAGAGCGTGGACATTTACATAATTATTTTATGTTTACATAACAAACAGAAAAAACTTGTCGCCGCGGTTTTAGTTATACCATTGTAATACATGCTAGTATTACACCATACGGTAATATTGAAGACTGGGGGATGTAATCTATTCAAAATCATTGCCAAAGTTGGCCACATCGTTAGTTCGTAAAGAACTATGGGCAAATCATGCACGTTTTAAAACCATTTTAGGTAAAAAGCGGTTTACTTTCATGATTTTTAGTTGCTTGTGCGGGGTTATATAGACATCAGTGAATACATTCTAGCCACATCGTACTACATCGCTGTATTCATCTAGGTAAACATGGAGTTTTCTACATATTTTGGTCAACTAATTTTCAAAAAAATGTCGCCCTCTGAAGTCAATGATATGAACATCCCTAGCATTATAATAGGCTATACCTTTTAATTGAATATATTATCGACTCGTACATAGAAATGATCGGTTCTTTAAGAAAAAGAAAAAAATTATCCAAACATTAATAATGATATTTGCGTCCATTTTCCAAATTTTGACATTTGTCGGTCAGACTCAGGCCTACTTAATTTCTTTTTTTAAATGCTCATGATTTCTATACGAAAGACATTTTTGTCATGAAATTGATTGCGGCTGACTTTTTTTTTGTATCATCGATCTCATGTACCCCCAAAAAATGAATTATTTAACCAAATAATGGTATTTGGGCTATTTTTTCAAATGTTGATATTTGTCGGTCAAGCCGAGAATTTAAAAATAAATCGTTATGATTTCTATGCGAATGACTTTTTTTGTCGCCAAATTGATTGCGGCTTGACTTTTTTGCATCATCGATCTCATATGTACCAAAAAATTGAATTATTTAACCAAATAATGGTATTTGGGCTAATTTTTTTTCAAATTTTGATATTTGTCGGTCAAGCCTAGAATTAAAAAAAAATTGTTATGATTTCTATGCGAATTACTTTTTTGTGGTCAAATTGATTCCGGCTTGACTTTTTTGTATCATCGATCTCAAACGTACCCCAAAATTTTTTGATATTAAGTCAAGCCTAGAATTTAAAAAAAAAATTATGATTTCTATGCGAATGACTTTTTTGTCGCCAAATTGATTGCGGCTTGACTTTTTTGCATCATCGATCTCATACGTAGCAAAAATAAAATTGAATTATTTAACCAAATAATGGTATTTGGGCTAATTTATCAAATTTTGATATTTGTCGGTCAAGCCTGGAATTTAAAAAAAAATTGTTATGATTTCTATGCGAACAACTTTTTTTTGGTGTCAAATTGATTGCGACTTGACTTTTTTGTATCATCGATCTCATACGTACCCAAACAAAATTGAATTATTTAACCAAATAATGGTATTTGGGCTAATTTTTCAAATTTTGATATTTGTCAGTCAAGCCTAGAATTAAAAAAAAAAAAATGATTTCTATGCGAATGACTTTTTTTGTCGCCAAATTCATTGCGGCTTGACTTTTTTGCATCATCGATCTCATGCGTACCCCAAATAATTGAATTACTTTAATAACCAAATAATGGTATATGGGCTAATTTCTCAAATTTTTGATATTTGTCAGTCAAGCCTAGAATTTAAAAATAAATAAATTATGATTTCTATGTGAATGACTTTTTTGTCGCCAAATTGATTGCGGCTTGACTTTTGCATCATCGATCTCATACGTACCAAAAATAAAATTGAATTATTTAACCAAATAATGGTATTTGGTCTATTTTTTTCAAATTTTGATATTTGTCGGTCAAGCTTGGAATTTAAAAAAAATATTGTTATGATTTCTATGCGAACAACTTTTTTTTGTCGTCAAATTGATTGCGACTTGACTTTTTTGTATCATCGATCTCATACGTACCCAAACAAAATTGAATTATTTAACCAAATAATGGTATTTGGGCTAATTTGTCAAATTTTGATATTTGTCAGTCAAGCCTAGAATTTAAAAAAAAAAATTCTATGCAAATTACTTTTATGTCGCCAAATTGATTGCGGCTTGAGTTTTTTGTATCATCGATCTCATATGTACCCACAAAAATTGAATTACTTAGCTAAATAATGGTATTTGGGCTAATTTGTCAAATTTTGATATTTGTCGGTCAAGCCTAGAATTTTAAAAAAATGTTATGATTTCTATGCGAATTACTTTTTTGTGGTCAAATTGATTGCGGCTTGACTTTTTTGTATCATCGATCTCATACGTACCCCAAAAATTGAATTACTTTAATAACCAAATAATGGTATTTGGGCTCATTTTTCAAATTTTGATATTTGTCGGTCAAGCCTAGAATTTAAAAAAAATGTTATGATTTCTATGCAAACAACTTTTTTTGTGTGTCAAATTGATTGCGGCTTGACTTTTTTGCATCATCGATCTCATATGTACCAAAAATAAATTTGAATTATTTAACCAAATAATGGTATTTGGGCTAATTTTTCAAATTTTGATATTTGTCGGTCAAGTCTGGAATTTAAAAAAAAAATGTTATGATTTCTATGCGAACAACTTTTTTATCGTCAAATTGATTGCGACTTGACTTTTTTGTATCATCGATCTCATGCGTACCCCAAAAAATTGAATTACTCTAATAACCAAATAATGGTATTTGGGCTAATTTTTCAAATTTTGATATTTGTCAGTCAAGCTTAGAATTTAAAAAATAATAATTATGATTTCTATGCGAATTACTTTTTTGTCGCCAAATTGATTGCGGCTTGACTTTTTTGCATCATCGATCTCATACGTACCAAAAATAAAATTGAATTATTTAACTAAATAGTGGTATTTGGGCTATTTTTTCAAATTTTGATATTTGTCGGTCAAGCTTGGAATTTAAAAAAATATTGTTATGATTTCTATGCGAACAACTTTTTTTGTCGTCAAATTGATTGCGACTTGACTTTTTTGTATCATCGATCTCATACGTACCCAAACAAAATTGAATTATTTAACCAAATAATGGTATTTGGGCTAATTTTTCAAATTTTGATATTTGTTGGTCAAGCCTAGAATTTTTTTTAAAAAATCGTTATGATTTCTATGCGAATGACTTTTTTGTCGCCAAATTGATTGCGGTTTGAGTTTTTTGTATCATCGATCTCATATGTACCCACAAAAATTGAATTACTTTAATATTAACCAAATAATGGTCAAGCCTAGAATTAAAAAAAAATGTTATGATTTCTATGCGAACAACTTTTTTTGTCGTCAAATTGATTGCGACTTGACTTTTTTTGTATCATCGATCTCATACGTACCCAAACAAAATTGAATTATTTAACCAAATAATGGTATTTGGGCTCATTTTTCAAATTTTGATATTTGTCGGTCAAGTCTAGAATTAAAAAAAAAATTGTTATGATTTCTATGCGAATGACTTTTTTGTCGCCAAATTGATTGCCGCTTGAGTTTTTTGTATCATCGATCTCATATGTACCCACAAACATTGAATTACTTAACCAAATAATGGTATTTGGGCTAATTTTTCAAATTTTGATATTTGTCGGTCAAGCCTAGAATTAAAAAAAATGTTATGATTTCTATGCAAATGACTTTTTTGTCGTCAAATTGATTGCAGCTTAACTTTTTTGTAACATTGATCTCATACGTACCCAAACAAAATTGAATTAGTTAACCAAATAAAGGTATTTGGGCTAATTTTTCAAATTTTGATATTTTAGAATTAAAAAAATTAAAAAAATTCTATGCGAATGACTTTTTTGTCGCCAAATTGATTGCGGCTTGACTTTTTTGTATCATGGATCTCATACGTATCCAAAAAAAATTAAAAATCATATAATGATATTTGGGTCCATTTTCCAAATTTCGGCATTTGGCGGTCAGGCAAATTAAAAAAAATCCTTATGATTTCTATGCGAATATAATTGTTGTCAAATTGATCTCATAGGTAACTAAAAAGGTGATAAAACAACAAAAAGCAACTACTGCACTGGCATTTTTTAACTGTAGTGTAAACTAAAGTGCAAGTGAATGGCAGTAACAAAACAAGTAAATAAAGATGAATGCTCGAATCTTTGACAAAAATAATCACACTAGAGTTAAGATTACATTATGTTAATATCCATGCTGATCAAATTACGGGCAAAATATCTGTTTTCAATCGACTACGAAAACTAATCTCAGTCATTCAATGCATCGCGAGACTGCCGAATTATGCGTATTCGCTGTCAATTGAAAGCAAAACCCATTTTACCGCAAAGCTTTTAATTGCCTCTTTATGCAGTTTAAAGAAATTTTAAGCCAAGTTTTCAATTAGCGTTTGCCCAGTGGCGTAACCAGCGGGGGGGCAGGGGGGGGGGCGGGAGCCCCCCCACTTGGAACCCTTGCCCCCCCCGCTTGCCCCCCCAAATGAAATCAAGTACGGCTGTAAATGAAATTTACAAACAAAGTACACACCAAATCCCCCCAATAATGACATCGTGTCGGTTGAGATTGGCACTGTCGGTTCATTTGACGAAAGGAATCATGGAATTATGATGGTCAAAAGTACACATATGAAAAAAATTCGCGCGCTACGCGCGCATATGTCTTCCCAAAATGAAATATTCTTTGGTACAAGCTTGTTTAGAGCCAAAATGTAGCTCAATCGTCCAAATAATAGCTGTAAAGTCGAAAATTTTCGCGCGCTTCGCGTGGATCTCTTTACTAACAAAATCTTAGGAGACCCCCCATTTCAAGTCACTGTCCCTTCTTGCCCCCCCAAATGAAAAAGTCTAGTTACGCCACTGCGTTTGCCTGGACTGTCGGTATACAAAGACGAATTTACAAAATTATTAATTTTAATCGATCGCGGCTATTCCGTTCAAAAGCGCATGTGTGTATATTGCCTTGTTTTACGATGTAAACAATAATATCATATGCCGCCGGGCGATCAGCTGATCGATGTTGAAAGAACACAATGCGCATGCTCTAATCAGTTTCGTTCATCTCTCGCCGGTGATGGCATAACGAATAAGATAGCCAAGTCGGCCCTCGTGATTGTGAGGATTGTTAGTTCAAAATGATGTTTTGGAATTCAATCAGGCAACTAAATTTGACTATCATGTCACACCTTGTGTACGCAACTTCGTGGATGGACCCATGTTCATCTTAATAAACTGTTTATGTAAAGATTATTACATTACTGTTTCTACTGCCTATTCTTCTTTGTATATTGTGCATTTTGTGTACAAGTGTGTTTAAATGTGCACTTCACTCAAACTTTCACCAGCCCCATTCCATTTAAATGGAATTTGCATTTCATCTCTTACTAATTAATAGACAAGCATGTCTATATAAATTACATGCTACAATCAGAGAGATGTTATATTACCTACACCTCCCTGCTACAATTGTATTGGTGACAAAACGTAATGATATACCACTAATGAGTACTGAATCTTGTCCCTGCGTAGAAAGGCAACATTTTCTTACCCGCATGGTCACCGCTAAGTCCTAGGTCCCCTTAGGGCGAAGGTTGCAACCGGAAAGTACATTAATCAAATCAAACTTTTTACCTTCACACCTAAATACAATCTCCAGGCCACATCAAACACCAACAGCAGCTCTGTCAGCAATTCATTCTTATGGTTGAATCAAATACAAAGCAAACCCTTTAGAACAAATAAACGGGTTTCAAATATTATCTCCCACACAATAAATCCAAACCACTTCATAATCGTTTCATTTTCATACCATCACTCTCCGCCCGTCCTCCATGGTTCTGGTCAGATCCTAACATATCATGTTAAAACCAATACAATGTCAATAACTGCCCTATTGATAACCACTACATCTGACACTGCTAAACCCCATCAACCGCGAAACTCGAAAACCGCGAAACCCGAGAACCGCTCTAGTTGATTCAAATACTAACGCCTTTATTTGGAAAAGAAACAATTTCGAAATAAACGTAGCACGTGTATATAATAATATAAAAAACCTACTGCTAACACCAAATACTGTTTGGTAGATAATCCAAATACAGCTAAACAAAATACCATTAGCAAAAAATAATATATTGATTTTCCGTCATTCTGAAAAGATTGAATAGAAATAGTTGTCCTAATATAATTGTAAAGGTATTAGTATTTAAAGCAATAATATGTGATCTTTTTCAAACTTTTACGCGTATTCTTTCTCTCTTATAATGAAGCTTGACTTATCAGTTGTAAGAAAATCTCTTGGGAAAAACAAGTGGATCAAGTCACTACCAAAGAAGTCTTCCGAACGGGAAGACGAAACTGTCTAGCATGTGAGTAGATATTTGGATTTGTACAACAAAACATTTTTATCATTTCAATCTACAATCCTGATGAACTTATTCAAAGAAAGTATTCATTTCAAATTCAAACATCACCTTTTCAGTTATATATATGTAACTCCAATGTTATTGAGGTTTCAAACTATAATTTGTGTGCCTCGAAAAAGTAGGACAATCGGCGGTTCTGCCCTATATATACACAACTCACTTTCATATAAAGATCGATGATACAATATCAAGGTAATTTATTATTTAAGGTGGTATGGTATTATACAGGCTATCCCAGCTACATGGAGAGCACAGATTACTACCAAATTGTGTATTAATGAAATTGACCATGGACCTGGGTTTGATATAGATGGTAGTAGAAATTTACAATTGCCAAATAATTTGCCTTTCAATATTTGTTTGGTTTCTTTTTTAATCGAACATGATACATCAATGTTATATAATTAAATATCAAAATTAAATATCTTAAGACCATTTTTGACCAATAAGATAATTCATTAGTCACTTACTTAATTAATTAAGTCTTTTGCTTTAAACCATATCAAACCTCACTGTCAACATTTATGAGCCTTGGTCAGAACTTAGACAATAATTTTCTGAGCATAATTTATCAAAAAACGTGATTCCCTAACTTAAAATGAAGAATCCAGAGGCAAAAAACTACTTAATTTCGCGATCTTTTAATTTCGCGAACATATTACAGGCTCAAAGTCGCAAACATAAATATCACACATTTTGCAATTCATGTTTTATGATAAGTGGTTATGATTTTGACTTGATTAAATTCAGTAACCGCTTAACTGAACATGCAAAAGTAGTTTTCAATCCACAAAAATAACCAATTGCAAGAAGAGCAATTTGGCCTGATTTGGCAATATGTTTCCAGATTCGGAAACATATTACAGATTTCCAGATTTGGACATTTGCCGTGACTGATGAGTAACTAATACAATGAGAGTCCGTAGACATAACTAAATGTGGGGTAAATGTGGGGAAAATGATAATTCCCCTGTGAATTTGAGTTGCATAGAGTCACTTAGCATGAGAGCCTTCTTTCATGAATCTCCAAAGTGTATCCAAACCGTCGGCGGTGGCTGGAGTGGTGGTTGATTAATCAGGATAACGTGCAGTATGTAGAGAGGCTGAATAATAGCAGGCAGACGTAGAGGGCGGTGTAATACCCATAACTGCACGTCGTAAGACGTAGGACGTGGTTGCTGGAACCGCAACTAATTTTAGGATGTGGTCACTGGTTCCTCCACAAATTCATTGATGTATGTTAAACATCAATGTTGTTTGTGTATTACCACCAGCTTAATAAAACGAATTAGCTATCACATGCGTAACTTTGTGAATGCTGCCATGACACAGACGAGGAAGTTGTTTCATTAAATTGCCCACCTATTTCAAACAGAACGTAGTAGTTGGTGGTGAATTAGGCTACACTAGTTCACCACCAGCTTTCAATCTTGTCACCATAAAACTGTCCATGAGTAATTAGTGCAATGAGAGTCCGTAGACATAACTTAAGGGGGCTGTCAAGTGTCATTTCGTATTTTCCAGGAATTTCACTTTTCTTCATTTTTCAAAATTTCAGAGTGTTATCTATCAGTACATACAAAGAAATTTTCAATTTTGAAATTCCAAAAGCCTATTTAGAAGGATTTAAATCCCTTATTGTGATCATTGACCTTATTGTGATCAGTGATCAAGTAGAATGGAAAAGTCTGCCCGCAGGGGATCAGCGAAACTCCCGCGCGCCGCGTATCCCGTGTTTTAACAGGCTCTCGTGTCAAAATGGACCTCGAAAAGTCCAGTTTTCTTTCAAAAATTTGAAATTAAGAAAAAACAGGAACATTTGAGAGTAGATAGAAAGAAGAAAAAATGTGAAAGAAAGTAATCATCCTAGTTTTGCCCCCCGAAATAAACATTGATGTGTGTAAGTGTGGGGGGGGGGGGGGGGGGGGGGGGGGGGTCAATGCATGCCCCATCTCAGTGTCATGAATTAAAATATTAAAAGTTAAATGATTACGTGAAAGGAATAAATTGACTGAATCAAGTAATTAATTTTGCCTTCCCGTCCCATACTGTCTGGCACGTCATTATAATGAAAGGCGCACACAACTAATTCAGTCTAGAAATCCACTTCCGGCCAAAAGTTGAGTACAGCAATAGTTCCTATAAAGCACAAAAAGTGTGCGAAATCGACACATTAGCTGGCACTGTCCTCTCGAATGTTGCATGTATGTGTTGTGTGGAATATGTACGTGAAGTTTGTAAAAGAAACGGGATGATTTGAGCTTGATTATAATTTTATCCACCGATTTACCACCATTTTTGCATCCCAGCCTGAGGACTGAAAATTAGGTGATGAAATTAATACTTCCCAATTCAGCGGTATTTACTGAAAAATGTGACGAATAACTTTCCTTGATATTCAGATATGTTATAAATAAGCGTTTATGGCATAAGATTGCAAGTTTTCACAAAAATTGACTGGTGAAGTTTTGAAATAGAGCGGTTTAATAGGCCGACATTTGTGTGTAAAGCCTATGGGGAGCTATAATTAGTTGCGTGCTCCCTTCAGTCTGTAACTTTCGACGAATAGGGAAAGTGAGTGTTTTGAGACTTGGTGAAATAAGGTGGGAATTCATCTTGGAAATCGAATACTATTTTTTTCTAACCAAATCTATGTTAAAATAACCCATTGCATTATACAGGCGTAATTGTATTTCACACATTGCCACATTTGAGTAATAAGCTTATTTCTGTTTATAAAAATCTCGAGTCCGACTCACTCCCGAGCCCAGCAAAATAGGCCTACTCGAGGTTGCTCATGTTCTCTGATCTAAGTGGGTTCAAATCAGAAATCTTGTCCCAAGTTCAATATCTTTCAACGCTGAGGATTTATTTCATTAATTTAAACACGCAGTACGGCTTGAATTAGGCAAAGTAAAAATTAAAACATGTTTAGCGTTGTGACTTTTTTTCAAAAAAGGAAGGAAGAGGCCCTTTTTTCCTTCTTCTTTCCCCCCCCACCCCCACTTTTAGTACAAATTGGCCTGGAAAGCGATAAACTTTGCGAACATGAAAAAGTTATGACTGAAATTAAGAGAGAAAAAAAATTGAAGCGGACCCCAAGCAAAAAGGAAGCGGGAGGGGACGCTAAACAGGTTTTTTTTTGTTGGCCTTAGTCTAGTGTACATAGACACATTTGCAACACAATTCTGAGCGACGTAGTCCTCGATCCTGTTGACCGCTGCGCTGACATGGTGCTGGCATCACACATGCAGTAACCCCCACATACAAATGGTCTGCGACAAGCCTGGGCAATTCCATGGTTCCGCTGACCCGACCCCCAAAAATATTCCCATGGCCCTTTTCTATGCGCCCTCCCTGTTTTTCGCTCGATCAGCAATGCAATGCGTCCTATAGTCACACGTCTATAGTCTATTTTGTCTTCCTCGATACAGTGATTTCACTGCATCATCCTTACTGATCGCACTGAATAACCCCCTCCCCCGCTGACGTACACCCCACACACGTATCAAAATGAGCAATGCATACACGTGCGTATACGAGTGCGTACACGTACATACCCATGCGGAAAAAAGCATGCGTAAATGCTGCACTTAGTTATAGAGTTGTACGTACTGTCCACGTGATTGAATTGAATTGAATTGATTTGATTTGATTGATTGATTTGATATGGATTGGATTGGAATTTATTGGATTTGAATTTGATTTTGAATTTTATTGAATTGATTTTGAATTTAATTGAATTGAAATGATGAATTGGATTTGATTTGAATTTGAATTGAATTGAATTGAATTTGAATTTATTTGAATTGAATTCAAATTGGATTGAATTGCATTGAATTGAATTGAATTTGAATTTATTTGAATTGAATTCAAATTGGATTGAATTGAATTGCATTAAATTGAATTGAATTTGAATTTATTTGAATTGAATTCAAATTGGATTGAATTGAATTGCATTAAATTGAATTGAATTTGAATTTATTTGAATTGAATTCAAATTGGATTGAATTGAATTGCATTAAATTGAATTGAATTTGAATTTATTTGAATTGAATTCAAATTGGATTGAATTGAATTGCATTAAATTGAATTGAATTTGAATTTATTTGAATTGAATTCAAATTGGATTGAATTGAATTGCATTAAATTGAATTGAATTTGAATTTATTTGAATTGAATTCAAATTGGATTGAATTGAATTGCATTAAATTGAATTGAATTTGAATTTATTTGAATTGAATTCAAATTGGATTGAATTGAAATTTGCATTAAATTGAATTGAATTTGAATTTATTTGAATTGAATTCAAATTGGATTGAATTGAATTGCATTAAATTGAAAATGAATTAAAATTAAAAATTAAATTATTATATTTAATTAAATTAGTTTCAGCTTTTCGAGTTCCAGTCAGTCCAGCTGAATGGTTTTACATTGCAAAAGTATCAAATGAAACAAGTCTGGTCGGTACAGCAATTGCTGCAAATTCGTCTCTAAAAGGTGCATTTGAAATGCAATGAGCACAATTCAAAAGATAGGGACAGGTAATAGCTATATATAGCCAGCTTGCCTGCTATAGTTCATTCAACATAATATGAAACATGACCATCTATGATTGATATATAATTATTTTGCAATGTGAATTAGCTAGTCATCATAATCTCGTCCATGCAACACTGAAAAACTGAATAGACTTTGAGTTCTATAGTTTATTCGCAATAAAATAGCGCTTGATCTTTGAGATTTTACATCATTCTTTTGCAGTAATATGTTCCTTCTCACAATGAACAGGCTATAGACTATAGCTAGCTGTTATATAATACAGGACTACCTGGTATTGTATACAAATCTATTTTTAAAGAGGTCAAACACACACAACAGGACTTGAGGTTGCCTATATATATAGGATAATAGCCCAATTGTGTCATCAGTTTGAATTAGAGCTTTATTTATTGTCATAGACAATAGTTGGGCTACAAATAACTCTTGTTGTTGGGTGATAACATGTATATCATGGAAACACTGCTGAACAAATAAGCATGCGCAGCCTGGCTGCCTTACTTAAAACAGACAGCTATGTAACACTGGTGTGGTATTAGCTAGATCATTCACCATGTTCTATGTGCCTACAACATTACTCTAAATGTTGTCCCATGCTTCGCACGCGGAACACGAATGACGCAGTGGATCGATGCGCTCTTTAACATGCTCTGATCGGATTGTGAAAATTGGGTGTATAAAGGGAATATGCTGTCATGTTCAAATTACCCTTCAATCCAAAAGAGGATAACTGGTAGCACACTATGCTGACAAGCTGGGCACTCTGCCTGCCAGTGCTACATGTAGTGCCTACAATTTGATGCAGCCATGATGAAATGTTACGCAAAACCTTCGGTATGGAGCTTGCGTCGCAACATGAAACAGCGCTTGGACCACAAATCCGTGTCTGGACTGGGAAACTATGCGGACCCATGTTGCATGCTTTGCGCTTACTTTGAAAAGATTGTGTGTGTGCAACTGTGCATTGCATTGCTGTGTATGGTGTTTTTTGTAAATTGGGCTTAAAATATACCAAGGCAATCCTCTTATTGGGCGACTTTTGACTACTTATCTGGCAATACCTAAAATGATTATCATTCTATTAAGCTGACTGAAGAGATGCTTAGAGCTGACTGGCTGGCTGGAAAATGGACTTATTCAATGTCCATTTTGAAGAAATATCCTGTTAGCAAAGGAATTTTCAGGTTTTGTACTCCTACTAGAGGTACTTGAAACCCAGGTGTTAAAAATCAAGCAACTGGTATAGTTTAGATTTTGCCTGCCCTCCAAGTGTCTGAAATGTACGTCCGCAACTACGGAATTGCCCATATTTAATCATGTATAGCATTAGGTACAAGTCCCGCTTAGCAGCGCCAGAAACTGAAGAAGAAAAAAAACCGGTCGCCGAATATAAATGCCCTTCAATCAAAGCTGGTTGCTATGACATCATGCCGTGTGCACCCATTGCGTAGTTAAAACTAGTGACAATTGAAAGCTTTTAACGGTAACTGTTTAAAAAAAGATTGTATATGAATAGAATCACTTCGGTCTTGTACTATAACAGACAACAACGGAGAAAATTATTATTTTTCGTCACGGTACGTGTTTATTCTGTCTTATTTGATTATATGGCCTACGTTGTAAATTAATGCGTCTGATATTAATGTTAAAGACAGCATACAACAACAAAATATTCAAGCAGCGTTAGCAAATTCACATCCCGGATATTTTACGCTACAACTCATCATTTAAAATTCGATCATTCCCCCCGAGAATGTGTCTTTTTTTTGGCCTTATATCGCATCACATACTGTCGTAAGTGCAGTTTGTTTTGTTTATTCTTTCTTTATTGAGGGTAAACAGCTTCAGTGTCAAGCACTGCTTTCCAAGCAGGCCCTCATCATACAGAAAATAATACAGTATTTACAAAGACATGTTCAACTATTTACACATAATACATGAATCAAACAGAAATAGCAAAATAATATTTACATGTATAATTAAGAAGTACTTTGCACACAATTAGAGTCCGTTAATCTTAGACTTAAATTGGTGCACGGTCATGTTCTCCAGTTCAATTCTGACTGCTGCTGGTAGGCTATTCCAGGCATATGCTGCCCTAACATGAAATGTGCGCAAGCCTGAATTGGATTTAAATTTTGGCACAGCCAATGTATTACTGGTGTGATTTCTTGTAAGATGTGAATGGCTGTTATGAACAAATTCAAATTGGGCAGATATGTATGATGGACTTAAATTTCTCAAACATTTATACACAATAAGAGTTAGGTGATTATGCCATCTTTTATCAAGTTTTACCCATTTAAGTATATCCATCATATCATTTGTTGGTGTTCTAATATCAGCTGATAGAATTATCCTAGCTAGGTTATTATGAAGTACCTGTAATTTGTTATGAAACTCAGCAGAAAAGTTTGACCAAACAGTGCTTCCATAATCAAAGTGAGGAATAAAAAGAGCATTTGATAGCATTACAATAGTCTGATATGGAAGAAAATGTTTCATACGTTTGATGATACCAGTTCTTTTACTGACATTTTTACATAAATAATCAACATGAGCCGACCAAGACAGGTTGCTGTCTAACTTTACACCAAGGTACTTAAATTCATCTACTCTTTCAATAGTCAAATTATTGTAAGTTAGTTTAACATCTTGGAACCTCTCGAGCATTTTTTTAGTACCAAATATCATGAACTTAGTCTTGTCAACATTCAGAGTAAGTTTATTAGCTTTGAACCAGTCAGCTACTTTATTTAAGCATGATTCTAATTGAATTTGAAGATCACACATATTGTTAGCTTTATACATTAATGAAGTATCATCGGCATACATTACAGTCTTACATCCATCTACAGCTTCAGGTAAACAATTAACAAAAATTATGAAGAGTAATGGGCCTAAGATAGAACCCTGAGGAATGCCTATGTTAATAGGTTTGAAATCAGATAAACTTGAATTTACATTTACTGTCTGTAATCTGTTGCTTAAATATGACTCAAACCATAAGAGTTCATTATTATTAATACCGTAATGCTTAAGTTTCGTAAGAAGAATTTCATGATTTACAGTGTCAAATGCTTTTTTTAAATCAATAAATATTACACCAGTAGCATATCCATCATCCATATTTTTCAAAATGAAATCTTGTACATCAAGAAGAGTAGTGGAAGTGGAATGTTTGGGCCGAAATCCAGATTGTGCATTTGAAAGTAAGCCTGCATTTGTTAGGTAAACATATAATTGATCATGAACAGTCCTTTCAATGATTTTAGAAACAATTGGTAAAACTGAGATGGGCCTATAGTTACCTACTTCTGTTTTGTCACCTGATTTGAATATTGGTGTCACCTTAGCTTTCTTCCAACCATCAGGGAAAGTAGAATCATTCAGAGACAGGTTGCAGATATGAGCAATGCAATTTGAAATGAAGGGCACAGCCAATTTCAACAACCTGACATTGAACTGATCTAGTCCTGGTGATTTACTATTTTGCATTTTATTTATATGTTTAAAGACAAACTCAGCTGAAATTGTACCAAATTTAAAATTATTGTCAATACCAATACAGTTGTCACTTGAACATGCACTATTACAAGGACATTTTACATTATTATGCTCATTGAATTTACTGCCTAGTTTATCACCAATTGAAGTAAAATACTTATTAAATTCATCTGCCATGTCTTTACTATTGCCAGAACATTTACCCTCTTTGTTAGAAATTGAAGTAGGCACAACTGATTTTTTGTTAGGTACAATTTTCTTAATTGTTTTCCATAATTTTTTACTATCATGCATATTACTGGTTATGGCATCATTACAATAGTTCTTTTTCAAATAATATCTCATATTGTTTACTTTATTCCTGAGTGATTTAGCTTTATTCCAATCTTCTTGACTATTTGTTTTATGCGCCATTGCAAAATAGTAATCCCTGTCTTTACTTAGTTTTAAAAAGTCCCCATTAATCCACTCAGGTAGACAACCTTTAATTTTTTTCTCTTTAAATGGTGCATGCTTATCGCATGCTTCAGTAAAAAGACTCTGCCATTGGTGAAGCGCATCATTAACACTGTTATTAGAGCATATATTATCCCAATTAATATTCTTGATAGTATTGATAAATTCAAGTTCATTGAAGTTTTTAAAACATCTAGATTTAACAACTCTTGGAGGAAGTTTAAGTTGATTACATTTCCTTACAACATATGTTAATGAATGGTCACTGAGGCCTAAGCTGTGCACACCACATGATTTAACAAGTTCTGGCTTAGACACAAATATTAGATCAATTTTAGTTTTACTATTTACTGCTATCCTTGTATAATCTTTAATGATTTGTTTCATGTGTGAATTATTTGCTAAACTTGTTACTTTCCTTAAATTACATGTTTTTGCTTGATCTAAGTTAAAATCCCCTAAAATATATACATCATCATAAATATTATTACACTTTTGGAACATATTGTCAAGCTTATCTAAGAAGTCTACAGTACAGTCTGGTGGACGATAGATACTACAAATGAGAATAGGCTTGGTTTTTGGCAAGTTGATTTCAACAAAAATAGCTTCCATGTCAGCTTCATATAGATCAACATTTTGTTTTGAAGAAATACCATCCTTGACATAACATAAAACACCCCCACGGATTTTCCCGTTTTGTCTATCAAGTCTGAATGTAGTATAACCGTCAATGTTCACTTCTGCGTCATCAACATCCTTATTTAACCATGTTTCATTTATACACATTACATCAATAGCATTATCATTCATAAAAAGATTAAGATAGTCGGTCTTGTAAATTAACCCTTGAATATTTAAATGAGCTATCTTTAATCCCTTTTGAATCTTACATCGGAGATCAATAAAACCATTATTGAAAGGAAGTTCATCATTACAGACCTTATGAAAACAATTTCTGCAAAACCAATTATAGGTATGCTGAATTTCTGAAATATCAACACATATGAGATGAAAATCAAGAGTGCAATTATTACAAGTTACATAATTATCATTCTTAGCAATTTTTGATACACATTCACCACAAAAGTTAAGGCAAGATTTCTTGCTACATTTTTGGATATTTGTTACACAATGTGATTGTGAAATTACAGTTCTATTAATATCAACATTACCATCCACATTTCTAGGGTTTGAGATAATTAGTTCCTTCTCCAATGAATAGGTGGCATGGGAAAATCCTGAGATGAGTTCCAAAGTCCTTTGATATACCAGATATAGTTCTTTGCGAGAACGGTGACACCAGCTCTATTAAGATGCAAGCCATCGCGCGCGAGATATGAATAGTCTATATTATCATTGTCAATGTAGGTCCAATTGTTCTTGTTGCACATTTGTAGAAGTCTCCCATTGAATTCTGTTATCCAAAAGAAATGTCCTTCATGGTTCTGTGTTGTGAGAGACGACACTGCAATTTTGATAGTAGGATCCACGCTCAGAATGTTGGCGATGACACATTGGTAGAGGTCTATACTATGATCAGTGTAACAACGGGAAATGTTATTTGTTCCGATATGAATGATCACACTTGCTGGCATAAACTCCTTAATATACATTGGGGCAAGCTTAGTCCATGCTTCTAGATTGCTGCCAGGGATACACTGGTTGATAACATTGTAGCGCTTGGACATCTTTTTGCCATCCAGGTATTTTGGGATCGAATCACCAATAATAAGTATAGTCTGCTTTGTAGTCTGCTTTGTAGATGTTCGAGGGGAAGATGTTAAATGCTGTTGCTGTAGCTGTGTCCTTGGTTTTGGAGTAGGTCTTACTTTGGTTGTTGGGCTGACACTGGTTCTTGGTTTGGGTGTTGGTCTTTGCTGAGATTGTTCTGTGACAGAAGTTGATGATGTTGTTGAGACTTTAGGTTCCACAGATGTGGCGCAGGGAAACATTCTTGGGGCAGGGATGGGCATAGATTTTACAACTGCTTGAAGGGAAAGTCTTGGTGCTGGCTTTGGCGCTGTGGTATTGGTTTGTGTTCCAACACTGACACAAGCAGCGGCCTTATCTGTCTGTATACCAACATGATTGGTAGATGGATAGTCCATAAACATATATGAAGCATTGATGTCAAAGCATGGCAATGTAGAGCTGTGTTGATGAGGCGTTGACGTTGTTGGTTGTGTACATATTGATGTTGAATTATCTATAGAAGTGTCGACTGTTGCAAGTTTGAGTTTCATCTCTATTAGTACATTGTCTATCCATTGTTCATGTAGAGAACCTTGCACAGAAATGTTAGTAGTGCTAGAGTAGCAGGTAATTGTCACAGTTTCTCCACTCTGCATTTGACACTTGTAGATATCTCCTTTGCTTCCTCGGTTATCAGCTGGTCCATATCGTGCACAAAATTCATCCATAAGAAGATCATAAATATCAGGATTGATGGCCACTGTTGTAGATTTCAATTTAGGCATCACTGTCCATAAAGCATTCTCATATATAGAAGTATTAGAGAAGCCATTGAAAGTTTGGTGAAGAGAGTTAAGCAGGAAACTAACAGCCATTGTTGTACAGGAAGTGAAGCTCAATGAGAAAATCAATAATGGCTTCCAATACTGTACAAATCAATAATGGCTTCCAATGCTGTACAAATTATATGTCCACAATGTTTAAAATATGTAGAAATTCATGCAAATTACATCAAAACTTGGAGCAGTTGGATGAAATAAATATCACATAAAGTATCCTGGTGTCATAAGCTGTACACTGATACTAAATTGAAGCACCAAATCTCTCCATAAACTGTTTAAATTGACAATAGTTTGAGAGCACAAAGAGAGCACTGTCTATGCACCATCACATCACTGTATATGTGCAATGTATTTTTACGGTTTTCTTACGTTAAGTACGTAGGCAACTTAACACATATGGTACTTTTCAAGTTAATTGGTGTAACGTTGCCCATCCAGCAAATATAATTGAGAACTGATACTAGGGACTGTTTTACTTAATATTTCTAAAATGTTTGCCGTTACCCCAAAATGGCGACATATCTCTGTCGCAAACATGTTCTCATGGTATGATAGGTCAAAACAAGCTTGTTTTGGAATAACATATCAACATGATAAATATAATGTAGGCTCCAAGTTTAGTTAGTCGCATATTTATACCACCGCGCCCCCATTAATAAAGTTAAAACATCTATTCACCAAGCACGCAATTTTAATTATACAATTAGGTCAACAATATATTGTGGGGCCCTTTTTTGTCATGGAACAATGGTTTTTTAATAAGTCTTCTATCTGTAAATGGATGAATGCTATTTATCTGTTTTAACATTTTACAAACATATGTCTAAAACATCCACAGATAAATGGTATTGCTTTCTGCCTATGGGCAACGTTACACCAATTAACTTGAAAAGTACCATGTGTTAAGTTGCCTACGTACTTAACGTAAGAAAACCGTAAAAATACATTGCACATTATATACACTGCACTTACGACAGTATGTGATGCGATATAATTATTCCCGCGGTATTTTTCTGTCAATGTCGGAAATATGCGTAAAAAGGATTTTACTCTCTGCAGCTATATCATTTAATATTATCATAAAATGAGATTAACTGCTGAACCTAAGGCTAATAGTTATTCCTATTTTGGTAATGATCTGATAATATTCAGGGAAGTAATCTAAAGGGTAAGACCTATTAGCTATAGAGTAACATAATGTAAGTTTCCCGATACCGGGCCGACCTATGATCAGCGTTAGAAATAAGAACAATAAATTGTTTATCCAGCGGATAACCCAGGTTGAGATTTTGGTTATCCGCCAATATTTTTGGTTATCCGCATTTGTTCAGCTGTTATCCTATTTTAAGCGATTCCGCCACCGAAGAAAGTAATAGATCGATGCTTGTTTCGCTATTTTGCAAACCCGGAAGTGAAATATCACCGTTTTCTGGTTAGGTTAACCATGGAGTTGGAGGGGGGGGGGGGGGGGGGGGGGGGGGGGGGGTAGGAATATTTGTGTTCAAATTCTTCCAAGAGAACCAAATAATACCAATTTTTACAGGCACAAAAATTGTCGCCCCATCCGATGTAAAGGTATATCATAGTTTTAAAAATATAATGGCAAGAATAATAAATAAAACCAATTTGTAGGGGTTTTAGAGTCTGAGAATCTTATGTTGATGTTATCTCGAGACTTGAAAAGGTCAGGGTCATGTATAGAGGCGCGAGTGTGTCGGCGAGGTCCGCTATGCAAGTACTTGAAGGCGCTTTTTTATCCTTTCAGCTGTGGAAATGTGTGCTGATGGAAGCATAATAAGAATAGCTCCTTTTCGTTTTCATCGTGTTTAGGAAGCAACTGTTCCATATATGCATTGGGATTGCAACTCTGCCATCACCAACTGTTTTCTGTGGACCAGTCTCTTGTCACTCCTACGTGAGAGCTTTGATCGAGGGTGATTTTCTTCAGGGTAATGATCTTTTACAGCGTTGACGCGTTGGGCACTACTCTTCTAGAAATGATAAGTGGCACAAACACACTGTTTGTCTTTGTTGTAGTAGGAAGTACCATGTGGAGCACTTCTGCCATATCTAATACCACAACTCTGGCTCGTTTGACACCAGCTACATATATTATTGAGGCATTGAAGGATGTCTGACTTTGTTCCAGATCCCGGTGACCATTGTTCCGCAAGGCTCAGTGGCTTGATCTATTTCCAAACGGAAAGAAAATCTGACGTGACGGCATCAGGTCCCGACTTAAGTGAGAGGAATGGTGCCCAAATAGGTCACATTCCGCATTCGCATGCCACTACCCTTGGTTTACCTACGGTTTCGTGGGTTGCCAAACGAAAGTTTTTTCTAGCCATCCATGAGGTGACATATATTGCGTAAAAGGCTGGGCCAGCTTTACGTATTTTAGATAGATAGCGATTGCCAGTTCCAGGACAATCTGTCTATAAACTCCTGAATTGTGGCAAAGACAAGGATTGCCCAGCTGCTCTTCCTCACTGGTGAATAATAGTACATCCTTTCGACAGATAAATTGCGAGTTGTGTCTGCAGTGGATGAAAATGTGGATGCCAATGGTGGCTCGTTGATGCCTCAACTATCCTCGCGAAGTCAGGTCCGACAAGTAGGTTAGGGGTTCTCATTGAGACTAACCTATCCGCCATGTATCTGACATCTGACATATTATTTTTTATAAAATACTTTATTGTATATTTTTATACAATATCAGATAGTCACTCATTTGGCCATTTTTATCCCACGTCCTCGTCTTGTTTATCATGTTTATGAAATCTATGGATCATTTTTAAATCCTTGCAATTATTTTAATTGGTGATAATATTTTATCTTTATTTCATGTTAAATAATGAGGAGAAATTCTAAACAAGGCTATTATTTATTTAATTGGTTTAATAAATAGACTGTTTAATCCTTTACATGTTAATCCTAGTACACATTATTAAGCGCTCATTGAGCGTGAAATCACAAATTTGTTCGGTTTCAAAATTCAGTTCTTTTACAGAAATATTCATATCTACTAAACGGTACCATATATTGCCGTGATTCTTTTTGCCGATGATAGCAGATAAATGGCGTAATTGATTAAATTATTGGTTGCCTTAATTTTGTGGTCAGAAATATTTTTTATTTATTTTTCAATCAGAGTACACTTTCTTTTGACTCACCCTGTACTATTGTATAACTATTCCTTAGCTGTGAGGCTTAACCGTTTTACCGATATCTATTTATGCAACAAAATTGACCTTCATAAATGCAGCATTAGGTGTTTGTAAGTTAGTCGACACATGTCCATATCTTGTGTGGTCAATCAGTGTGTAAAAAAGCCAATGAGCTCTTTACATACTTTCATAGTGCCAAGTCTACCTCCCGCAGGGATCTTTCAAGATAGTCATTAGCGGTTGACTCCGCGCTCGATTTAACATGAATGGGTAAGGTGTTTCAAATACGTGGCGCTTCAATTGAAAATATTCTGTCCCCCCAAGAGTATTTGAAACGATCGGAGGTTCACACAGGAGTGACTTGTCGCTGGAGCGGAGTGTACGGGGAGGTATGTATGGTTTAAGAAAACATGTGATGGACTCTGGTGCCACATCATTTAAAGCCTAAAAACAAACGACCTTAAAAGTCACTATAAAGGATAAACTTGACCTCAAATCGTTAAAATAACATCAAAATTAGATTCCAAGACCCCCCAATCCCCTACAAAATGGTAACATTTTGTATTTTAGCTCTTATGGTTTTCAAACTGGAATATACCTCTGCCTCGGATGGCGGCCATATTGGATTTTGCCAATATGGTATCGGCGACATCTGGGCATAATCTTGTGTTTTTTGAAGAAACTGAACCGATCAGCCCCACCCCTGATGCCCTAACAGCCCCAAATACTATACAGTACTGTATTTCTATACCACCGCTGTAGTGTTCTATTATAGTATGTGTCGCCCGCATGAGCGGAAGACGTCACCTTTCCGCGCGAAGATCTTAGTCGTCTTGTCCATAATTCTTTCTATAGGTGTCACCCTGCCAAACATCTTCTCAGCTGCCCTTCTTGAGCTTCCATCTGGACTTGGAACTACATATATCTGGACACATATCAGTGGCAAGTGGCTTACCGTTATGCAGCACATCGTTCATAACTGCATCAGTTAGTTGTGGATCTTTATCGTAAGGTTTTTAAGGCGCTGCAAGCCCAATATTCCATCCATTTCTATCAGCTCGCCCAGACAACCCATCCACCCGAGGTTATGACAGAAATGGAAGGAACGACCGTTGTAACTGTAAGCAGTCGTTCACAGATATATAGCCATTTTCTGGCGGACAAGTAAGTAATACGCGTCAAACATGTGTAGACAGGGCTACAGTGCATTCGCGAAAAAACACAGTCTGTAATGCTATCAGCAATGCTATCGTCACAACAAGATGTGAATGTCCTTGCTTATATTTCGTTTGGACATTTGCCGGTGTTTGTTAATGTTTGTTGTTATATTATCGTCTATGGTCAACACCGTGGGTTGGTAAACTGCTTTATCTTTGGTTAACTGCTTTATTATTGGAAAACTGCTTTATATTATATATATTTAATTTATTCAGTTTCCTCTTGTATCACTTTATGCGATCCCTACCATGTTTGGCCAAATGTCTCTTGATATTGTGTTATGTGTATTGTAAACATCCCATGTACCGCGATATTTTGCGAAAACGATCGTGGTTATCACGTACAGTTGAACAAATAATTTACACTGTTTTAACGAAATGCACTATGGGATTGTGTTACCAGCCTAAAATCAAAGCGGTCGCAAACTTGCTTACAATTGTATATTAGCCTAGCTATAACAAGCTAAAAGTGACATCTCTGAATGTATAAACAAAGTGTGCAAAGGAGAAATTGTTGGGCACACTGGTAAAAGTAATTTTACAATAAGTTTTGCTATCATTATCAAACTGAACTCAATTTAAATCACTTATTTATCGAGCAATAATATAATTGTTTACGCATTTTAATTGTTTAGATACAAAGTTAAATAAATCAAGAGTTGAATGATAGATATAAAAATAAAACTATAAACGCATGGGCGGTCTTTATAATTTATAAAAAATGACATAACAATGATGTTACATTAATCCACCAACAAGTTTAAAAGATAGAAAAATAAAAGGATAACAAGCAATTTACGGGAATCGAACCGTGATTGCCGATTGCCAACGACATGGCCAACGTATAATATATATGAATGATATTTGTAACACATCCGCACTTTTATCTTTTATACTATTTGCTGATGACACCACCGTACTCTATAGTCATATTGATCTGTCAGTTTTATGTGACACTTTAAATATCGAGCTCCGTGAGGTATGCAACTGGTTCAAAGCAAATAAGCTGTCACTCAATGCTAAAAAGACCAATCAAATGTACTTTGGGACATCTTATCAAACAAGGAATATAAGTGATCAACACAACATTTACCTTGATGGAACAAAACTTGTTCGTGCGCGTGAAGCAAAGTTTTTAGGTATTACAATTGATGAAAATCTTACATGGAAAAAACAGATTAATAATACGTGTAGATCATGCTCTAGAAACATAGGGGTCTTAAACAAAGTCAAATACTTGTTACCAAAACATGTATTGTATCAGTTGTATTGCTCAATGGTCTTAATATGCTATCTCAATTACGGTATATTATTATGGGGAAATGCTCCTCGAAAGTATTTAAACAAAGCTTTTCGTCTGCAAAAAAGGGCACTAAGAATTATATCAACCTAAGCGCATCAAAACCTTTATTTGAAAAATGTAACACATTAAATGTTTTCAACATGTATAAGAAAGAAGTAACTATTTATAAGTACAAACATGGAATGCTACCAAAATCATTCGCCGGTATTTTTACGAACCACAAAGATGTACATACTTACAACACAAGAAATAAAGATAACTATCAATTAGGCATACATAAGACAAAAGGGCTATTAATCACAGGACCAAAGGTGTCGAATAGTTTGCCAAGTTATATCAAAGATGCTACAAGCATTAGCCAATTAAAAAGAAAAATCACAACCTACTTGCAGCCTTAATTATGTTGTCGCGTGTTCATAAGTTGTACATTCACCAGTAAATAGTATTACACGTTTGTACTTTTGAGCTGGGTGTATATTGTTATTACTATCTATTATTATTATTATTATTTATACATCAATACACGCATTTCGTATTTGTAATACCATAAATTAATTAATTAATATATTAATTAATTATTAATTAATAGACCGACAGATAATTCAGTAGAATATATTGTATACAGTATACTATTTTAAATATATTTCATATATATTTTTATCAGTAGTATATAAACATTCCGTCAGGATCCGTAACTGTAATGGGTATCTTGAGAACTTGTGTACAACACTGTGACAATGCTATACTTAAAAAACAATCAAGAGCACATACTTTATCAAACTAAACCAATATTATGTCAAGTAACTTAAATCTTAAATCAATAACAAACAAAAAAACAATCACGTTGCTGCTTCCACGTGGGATATAATGTATATCCATTGCTTGTTTACTTTTTCGTTGTCTTTTTTGTTGTTGTTGTTGATTTTTCTCTCTGTTATGTTAACTTATAATTTCTGTAATTGTATATTTTGTATATTTTTCTGTATTTGTAGAATGTAAGCTTTGTTTAAGGGGGTGCAATAACGTCAGGCTTTTGCTTTTAGTTGTTCCACCTCCATCATATTATTTGTTAAACTGTCATTGTATTTTGTCTTTGTGATGGAGAAAAAAAAATAAAAAAAATAAAAAATAAACAGTTGTGAAAGTGCATTGATTTTTCTAACATACGTATGTACTGACCTGATTGATCTAATTCATACACGACAAAGCTAGTCAAAATTACAATTGTATGCATACTTTTAATCTCTTTAATAAAGTATATAAAATCGGTTAGACTCGGCGAACCCATGCTGCGAGAACAACGAATCAAATCAAAAGTAGTGCATGTACGTCTATGGCAAGTATTTTGCACAATAGAAGAGATAAACCAGGTTTTCAATGAAAAACCTGTTTTTTTTCGATCGAAAAACCTAGTTTTTGGAGAAAAAACAATGACAATTGGTTTTAGATTTGATAAACCTGGTTCTTCGATTTGTTTAACCTGGTTTTTCGATTTGATAAACCTGTTTTTTACGATTTGATAAACCTGGTTTTTCGATTCGATTGTCTTAATTTGTTGAAAAACCAAGTTTATCAGCCGAGAAACCTGTTTTTTTTTAAAACTATGACAATCTAATCGAAAAACCAGGTTTATCAAATTCGAAAAACCAAGTTTATCGTCGTTTGTCAGTGGTCTTTTCTCAAAAAACCAGGTTTCTCGACCGATAAATTTGGTTTTTCCAACAGTCTGACAATCGAATCGAAAATAACACTGACAAAATAGTTTTAAGAATAATAATGACATAATTAAAATTAAAAACATATTCATGAATAAGTTTATGTCAAAACACTCAGGGGTTGGAGGTCGGGGAGGTAAAACTATGGATGAATCAAACTTAAACAATACATATTGGGTATCCTACATTCTTAAACAGTAAATACGAATCTAAAAACCACATTTATCGTCCATTGTAATAGTTTTCTCTCAAAAAACAGGCTTTTCGACCGGTAAACCAGGTTTATTTTAAAACTATGACAATCGAATCGAATACCTGGTTTATCGGAAAAAACTATAACAATCGACGATAAACTTGGTTTTTCGATTCGATTTTCATAGTTTTTGACAAATCTGGTTAAAACTATGACAATCGAGTTGATAAACTTGCCTTTTCGATTTGATAAACCTGGTTTACGCGGAGTGCAATTACACCTTTAATAAACTGCGCGTATTTAGTTTCTTGCTTTCTGATTAGTTTAAACGAGTGAATAAATGACCTATATTTGACATAACTGCACCCGGTTATATAAAGCCAGTGTTTCAAATTCATAAGATGTTCCACGTTCAACTAAAATGGCTACCCGTTCACCTAAAATGTCTGCGAACCAGGCACCTACCTTTTCACACGTAGTTCCCGGTGCTGTATTCTCTAGAATCCCTTTGAATCAAACACACACCAATGCAATTAGCTGATAACAAGTTTCGCCCATCCATGCATTAAAGTATTAAAGTAGCTGTGATACTCCCTTTATTTTATAAATGCTCATGACTTTTTCATAACAACAACAAATAAACACAAAACAAATTATTTAACACAGTTTTTTCTTTTCCACAGTGCATGAATGGCTTGTTTCTTTATTTACAATTATTCAACTTACAATGACTTTACATGACTATTGACTTTCGACACGTTAATTACAAATGTGAAATTACATTAATAATGCTACAATAATCATTACACAATTTATAACATTTAAAGATTAAGCAAATGGTTAGCATTATCCGATATAGATTAATAATATATTCATAGCGTGTCCCAAAGCTATTGCGTTCGTATTCGGGAGAGTGGGTAATTGTCAAATTATACTAAGCGATTTCTTCCTTTTAGGAATCGAAAGGAATATAATGTATATTCATAATTTGTTATGTGTGACCTTTTCTGATAAATGAAATATAAACTTTCTGGGAAACAGCTTGTACATTTTGCAACCAAGATTTATTCATTAACCAACCCCAGCGTTCTGAGGATGTAAACACCCAATTACAATTACAATTGGTTTGTAGTAATCCTAAACAAATTACACCGGGTTAGTCGATGTCAACAATGACCCTTCACTTAAACAAAATCGCTCTCGATTAAGCCAACATTTCTGTGAACCAGCACAACATGTTTACACAAAGTGGCTCTGGTCCAAGTTCCACAAAAATCCCCCTTGAAACAGATACAGATGCCTTGAGGTTTATTGAATTACGAGTTTCACCATCAATTTAAGCAGCAATCATTAGAAAATGTATGGAATAGTTCCTCATATCTTGTTAATAGTATAACCACAAGAGAAAATTTCACACAACGAATGATTCACTGTGTTAAACCACACAACAATAATGTGGTTTTAAATTTACCATCGTATTTGAAACGTATTGTGCTTTTATTCAGATGTATCGAATTTTAACAAATTACTTATCCTCGTAAGTATGAAATGATATTAACAATCGTGAGCTAAGAATTACAAGGCTCTAACTGACATTTGGTCATTTTGAGATAGGGTCCCTTCATAGAAAACAATATAAAACATAAGACATTAAACCGGAAGTTGCGTCTTATAAACCCCTGGCCAAGTTCATTTAAGCTTACAAAATGACAAATGTCTCCAAAACAGCTAGAACCTTAAAATTCTCGGCTCACGCCGCGATGCTATTCATTAAAAATGAATTAGAACAATTTAATTCAATTTAAGAGTGTAAATATGCAAATCATAAGTGTTAGCTAAATAAAATAAAAATAAAATAATGATTGGCCAACATTCTTCTGTGTCGTCTGAGGATTTGTTTTTAATTTTTGGACGTTGAATGTATTTATTACAAGCGCAAGTTTTATACACTCGTATATGGATACTTGCTCTTCTCTTCTCATATAATATTGTTTTTAAAAATAATCGCTTAGGTCTACTACTGCATGGCTATATATATCATGTACATTGTCCGCAAACAAAACAAAGAGATTTTCACAACCACATGTTTCATGTATTTTTGTTCTCATTTTTTCTCATGAAAATTGGAACTTTATTATGTGATGTGTCTCGTTAATGTGAATACGGGTGTGTATTTCAGTTGGTTGGTGAGAGGTAAATTAGCATTTTGTGGGGGTGGTGTGTGTGGGGGACTTTAATTCTGTATTTTCATTTTAATCCCCGAAAAAAAGAATTAGATAAAGTAAGTTCTTGATTTTTGGGGAATAATTGAGTGCTATCTCCCCCGCTTGAGTCAGTGCTTATTTCTATATTCAAAAATTATTACAAAAACGATATATCCACCAAGTGCAGATTATAATTTTGCGGAAAATGGTACGTGCCCACAATTAGTTTTTTTTTAAGAGAAAGAGACCCACTCGCGGAAGCAGAATATTTTGCTCAGATGTAAACTATTTCATCACATTTATATGTTAACATTTTGATGCAATTATGTGAATATAACCACACCAAACCAAACTGAATGATACTCGGATTGATATGTCGTGCAATATCTATGAACCGCGTTAAATAAGTATAAGTGACCTAGAGTTAGCGTCATCAATAAATCTGATTTAATTTAATGCATTTATATATATTATTATTCTTCAGAATTTCAAGTCTGGCCTTGATATTTCGTATAATATCTGTGAACATCTGTGAACCGCATTAAATAAGTTTGAGTGACCTAGAGTCAATTTAATATTCATATTATATTATTAATTTTCGGAGTACGGGTGCGTCAGTAAATGCTTGTATACGTAGAAACGTTACCCAGTTATTTATAACTGCTTTAAATCTGCTTTAGAATATCATGTTTTTTATGTTTACGTATTTCATCTCGATAATCAGAAATGAATACGACCAAAGTGTAAAGAAAAGGATTAATGGCTGAATTGAATGGTAAAATCAGTGCAACAGTCCAGGCATATATCACTGGGTCTACTGTGATGAGTCCTCCCTGAACGCATATGCATACGACTTCAAGAGGTACCCAACAGAGGAAATCCGTTATAACTATTACAAACATTTTCATCGCCCTGCGTATTTCATCTTCATGAGTTGAATTGCGCCCGGCTGTTGACATTGTTTGTCTGATGGTACGAAAGATATTTATGTAGAAGATTGCGATCAGAATAAAACAAATCAGATTAACACCGATAAATACTACGATTGAAAAATATGTAGCAATCTTGTAATACGCGACCCCTGATGTCAAATAGTCGATTCTTAGAGGGGTTGGAATAAATTCGGAGTCTCTAACTCTACTTGGGGTTAAAAGGGGAACAAAGCCACCAAACAAATTATCATCCACATCATTCGCACGCATTGTTGATATTACTATAGATCTATTTTCTGTAAAAGACACAGGTCTTCTTACAATTGGTACACCAATACAAACTTCAGACATTTCATAAATGTCCTGAAACATTCCTGCAAGTATCACTGGTGTTACGCTGAGTAGTATAGCAACGCACCAAATTATTGTCACGCATATTCTCGTACTTTTCGGACGTAAGCGACGTGAACTAAATGGATACTTTACACCTTGAAACCTGTCAAAACTGATTAAAGTTAGAAGTAATACCGAAGCTTCACTGGATAAAAGTGATATAATGCCGGCTATTTTGCAAGCACTTCCTTGTCTCCATAAATCAGCATACGATGGAAAATAGTCGGCATAATATGCATCAGCAAAAGCCAACATGATCATATAAATACCCATTGTAAAATCTGAAACCGAGAGATTTAATATCAATACAGATTGAACCGTACCTCGCGCTTTACTTGTACAGCGAATGCAAAAAACCATTCCGTTGAAAAGTATAATCATTACGCCAAGCGTCCACATGCAAACTCGCAAGGCAATATCGTTAAGCATTCGTTCACATGTTAGATACACTTGCCGGGGATGTTTGGCGATGCAATTAACAAAATCTTCTATAAAGCAGCATGTACCATATTCGTCCACTAATACGATGGTTGAATTTTGTAGACCTATAAAGGAATATTTCGTTACGAGGTGTAGGCTATTATGCCTAAAGTCTAACACGTTTATACTAATATTTTGAAATAGTTTGTCATCCAAACTTTCAATTTGGTTCTCTGATATGTTAATCACTTGGACGTGGTTCAGACCATCAAAAACATGTTTTGGTAAAGTAGTTATCGAATTCAGCTGAATATTCAGAACTTTGATTTTATATAAGCCATTGAAAGGTTTTCCCGTAATTGTCTTTATTTGGTTATCGGTTAGTCGAAGGATAAGGAGAGATCGCAGGGAACTAAACAATTCCTGATTTAATTTGTTCAAGAAATTACTTGTCAAATCAAGAATTATCAAATTGTCTAGATACTTAAATATATGAATTGGTGGATCAGATATGTAGTTATGGTCTAAAAACAGTGATGTTAATGAAGTGAGATGATCAAAAACTGTGCCGTTAATTTTAGATATAGAATTGAAACTTATTATAAGACTCGTCAACATTGATAACTCGCCAAATGTATCTAAAGCTATTAGGTGATTATGTGACAGATTGAACCTTTTCAACAATTTACACTTACATCCATACTCTGGCAAGGAACTTATGTTATTTCTACTTGCGTCCAATATTCTAATGGAGTCCAATGTAAAGTCAGGCAACTCTGAAATCTGATTATTTTGTATGTACAGTTCATCGAGGTGACTCGATGGTCTTACTATTTCTATTGGCAGCATAGACAAATCATTATTGTACAGGTTTAGTTCACCCAGGTATTCAAGTGAATGGAATATTTGTTGTGGCAGTGAAGACAATTTGTTGTGTTGAAGACCTAATCGATAGAGACGACCCAATCCACCAAAAGCCCCAGCTTCTAATTCATAAATGTCGTTATGATCAAGATGAAGGTCATTAAGTTTAGACAGGGAATAGAAAGTGCCATTTAGTAATTCCCGCAATAGATTGTTATTTAAATAAAGAGTATACAATTTGATTAGGCCATTAAATAAGCCGATTGGTAATTCCCGCAATGTATTGAAATTTAAATAAAGTTTAGTCACTTTTGTAAGGCCATTGAATGATCCGATTGGCAGATATGATAATATGTTAATCGCAAGACTAAGATATTGTAATTCCGGATTTGAATCAAAGGTATCGGGTGATAAACTAGTTAATGAATTGTTATTTAGATTTATTGCACTTAATCTGGAATTGGACTTAAACAAACTGATCGATAGCACCAGCAAATTGTTATTCTCTAAATAAAGATGAGTAATTTTGATCAATGGATCAAAAATCCCCAACGGTAATACGGTTAATCTATTCTCATGAAGATCAAGGAATCGAAGATTAACCGCATATGCAAATAAACCAAGCGGTAGCTCTGTTAGGGTATTATTTGCCAGGTAAAGTCGATACAACATTACTGTGGAACTGAATACTTCACGTGGTAGTGATGATAGTTGGTTATTTTCAAGTTTAATCGTCTGTGTTAGATTAAGGGAGGTAAAAGCATGTTTTCCCAATATTTTAATCTCGTTTTGACCAATATAAAGGGTGATGATATCATGCATTTTCTCCAATAAACTGTCATGCAGTACGGCAAGTGTGTTACCATGGAGATATAATCTTTGAAGCCGTTTAAGTCCTTTGAATACTCCATTCATCAAAATAGCAATACGATTTTTTGCTAAATCTAATGAAATCATCTGATTTAACTCTTGAAAACAATTAACGGGCAACTCAAACAAGATATTTTCTTGTAAGTATAATCTTTCCAAATTGCTCAAGCCATAGAATGCGTAAGGTAGAATGTGATTGAGACGTAAATAATGTAAATATAAAACCGTAATTTTGGAATCATAGATAATTAGAGCATTTGATGTCGTCGTGTTTCCACACACAACTGTCCATTGTTTAAAGCCTAAGGTACAAACGCAATGCTCTGGACACCTTATGTTATATTGCACTTGTGTTGGATCTGGACGGTTCTCGCTCCATGGAATACCTTCTTTAACCATATCATATGTAGTTATGTTGCACGTATTTTCAAATTGTATTCCCATGTCTTTAATTGGGTAATCTGTTACACAAAAGGGAGTATACGCATCTATAGTATGTACTTTTAGATATGCCTGAATATTCTTGAAATGTAATCTGTATCTTTTAAAGGGCATGGAAATCGTGCATGCATTTTGGTTCATTGCAAATGATATATAACTGACATTACAGTTGTCAAAGTTGGGGTTTGGGTGTTCATAGTCAGAATATTCTTCAACATACATGTAAGAAAACCTATTAGTTTCAATATGTTCTTGAAGCGTAATCGATGTCGCATTACCTTCCGATACAATTATATCAATGCTACAATATTGGCTTTCTCCATCTGTCATGTTATTCATTGTCCCAAGGAGCAATGGATCTCTCGTAATATTGATTTGTTGAGAACTGCACACATCTACGGCTGGTGTTTTTGCAAAACAGTGGTGCGCATTCAGCAACAGAATGGCCAACAAAATTGCGACATGCAATATGAGTTCCATAGTGATTTCACTCTCCTTACTACACTGTAATGTAAGTCATTGTGATAGACATTGCATTTATTTATTGAATGTTAATGTTACGCTAAAAGTCCGTCCTTATTGTGAAATCTGTAATTGTCTTAAATGATTTCCTGTATTAACAAGATCGTATCAGTATATTATGTTATCACATTCAAACAATGAAAACGACGAAATGGTAGATTACATGCATTACTCTCTCATTTTCAAGCTATATATTACAAATGACGAAATGGTAAATTACAGGCTCATACCGCTTTCTTGATTAAAAGGATCATTTAATCCAAATTGGTTTCTCCCTGAAATTCACCTTGAGATAGATTTGCGACCGAAGATTGTTTCTTAGCAAGTTCGTAGACCGCAGCGTTCGTCGTATTGAAGGTGCTGGCCAAATACCTGTAGAAAATGAAAATTTAGAATGAGAGAATACCACTTGGTTCAAGAACTCAACTCTATTGCCATATATTCAGAGTCAATCTTCTCAGTTCAAAACCTATATTTTGGATGGTTTCTGTGTTCTTGATAATTGCATTGGATACGTCATGCTAAAAATATGATTCAGTATATTTGGACTCTTTTCGGGTTTTTTTATAATTGCAAAAAGTTGACTTATTGAAGTGACTCTTTTCATCTACCTCATTTACTGGATAGAAACTGGTTAATTTCTACACTCTAGTCTGCCATATTTAATGAGCAATGTAAATATCATACCAATGGTTGTTTGTGATTGTTGGACAAATCGAGGATCATTAATGGCAATAAATTATTTTCATACGGTTCGATTTGTTTATATGCTATTTAAATAGTCGGTACCAATTGACCAATAACGCTGATTGTGGCCGTTGTCAGAGGGATTGTCAGACTTCACAATAGTGTGAATACAATTAGGCAATTTCCGACTTTATTATACAATCGATACCGAGCAAATCTATACTCTAGTAATGTTTGTTTAATTTGAGGTGCCAACTGTGAGTTGTTTCAATACTAGTCCCAATTGTTCATTAAAGCCATACAAAAATTCAAATAAGAGAAACCAAACAAACACAAAGCCTTAATGTTCATGTTATTTGCTGCTTATCCACACCACAAATAATAATGTTGGCAAGAAAAACATAAAGACAAAAAAGGGAAACATTTAAAGGAAAGAGAGAAGAAAAATAAATGACAGAAGAAAAGAAAGGTTTTGGAAAAAGAGAACAGAAAGGAAAATAATAAAGAAAAGCAAAAGAGAAAAAGAAAAGAAGAAAAAGGAAGAACAACAATAAAAAATGGCGGAAAAGTGTACTTCAGGTTCCAGATGCGGGACTGTAGGGCTATATCTTGCCTCACGTCCCGTACGGAATAAACCGTATTAGCTGCAACGTACTTTAATTGGTTTGAGCATGCGCACTTGAGTAACGGGACGTCTAGCCAGACATTGCCGACTGTAGTATCTTCCGATACTGGAACACCCAGTATCGTTCGATACTGGGCCAAAGTCAGTGTTCCAGTATCGGACGATATTAGCACATATTAAATGTTCCAGTATCGGGCGATACAGGAACACAATTATGTACTAGTATCAGTTAATACTGGGACAAATCACAACTGCTACAATAAGTAAATGATAATCATGATAATTGATATCTGTTTCACTTTTGTTATGATGCGGTCAAAGTCAGACATAGAATTTGGACGACGGAAACTGAAAATTACCCTTAAAAAATACATGTTTGTATCTAAACAACCCCTTAATAGATCGTGGGGTGGGGGGGGGGGGGGGGGGGGGGGGGTAACCAACCCCTTAGTAGACCGTGTCACAAACAAGGCCCAGTATGACGAGAGTTAATAAGATTTGGGTTTTTTCATGGTTTCTTGTTCAGTACAGATAGGACTGATCATACAATATACTTTTAGCCCTTCTTTCTTTGTTATGTTATCCATTGTATTTTTTTTGTTCCTAATTCACTGAACATGTTATTATATCTGGTTACTGGTCACTTCAAATATAACAGGCCTCCAGACAGCCTGTTATCTTTCAAGTGAAATAATAACGGTCTCGGGAATTTCTAGAAACACATTTGATTTACAAATGCATGGTACTAATGAGTTTGTGTTATACACCTATGAGTAACACATTGCATTGATTATATAGTGATAAATTGTTATTTGTGCATGCACTTTCTTTGGTGTTAAAATTAATACATTTGGAACCCGTGGGGATCAAACTCAGTGAATAATACTGAAATCAGTTACACCATTTCTTCTATGAGAATACAAATATCATGATTTGAATATAAATTGAACTTGTATTATCATCTTTATGATATGTTAGAACAAGAATGATGATCATCATCAATGTCATCGTTGTTGTCATCATTAATGTTGTTCCTCGTTTTCGTCATACTCATCATATTCTTAAACATTTACCTCGGCCAAACATACCATCCTTTTTGATCTGTTAAATCTTATTTGTGGGTCCTGAAGATATATTTGAACATTCCTAATGTTGGCCAAAGTATATCTAGCACATGAAAAATAACTGTTCAGCCTGGGAAACACCCACTATTGCCCATATACATCGAACATATACAGGGTGTCCCAAAAAAATGTTAACACTTCGGGCACATAATATATCTTAAAAGGACAGGAACACACGGGTCTAATCTTGATGTATTATGAAAGCTAAGTAAATAAGCTTTCATTTGCATTTTATTGCGTTCCAATTGGTTATTTAGAACGGGAGATATGCCTCAGCAAACATGAGGAAGCAAAATCGGCTTGGTCCAATTTGCATTAATTACAACTATGATTACGAACTTGTAAGAATGCCAAAAACATTATTGTACAGTAATTCAAAAGGAACAATACCATTGCAACATTTAATCATAAGTTAGAATGTATCGATTATTGATTTATGGTTAATGTCAGTGCAATACTAGTTTTATTTCAGTGCAATATTAGTTAATGTATTTAATTGGATGGACTATTTTAACAAAGAACATGAAATGTTTCAATTTCAATTTTAAAGACACCCCCTGCTTTACTGACATCTACCCATTGCACATGGAAAAAGAACTTGAACTCATGACAAAATACCTATATAATTTATGTGGAATATATTTATTTATGTCTTTTAAGCTTGAAAAGAATCGAAAGAATGCGTTGAAAAGAACAAAGAAGAGATTAACTGATGTGTGTGTGACTTTAATCATGTTGCTTCTTGCTTCGTGCATTTTAAAAGCTTTACTTTCATACTGAGCGGATTGGACCAAGCCAATTTTGCTTCCTCATGTTTGCTGAAGCATATCTCCCGTTCTAAATAACCAATTGAAATGCAATAAAATGCAAATGAAAGGATATTTACTCAGCTTTCAAAATAAATCAAGATTAGACCCAGGTGTTTCTGTCCTTTTAAGATGTATTATGTGCCCGGAGTGTTAACATTTTTTTGGGACACCCTGTACATTGTTAGGCTAGTTAGTATTTGACGCCTTTTGATTATTGAGATTGTACCATGATATTGATTAAAGTACACCCCAACAAGTTAGCGTAACATAACTGTTAAATATCCTCTTCAACATTATAATCACCTATTCATTGGCAAGGACTGAAGGTGTAATACACTATCTGACTATTCAAAACTTATCACACCATTAAGGCTGCCTGACTGCAGCAAGCTAGTACTCTAGTCGTGTTTTATTTTACGTAAAATCGAATATTTTGGTTTCCATGATTTATATCATATCAAAATTGAAACATTGAATATAACATTGTAACATTGTGTTTCTTTTTGCTTGAAATATATGTAAGATAAAATGTTCGAAGCAGCCTGTACAGTAATCCATTGTAATGGTGCTTTGTTCAGACCTGGTTCGCATAAAGATGCTAGAGAAGGCGAGACGCGCCTTCATGCTCACTAGATCTGGAAAATGCATCATTATAATTGATAACAGGCTGCTTCTCACGCTTTATCTAATACATTTAAATGTGTTTGTTATTGTTGCTATTATTGTATTTTTTTCAAAGAATTTTTTTTTGCATAATGTGCGACCAGTATCACAGGGAATGTAGATATGTAATGTGATCAAGCAAAATTAGTCGGAAGTCGGAAATATTGATTTAAAGATATAACCTAACAGGAGAGAAATATTTTTGTTTTCTATTGTTTCGAAATCTCATATCTTTGGAATTAAGTGTCCCTTTGTAATGGGATTTTCTGCAAAATGTAGCTTTGCAAATAAACTATACAATCAAGCAGAGAAGTGAAGACATGTATGTACATTTGTTTTTATGTAGCTGTCATCGAGTTCGATAGTGGCTGTCCAAAATATGCTGAAATATGTTGACAATTTAAAAAAATGATATTTTGAAAGTTCGGTGACATTTCGTAGGGATGCCCTATTGATTACATATTATAGGCCTGTTATTGAGCAGGTGCATGGTAATTATTGTCAATCAAAGAGCAATAGGAATTACAGCAGTGGCGTAGCTAGGTTTTTCATAGAGGGGGGGGGGGGGCAATTTGTTGTTTTACAACGCAACAAACAACAATTCTTGCGGTCATAATTCCTTGATTGCCAATCTCAACCGACACGACAAACGCCCTCCTCGCTCCCCTCTGGCTACGCCACTGATTTACAGGGATATACAAATATTTAACAGTTTGATAATGATTGTTAAACGGGAGAACGATATTTTGATATTTCAAAAGGTAAATACATCAAAATATTCACGCCCCGATGTCTTTGATTTTTAAAAACAACAGATGTTGACAAATTTAATATGAACAACGACTAAATAGGCCTATGTTTGATAAGGCGACGGATTTGTTTTAATATCAGGCTGTTAACAATTGCCGCAGAGTCAGAGAGCGGGGGTGGGGTGGGGGTGCCGCCTCGTCAGAACTTGAAAGCGGGGTTGCGCCCCCCCCCCCCCCCCCCCCCTCAACTGGCGCTAAACAAATCGAGCTCAAAACCGACAGTATAATTATTTTCAGCAATTTTCAGCAATTTAAAAATAAATAAAACAAAAACATGGAAAATGTGATCAAAATGGGTCGGTCGGGCCATTTTTTTTCGAGGCCTAAGAATGATGGTGTTTATTATCTATCCGGCAGTATTGTCTCATTATATCAAAGATGAATAATGACAAATGAGATGTGTGCATAAAGTAAACTAGTTACACTATGACCGAGGAACAGTTTAGATTTGGTTCATCTTTGTAAAAACAGTTTCGTTGAAAAGTTTGTGAAATCTCGTATCGCGACCCCGAAATCTCGTGTGGCAACCTTTGTAGTAAGTAGGCATAGCACAAGTTAAGCTGCACAAACCTGTCACACACATTTCGTGAACAATTGAGAAATGTCTATTTCTTAGGTAAACTCCAAATATAATGTATATATAACGAAGGGATATAAAAATCTGTTCAATTTATATAATTTAATTATGTTCTTGAAATTGTGAGGAGTGTCAATTAACTAACCCTCCTGGAAATATTTAAAATGAACTATAGTATTTCAGTGGTTTTATACAGCACGTGAAATTTACTACATTGAGTGCACACACAGAAATCAGATGCCTCATTTCTTATAAACACCCCTGTAAGAAATGCATTTTCCTTGAGTGCTTCATTCCATGTATGGGCATGCCCTTGCCATATATGGTAGCCCTGACCTTTAGCTACATCTCCATTTAAGTACTTTTCTAAATTTATTTCCATAATGGCAAAATTCTGTATTTTTGGGCACATTTAAAAAAAAGGAGATATTCTATTGTGTACTTCTCATTCCTGGGAATCTATTGGTATAATTGGATTTTCAAAACAGTGAGTGTAGCACACAAGCATTTTATACATTTATCGGGACATTTGTGCATAATTTGATTCAAATCAATGGTTTCCATGGTTACAATTAAAAAAGTAATGCAAGAACTTTAAGATGACACCTGCTTTGTTGAATTACAATATATTTGAAATTTTAGTGTGCTATACCTATGTAGTAGTGATGAGCGATCACAATATATCAATTGTGTGAGGACGAGACATAATGCGAGATTTTGGGTCGCCACACGGGATTTCGGTGTCGCTATACGAGATTTCGGTGTGGCCATACGAGAGTTCGGGTCGCCACATGAGATTTCGGGGTAGCAATACGAGATTTTGGGTCGAGACAATCTCGTGTCGCGTGTTTCGTATCGCGTTCAGAAATTTCGTGTAAGAGATTAATACCTTGAATCGAAATCTCGGGTCGCGATACAAAACTCGCGACACGAGATTCGGGCTGCAATACGAAATGATACCAATATAAAAGCTTCGTAGTATTACCTCATATTCGTCATTAAAAATCCGTCTCATTTCAAGTTTCAATAAATAGGATCTCACTGGGTAATTAATTCGGTATATACAAATGAAAATGATTATTCACTTGCATTACGCATACTTCAGTATACCTAAATCTCTGCCTAAACCGTGTCATAACAAGATAAAGTGTCATGCTGAGCTAAACTCGCGCGTTCCTTGCCGGAAACTATACATAAATATGGCCTGAACAATTCTGGCCATTCTATTGAACTCACTTGCCTGTAGTTGAAACCAGTAACCCTATCATCTTATTGATCTTCAACTGATCAGTGTGTGTGTTTTATTCTCAGTCCTTAACACATCTCAGCTCTTTCAAGCTACATATTATTTTCATCACACACGGACTTGTTTAATTGAGGTTTGATTATTTTCCGTTATTTTTTTGGTAATATTATTAAAAGCATATTGTGTAATTTACCAACATTAGCGCCACTAGTATTACTGAGATATTAACATGATTAAGGTTCCGTAATGTTGAAAACACTAAAGCTGGCTTATGTTTTGATTGTTTGTTCAGATGCGTTATCAGCTTTGAATGTGGTGGACAACAATGCATTGATTAATATGTATACACACTCAGCTCAGTGTATCCGGAATGTTGCAAACTTAAAGATTTGGTTAAAATAGAGTACCGAAGGACGATACTTTTTCAGTGTACGTTTAATTTGTTAAAGCATCTATAAATTACAATTGAGTACAAAAATCAAAGAAAATATAAAGGAATTACGCAACGTGTCTGGGTATTAACAGATTCGCTTTAAAACCCAAAATTTCTATTATCGCCCTCCGAACTATAGCATACTATAACTTATCACCCAATACATGTAGAATTACATGGTAGTTGACATGGGATTGAGATACACAATCCCATGTTAAGTATCATGCCAGAATAATCTGGTAGTCTAGAATACACATCCCATTTTAATTTGTATGACAGATTATAGAAACACTGACAAAATAGTTTAAGAATGTAAGATTGTTTAAGATTGTGTACCAATGTACCTTTGTGTACCAATGTACCTATTCTTTGTAAAATGCCCCTTCCCCATTGTGTAAAGCATTTTGTCGGGCCGGTTTTAATTAAAATATGCCCTACCCCCCCCCCCCCCCCCCCCCCATTTGTATGACAGATTATAGAAACACTGACAAAATAGTTTAAGAATGTAGGATATCCAATATTTATTGTTTAAGATTGAGCCATCCTTGTTTTTACCTCCCCGACCACCTACCCCCTTAGAGTTTTGACATGTTCATGAATATCATTTCAGCGGTGTCAAAATATAAAATACGTATACTGTTACAGTACGTAGTTTATATTTTTACGTATACTGGTCGGGGAGGTTAAAACAATGATGGCTCAATCTTAAACAAAAAAATATTAGATATCCTACATTATTAAACTATTTTGTCAGTGTTATTGCGCTTTATTGTGCTTTATTGCGCTTTATTGCGCTTTATTGCGCTTTATTGCGCTTTATTCCGTTGAGGGCGCTATAACGGAATAAACGTTAACATGGGATGTTGTATTCTAGATAATCAGATTATACTCTGGCATGATACATATTTAACATGGGATTGTGTATCTCAATCCCATGTTAACTACCATGTAATTCTACATGTATTGGGTGAATTTAAGTACTATACAGAGTGGGGCTAAAAGGTACACTTATTTCAGCGATGGATTTTTGTCAGCTTCGGGGACAATTCGTTCAACGAAATACTTAAACTGCAATATGAAGGGCGTCGAAATTGAAGCTCTAATTACGAAATAATAACTATTTGAGGGGAAATGGGCAAAACTGTTTATTGACGCAATCTCTTAGGGCGTGTTCACATTAGAGCAAGTTTTCCCCACCTCCAGGGTAAAACCCGGGTATAACCGGATAAAAAGCATAGTGTGAACAGAATTTATGCTAAAAAATGATGTGGATGCGCATACAGTCCGGATATTATCCACACCGATTGTAGTATGAACAGACTTCACCGTTTTATCCGGATTACCGGATTAGGCAACCCACGTATTTAGCTATCGTTATCACCCACATTTGGGTATTTCTTTTCGATTCAGAATTAAGAATGCGTAAGGTTATTTCAATTCCATGATAAATGGTCATACAATAATACTTCATGTACGATGATATATTTGTATAACATGTATTGCAATTTTAGATGATTCAAAATTTAAAGCTATTGTATTGATGCATGACTTCAATGTTCACAAATGTGTTGAATCAATTGCCAATACAAGTGACTTCTCTGTTATAGGATTGTCATACCATGGACATAGGTTCATGGTCATACGAAATGCAGATATTTGATGTAAACAAGAAATATAACATTTATGTAATGCTATTAAACACGACGATTGTATGTGACAATAACATTTTGTATATATTATTTATATGGAGGAAAATAAGTATAAAAGATTTAAAAGAACATTGAAAAACAACACCGTACGTATCCCATGCACGCCACTTCCCACCATTGCCCAGGATCGTAGTCTAACGCTCACTGCGAGTAATCTTTGAATACCGAATATAATGAAAATATCAGAGAAATTATCGGTTGCTGACCCTTTATGATTTGCTGCACAAGTTTCGCCACATTCCCTGCAACTTTCTCCGGCTTTAGGCATTTGTGCGCTATATATCGCGTTTTGGCGATATTTTACAGCAAAAGAATTTTCGTATTGTCATTGTGATGTGCCATGTATTTCAGCTAGGTCCCTAATCACAGGTCATCGGTACGTAAACGTTAGACTCCGGGTCAGTAATGCTAATTTTTAATGCGGATAGAGTTTCGCCATGATATAGTTCAATAATTTCCCAATTGGCGAGAAATATTCTTTTTCTATTTTTTCACGTGCACAAACTAAATTAATCCAATTTCGATGCTATTGATTTCGAAAAATAACTCAACCATAGGATTTAAATTAAAAGTCATTAGCCTCTAGACAGTATGGTTAGTTACAAGCTATTATTCAAAATACAACCGCGACCAAAGCTTCTGGATCAAGTACAGGCTGTCCCAAATGATTAGTAACCATCGATGCCCAAAGTTCATCAATTTTGTCATCATCGAAATCAATGGGATTAGGTCCGTTGTTTTTTCATCATCTTTGTCATACTGCACTCTATCAATTCAATGGAATTTTAGATCATGAATACCGGATTAATCAAACTCAAGATACACTCCATTATGTAAGACATGGTGATTTCACCTTTTTGACAAAGTGCTAAAAAATGTGTGTGTTATTACAGCTTGTTTGAAAGAAACTCGTGTATTCTCATAATCTCTTGTCTACTAATATAATCTTGTGTGTCTTTCTATTGTAACTGTTATTAGTTATGGAAGTTCAAATCATTAATAATTCTTCTCTTTAATTCAATTGAAAGGGTAAAAGAAGTTCGTCACACTTGAGTGACCCCATGCATTATTTTATTTGACAAGTGTTTAGGGACTTCTAAATTAGTGGTAAGTGGTGAATTACCAGTGGCTTAGATTTCATTTTCACATTGGAGAATGGATTTCTTGAGGTTAAACAGTACGGGACTATAACATTTTCACCAAGTTTGTAGGAAATCGCATTCCCAATATGAAAAAAGTCTACGCCACTGCTAATTAACCATGACCACGTCTTTACCTATTTAAATGTCCCTCAAGTTTAGCCTCAATACTAGCTTATTATAGAAACAAAGCTTGGGGTCGCTCACGCGTGACGATCCATTTTTACTCTTCAGATTGAATCAAAATGAAGAACTATTAATAGTGTGAACAACCATTATGATAAAACAACAGTTTAAAATAGAAAGGAACCAAAGATATTACCAGACAAGAGATTAAGAGAATTTATTAGTTTCTATCAAACAATCTGTTTACAAACACATTTGTTTGCACTTTGCAAAAAAGGTGAAATCACCATGTCTTACGCAATGGAGTATAACTTCAGTTAAATATGTCCGATATTCATGATCTAAAATTCTAATGAAAGGGTACAGTATATCAAATTTGGTAAAAAATACCCGGATCTAATCTCATTGATTTTGATGATAACAAAATGTATTGAACTTTGGGCATCGATGGGTACTAATAATTTTGGAACAGCCTGTATAATCATAAGTGAATTCGTACTTACGTGAGTTGCACAGGTGCACGGCGGATAGATTGATAGGTTGACACTTTCGTTAGATGTTATGGCATGTACTAACTCTTCAGCGATCTGGCTACAGGTTACCCTTTCCTATCACCTCCTAAAGTCTATGAATGATCAATCTACACACGTGATACTAGGATACGGCTTCTCATCTTCAACGAAGGGCTAATAAACAATTAGTCAGAATTCTGCAAGAGTCTTATCGGTAGAACACGAAAAATCTCACGTTGACCTCGGGGACATCTTGCGGCCTCACCTAGGAGCTTAGAAGATAAAGTAAACGAATCGTCGTATGCATTGTACTTATAGTTTATCTGTATCCGTGTTTTATTCAACCAATCATCTTCTCTGTCGTGACGTCCCTCCTGACGCTATTGATTGCCTTAAGTGTTTTTGAATTTTTGCATGAGATACGACGTCCGAAATAATACGTGTATTAATTCGCTTTTAAGGACAATAATAGATTGACCGATGCAAAAGAGCAACTATTTTATAATTGGAAAGTTAGTTTTATCAGGCTTTTATTTAATCGCACCACAATAGTATAAAATAATTGTAGTGCGCACAATTGACAACATTCTTAACGAGAAATACTCTAGATTTGCGCTACATCAATGCTATAGTGAGATACTGATTAGGTAATTACGAAATCGTATATTGGATCTTTAAAAAAAAATCTTATATCTCGTAAGATTGTTGAATCTACGTCATACATGTGACGTATCTCTAATATGATCGCTGAACTCACACATAATATTTCACATAGTGTCGTATCTATTTCGTATTAATAGAATTGGAAGCGAAACTGTTAGTCGCTTGGTTCAAACAGATATCTGTAAGTCATTTGTAATGCTATTTTTCCTCTGTTGTATCTATGTGGTATCGCAAAATCGTGTTAACACTTTCCACGCGGCTAATAGTTTTACCATTATACAAAACAGATTTTTATAAACCATTTTTCAATACTAGGCATGTTTGTACTTATTTCAATGCATTTATCATGGTGATTCCAAATATGGTAATGAATTTCAATACTTTTACTTATCTTAATTACCTAATCTGGACATTTTTGGAACATTTTGTGACATTTTGAAATGTCACCTGCAGCTGCCTTCAGCGTTTAAAATCGTGTTTGAAACGAAGATCTATGATCACCTGATGCAAATTTAATCAGTAAAATGGACAAATTATTTGGGAAAATATGGGAGACCTGGGTTAGTTGTTGCAGGGGCAAGTTGCTAAATCTGGTTCCCTAACCCCTATCACGTGATCACCTACTGACAAAACATCTATAATGCTGTCAAGATGTGATAAAAACATAGGTAAGGTCTTTAGGAAATTATGTCAAAATATGTTTTGGGCCGATTTTGTCATGGAACAATGATTTTTAATAAATCTTCTTCTTTATAGATGGTGTGACCGGTGACGTAGTGCCCGGCGGTTTGCGTGCGCACCTACAGGGAACGGTGCTTTAATTCACACTTGATTGATCATTACTTACCATGCTTATGGTGTAATAGTACAGTAGTCATGATATGCATCCCTAAGCACAATGAGAGACCAGGTACTAAATCTGGTTGCCCGGCGGTTTGCGTGCGCACCATAAGGGCATGTGCTTTTAAAATTGGCGCTCAGTGATGTGTGTTTTGCTTTCATATAGTAATGTATGCAGTAGTCATGGACTAGTACCTCTAGCATGTCTTTAGACCAGGCGCTAATCAATATGTAAACACTACTGATGTAAACAACGGTCACCTCATCTATAGGTAGAATGCTACTTAGTGGACGAATAATGAGTTAACATAATTCAAAAATGTGTCCAAAACATCCACTGACATATGGTATTGTTTTTGCATATGGGCAACGTTACAATAATGTATCATGTTGAAAAGTACCACGTGGGTTAAGTTGGTAAAGGGAGATATTTAATTTTCTGAAAAATGTGGTTACAAATATATTACACACACACTGCTCTTACTTGGCATCATGCTAAAAAAAATCACTTTTTCACAGGTAATATTGCATGGAACTGCACGCATTTTTGTTGTTGACATTTCAAAGAGAATGCATTCAGTGTAGTTGCTATTAACGCAAGGTGAACATAAGTCGTTATCTTGGACACTTTAGTAGAACATTATGAAGCTCTTGTTCTTATAGGCGCGAAACCCATGTTCTATCAGGATGGGTCGGTCGGTTTCCCCAAAAAATAAAACAAATATTCGAAACAACTAAGAACCTTTGGCCATTTTAGGACAAACTAAAAATGCCACACCTACATTTCATAAATTTGAGTCGGTATTCATGTGAATTGTTTTTGATGTCACCTAAGCATAAATGTAATCAAAAATCCCTATAGTCTCACTTCAAAAATTAACATATAATCATGCATGTTGTAACTGTGCACCCCGAACCCGGGTGAGCTGCAGGGTGAGCTGTTACAATATTGTCTATTCATTAATTAATCAATAACTAATTAATCATAACTTGTTTCAGATTTGTGTTGCAGCTGTTTCATATGAGCTTTTATCAGTAGCAAACTTAAGTATTTGTTCTATTTCAATTTTAAATAACACATAACATCAATTTATAGAAACTGCGCGTACTGTTCCACTCATTATTTTCCCGCTTTTGTTATTGCGTAACAGGCTCATCGCGCGTGGCAAGTCACTCTCATTCCGGGCTTGGCTGATTGTTGATGTGTTATACACGTTTTCCCATCTTTTTTGTGGCGACCTCTTCGAAAACTTAATCTCGTAGGATACGACAGTATGTGACATGGTTATAGTTCTCAGGTTTTCTTTTCGATGTCGGAAATGTAACTTCACATAGGTCTGGGATGTAACTTTTCATACACTCGTCCAAAGAAGTTCCTTGCCACTCATTGAAGTTAAAATATTGAAGTTCAAATATTTCACATAAATATTTAATATCAATTAAACAATTGCATGTCAAAATAAGCAGACAAAAATTCTCTATCATGTCTGTATGAAATTAAGATGTACGCATTCATGCATGGCTGAGCACATTCATTAAGCAATGGTAAGGTTCATATTATTGTGTTCAATCATTCACATTAACATTTGAATGGAGGGATTATCCAATTTTTTGCAATCTTCTTCCACAGACCTTGCCATTGTCAAGTGAATGGGATCTGCCATGCATGAGTGATCATGTCTAAATTCCATGTTAAGCTGTTAGAGGATTATTTTCTGCTTATTTTGATATACAATTATATATATTCTATTAAATATTAATTTGAAATATTTGGACTTTACTAAGTGGCAAGGAACTTCTTTGGACGAGTGTAGATCATAAAGAGAGCACGTGTGGTGTAGTGGATAGCATGCCGGTCTCACGATGCAAAGATTGTGAGTTCGAGCCCCGCTACAGCCAACTTGTTTGTATCCTTGGGCAAGGTACTTAGTCTCAATTGCTTCGTCGACCCAAGCGACATTGGGGAGCTGTTAGGGAATATTACAATCTAAGTGCGGATACTGTGTGCGCCGTCGGTAGCCTGGTAAATGAAGCGAAATGATTCTGACGATTTCCTAATGGCAGCAAAAAACAGTGGTTCGGAAGTCACGTATAAATGGTGGTCCCGTGCATCGGAAGAGCAATACCCGAGCACGTTAAAAGGTTACAGACTCTTTCGTAAAGAGTAGGGGATCATCCCGGTCTGTATCTGTTCACACATCTAACGGACCCCAATGGAAATAAGCTAATAAGCTTATTGGGTTATCCAGGGTCGTAGGACTCAAATTATATCAAATCAAATCAAATCAAAGTTAGATTCACCGCTTAATTTACGAGTAATAATTGTCCCTATTTTTGTAACGATCCCATAACATCCAGCGGACGTAAGATAAAAGGTACATGTATACCCACCAGCTTACAGTGACATAATGTAAGCTTTCCGGTACCGGACCGACCTACGTATCTCGACCAACTACAAAAAAACCTGCAATAGTGGAAAGAAGCCATCTTGTTTTTAAAACCAAGTTGATGTTTGCATTTTTTTAAACGTTATACAAATAACATATCTGTTACTAATTTCATGTGAAAAAATTAAGTAAATCGCATTTTCATCTGCCTTCGGTGAACATTTTTACCCATGGACTCATTTCACATGCTTGTCCACGAGATACCCAAAACATGCATGAGATTGAAAAATGCGTCTCTCATTAAAATTTGAAAATTTGAGTAAATTTGTGACGTAATTTGAATTCAATGCATTCTTTCTTGTTTACACGGGAGATAAAATAATCAATGTACATACCCCATGCTATGAATTGCTTATAATGGTGTATATTTGAGTTAAAATGAAATTATTCCAAATGGTTGTTGGCGGGATATTCAAATGTGAACATGAAATTGAAATCGCTATATTCGTGGAAAAACAAGTAAATTGAGTTGTGCAGCAAAAAGGTTCACCAAAGACAAACAAAATATGCGATTAATTTCATTTTTACACGTTAAGTTGGGAACAAATATATCATTCTTGCAACGTTTAAAAAGTGTCAAACTTCAACTTGGTTTTGAAAACTAGATGGCTCCTTTCCACTATTGCAGGTTTTTTTTTTGACTCACCCTGTATATTACCTTTATTTGTATTTATTTTATCATAGTTTTGCATTTTCACGAAAATAACGATTGCAAATGTAAAACAAACTCGGTTTAACTCTGATAAATATACCTATAAGTATATTGCTTAACTTTTCTTCAAAATCCTTTTCTTTAAACAAATATTTTCAAGAATATATGTAAGACTGTTGGGGTGAATAAATATTGTTGTTAACGGTATAATGTTCGTCTTCACTTGTACATACAATGGTAGTCGGTAAGAACTGCATTTTCATGTATTTCGAGTAGATCATCAATTAGCTGTTATTAATCATATGTATATCCTTCAGTTACTTAAATAGGTAAATGCGCATGTCTTTGATTCGGTGATGGTCCAAAAGAACCAGTAACCTTCTCTTGAATGGTATACATTCACAATTTGATAAAGTTATTAAACACGTAGCCATTATCAAAATAAGTGTGAATCAGTTAATGTTATATTTTGGTAGGTTCGAGAAAAAAAATGGTTGAAAAAGCACACGCTGAGATCTTCTCTTGAACACAGATTTGATTGAAATCGTGTAAAGATGTGACTGCATTACAAAACATAATTTCTTCCTCATAAAAAACCCTAAAAACAGATTCATACTTAATTGGATATTAGGTATGGGTTTTAAATAGACCTCATCAAGGAGTAATTTACATTACAAAATAAACAAAAATCAATTTGGTTCAGTTTTTCATGCGGATTCATAGATTTTTCCATTCAAAACAATATTTAATGAAGGAACCTATAATAATTCCTTGTGCAGACTGAAAAATTAACCCCGCAAATTGATATGGGCTTGAAGACACAATTACGACATGAGAGCGACTCGAACCAACGCTAATCAAGTTCTGTCAACACTGCTCAAATCTGTTCATGATAAATGAGAGCGATACGCCAGCTGTCCATAATCGGGAGGTTAGTTCTCGGAACTTTCAGGGTTACCCTATATAAATGTTGAACTTCAATGATCACAAAATAATATCAAGGAAGATGTAAAACTTTATAAGCGAGAAAATCGACTTTTTGTAACACCCCTCCCTATTTGACTAAATTGCCAATGGCAACAAACTCTAGTGTAGTAATAAAAAATAATCTAAATCTAAATCTAACTGGGCGTAGGTGGTAAATGCGTGCAATTTGATTGATTTACCACTTAATGGTGTTAGAGTTTGACAAATTTTACACCCATCACGTTGACACTAATGGTGCTTGAGCTTCCCCGGCTGCTGAAGCACTTAAGTCGCTGACAGTTAATAGTTGATTGACACAAACAAGTAGATATTATTCTATTTTAATACAGCGAGTCCCAAAAATCTGGCTTCAAAAGTTTGCGAGCTTATAACTAAAAAAGTAGGAAACCGTGTTCATTTAACACTTTAACGTCGTTGCTGTAGAATACTATTAGTATACGTATTTTGTTTATTCATTGCAAAAAGGTAAACTGTTATAAAAATGCGTAGATGGAACCCCTGCGACTTATATTTCGGAGTTACAACATCCATGATTGGAATAGCTAACACATAATTATGCATACCTTGATAACTCAAAGGCAGTTGAAACCAATGACCACTTGGCGTAACGGTTAAAAGCATTCATTGGGACTCTTTATAGCCTGATTAGCGTAATTAAAAAAACCCGTTTAAATCCTGATTAATTTGGTTAACAAAGGTGTCTAAACCTCTAGGTCTATTGCACAAACTATGGGCCCTATTAAATCCAAGAGTTCTATTTTGAACATATGGATTTGGTTTGCAAAAGAATTAACTGGTTTGAATTAAGACCAAATTGATTTTAATAAGCAGTTATCCGCGGACAGGTGAGACTAAATACAATAATTTGTGACTATTATAGTGTTCAATTGACCATATACTTTTGTGATATATTGAAAGTGAGTATAGCTCAAATTAAATTGAAGTTGAGAATTGTACTGTAAATATATTTGTTGAAGTAAAGTTGAATATGACGTTGTTGAATGGACTTGTAGAAATCATGTTTCCAAAAATCAGTCTGGAGCTAATTTGCATATTTTACTTGGCCTTATTATTAGCCGAGTAAATTGTGCAAATCGATTATTAGCATAATTGCAATGGTAAAACAATTATAACCGGTGCTCGTTTGTACCCTTTCAATTATGCTAATGAGCTAATTTGCACCTTTTATCCATTTAAACCTATTATTTGATTTGAATTAAGTCGATGCATTAATTTAACACCATGGAATGTATATTGATATGCAGCAATGGAAATACCCACATGACTTTCCACCCGGGGGAGACAGTCCCGGGGTAGACCAACCCTGGGTGGACCAACCCTGGGTGGAAAGGAGTAGAGTTAGGGTTAGGGTTAGAGTTAGGGATTGGGTTAGGGTTAGGGTTAGGGTTAGGGTTAGGGTTAGGGTTAGGGTTAGGTTTAGGTTTAGGGCTAGAAACAGTCCCTGGGTGGACAGTCCCGGGGTTGTTTTAGAATGATCTGGACAGTCCCGGTGCTATTTTAGAATGATCCGGACAGTCCCGGGGTTGATCCATCCTTGCTTTTGCCTTCCCGACCACCAACCCCTTGAGTGTTTTAACATAAAATTTATAATCAATATAGTTTCCAAGGTGTTTTTTAAACAGTATTATTGCGGTTTATACCGTGAGGGCGCTGGGTGAGGACTATTGTATAGTCTACCCAGGGTTGGTCAACCCACAGTTTGTCTACCTCGGGACTGTCTACCCCGGGTGGAAAGTCATGTGGATATTCCCATCGCTACATATTGATATATGCATATTTTCGCACTGGTTTTAAGAAAGGTGATTGATCACTAAACAAATGCATATTATACATTGTGCAAGAACATAAACATCCAAGTGTCAATGTCCTTGCAGCCCCACCATCCCCTGGTTGCCAAGCGATACAAAAGAAAGCTTCACATAGTATATTTTTATGAAGAAATCAACTCATTTTTTGTTGATTCAACATCGTATTTCAACAATGATTCAATGTTGAATTATGGTTAAGTAGTTGACATTTGATTGGTATATCAACCAAATTTCAACTACGTGACCAAAATTCATCAATTAATCAACGTTGTAATATGACGTTGAATCAACGTTGGATTCTTTGGTTGGTACAAACGTTCAAATGCAAATGTTATATTTCAACGTTGATAATCAATGATTGATAATGTAACGTTGTTACAACGTCATTTTGCCCGCTGGGATAGTTCGTTACCAAAAACATTTAGAGAAGGAGATCAGGGGTTGTATATGTCAAAAAATACTACCGGTTAACTTTGTGAAAATTCAGAGGAAACACTTCAGGTCTTGTTCCAGTAAAGTCTGTAGATGTTTGCACATGCACAAGGGTTAATTCCCCTAATTTGCATATAATTTACATAATTTTAGTGGCGCAACCAATGTACTTTGACTAAATCAGGAAAACTGTTCTAGTTATGGTAATCTCGTTTTGATTTAAGATTAGAAATACGCTCTATTAAATTGTTATTGACTTTTCTTATTTGCTTACAATGCTATTTGGTTCCATCAAAGTTATAGAGCCATTTAAAAAAAAGTATAATCATCTCAGCATCAAACAGCAGGCAGACCATCCAATACAGCTAGAATGACATGCAGGGAGGATGGGAGCGAGCTAAACTTTTGTTTTTATAATGTTGAAACAAAGCATTTTCAGGTTTTAATTAAAATGGTCCAGAAAAATGTTCATAAAGCCATGTTGTGTGACGTGGCATATTTAACCTCGTACAGCATCAATTCAATCAATTCAACTCAATTTATTTAGCAAAAGTAATACAAACAAATAATAATACAATATAGAGTAGGGGCTAGGAACCCAAATGGAAACCCTGATAGACGGGCTTATATACCACAAAAATAATGATAGCAATAGAGCATTTTAATGACGGGAGAACAGAAAAACACGAAACAAGATCATACAGAATAGCACAAAAACAATACACTTGACAAGACACACAGAAACAAAAAGAGAACAATACAGAACACATGTACATGACAAGAGACAAAAGTTGCCAAGTTTAAAGTAAGTCATTATTTATGTTCTTCAAGAGGAAGGAGAGAGGATAGAATGAAAATAGAGGAAGATGAGAAGAAAGGAAGAGGAGCGAACAAAGTTTATGTTTTACTAAGAGAAAGAGGGGTGTGTGTATCATTGGTAGAAATGTAGCATTTTTTGATCTGCCTTTTAAATGTATGTTTGTTTATGATATTTGTGAGTGTGTCGGGAAGAGCGTTCCAGAGCTTAGCACCATAGTAGAGTATCTGATGTTTTTCAGCTGTGGTCGTTGAGAGAGGCAGATGAAACTTGTGAGCTTGCCTTGTGAGGTGTGCGTGTTTCTGACGGTTTGTGGTGAAATAGTTTGCGAAATTGGGAGGAAGGTTGTTATAAAAGTGGTAGTGCATAAAAAGTGCCGTTTGTAGCTGGTTGATATCGTTGATTTTCAATGTATTGAGTTGGTGAAAGAGAGGTAAAGTGTGTGTCATGCGTCGTGAATTGGTTATTGTGCGAATGGCCCATTTTTTAGTGATGTTTAAGCTGGCAAGTCTAGATTGATAGTTTGAAGCCCATATTATGTTGCAGTAGCTGAGGTGTGGAAGAACCAGCGTATTATAGAGTGATTTCAGAATGTGCCATGGAAGTTGATCCCTAACTCTGTAAATGGTACCGATGGCATGAGATGCCACAGTGGTTATAGTATTCATGTGGTGGTTCCAGGTGAGCTTATCATCAATGGTGATGCCAAGGAATTTTGTGGTGTGAACTTGTGAAATGTCATGACTGTCAATTGTGATTTTGTGAGAGTAGTGGGGAGTTTTAGATGAGAAAAGCATGTAGTTAGTTTTAGAGACATTTAATAAAAGTTTGTTTGCTCTGAACCAGTCAGTGATATGGGTTAGTTCAGTGTTCGTATTATTGTAAAGTGAATCAAGGTTTGAGTTAGAACGAACGATGTTTAAGTCGTCTGCATAGAGGATGAGTTTTTGCATATTAGTTGCATTAGTTATGTCGTTCATGTAAATAATGAAAAGGAGTGGTCCTAAGATGGATCCCTGCGGAACTCTAACAGTTATTTCCCGAGTGGTTGATTGATGATTAAATGCATGAACAGATTGGGTGCGGTGGGTGAGATAGTTTTCAAACCATTCCATGCCCCTAATACCATAATGGTGCCGTTTGACAAGGAGAATATTATGGTTTATTGTGTCGAATGCCTTGGACAGGTCTAGGAAAATACCCATGGAGTGATCTTTCTTTTTGAGTGCATGTGTGAGGTTAGGTAGTGAGTTCAAGAAGTGCCATGTAGGTTGACCGTTTTGACCGGAATCCGTATTGTTCATTGACAAGAGTGTTATTTTTGTCCAGGAAATTATATAATCTGGTGTGGACTATTTTCTCAAGAATCTTGGAGAAGGTGGGCAATACGGAAATAGGTCTGTAGTTAGTAATGCTGTGCTTGTCTTTGCTTTTGAAGACAGGGATGACTTTTGCAGATTTGAGTTCATGTTGTACAATACCCGGGAGCAGTGATTGGTTTAAATTGTGCAAAAGAGGTGTTGTAATGTGATCAAATGGTTTGTTAGAAATCCCGGGATCGATGTTGTCTGTACCCGAGCTCTTACCGGATTTAAGAAGGTAACGCAGGTCGCGCAGTTCTTGAAGAGTGATTGGGTTGAAGAAGAATGAGTTGAGTGGGCTATTTGACATGTGAGCGGTGAAGGGTTTGTCCGCTAGAGGGATTTTATTAGCCAGATCTTTACCAAGGTTGTTGATAACCTGATAATAGAAAATCCTACTACTGATGGATTGAACCAGTAACCTTCTTATGATGCCAAGTATCTACTATCTAGTGTGGCTCTTATTTCTATGCGAGAATTACAAAGCCGAATATTGGTACTGGGAAATTGTTGAATTGACTCGTAAACTAGTTCAGATATCATTAGTCGTCATGTTCGGTTCCAGTGATCCGTGGTTTCTTAACGTAACCGTCGCGATATCAGTGGTTTATATAACTATCCACGCCTACTTCAAACCCATGGAAAATGGATTTGAACACACCTTACAGATGACATCGCTTGCGTCTATCTTTCTCAACCTTGCCATTGCTACCTATTTAATGATGTCAAAATATATGGAGCCAGTTGAGAATCAATTTGCCGTGACTGTATCATTGATCGTCCTCAACGTTGGAGTTGTGCTTGTAGTAACAGGTATGTTGCAGTTATTTTATTTAGTAAATTCTAAAACTTAGTTTCGGCGCTGGTTGCCAATATCGTTTAAAGGCCAAAACCAGTATAAACACAAGTTCAAATTGAAATTACAGACCATGTTAAAACGTGTGTGCAATGTGGAGCTCACAAACAATATAACAATATAAGTGGTTTAACAATGGTCTCAAACATCTTATCGATCGACTTTTCCAAATTTAAAAGTGCTGATTTCCCTAAGTCGGCGGCCGCAACAAATACACTTTAGATGGGGAGCACACATGGTTTTTCGGTCCCGGTGTGCTGGCATAGGGAGTTATACCAAAATGTTCCTTAACGTTTGTAGAATACAACCTAGGTACCCATCCTTATAAACGTGGATGTTGAATTGACCTCTGACCTATATTTAGAATCAAGGTCACATGTAGTTCAACGGGACTTCAAAATCTAAATTTAACATGGTAACAAGCCGGGTTATTGACCTTAGAAATATGTCATACTGATTGTTGGGCTAAGTGTTCAAAACAATAGTGTTTGACCTATGACATTTTGAAAATAACAAGTCAGCCAAAATTGGTCATTTTGAACGAAATTGGCAAAAATGATATGTAATAATCGTTAAAAAAAAATGTAGGTCTGTGAGGATGATGAGAATACATTTAATATTGTTGGTAAATAAACCAAATTTGACTCCCATTTTTATCTATTTTAGATGAAATTGGAGTTCATTAAAGTTGGTTGCCATGGCAACAGCACATTATTGATGTTTGCTGGCAGTTAAAAATAACATTAATGATTCTGATAAATTGGTAAATGATCAGGATGCTATTAATCGTATTAAATCCGTCGTTCGCTCAACTTTAAACAGTTAATGGTATACTTCGCATCATCAAGGCAGGTCGCAAACGAGGCATCGGTAATTCTTGTGTTCAGAATTCGTGCGTTGACTGTGTCGCCATTTTATCAAGTACCGGAACTCTTGTGTCAACTTCGATGAACCATTCCAAAGTTCATCAGGGAGAACCATTGATTGATGCGTGACCATACTACTTTTTTATTTGTATATCCACAAGATCGTGGGTGCATGCATAAGCATGGCAGTCCATGGTCGAGGTGTGGGACAAATAAAACAAATCCTTTTCTCTTTTCAGCGCTGGTGATTCAAGTATTAGTAGGGGCCAGTATGAATGTTCGTGTTTTTGTATGTTAAAAGCAAAGTTGGACTTGATTCCTTATCTTTCAAGGTATAAGGGTTCCAATTTAACTAAAAAGCAAATCTTGTTTCAATTTAACTAAAAAATAAACCAACTTATTATTTCATGGATTAAGAAAATGTAGTTTGTCGTATATCCTATGTTTCGTAATAAAACGTAAAAAGGACGTTGACCTTTTGTATGGGTCAAAAACTTAACTTGTTCCGATTTCAACAAATGATATCTCAAATTGTTTATATGGTCAAAAAGATTCCAGAAATGATAATTATTTTTTCATGTAGTAATTGCTTTGTCTCACACAGGGGTTGAAAGGTCAAATGTCAATTATATAGAGGCATAACATAAAATGGGACATGCCCCCTATGGTATGAAATATTAAAAATGACATTTTTGGTGTCCTTGTAACCAGATGAACAATTTGAGGGTGTTTTTTTTTGTTGAAATAGGACCATTTTGTTTTACCTACATGCAAAAGGTCTATTCTGAATCCTTGTGCTCAAACGAACACGTTGGTATGATTTTAGCTGTTGTTTTTAATTTTGACTCCTGTATATAGTTGAAGCCATTTAAAACCCAGAATCAAGTCCAACTTTGCTTTTAACATACATTTGACATGACATAATAAATTATGTATACAAACTGGCCCCTACTATATGTTGTATACGATGGAGGGTACTGTAAAAACAAGAAACACCCTTTAATATTGCCCAGGAAACAAGATATAGAGTTTCTAAGCAAGTATAATTTGTATCATATAATGTATATTGACAATGACATGTAAACGAACGTCACAGGTGTAACCCAGACTCGTACACAGAACCTCAATAGGTCGACAGCATAAACATCTACTGATGACCTTTGTTGTCCAGACCTATCGACCGAGACCCGGACTGATAACGAATAGTTGGGAGTTACACCTGTGACGTAGTAAGGGCTCTTGCCTTTTAATACTCTCAACCTCTCTAAGGGTTAATGGCACAAGTAGTTAAAAATAAAGTGGACGTAGGTTGTGAACCACGTGTAATTCTATATATTTACCACTAATGGTATTGAAGTTTCTCAATTCTTACACCCATCGCGTTGACACCTAATGGTGTAAAAGCTTCTCCGCCTTAGCACTTAGTTAATTGTTGATTGACACAGACAAGTCGAAATTATTCTATTTTAGTACATCGCTGAGACCTCACCCTATTATTATATTTTCGCTCAATTATTGTGTACGAGTGGAGCAATACAAACAATTACTCTCCATTTCTAAAATTCCTAAGAATGAGGAGTTTTTGTTAAGAATGGACAGTTTGTGTAAAAATGGAGAGTTATTGTTAGAGAATGACAACTATGTGAAAAACTAGAACTTGAAAAACAGTGGTTCACAGCCAATGCATCAAACAATGTGTTATGCTCGGTTTATCATTTGGGTATTTCTTTTTATTTCGGGGATACTGTTATGTTGTTTTTAAAATTGTTCCAGTATTGTTCATCCAAATTCAGTTTTGATCACCTTTCACCCAATTTATGAATGATTAAACAGAATCCATGAGAACCCAGATCTGCCTTCTTATGAGGCACATATACATGAAGAATTTCTTCATAAACGAAATGTTCAACTACTAAAAAAATAATACTGCATTGTATATTACGGGCACCTGGTCTCCTAAAAAATGATAAATTGTTATTTAGACTGAGCCCACATCTATATTCAGTTACGGAATAAACCTTAATTAAATGTATATTGCGATTTATTTCGTAAATATCATAAGCTATAGTCTATTTGACCATCACGAGACAGTGACGTAACTGCGTATTCTACTTATTGCAGCACATAACGCTCGCGCCTGTTAACAGGCCAGAGGAAGCCAATTAGAGTATAGTAGGATAACCGATATTTGGTTGACCTTCTTTTGCCATCCTAACCCTCCCACCACTCCCCTGTGTTTGATTTACAATTATTCACAACTATCAATTCAACGCTGGTCAATATATATAATATTAAAATTATACTGCCGTAATCAGTCTGATAAAGACTGAATACGTAAAGGGGTTCAGTCCGATATAGACTGAGTATTAGAGAAACCAGGTTGATTACAGGATATCTCAGCTACCATCAACTTTTCCAGCATATCGTAAGGTAGTGAAGCCAATTCCAATTTAAGAAATCCCTTAATATTTGTCATCGTACAATTAATTCTTCTCTAATCATGGTGATGTTCAAAGAACTCGTTAAATGATTGATGAGGCGAAGGAACGACCTTTCTGACGCTCTCGTCTTCTTCCATAAGATTTTAATTTATATGGATATTTACCTCGCTAGTTACTATTTCGATCTTACTCTCCAGGTTTGCTCTCAAAATTACATCGCTTTACGCTGCAGTGTTGCCATAGTTCTTTTTATAGCGAGGTAGCTTACTCCTCTAGTACGCCAATCCGATGCTCTCGGCTGATTATCCCATAACATTTTAATGCTTTGAGATACTCGACATCCATGGTCTTAGCCATGCAAATCAAGATATTTGATATCTTTCCATCGGCACTATTGATTAACAAATGATAACTTACTAAGAAAAAGTAATTTAAATTACTGAACAATAGTTTCATAATGTATAATATAAAAGTAGTGTATTTACGTTTTCTCAAGCGTTTTAGCACGAGTGGTAAATGGGGTCCCATACAGATTTGTCAGCTGGTTGTTGAATAGGTATCGGCAATGAAAAGGATAATGCTGTAAAGTCGTATCACAAAATGGGTCAGTATTTTAATTCATAGGTAGCATTAATAATGCTCCCCCGTCGTATACAGAGTGACAGGTACACATTGGAATGCAGGCGACGTCTATGGCAGGCTCGATGTCCAATTATTAGATATACCTGAAAAACCTGGATTATCGATTGATAATCCAAGTTTTTCAGCGATAATCCAGGTTTTTCACTTGATAATCCAAGATTTTCGACATATTGTACACAGGGCGTCGATAAACTTAGATTATCGGTCGATAATCCTGGTTTTCTAATTATTTTAATAAACCTGGATTTTTAATTTGATAATCCAGGTTTTTCGATTTGATAATCAAATATTTTCGACTTATTGTACAATCGGTCGATAATCCATGTTTTTTCGAATTATTTTGATTTAGTTTTTCGATTTGATTATCCAACATTTTCGACATATTGTACACAGGGCGTCGATAAACTTGGATTATCGGTCAATAATCCAGGTGTTTCGAATTATTTTGATAAACCTGGATTTTCGATTTGATAATCCAAGATTTTCGACATATTGTGCACAGGGCGTCGATAAACTTGGATTACCGGTCGATCATCAAGGTTTTTCGAATTATTTTGATAATCCTGGATTTTTGATTTGATAATCCAGGTTTTTCGATTTGATAATCCAAGATTTTCGACTTATTGCGTTAGGAATAGCACGATTTAGGGGAGAAAATTCGGAAACTTTTATGTAGGTATCACGCTCATTCATCACATTTATCGTGAAAACAGCCGGGAATTCACATGAATAAAAAGCATCGTGCAAACTACATCGGAAATAGAACTTTTAAAACAAGGACTTGAAACATCACAGAAATATACAAATCGAAACAAATTCATACAAACATTGTTTCGATTTGTATATTTTCGACGCCATCTTGAATAACCCCTTAGCATACCAAATTATTTTTTTGGTAACATACAGAATATGTTTTAGGACCATGAAAGGAAGTAAAAGAAGTTGGTTTGGGGAGTCCTGGCGGTGCACGGTAACCCCCGTATATACCCGACTATGTAATTTCGTCTAAAATTTGAGCAAAAGCAAGATAGCCCGTTACCATGGCAACAGAGGGTTGCTGACTTTTTTTAATACCATCTCTTTACATAACTACTAAATGTCTTTCACCTCCCAATTTGTAAGCAAAATCCAAGAGATGGCGTGTCCAAAAGTTTGTCAACCTAGAAAAAAGTCACTCTTAAGATGCTATTGATTTCGAAAAATAACTCAACCACCGGATAAACATTAAAATTCATTGTTCTCCCCTCAGAATGGGGTAGTTAACTTTTATTGAAATACAATCGCGACCAAAGCTTCTGGATCAATAGTGCAGTATGTTACGGTTTGGATCGTGACATTTTAGATACAGCTCTTTAAACTGGCGCCAGACGCTATTTGGGACATAGCTTGACTGGCCTTTCATTTACGGTGCTTCAAAGAATCGAGCTCATGCCAGAACCGGTACACGCAAACTTGAGTCATCTCATTCGGAGCATTTGGATCCAAATGGTCCCAATCAATCAAAAAACTACTCCTCCCATTTTCATTGTAAATTGTTGACGATAAGGATTTGTGTCAATAAAAACCAACGGTCGTTGAGATTGTTTATTTTATCACAGAAAAGTCAATACTCTGAAATGATCTGGCTTTGCGTGTCGCGATCCTGACATGCAGTTGTCCTTCCTTATCCTATCATCAGCTGATTTGTATCATGGAAGATATGCTATCCCTTTGAAATTGTGTATTTCGTTTGATTGGGGGGCTTTAGGAATTTGTATAGATTATCATTATGCTATAATTGTGCATGATTTATGACAACATAATAGAGTTACCATGGGATAGATGCTTTTACAGAGGAATGACGATACTGGTGTTTGTCACATTTGGCTTTATTTGTGTTCGCAGATTATCAACTTTAAAATACTATAACTCTTGAAGTATATGACATAAATAATTGATGTTCTCAAACAATGTGTATTAATGCATATCCTATCCAAATATATTTCGGAATAATTTCACATATGAATCTGTATTGGTTCAAGAGAAATTTAAAGAAAACGCCGTTTCCGCGAAATTCGTTTAAAAAAGAGAGGTTATTGTTCTATCAAAGAGTGCATTAAATTCATAAAAACCCTTCAAAATGGATACTAGGCGGTACTAAATTTTGTTTGCTATAATATGAGTTTATACATATCGATAATGGCGTGTAGGATACATTTATAGACAAAACTGAATGGGATATTATACGAACGGCAATTTTGTCGTTTTCACGAAAATGACGTCATCGCAGGGTCAAACATATTTGCACCTCTTCCTAAATGTTGAGGTACAGCTGAAATAGAAAAACGTGCCGATTTATAGAGCTGTATCACAAATGTTACGATAAGGTCTAACATATACCGTACCATACTTAACTATTAGTAGGTATAGCACCCCAAAAAATCAAATGCATTGAAAGTGTACAAAATTAGTCTCATGTTGTAGATAATTGCAAAAGTAGAAATTTGGTAAAAAAAATCATGCAAAAAGGTTGTACGGTTTTCAAGATGTTGTCCATTGATTATTGGAAAATATGACCGGAAATCTGCCAAAAAGTGCCATTTATGGTCAAACTGACATTTTAGCAAGTTTACACCCTTCTAATTATAAAACTATGTACATACAGTAGCTACAAAATACAGATGCATGATACTGGCTGGCCATAGGTTTATCCATTTCTATTAAAATCAGACATGATATTTATTTCATATTTGTACAGCAGACTCCAGAATATGCCATTTTATTCAAAATTCATAATCGCAACTCTGAAAATCGTCAAAAAATGACTTAAGTCCAGCTAATTAATATGCGTAACGTGAATATCTGAAGTTCTACAAGCAGTAGAGAGATGAGCTTTGGTATACTGTTTACCTGTGACAAGACGTATATTAAAATGTAAAATTTAGTTAATTATCTCATTAAATATGCAAATGAGCTCATTATGTATTCATATTTTGCATATATGCAAATTATGTCAGTTTGACTCGCATTTGTTTACATAAGTTTATTCCTGAACATATTCTCTAGCCATTTCCAGTATGTTGCTATCGATCAGTGCAATTGCTGTGGAGAGGTCTGCAGTAAGCTACCATAACAAGCTTATTCTGTGTTTTGGGGTCTTTTTCTGGTGTGATGCATTCAATGGATATACAAACTAAGCATATCAGCCAAAAGTAGAGAGTTTTTACTAGCATCTGGTACCTTCTACCTTTCAAATTGGGCCTTCAAATTTTCAAATCGGGCAATTATATCAAAATTTAGAGCAAATTCCCAAACATTATGTAACTAGCCGCAACTCAGCCGAATAACATTCGATTGATATGTATGACGCAGGGTCATGTACAGAGAGGTCATAGCTACCATATATAGCAAGCTCAGTGCCAAATAAGGAGTGCATCATAACAGAATGGTCAATTATTGGTATGGGTGTTTTTCAATGCTGAGCTGCATTGCTTAGTGTGGGCTGTCAATGGGACCCAATTGTGTGACTTTCAGACAAGGCATAAAAAGTACTTGCAAAGTTTTTAAAAAACAACAACTTCCAGGTGTAGAATAATCACCACACTTCAGATTCAGATAGAGAAGAGATCATTCTAATTAATGGTGAAGAGTGTACATTTATAAATTATTAAGTTTTTTCAAACCAGTCCATTAAGTTTTGCCTGAAAACAAGTAAATTCACCTGAGTGTGCACACACTCTGTGTGGCAGACCCTAGTGTAGCGAATGTGCTATACCTACTATTAGAGTGTATGAATGACATTTGTGTTCCTCCCGGTTGTTTCTTCTCTAAAATCCCTTTGAATCAAGCACACACAATGCAAGTAGCTGTAATAACGAGTTTCGCCATTCACCCATTTAAGTCGCAGTAATACAAATGATAAAATGGACCCTTTTTGGGCAAATACTCATGGATTGCTTACAACAACAAAAAGTAAACAGACAACAAACGCAGTTTTTCACGGTGCTTGTTTCTTTACTTACATACACAATTGTCCAACTTACAGTGACTTTACATGAATATCGACTTTCAACACGTAAATTACAAATATGAAATTACACTAATAATGCTAGACATACACAATTGACGTTATTACAAATATGAAATTACATTAATAATGCTAAACATGCAGAATTGACTTGATTTTGTTCCTTCTTCTCCAAGCAAGAGTTTTATTCAGTAACTTTTCTTTACAGCATATTATACATTTTTATAAATCCAAATATTCAACATTCTCAATACAGGAGTTATAGTTTAAATATTGTTGTTAATTTGTATCAAAATATAATCATTACAATAGATGTACATCTTTACTGACCAGCCTAGAGAAATAACTACGTGATCATAATATAAACATTGACATGAGAAACAAACCCTAATGTTATGAGAAAGTTTCTGGAGCAGCAAAAGAAACTGTGTCCGGTTTTGGTCAGGAAAAGGTCTATTAATATCTATTATGTTAAAATAAGCACATTGCAGGAAAGATGTTACATGTTTAGACAGACATAATTAGTACAGATATTCATTCTTACAAACGTAAATGATGAGATTTAGAAACGACTGAATCCAAATATAATACAGAATGATGATACTCTTCTTTTACATTCAAGCGAATACACAATTCCAGTTAGCCCATTTGTTATCATTGATCAAGTGTATTTGTGCTTTTTGCTGCAGATTTCTCAGCGTTAAGATGAACAATTAGTTCATACTTAAAAGCTATTAAATATGTTTTTGTTTTTTGTAATCTCGCCCTATATATATGGAATTTGGCTAACGACAATAAAAGATCAAGGGCGTGTTGTATCAATATTTCTTAGAGGTGCGGCTTGAAGTTTTCATCTAATATATAGTTGGATTTGTTTCCAAAAATGTGCAACAAAATCACATTGGTACAGTAGGTGAAAAATGGTTTCCATTTTGGAGTTGCAAAAACTGCAATGATCACTGTCTTTTATTTTCATTTTATAAAGCGGACTGTTTGTGCCCAGTATGCTGTTTAGTATTCTATACTGAAACCAATGGAGTTTAGCATCCTTTGTAATTTGCATAGGTCGGTAACATATTTGATGCCAATCCTTTAGTGTGATTGTGGCTTTTAGTTCCTTTTGCCATTTCATTGGACTGCTACAAGATATGTCTTAATACCTTTTAGCAACAGTCTATAGAACGATTTACAACCTTTTCTCGCTCCTAAGAGCGGATCAAACACCATTGGTTCAAAAGCTTCCAATACTTTTGTTCCACCTATACCAATACACGGCCATTTGCTTTTGATAGAGTTCACAATACCATAATACTCAATTATAATTGAAGACGTGAGCGCAAGAAGTCAATAATTCCATATTTGAAATTTTGAGATACAGGCATTTAAAGTTTACAAAATAGTGTAGGAATCAACGTAAACGTTCAATTTGGCTGTTACTTGGTGAGTATATAGGTTATGTCTCTGTAATTTATATTCTACACAAAATCAGTACTTACATTGTTTATTGATCAATATTAATCAGTTTATTGAGTTTGGACTCACGTACTCGCTCACGTTAGTACCATAGGATTTATACAGGGTTGTTTATATTAACAATTCATAACAAATCTTACACAAAACAATTCAAGCCTTGAACAAGTAATACTAACATTTATTTAAATTACATTTCTAGCAATTATAGTGTAATTCAATGAAATTGGAAATTAGTTTGGGTGAATTAGCCCCCTTTTAACCATGCATACTGATAGTAAAGACAAACAAGAAAAATCACAGGAAAATTGGCTCGATTTTTTTGAGTTCCAAATAGTGTTTCCAGACTCTATTATAGCATATTTAAAAAACATATTTTATGATAAAACGACATATTTTCCCCATTTAAATTGTTTAATATAGTGGGCCATTAACAAATTAATATATATAGTATGGGTGGACTTACATACTTCTTGAACTCACATTTGGGCACCCCTAAAGCTGCCCAAATCCATGTTTAACTTAACTCAATTTGGCCAAAAATGGACTTATTGATATCTTGCGCACACGTCTTCAATTGCACATACATTATATTTGTTACAAAATTCAGTGAATGAAAAAAAGTTACCATCACTTTTCAATAAATCCTTCATAAACTTTACGCCTTTAACATACCAATGCTTATATATTACAGATTGATTCCCGACCATTATGTTATCATTCCACCATAAGTCATTTCTTGCAATGGAGTTATAGTCCAAATTTGGGTCGAACATTTGATTATGAACAGCATTTGTCCATGCATGTAATACATCATACCAGAAACTGTTTCCTATCTGATGCCTTATTTTCCGCCATCTATTTTCTCCAAATTCATAAACGTCATTTTTGTCCAAGTTAGACAAGAGGTGAACAAGATTAATCCATTTTTGGTCACCCAGCTCAATACGTCTTAACCAACCTTTTTTTAAAGCTTTTAAATGGGATATAATATGAGGAACCTTTACTCCTCATTTGGCTACGTTTTATTCTGTCAGATTTTCCATTCCATATAAAATTGAAAATAGAATCATTTACTACTCGCACTTTACATGAATGTTAACTTTCAACACGTTAATTACAAATATGAATTTACACTAATAATGCTAAACATACACAATTGATCTTAATTACAAACATGAAATTACATTAATAATGCTAAACATGCACAATTGACTTTAATTACACATATGAAAGACTGTGAAAATTATGCAGTTTGTTAGTATTATGCGATATAAATTAACAGTTTATTCATAACGTGTGCCAAAATATTGCGTGAAAATCTAAATCAAATGAGTAATTTCCTCCTTATAGGAACCTAAAGGAGTATATAATTATAGGCCTACCTCACTTTTAATGTGTGAACTTTTCTGATAAATGCAATATCACCTTTTTGTGAAACCGCTTTACATTTTGAAACCCTGCCTGTTAAAACGCGCATTGAGTTCAAAATCTTGACTATAGTTTATGAAATATTTCATGACAATGCGCCTTCTGATCTTAGGGACCTTACTATATATTGTTAATATAATATGTACAAGAATATGATAATAAAGAAAGAATGACAAATAACCCACTCATTAAATCCAAGCTCAACGATCAGAGACACATTGGGACATATTCTCGTACGTATTTAAACACGTGGCTTTAAGCTAAACGCGCGTTTAACTTGGACTTTAAACACATCGTTTAACTAAACGCAATTCTCGAAAATGTGTTTAATTTAAACACGCGTCTAACTTACTGAAAAGTGTCTAACTTTAAACATGGGTATGGGTAGTTAAACTTGCGTTTAACTCAACATCTGCATCAAGTGTATGTCGTGATTTTCTACCATGGTTTTAAAAGGTATACTGATTTGTCAAATGATGGCCCTTAATAATATAAAGACAAATAATTAGTTAATACATTAATTAGTTCATCAACGCATTCTTTGACCCAATAACATTTGTTGGTTTTTTTTACACATTAAAAGGCTGTATGCATTAGTATGATAGCCTGAATAAGTAAATGAATGCATTATACAGAATTTAGATAGATAAAGATATATTTGGAACTTGCTACTTTTGCCACCGGTTTCCTGGACATAACGGGAGGCCTATTTGTTTTAAACTAGCTGAGAACAATTAGCGTATTGTCTTCAATAAATTGGGCTATTTCTCAGTTTGGAGCTCTGCCCAATTCCGTCTAGTTTCGGTAGAACACGTCACATATCATCAAAGAACGTCACGGTTCGATTTATTTGGCTATTGGAGGAACAAAAAGTATACAGTTTAAATGTTCCAGTAAAATTATCAATTGCTTTGTTCTAGCATTTTTTTCACATTTTTATACATCTAAAAGTAAGACACTTTTCTCAAAATATACCGAATATTATTAACACTAGAACGTTATTTTAGGAACAAATCACGTACAAATTATATTCAGTTTGACCTAGGCCTAAGATTTTGGGGAAATTATATTTTGATAATTTTTCGAAAGATTATAGGGCGACCTTTTGAGTTTCTTGAATACAAACACACTGAATGCTTTGAACAATCAGTTTGCCGACCAAACGCCACCTGTGGGGGGTGTGTATGTTCGCGGGACTTGAAAAGGTGAATCAATAGCGTTGTGGAATCGTGATTATACGTTATGGTACAATAGGAATAGTATCAAGATGGTTTGTACTCGCTCATTGCGATCCAGTTAAAAGACATACTGTGTTAACTACAGTATTTGGACCGATTGATAGTTGTCGCAGAGTATGATTTGCGTATAAAATTAACAAACAACAATAAATGCATGGTTCAATGCACACATAAAGGTCAAATACCTGTTTCAATCCGTGCACAATTTGTATTCACCTGTGTGCCAACAATTCATTAACAGTGTAAAGTAAAAAGAAAGAGTCACTTCGTGACGTCCATCTTTGTTTTATCAAATGTTTCGCTCAGATGTGAGATTAACATAGTGATGCAATTAATATGAATATAACCACACTAATCCTAATCGCAGTATCAAATTGTTTCTAAATGATACGCAGGTGATATTTCGTATAATATCTGTGAACATCTGTGTTTTCTAATTGATTTGTAATGATATATTTATTGTATATTTGATTTGTCATAGCAGATGAAAAAAATAAAAAGAGAAAAAAAAAAATATCTGTGAACATCTGTGAACCGCATTAAGTAAGTTTAAGTGACCTAGAGTCAATTTATTATTCATATTATAGTAATCATCTTCGGAGTGCGGGTGTGTAAGTAAATGCTTGTATACATAAAAACGTTACCCAGGTATTTATAACTGTTTTAAATCTGGCTTTGAATAGTTATGATGTTTTTTTAGTTTTTTTTACGTATTTCATCTCGATAATCAGAAATGAATACAACCAAAGTGTAAAGAAAAGGATTAATGACTGAATTGATTGGTAAAATCAATGCGACGGTCCAGGCATAGATCACTGGGTCTACTGTGATAAGTCCTCCCTGAACGCATATGCATACGACTTCCAGAGGTACCCAACAGAGGAAATCCGTTACAACTATTGCAAACATTTTCATCGCCCTGCGTATTTCATCTTCCTGAGTTGAATTGCGCCCGGCTGATGACATTGTTTGTCTGATGGTATGAAATATATTTATGTAACAGATTGCGATCAGAATAAAACAAATCAGATTTACACCAATAAATACTACGATTGAAAAATATGTTGCAATCTTGTAATACGCAACCCCTGATGTCACAAAGTCGATCTTCTGAATTGTTCTTGATACAAATTCATAGAAAGTCGGTTTAAAAGTCCGACCTGTAGCATAGTGAGTTTGATACACATCAATCCCACGCATTGTTACTATTTCTATAGATCTATTTTCTATAAAAGACACGGGTCTTCTTACAATTGGTACACCGACACATACCTCAGACATTTCATAAATGTCCTGAAACATTCCTGAAAGTATCACTGGTGTTACGCTGAGTAGTATAGCAACGCACCAAATTATTGTCACGCATTTTCTAGCAATCTTTGGACCTAACCGACGCGAACTAAATGGATATTTCACTCCTTGAAACCTGTCAAAACTGATTACAGTTATAAGCAGTACCGAAGCTTCACTAGATAAGAGGGATAATATACCGGCTATTTTGCAAGTACTTCCTTGTCTCCATAGATCAGCATATGACGGAAAGAATTCTTCATAATATGCATCAGCAAAAGCCAACAAGATCATATAAATTCCCATTATAAAATCTGAAAGCGCGAGATTTAATATCAATACAGATTGAACCGTTCCTTGCTCTTTTCTTAAACAGCGAATGCTAAACACCATTCCGTTGAAAAATATAATCATTACACCAAGCATCCACATGCAGACTCGCAATGCAATATCGTTAAGCATTCGTTCACATGTAAGATAAACTTGCCGGGGATGTTTTGCGATGCAATTAACAAACGCCTCCATAAAGCAACACGTACCATATTCGTCCACCAATACGATGGTTGAATTTTGTAGACCGTCAAATGATTGCTTCGTTACGAGGTGTAGGCCATTGTGGCTAAAGTCTAGCACGTTTATACTGACATTTTGAAAGAGTTGGTCACCTAAATTTTCAATTTGGTTCTCTGATATATTTATTACTTGGACATGGTTTAAACCATCAAAAACATGTTTTGATAAAGTAGTTATCAAATTCAGCTGAATATTCAGAATTTTGAGTCCATTTAAGCCATTAAAAGGTTGTCCCGTAATTGTCTTTATTTGGTTATCAGTTAGGCAAAGGATTTCGAGAGCTCGTAGGGATCTGAACAATCCCGGATTGATTGTTTTCAAGAAATTGCTTGTCAAATCAATAATGATCAAATTGTCTAGATAGTTAAAAATACAAATTGGTAGATCAGAGATGTAGTTATGGTCCAAAGACAGTGATTTTAATGAAGTGAGATAATCAAAGACCGTGCCGTTAATTTGAGATATAAAATTGAAACTTAGTACAAGAATCTCCAACATTGATAACTCGCCAAATGAGTGTAAAGCTATCAAATGATTGTGTGATAGATTGACCTTTTTCAAAGACTTATAGTACTTAAATCCATACTCGGGCAAGGAACTTAGGTGATTGCTGCTTGCGTCCAATACTCTTATGAAGTCCGTTATATTGTCAGGCAACTCTGAAATCTGATTATCCCGTATGTACAGTAAATTCAAGCCACGTAACGGTCTTAATATTTCTCTTGGCAGCAAAGACAAGTCATTATTGTTCAGCGTTAGTATAAACAGGATTCCAAGGGAATGGAATATTTGTTTTGGCAGTGAAGTCAATCTGTTGTGTTCAAGATATAATTCTTCGAGACCACCCAATCCACTAAGAGCCCCCGCTTCTAATTCGTAAATTTCGTTATGATCAAGAGAAAGGTCAATAAGTTTATGCAGGTGAACAAATGTGTTATTTTGTAATTCCCGCAATTGATTGTTATTTATAAGAAGAGCAACTAAATCTATTAGGCCATTAAATATTCCGATCGGCAGATATGATAAGAAGTTATTGTCAAGATAAAGATATCTTAATTCCGGATTTGAATCAAAGGTATCCGATGAGAGACTAGTTAATGAGTTGCTATTTAAAAATATTGTAACTAATTTTGGATTGGACTTCACCAACCCGATCGATAGCAACAACAAATTATTATCCGCTAAATTAAGATGATGAAGCTTGATCAATGTATCAAAGATCCCCAAAGGTAATACGGTTAATCTATTTATTTGTAGATGAAGATATTGAAGACTAACCATGTATTCAAACATACCAATTGGTAGCTCTGTTATGTGATTATTATCCAGGCAAAGTCGAAACACCATTCCTGTTGAGCTGAATATTTCACGTGGTAATGATGTTAGTTGATTGTTTTGAAGTTCAATCGTCTTTGTTTGATTAAGTGATGGAAAAACACTCCTTTCCAATGTTTTAATCTCGTTATGATCAAGCTTAAGGATAATTATATCATGCATTTTCTCCAGCAAACCGTCATGCAGTTCGCCCAATTTGTTGTAATTTAGATATAATTCTTGTAATTGCCCTAAATTATCAAATACCCCCTTTTCCGCACTTGCCAATGCATTGGAAGCAAGTCGTAACGTTTCTAGCCGTTGAAGTCCTTTGAATACTCCATTGATCAAAATAACAATACAATTTTTATTTAAATCTAATAATTTCATCTGATTTAACTCTTGAAAACCGTTAACGGGCAACTCAATCAAGATATTGTCATCCAAATACAATAACCGTAATGATGTCAATCCACCAAGTGAATCAACTAGTAATTTAGTGATGCTATTGCGAGCCAAGCATAATTTTTCCAATTTGCTTAAGGCATAGAAAGCGCCTGGTAGAATGTGATTGAGACGTAAAGAATCTAAATCTAAAATAGTATTTTTGGAATCATATATGATAAGAGCCTTTGATTTTGTCTTGTCTGCACATACAACTGTCCATTGTTTATAACCTAGACTACAAACGCATGCCGTCGGACACTTTATGTCATATTTTACATCTGGACGATACCGGCTCAGCGTTCTAGCTTCTTTAACCATATCATATGTAATTATTTTGCATGTATTGTCAAATTGTGTCCCCTTCTCTTTAGCTGGGTGATGTGTTACACATGAGGGTGTATACGCATGTATAGCATGTACCTTTAGATGTGCCTTGATATTCCTCAAATGTAATCTGTACATTTTGAAGGGCAAGGAAATCATGCATGCATTATGGTTCATTGCAAATGATATATACCTGGCATGAGAGGTACTACAGTTGTCCAAGTTGTGGTTTGGATTTTCAGGGTTAGCATGGTCGGAATATTCTTCAACATACATGTAAGAAAACCTATTGATTTCAATATGTTTTTGAAGCGTAATTGATGTCGCATTACCTTCCGATAGAATGATTTCTATGCTGCAATATTTCCTTTCTTCATCCGTCATGTTATTCATTGTCCCAATGAGTAATGGATCTCTTGTAATATTGATTTGTTGAGAACTGCAAATATCCACGGTTGGAGTATTTGCGATACACTGGTGCACCTGCTGCAACAAAATGACTAGCAAAATTGCAACTTGCAATATGAATCCCATAGTGATTTTATTATCTGTATTAATGGAAGTAATAGTAATCGACTAGGTTTAATGAATTTCAATCTAAATTTAAAAATGCCACTATTTTAAAGTCTGTATTAATTGTCTTGCATAGAAAAACACCCACATCGATTCATGTAAACAAGATCGTAACAAGAACATTATTTGTTCACATTCAAACAATTAAATAATGAAATGGTTATAGGCATTATTTCCTGTTCAAACTATTAACAATATACGAAATGATAAATTACAGGCTCGTACCGCTTTCTTGCTAAAAGGATTGTCTACAAATTGGTTTCTTCCGGAAATTCACCTTGAGGTAGTTTTGGGACAGTATGTTGTTTCTAAGCCAAGACCGCAGCGTCCATCGTCTTGAAGGTGCTGGCCAAATATCTGTAGAAAATTAACATGGAAAATTAGAGAAAACCACTTAGGGTAAGAACTCAAAACAACCAAAAATTCAGAATCAATCTATATTGTAGGCAGTGGCGTGCGCAGGATATTGTGACTGGGGGGGCCCACTTTAAAAAATGAAATTCCCCCGACTCAGATTCTTCTCAAAGGTAGCCCCAATTTTTTTCTCAGTCACCTCGTGTCGTGATTTTCACGTAAGTGGGGGTGGGGGGGGGGGGGGGGGGGGGGGGGTAGGTTCAAAAAAATTCGCACGGTCAAAAAATTTCGCACAGTAAAAAAAATCGCACAGTCACAATATCACAGTCAAAAAGACAGCCAAGTAAACAACTACTATAGGCCTATTGGACAATTATGATCGTTTTAATCTATTTGGATTACACCCCCTCCACACACACAAAAAAATCTAGCGACGGTCCATCCCCCCAACTGGCAGTAGTTTCCCCCGACTGGCTGTAGGTTCCCCCGACTGTAGACCAAACTGGGGGGGCCTAGGCCCCCCCATCCCCCCCTTTGCGCACGCCACTGATTGTAGGCATTGATTCACAATAATTATAGTATATGTCCTAATTTCCAAATCGGCCAATGAAATTTGACGACATCAATGCAATTTAACATTAGTATGTGTCTGAACGAGGCTAAAATACCATCGTCTGCGAGTATCTGGTTTTCTAAAATTTCCGTAAGATATAATATTGTAAGTTCAAAACCTATATTATTGAGTGTGATAATTGCATTTGACACGTCATGTTATTTGGACTCGTTTTGCTTTTCTTATAATTGCACATAGTTATTATTTATTGATACAACTCTTTTATATACCTCATTTAATGGTGACAAACTTCAGAATTTCTACACATACTAGTCTGACATATTTAATGATCAATGTTAATACCATACCACTTGTCTTTGCGGTTTTAAATCGAGGATCATGAATGGCAATATATTCTTTTGATAAGGTTCGATTTGTTTTATTATGCTACCCGGTGTATAAAGGTCCGAGTCCACTTACGATGCGCAAACGCGTTCTCATTAGGTAATTTGGTCCTGGTACTAAACATGCAATAGTGGGAACGGGCACTTATATTGTATTGAATGGCGTTTAATTTCAGTTCAACAACTCCCCCATACCTTAAGGACAGTAACAAAGCGTTGTTGATTTGAGATAAACCCACACTTCATATGCAAATTAATAGGATGGCGAACCTTATTTGGAAACCATGCATAGATGCAAAATTGTAAACAAACAACAAATGTTCGCAAAATGTGTTCATTCTTTCGCCCGTTTTTTCGGCGTATAAATGCATTTCGCCATGCGATCCTTAAAGTTAGCAAACAGCTTTATATACCAAAATGTAGCTATATCCCTGAAGAAAATATTTTTGGCGAGGGCCATATGTCACGGACCATTCCAAAAGCCACAATTTTAGCCGAAACGGTCGCTACCCAGCACAAGAGAATCGCCATTTTGTATCATCGCGCGATGAAATGACAACCCTCAGATCTTTTTGGACCGTACCACTATTGAAATGAAGGGGTCTAATTTGATACAAATATTCTGTAAACATATATCAAAATGTGTTATGTAAATTAAACGCATTCTTGATTTAATTTTTCTCTGAATGTTAAAGGTGGTGTGTGAATAAAATGCTATTTACAAAATATTTTAAATTCCACCATTACTTGCGCAAAATTGTTCTTCTCTAATGTTTACCTTTTGTAACCCATCCCATTCAGAAGTTCCCTCGCCCATTTACAGGGAACGGACGATGTCCAAATAAGGGCCTAATTATAATAAAACGTAAACATTTTGTTCCGTTTTTTAAAGAGCAGCTATTTTTTTATGTCAAATTAAGCCTATTAAACCACGTTTTTTACTTATTTTCATCAATTTTCCAAAACGCTATTCACATGTGAATGATGTAAATATGTTTGGTCGTTGTTGAACGGGGTTCAACAAGGTCTTCGTCGTTGTTTATCTTGAATCGACAACGGTAAGACGGGTTTATTTCGCTCGGGCAGCTAGCTGCCCTCGCAAAATAAACCCATCTTACCGTTGTCGATTCAAGATAAACAACTCCGAAACCTTATTGAACCCCTAAGTAACCATTGTTTCAATAGTATCAGTTGTGAAGATTATGTTGTTGCCAGATTATCAAACGAAATCTGAAAACAATCGTATAATGTATACAATTTATTGATTAGTGTCAAAGGTATGGTTTTTTCTGTACTGAATCTTAAATGAGAGCAATGACGTGGAACACGTTGACACATTTTAGAGACACCCTGTACTTCGTTGTCTGCCTATGGGCAACGTGTTACACCAATTAATTTTCAAAATTTACACGTACGTACGTGGGTTATTAAGTTGCCCCACTAATTTACGGGAAAATACAATGCATACACATCCCCACTTAAGACAGTGTGTGTTATGATGTCAATGTCGGAAATATCTACTCTCTAAATGTAAGAGAGCTAAAACTAACTCACTCAGATTAAAATTCACTCTGAAAAGAGTGAAAATCGCTCTAAAAAGAGCGGATCACTCCGAAAAGAGTGAACTTATCTCTAAAAAAGAGCCGTCCCTCCTATCTTTTACATTTAGAGAGTATATAAATAAACGGTTTACTCTCTGCAGCTATGTAACTTTATATATGTCATAAAATGAGAGTCACTGCATAACATACACATCCCCACTTACGACAGTGTGTGTTATGATGTCAATGTCGGAAATATCTACTCTCTAAATGTAAGAGAGCTAAAACTAACTCACACAGATTAAAATTCACTCTGAAAAGAGTGAAAATCGCTCTAAAAAGAGCGGAAAATTACTCCGAAAAGAGTGAATTTTTCTCTAAAAATTAGCCGTCCCTTCTAGAGCTCTTGAAGAGTGAGCTTTAGCTCTTTTACATTTAGAGAGTATATAAATAAAGGGTTTACTCTCTGCAGCTATGTAACTTTATATATGTCATACAATGAGAGTCACTGCATAACTTAGACTCTTTATATATAGCTGTCCCTATGTTGGTAATGAATACAAGCTACGGGTTTATGTGCAATACGTGGTTCCCTAGATGAGACCCCACTCCCTAGCCTACGCCAGGTGTATGATAAAGGCTGATTATCTTGTTCTCCATGCCATTTGTTCCACAACATCCAGAGAATGTATGTGAAAACGGAAAATATCCAAAAATGGGATTGGCAAATAGAAGGAAAACTTTGATATTGTAACAAAGTCCAGTGTCAGTGAATTTAAATCGAAATGTTAAGGATCTTCTTCCCAACAGTCAACGTCCGGAATTTGTTATTGTTGACAATGCCCAGAAGCGCATTCATGTTGTTGAACTCACTATCCCATTTGAGATGAATATTGTCTCTGCTCATAATCGCAAGATCGAAAGATTATAGTTTACTTATTTCGAACATTGATTCAGGGGAGTATAATTGTGTTCTGAGCTGTATTGAAATTGGGTCACGTGGGCTAATAACCAAGAAGAAAAAAAATAGGATGCGTGCAATATTCAAATTTACTGGTTCAAAAGCCAAGACAAATATTTTTAATGATATCTCCAAAACTGCTCTCCTTTGTAGTTATCCGATTTGATACAAGAAACGAACCTTCTTGGATAGAGTGTCCATATATTAAGATATAGGGCAGGCCCTTTTCCTGCTGGTTTCAGGTTTTAATTGTTTTGTGTAGGCTTGTGTTGTTTGTTTGTTGTTGTTTGTGTTTTAGATCTTTTAATATATATGTATGGGATGGATCCTGGAATTTGTGTACGGTCTTTTAACTGTTGCATAAAGATTGATTGAGTAAAAAAAAAGAAGATGTTCAGGGAAGAAATCTAATTAAACATACCAATCAGCTTTAGAGTAGCATTAATGTAGATTTCCCAAAACCGAGTGGACCTATGATGACAGTATTTCGTCTTATTACTGGACCGTAATCTCGTACGTATTTAAACGCAGTTTTAAGCTAAACACGCATTTAACTTTGAATTTGAACATATCGTTTAACTGTTTAACTAAACGGAATTCTCGAAAATTAAAACACGCAAGTTGAACAGTTTATAGACGTGCATTTGATACGGTAACCCATTTGAATCGCAGATTAAGAATACAGAATACTGTTAAAGACCGCAACCAATACTTCAATACTCCGGGTTACGGAAAATTCACCATTATTTACGGTATCTAAATTTAGTTTTGCGACAAAATCATTGTAAACAATCGGTAACTTATGTTAAAATTGTGATTTAACTTTTGCAATGGTGAAATTCCTTCTCGATTATACTATAATCACAACGCATGCTTACTTTCATGATGCAATCAAGGGGATAGAGTACACTCTATTTTTAACATGTATAAGATATGTTTGTATTTATAATGCTTTACTGTAATCAGTGACAGTTAAAAACCGCGTTTAAATACGTACGAGAATACGGCCCACTACATGTAAACGCATTTCTCTGGCCGAACATATTAAACATACAATTCCCTAGATTATGGCTGGACTGTACTAGTATCGTCCGATACTAGAACACCCAGTATCGTTCGATACTGGTACAAAGGCAGTGTTCCAGAGTGTCGGCCGATATACTGACACATAACTATGTAAGAAAATCGTTCAATACTTGGACAAGTATCACTGGTATTACGTGTACCAGAATCGCCCGATACTGAAACATAAACACGTTCAAGTGTCGCTTGATACCGGAACACAATTTGGTGTTCAAGTATCGACCGATACTGAAACAGTAAAATCGTACCAGTATCGACCAATACTGGCAACTTTTATGTTCCAGTATTAAACGATACTGGTATACCAGTATCTGGGACCAAAAGTACGCTTTTCCCCAAGGTTTATTACTACCTATCATTCAGTGCTAATAATAAGGGTTTAAAAAGTAAGCCCCTCCCCCTACATTATATCACGTTTATTCGCATAACTCTACATAGCGTGTTTACTTCTCTCACAATAGTCACATTTCCCAAAATGTTATTTTCAGAAAAGATCCTATACAATTAAGTTATAAACAAAATCTCCAGTGCTTCTTTCTTTAGCTGCTCCTTATTTGAAATGAAAAATTAAATTATTTTTTCATGCATGAATAGTCAATAACTTCCCAAAATCGTTAAACAAGAAGAGTCTTTAAAAAAAATACAATCATCGCACAGATGAGGTAGATTTAAACAGGATTTCTGCACCTTTGGGATAATTAAATTCCTTGACTTTTCCATGACTTTGCCGTGACTGAATTATGAAATTTCCACGACCTTGTTCATCAAATATATATCAAATTGGTAAAACTTGTTCCGATTATCCGCCTTGTTTGCTAGTTTTGAGGAACCGACATGGGACTCTGGCTAGATTCTTAATATAGATACATGCATCTAGGGCAAATACTATAATCTAAATGCTTGTATCAGCGAAAATTGTCGGGCATAAAAAGCGGATTTACGATGCTGAAATATGAATGTTCAAGCTCTAAAAATGAAATAAATTTGTCTTCACAAAATTCCATGACTTTTCCATGACTTTTGTTTTAATTTTTACAAATTTCCATGAGTTTTCCAGGCATGGAACTTTAAAATACAATTCCGTGATTTGTCCATGACTTTTGTAGGCCGCGGGAACCCTGTTAAAAGCTATTGAATTAATTCCAATTATATGACCCCTTTAAACTTCCTTGAATTTGGATAAATGGAAATGTATCGTATTTGTTGTATTGTATTAACTATAAACACAGTGTTACTATACATACGTACATGCTGTCCCAAAATGATTACTACCAATGATTGATGCCCAAAGTTCATTCATTTTTTTCGTTCGAAAATCAATGAAATTATATCCGTTGTTTTTCCTTCATCCTTGACAGATTAACATTTCATTAGAATTATTAGCACATCATAAATACATTGTAACATGGATCTTATCAAACTGAAGACACTCGTTTACATAAGACATGATGGTTTCACTTTTTGACAAAATGCAAATTAGTATTGTTTTCATTATAAAGTAAAGAAGTTTGTCACACTTGAGTGACCCCATGTTTTATATCTAGTTGACATGTGTTAAGGGACTTTTGAATTGGAAATTTAATTTGTTTTGGGAATATTTAATCTGTTTTAATCATAAAATAACTGCGATTGTACCAATCACCGCAAATTTGGAAAATACGGTATTTATTTAATGTTGATGCTGATATCTAAAAAATATTCAAAATGGAGCTAATTCACAAAGTCCCTCGTAAAATGGTCAGTAACTAGAACAATAAACTGGCACCAGCAGTTGTGAATGGTTACATGGGAATAGTTCCATGGACCGCAATGTATAAATTAGTATAGTAATTCCACTCCTTGTCTGATAACTTAAAAGGACACTGATAGATTGGCCATTTGGCCATAAAAATGAAATTAAAAAAATGAATAAAAAGTGTTAATAGATAAAGTATAATAGAACCCAGAAACGTAATATTTCATGGGAAAAGGGTCGAAGTGATGGCGCTAGATAGAAATTCTATTGAAGCCATATGTGCCGAATGCTGTAGTTAATTTACAAATTGTGAAATATTACATGATATACTGCGAATTAAGGTAATTAACGGCAATGGCGTATCTGGGTTTTTTGTCAGGGGGGGGGGGGGGGGGGGCAAAGGGTATTTTTCATCATCTCTCACATAATTGTAGGCCTATCCATTCATTCGAATCATATTCATATTATATCAAACTGTTTCCTGAGGCCTTGAGGGCCCGTAATAGACACACTCACTCCTTATAAACAAAATGCATTGTACTTATTAACTGGTTATTATGCACAGCCAAGTCTAAGCAGGAATGTAAATGCTTATATCACTCAAGTCATTTAATTATTTTGCTCAATACCATGGCAGGTACCTGCCACTGATTAATGTGTGAGACTGTATGTACAGCTAGTATATGTGGAGCTCAGACACCAAACACCATCAACAGGCACTGGAAGAGTGCAGTAGAGTGTGACTAGCACTACTTTTATACCAGTCATAGAACCAATCAGGAACATTATTAGAAGAAAATCTAGTATGGATGTTTTCATTACAGTGGTATATTGTAAACATTACAAAGAACGGGAGACTAACAAGGGTAACTGCTTTCGGACTCAAATCAAAAATTGCTCATAATATTTCCGACATTTACTTAGTGTAATGCTTACTAAGCGGTAGTTGATTTAAAAGAAAATCAACTAAAGGCACGTGCCCGACAATATCTTTGTCGTGGCAAAACTTATTATACAGATGATGTGTTGTTAAAACAAACAACACTGAATTTCTAAACTTGAAATTCCTATTTTGTTGTGTAGGCCTAATGTGCTTTATTCCGTATTGGACTAAAAGACACGCGACATTGAAGTGTTCTAAACTTTGAACATGTATTGCTCATATTAAACTTATATGAGATGGCAGTAGGTCTATTTATCTTATGATAAATCAAAAAGCGAACTGGCTTAATGATAGTTATTTAAAACGATGACAGAAGGCATGTCTTGTCGTTCTTTAAACGATGATCGATGGAGGCGACTTGTTGTAATTCACCCGGTAATTCATGAATATGAAACTTCAGGTTTATGAAACTGTTTGCTAAAAGAAAGCTCGCTTGCTTTCGTAACTAAGATGACTCTGGGAAAGTACAAACTTAATCCAATACCATGGACTAATACGGAAAACCAAATGCCATTCTAGACTTAGAGTGACTTATATACAATGAGCTTTGTATATGTCTTCTTAACATTCCTAACTTAAAATGTCCTCTCCCTTGAGTTTAAACTACTTGGGAGGAGACAAATAAGTTGAGAATGTCCTATAGAGTAAAGGCCCACCATGTTTAAGATAAAACAATGGTGACGGCATGCAGAGTAGCTAGACGCGTTTCGACTCTCCGTGAGTCTCATCAGTAGCACGGGCTGCTGTAGGTCAACTGACCTGTGCCTACATACACAAGTTTTAACCTATAATTGAGTACAGGGCAAAACTTATATGTTAAAACAGATATAAAAATGTTATGCAACGAGCGAGATAACTTTCTCTGATCGGAACCTAAAATTTCGCGGACAAACTGCCGCTAAGCCTATCATACAGTTTGGCAAAAAGCCTGAAACTGTAATGAATGTTTTCCATGTTCATTTCCCAAGTTAAACCACTTCTTGGTTAACTTCAAAATGGCGACCATGCTCTCCGTCCTAGTGCTGGATAGTGAGAGCGAGCGGCCGTCAAAATTGCCGTGATCGATCCAAGCAAACAAAGGATGCCACTTAGCGTTGTCAGATGAAAACACTGGTAGCCTTACCAGTCAAGTTGATCACATGCACAGAGAATGCTATCTATTTCTTTCTCTAAAATTAAATAGAAAACTATCTATTTATGTTGACAAATCCTGGCTAGGATGTATATTCAAGACCTTGAATTTGACTGACTAGTCAATCGTGAAAAGATGCCAAACAAAAATGAACCTTTCTTGGTTCAAACAACCATCAGTAAAGTTATTACTATAAATGTCGGGAAATGCGTGTTCTACTTCAATAAGTAGAGAAAGAAGAGCTCGAAGAATCAAATGTCGAATAAGTTAATAGTTGCCTTTCAATTGACACGTGCCCACGTAGATGGTCAACGTGTCGCAATTTCAAGCCGAAATTGAACAAAAGTCGGGAAAACTTATTCTACTGCGGCTGAGTAGGATAAGAGAGAGCAAATTCAAGAAATATGGTAGACCTACAACGAGTGATTATCTGCCCACATGGCAGTCATGACTTCGGAAATGTAAACACATCCAAAAGAGTCACCTGTGGAACACACCGTATATTGTAAAGAGGGGGCTTGGTGGGAGGTCATAAGTGCTATAGATAGGATGAGCTTGAACACAGCACTCTAACGCTGTGATAAAATGGCTGCATGAAAGTGTCCTTGACCGGGGGTCACAAATTAGAATAATACCATCTGCGATGGAAAAAGTGCCACTTTATTAATCATCGTTTTGGTAAAGTGTGACTATTTTGGGAAAAGTAAACATGATATTGAAAAAGGGAATACTTTGTGTGGGTAGCCAAGCATTTTCCCTTTTCATAAAAATTCCAATCTCTCAAAATGTCTAATTCTGTGCGGAGTTATGCAAACAAACTTGTATGGGATCTTGAAAAGTGCCACGTTTTCTGAAAACATCATTTTGCAGTAATGTGACCATTGTTGGAAAAGTAAACTTTGTATGGATATACCCAGGCATTTTTTCCTTTCCAGAACTGTTTCAATCTCTCAAAACGGCTAATTGTGTGTGGAGTTTTGAAAACAAAAGTGATATCATTTTTTTTTGGGGGGGGGGGGGGGGGACTTACTTCTTTTGAACCCTTTAGTAAGAGTTTTTCATGCTCAATTGTTTTTATTTAATCGCAATGTCAATGCTATCAACCGACCTCAGGACATGTCAAGGCGCTAATCAATGTGAATTTCTTGTTGAACCGTGATTCACTGTGGATTTTTGTGAGCATGACATATTGAGAAAGATAATAGAATTTTGGTGACATTGTCCTGGAATTGTTTAAAGGTAGTTGGGTTACTGCACAGTTTGATTATATATTTAAATCTACCAGAAGTGTGTGTGCGTGTAGGGGGGGGGGGGGGGATATATAGGATCCACACCGCTAAATAAATAATGGAACAGTCCACGAAAGGCCTGTTGAATTGGGTGGGATGACACTCCTCTAAATGAATTATATACAAATGCTGCAAAAGTAGTGTTGTTGGCTAACATTTTGATGGGTTGTTTTTAAACGAAGATTATCAAACAATATCAGTGCAAATGTTCTTCTTTTGACCAATTTTGTATATATTTTATAGTCATTTTAGAGACTTCAATAATTGCTCAGAATCGCTTAGAAGATTTTGCCTTGACCTTATTTATTGTTGTTGTTTAAAGGAAAGCCAAGACCATGATCTTTATCAAAAATCTAAAGTTGAAGCAACCAGTTCCTTTATAAGCGAGAAAATGGCTTTTAATTGTGGCTCATTTTACACAGTAGGTATAGGGGATATGTAATAGGAGTTGGAGGGATATGTAATCATTACTATCATTAAAACCGGTCAATTCATGCTTCAAAATCATTGAAAATGTTTCAAAAATGACATACTGTACCGTGTACTGTACACATTTATTTCACCTTTGAAAAGCATACTATCTTCAGTAGATAGTAAATATGATTCAAGTAAATTTGGTTATACAAAAGCTTGTTGAAAGGGATTTAAATGCTTCCAACGCTATTAATGTGCTGGAGTATATTCAACATAGCAGAAAAAAATATAATTTCAAAAACATTCATCCAGGATCCACACCAAAAAATAAATAATGGAAGAGTCCACGAAAGGCCCGTTGAATTGGATTTCAATATGTTATACCATGATAAGACCTTCCACCATACCAACTCATAAGGACGATCCATATTTTGATCTGGTGGTATTTAGGTGATATCTGTTTTAACAACAAAGTTAATCTGAATGGGTAAATCCAATAACGACAAATGTAACCTTTGCAAGAACGTGGCTACCCACCACAACGATATCAAATAAAGAACTTAAATGTTGCAAGGTATTATCTTCCTTCTTTAGTGACAGGTTATGTCAACTCGTCAACTTTATTTCATATCCTATTTGTGTCTCTGGCAACATTGGTAGTTTTACAATATTAAAAATATGTGACCCAACATGAGTAAATGAGGCGGAATGCGGCAGTAGCTTATTTGTTTTAAGAGCACAAATAAGGAACAAGGTCAAAATAAGTCAAATTCAGAACAAGTCTTATTTTTTAGAAAAAATGTGTACAACTGAGTGCATTTTGTCGACACTTTGGAGATTTTTGTCGATTTTGGGTAACTTTGGCATTTCCCCTGTGACGTGGGGGCCTAGAAATATTGGCATAGTGTACGTATTAAGTGTTTATAGACCATGCAGTATCCAAACATTTATGAGGGGATTTATCTCCACGCGAAACACGCTTTTCCCCCGATTTTTTGGAGAACCCAGTAGATCGTTATACATGTAGATCTCCACTATATGAAACACACGATTACCATTTCTGCTCCCGTTTGTACAGTGGCCACATTGGAGATACGGCACTGATAAGACACAGATGCAACAAAATTATCAAGGTAACATTTTAAACATCCAGCACAAGATTTGCAAATTCAATATTAATCTACACACACTCGAGGAGCATTTTGTAGTAAAGAGTGTCAATACATATTTCCAATGTCTTGAAAGATGAAAAAAGTGTCAGATACGAGAGTTTGTAACATGGCATCCCGGGTTCGATCCCGGGTGTGTGGGGGGGGGGGGGGGGGGTGGCACATCCCATTTTTGGTATCATTATTTGTCCAATGTTTCCCCCTTGGCTTTATTGCTACAAACCACATGAATATGTAAGTGTTAATTGTACAATTAAATGTAGCTAACTACGGTTACTTCCGATACTGGTGCAAATGAGAGTTTAATAGCACCTTGATGGAAACACCAGCTCCACCCGTAGATAATCATGACAAGGTTGAACATGTGGGTATTTTCTTTTGAAGCTGTGTGTGTGTCGGACCAAGGTCGCTCAACACAATAAACCAATGTAGCCTTTCACCCTATTATAAAATAACTTCTCAACATACATAAATAAAACGTCACTCTCGTTCCAAGACGCGTTAAATCGGTAGGATACGATTTCGAAAGACGTGCTATTGTCCATCGCGCTCATGTGTTCGAGTTCAGGTGTAACTTTAATTAAAAAAATGGGTAAAATAAGTGTATAAAAACTTCACAAATAGAGTTATATCTATAGCATCGGTGAATGTGTTTATTAAAGTAATATGTTTCAAATATTAAGTATTTAAACTTTCACCATTGCTTTTTTATCAAACTAATTGTGTGTATCCCGGTAGCTAGTATTAGATAATTTAGTTGCCGCAATATACTATCAATACCCATACCGGGCTTTTCAAAGTGATCTGAATCTGATTTAGTAACAGATAAAATACTTATTCAAAAATACCTACAACATAGATTGTTTCTTAAGTACAGGTTGTGTTGAGCGCTTGAACCAAGTCGAATTTTCTGTGTTTTATATTCTGTATAGGTCATTCTATCTGCTTCCACCTTGAGGAAGACCAACGGTGAGGTCTAAATAGCTTCAGAGACAAACTTCAGGTAACGGACGGTGAGATCTAAATAGCTTCAGAAACACACCTTCAGGTAACGGACGGTGAGATCTAAATAGCTTCAGAAACACACTTCAGGTAACGGACGGTGAGATCTAAATAGCTTTAGAAACACACCGTCAGGTAACGGACGGTGAGGTCTAAATAACTTTAGAAACACAGCTTCAGGTAACGGACGGTGAGGTCTAAATAGCTTCAGAAACACACCTTCAGGTAACGGGCGGTGAGATCTAAATAGCTTCGGAAACACACCTTCAGGTAACGGACGGTGAGATCTAAATAGCTTCAGAAACACACTTCAGGTAACAAACGGTGAGGTATAAATAGCGTCAAAAACACACTTCAGGTAACGGGCGGCGAGATCTAAAGAGCGTCAGAAACACAATTTAGGTAACGGACGGTGAGATCTAAATAGCGTCAGAAACACACTTCCGGTAACGGACGGTGAGATCTAAATAGCGTCAGAACTGTATAACAGTTCATCGTACCCCGTGAAATAGTTTCATCAGGAATTCAAAAGAACATTATGAATTGTTCATAGAAAAATTCCAAAAAGGAAACTTACTAATTTTCCATACGGGTTTCAACAATATATCTACAGGGTGTATAAAAAAACCGCAACACTTTTTGTCGCGAGCTCTCCGATTACGGCAAATCACAAATCACTCTGAAATCTATATATTCTATCACATAGTCAAATGACAGTGATATCGATTATTGATTCGCTGAGATATCAACGATACACGTAGACAAGTGTAAAACACGTTTTACATCGTTTATCCTGTATGCCTGATTTTCTTGTCAGGTGAATATTAGCAAGACACTTTAATAACTCATTGTACTTAAATAATTGGAATCAAACTCATCATTCTGAGAAGAAAATGTTATGTTAAAGGTATCAATTTTCTGGCTATTACAGTATCATATCAATATTATTAAATCTGGCAATAAATTAGTTGATAGTTAATGACACAACTTGAAAATCCAGATTACAAAGTCTGTTTGCAAATCCTCTCACATTATTCAAAAGATAAACAAATGGAATAGTCAAGTGAAGGTAGTAATTGTCTTGTGTGAATCAGTCATTGTTAGTCTGTTGTGAATTGGAATGGGATATTATGGGGCTCCTCGACCCTCAAAATGCTGTCCTTGTTTTAAGATGCATCGATTATGAACTTTAATTTATGAAAGAACGTACCATAGACATGTGGCGATCATAGCAATCGGTGGTTCAGAACTTAAAAAGGGTGATTGACGTATTCAAATGGTCGAATGATTATCAGATTACACGATTCAATGATTTTATGTACCACATTACTGAAACAAAGGAAATTAAGATAAACCATTCCAGACATTAAGGTTACATAATTATTCAACTGTTAACCCATAACACTAATCGGACAGGAAAATCCAAGTTTTTAGAACGAACGATGTAAAACGTGTTTTGCACTTCTTTACTTATACCTTTAATATCTCAACGAATAAATATTTGATATCGTTGTAATTTGACTATGTAATATCCAATAAGTAGACCTAACAGAATATATAAGTTTTAGAGTGATTTGTCTTTTACTGTGACCGTACAGCTCTCGACAAAAAGTGTTGCGTTATTTTTGATACACGCTGTATTGCCTTCCTCAGTGGATTGTGTTTGATCCAGAGTTCATCGTACCTTTTTGAAGATTTTCATCATTATAATTACCCTGGGTTTTAATCGGAGATCGTAGTTGGCAAGTACCAACACAGTATTTTAAAGGATTTTAAGATGCGTACATATTCCCGTCGTCACGTATCGGCCGACGTCAGTTAATATCTATCCGCCGACGTCAGCCGATGCGCAACGACGGGAGTATGAACGGGTCTCAACACTTTCCACGCGGCAGGCGTCTGCAGACGACATTTCAATATTTCACAAAACGTTTCAAAAATGTCAAAATTATTAAAGTTAATTACCATATTTGGAATCACCATGAGAAATGCATTACAAAAAGTACAAACATGCCTACTATTTAGTATTCCTTGAGATAGACCTTGACATTTGGGAAAGATTTTTGAAAAATCTGTTTTGTATTTGGTAAAACCAATAGCCGCGTGGAAAGTGTTAAGAGCGTACGCACACCCTATTTTTTTTATCATAATGTCACATTGCATCATTGACGAAACATATGCCTTTAAGTCATTTGTGTGATATCTTCATGGGACCACCGTGCTAAGGAAACACAACAGCCGGTACACTGAAACAGGCCTGATTTTTTTACATAACGAAAAAACCGACCAACCTTCGACGCATTCGTAGAAAAACAGACACACCAAGTAAATTCTTTATCCGTAGTGTATCTATAATAATAGCCTACCAGATTTCAGATAGCAATACGCGCGTGTCTCAAAAGATGGCATACAATGATATCAATCGTGTTCAGTGAATCTGAGTATTGTGTGTACTAAGATACTCCCTAATTTACTTTCTTACCGGATTTTGGACATTGGACATTGCTTCTGTACTACAGGTTTTCGTAGTTTCCTTAGAAAACAGCAACGGTGAAGTCTACAATATAACCGATTTATAATTGTTCGCACGTTGAGTAACAAAGACGAATCTGCATTTGATTCACGCAATAACTTCACTGTGTTTATATGGATATGAAGAAAAACAGTTCGTTGTCGAAACTTTCCGTAACTGACGTAAAGTTGTAACGGCGTCGGCATTGGCCACAAAACCCTTATACAAAGTTCATAACCACGGACAAAACGCATACTTAAAATAAAGGCGTAATAGTACAATACACTCATAAAACCATCGGCGTTAACGATATTTCACAAAAAAATAGGAATTGATACCGCAGGGAACGACGTACCTCACCCGTTTCCGCTTACCCGTTTACAAAACGCGTACTTAAAATAGATGCCTTACGGACGATAAAGACGACGAGTTAAAAACGCAATCGCGCGCGACTTAGATTTCTAGTCAAACAAAAGGAGAAAGTGTATTTGTGGACGTGGCAAATCGCAGGGAATTCTTGACACTCTTTAATATTGTTTCTAGACCGCTGGATATACTTGACCTCAACATATGAACGTTTAAGGATTAAATATAAAACACACCTTTAAACCGTGTCGAAATTACTCGAAATAAACAGACGGGTATCGCTAACTTAAAGTTAACGTCGTAGGTTTAATCTCGAGAATTAACTCGTATTTTTTAAAAATTATTTTAACTTTATTATTCATTATTCGCTCATCAATTACACACTTGTTATGATTACATAATCGTCCCTCTCTTCACACAGATTACGTTCTTATGTTTTTACTATACTTATACGCACGGCCCTCAATAGTCGAGAAATGGTAATAATGTTGCCGTTGATTGCCACATCCGGGTAATTTGAGTGTAACACTATGGGAAAACATACAATTTCTTGGTGGCTTTTTTATGAAAAAATGCCGGACATTACATACATCCATAAAATGCATAACACAAAATCAGCCCTCTTTGTACAAGAAAACGTCGATTCAAAAATGCTCGTACAGCCGCGACGAGCATTTTACGTCCGACAGTATTCCCCTGCAGTACGCGTGATACATAACGCGAACCATATTTGCATAGAGGGCGTATTTCAATAAATAGCGATGATATTGTTTTAATCAAGTTTTGCTGTGTTTTTGTTAGTAGAAACAACAATAATGGCAATTTTTAATGTTCATCTTGAATTCTGAAGTAAATTTTTAAACATTTAAAGTTTTCAACACCACTTAAAGTCCCTTTAAAGCACTAATCACATTGTCGATCTTTAACATGATTGTTATTTAAATCCTATTATAGAGACCAGTCGCCTATTGCTTTACACGTTATGCATAAGTCTGTTGAATTTCGCGGGTTCGTTTTATTTGTCCTCCACAAACTTTGTTCACTCTGTGTATGAACATTGGTACGTGACCTTACTAAAGTAACATAGGGCACAATGACATAATTGTATGTGATGCCCTGATTGTGCTAAACAAATGTTGTGGAGGAATAAATTCAACTAACTATGTCCTTGGTGTTAATGGTCCTTTTGTCCACTAACGGGCACAACCCGAAATCGATCGCACAATAATATTTCCTTTTCGCGTTCGTCACAATATTATCCACTGTTCATTGCGGTGGTTATATGGGTTATATGTAGAGTAAATCCTTCCCGTATTCACTATTTACCCACGTTCTTTTTTAAACCTATTTGAATGTCGGCGATATATAGGGATGTGGAGATCCAGTTTAGTTTATAGCATCATGGTTGCCCTCAAGAGTTTATTTCCGAAGACGATTACAAATTAATTTATTGCTCAGCCGTACGGTGTCATACGGTCAACATATATGCCGCAAACTGTAGCTAAAGGTATTGTACGGGCGTTCAAGTTCAACATTATGTGCGACGGTGTGCGACTTCATGACAATTAGCGAAAAACTACTTATTTCTAATTAGGCTATTATTATGCCCTCGCGGCCAAAAAATGGGTGCTGCCCGCCTGCAAACAGTTGTGTTTTCAATGTATCGGGCTAATTTATTGTCCTGAGTTGTGATCTACAATCCTGGAAAAAAGTCTTGGAACACCTGCGTGTGATTAACGGAAAAGTGTCACCCCCACTCCCCGTACAATGTTGACCAAGCCCAGTGGCCCCTACAGCTTGCCAGAGTGTCCCAACATTGATCGATGGGGGGGGGGGGGGGGGGGGGGGGGGGGTGGGGAAGGAAAAATCTCATTTGAACAATTTCCATTTATAACAGAAGACACTAAGTATCAATACATGCACGCAATACCCAGCACGTGTGCTCAGCTCAGCGTTTGCGTTCCAAGGACTTTTTTCCAAGATTGTATACGCAGATTGCAAAAAAGTATACGCAGATTGCAAAAAAAATCATTTAAATTTGGTTTTTCTATCATATCTCGAAAACTAAATGTCACATGTATCTCAAATTGCACAGTATTTGGCAGTGGACCATAGGCTTGGCAACCCCAATATTTCTTTTTATAAAGACATTCATTTAATACGGGAACGTTCAGTGAAAACAATTCCCTATACTAACTAATGCATTTTGAAGATGTATAATAATTGCCTATTATTGCAATGCATAATGTGGCGTTTTCAGATACTCCTACGAGATTTATTGATGTATTGTCAGATATGCAAAAGAGTGTCTAAAAGTAAAAGTAACGGAATCTATATATGGGGTTGAAAGTAACACAACTAATTGTAAAACAACTTAGGCCTACTTGTAAATAACTATCTTCAGTAGATAGCAGTAACTTCTGTTTGACAGATTCGACAGCTATCTTTTGTATTGCATTAACGGGTTGTAATATAATAATAGATGCTCATTATTCATATGCCCATCTGTTATTATGTATTTTCTGATTTTCGGTCGTTGTTTTGCATCACTTGTGTTGCAGAGGGACGATGAATCCCCCGGCCCAATAGTCACCAAGAAAAAATGCAAGAAAAACACCTTTTTTCAAAACTTTTTTCTGCTCGAATGTTCATAAGCCTATACGTACACTTTGTTGGCTGTTTTATTAAAAAGAATTTTTGACAAAACTACATTTGGATTTAATTCTACATTTCCACATATTATTATCAACCAACATTTTTGGCTCAAATTGTCAGAGGGCGTTTTTGCCTACAGTTTTTGGAATTTATTTTGAACATTTTGAAATTGCTGGTATTTTGTCCCGACATGTTATTCACAAACCCTTATTTTATGGATTTTTTCAAATATTACTTTTTTCTTACTCTTTTTTTTCAAAACTGTTGGTATTTATTTTTTGGAAATATTTGAAAATAATTGGAAAAACAATAGTTGGACATGGTTGGATGATGAGTAAATGTTTCTTCTTATTCCACAAATTATAAATGATAGTCAGTAAAAAAAATTGCACATCCAGGATTTGAACCCGGGACCTCCGGATGGTTATAGACTAGCGCTCTTATCAACTGAGCTAATGAGTCAGATGAGTAAGCACGACGATAATATCATCTATAGGCCTTCAGTTCAATCTCATCCTCAAAAACAACCCAAACAACTAAATAAGTGAATACATAAACCATTTAAGTAATATATAATATACGTGAATACATAAATAAACCATTTAAGTAGTATATTTTATTTTATTTATTGATTAAAATAGCACTGCGATAAATGAATTTAGCTTTATTCACAAAGTTATCATCAGACGAGTTGGGACGGTAATGGTAAAGTGTATGGTAAAGTGTTGCCTTGAAACACGTGTTCATTGAGCACTTTACCGTCGTTTCTATAGTATAATATTAGTATACATATTTTGTTTTCATTTTAAATGGTAAACTGTTATCAAAGTGCGTAGATGTGACCCATGCGGCTTATATTTCGGAGTTACAACATGCATGATTAGTATACCTAACACATATGCATATCTTGATAACTCAAAGGCAGTATGAAAAAACGTTTAATTGCCTATTTTAAGCAAAATGTCCCAATGGTAAACTGATGGTAAAGTGTGTGTAAAGTGTGTGATACTTTGCAATAATGCTTTACTATAACATGTATAATAAAACAAATCCACGCTTGTGTTAGCACTGACCGCTTGGCCCAGTGGATAGGAGCGTTCGTTGGCACCCTTTATATAGCCTGCTTGGCGTCGGTTCGAGTCGCTCTAATGGCGTGACTTTTTGTCCTTTTTCTGTTATGAGCTATCTTCAATAGATAGGAATAGTATTGCAAATAAACGTTTAATGCTCGGCAAATGTTAACACTTTCAACGCGGCTATTGGTTTAACCACGGTACAAAACAGATTTGTCTAACTTTTATGTATATCTCAAGGATAACTGAACAAATAATAGGCACGTTTTTGTACTTATTTGAATGCATTTCACAAGGTGATTCCAAATATTGGTAAAATGACATTCAATAATTTTGACATTTTTGAAACATTTTGTGCAATTTTGGATTGTCGTCTGCAGACGCTTGTCGCGTGGAAAGTGTAAATATATAGTTTCATATTTCAAATAACAAACAAATAGGCAATGTGATAACATTATTAAAAGTATAAAAATGTTAATTTCTCAGCAAGAACTTTATACTTTTGCTTTATTGATTTATAAACATTAGATTATTGCGCGCGGGATCAAGAAACGGGTCAAATTGTAGTTAAATATGACATAAATAATTGTTTTCAGTGCCCACTCCCTAAATAAAATTAATTCCCTATCATCATTTTTATAATATTTGTGATGCCCCTATTGTTTGCTCAAATCGTGTGTAATATGAGATTCATACGACATTCGGTTTTTGATTTATGATAGAAAAACGAAATTTAGATCAAATATTTTGCATTCCTCTTATACAATCCTGGAAAAAAGTCTTGGAACACCTGCGTGTGATTAACGGAAAAGTGTCACCCCCACTCCCCCGTACAATGTTGACCAAGCCCAGTGGCTCCTACAGCTTGCCAGAGTGTCCCAACATTGATCGATGGGGGGTGGGGAAGGAAAAATCTCATTTGAACAATTTCCATTTATAACAGAAGACACTAAGTATCAATACATGCACGCAATACCCAGCACGTGTGCTCAGCTCAGCGTTTGCGTTCCAAGGACTTTTTTCCAAGATTGTAGGAGGCATATCGCTGTGCTTTAGGAAACATTTATGGCAACACTCTTGCGACATAATGAGGGGATTAACAGGGACATACTTGGTTTGAATGCAGCCAAACAACCTATAGGCGATCTGAGTTTAGTATTGACAGAATCTTACAGAATCAATATTTTCTGTGCGCAACTCATTAACATAGAGGTGAACTCTGGCTGACATTCGTTGTTATGTCGTTGGTAAGTAGTTATATAACATTGGGGGTCAATCCAATTTCTTGGACACATCCAGAAAACAAATTATGGGCGATAGAGGGCATGGGTCACAACTTATACTTCTAATGTATGTGTCTTAAACATGTTCTGAATATAATTCTAAAACATGTTACGTTTTATTATATTACCAGTATCTTTTACATGTCACTTTAAAATATGATTGTATTTCGAAGTCACACCACCTCTCTTAAGCACACTTATTGTAATTTAATGTACATACATCTCAATTAATTTTCTGGATCTAAATTCTGATTGAAAAAGAAATTCAAGATTAGGATGATTCTCATATCTTAATTGATATCATCGTGATCATTATAAAACATGTCTAAAATGTTTAACGTGTGTGACATGCGTTGTGATCAATATGCTATGTACATGTATTCGTTGCGCATTCGCCGTGTAAACGTTTCGCACGTTGAATGTAGGTTTCATAGCGTATAGCGTCTTGATCACTACGTTGTCACCCGCTCATTACTTTGAACATGCTCAAAAGTTTACATAAACCAAAGCGTATCTCTGCGAACCTCTAGCGAACCGCTAACGAATACAACGTATGCCAAATACACCCAACAACATATGTAAGTTCCCCCCTAGCATATACTAGAATATTACGTCGAGCCCGCAAAAATTATTGAGCATGTTCAAAATTTCGCGGCGTACTCAACGTGTGCTTTTTAAAAAGTAAAGATAAATGTTAACTTTTTCTCTGACAGAATTGTTGAAAATGATGGGAACTTCATATCCTGTGAATTCGGTGTTAACGGCTTATATAGTTTTTGCTGGAAATTACAAAAAAACAATTTTGTAATGTATTTTTTATAATGTTAATTATATGCAAATAAGGTTAAACTATTTTGTTCTCTTTGACATTGAATCACCAAGCTGTATTCTATAATATAATAATGTCTCCTTGTCTTACATATGTTACTTTTTGAATTAGAGCATAATTTCAATAACATGCACTTTTTGGTAATTCATGCTCTGTTGCACTGTACAAATGCCATACTATAATCACCGCTCTATTCAAACATGCCATGTCATACAGGTGCTATATGAACACACATAGTATCATTTCTTAGTCGACATTTCAATAGAGATCATAATCCCTGTACTAGAAAAACTTTGATTCCAGGATGTTGTTAAAATGAAGACGAATACCTGCGATTGAATTTACTGATCCCTGTTAAACCTGAACATGGTCATTTGAGTCTGCTGGATACCATAGCATCAATAATCTGCATCGATATTCTAATACTCAGACGACATTCCGAAATGTCACAATGTTTCAAAAACGTCAACATTATTGAATTCCATCACCATAATTATTTGGAATCACCATGGGAAATCCATTGAAATTAGTACAAACATGCGTAGTATTGGTTCAGTGATTCTTGAGATAGCTTTCGAAAGTTGGGAACGTTTTCTGAAACATCTGCTTTGTATGTATAATTTGGTAAAACCAAGAGCTGCGTGGAAAGTGTTAAGACACTACGCGTTAACGAGCATCCTCTTAACAATATGACACCTCATTCATTTAGTGTATACTTTTTTTTAAAATTCATGATGTTTTCAGTAACCACACCTAACGGGGATTTTCGTGTATGGAAGGTCATTCATTTGCATTGAACTAAAGATACTAGAAATTCATTGATTGAACACTGTGTGCTTTCGAAACCGGTCAGGGGTGTACGTACGAATGGTGGGTTGTGATTAATTTCACACATAACGACACACCCCGGCACACATTTTGCAATGACATCCCATATACAATGATGTTACTGTAATTTTGTGCTCGATTGGTCTGGTTAACTGTTTAAGCCATCATAACTTTAAAACGTATCCTCTCGATTGTAATGAATGAAGTGTCATATTGTGTATATCTCATTTTTTGGAGGACGGGTACCGGCATCCTAAGATTTTGAAATCAAAGTTTGTGTGCGAAATATCTCGAAAAATACAGCTTGAATGAGTAAGATTTTGGACACGATATTGGTACAGTATTTACCTCGGCTGAGTTCGAGTGACTGGTTATGGAGAATTATGATGGATAATGTTTCCGCGATAGGGATATTTATTCCATATCCGACATCGTCACATCAAAGAAAATGGCGGTGATTCTAGACCGTGTACCCACCCGTATATCACCATAATGTTTATATATACTCCATAACGCTCCATCGCTGAGCGCAAGCGTTGATCACCGTTTTTCTAATCAAGGGGCGTAATTTTGTTTTGTCGTAGTTTACTACCCATGTGTGTGGGCGGAAAGAGTTCAAGCGTAGTAGAGCATGAAACTAAAGCGTATTGATATGAGTCCCCCAAACGCCACTATACGCAATTCAGTTTGTGTAGCGCTAGGCTGTTTTATTTTTGGTACGACCCCTAGATATTGCCTCAGCTAACATTTGTGTTTGCGATTTCGTCTTTATTAATTCATCAATGGATTCCAAATTTTGTGAGCATGGACAAATCGTCAATAACTTGGACGAGTTCAAAGTTGGGGTTAATCTGCCTCATATGAGTGAAAATATTTTTTTGCCTTGAGAATGCATACTTTTCTTAGTACAACGATGATTGATGAGCGTTGCTATTTTTGTTTTATGTTTACATAACAAACAGAGTCCCCGACTTGTCGTGGTTTTAGTTATACCATTGTAATACATGCTACTACACCATACGGTAATATTGAAGACTGGGGGATGTAATCTATTCAAAATCATTGCCAAAGTTGGCCACATCGTTAGTTCGTAAAGACAAATTAGCGGTGTCGGGTATTGATTCTGCCGAATTCGGCAGATTGTTTGTTGAGTGGCAGGCATCCGCGCGATCATGTTCATGAGTGTCGACGCTATTTCGAACATAGAGTGCATAGGTAGGCATGTTCATACAATTTTGAAAATAAAATTATCTCTTTGAAAATGGAATACATGGAAACAAAGTACTTTACCATAAAAATGATGGTTCAACCAGGGAAGTGTAATAGGTATAAACATCTCTCTGGTTCAACCATGTCTGCAGGCTGAATAATAAACAAGTTATAACCAAAAGTAGTTTGCCTCATATTGCTGAAAACTGGGCAAATCATGCACATTTTAAACCATTTTAGGTTAAAAAAAAGGTTTACTTTCATGATGTCTAGTTGCTTGTGCGGGGTTATATAGACATCAGTGAATACATCCTAGCCACATCGTACTACATCGCTGTATTTATCTAGGTAAACATGGAGTTTTCTACATATTTTGGTCAACTAATTTTCAAAAAATGTCGCCCTCTGTAGTCAATGATATGAACATCCCTAGCATAGGCTATACCTTTTAATTGAAAAATATCTATATTATCGACTCGCACATAGAAACGATCGGTTCTTTAAAAAAAATGAATTATTTATCCAAACATTAATAATGATATTTGCGACCATTTCCCAAAATATGACATTTGTCGGTCAGACTCAGGCTGTTTATAAAATTATACATGTGTGGTCTAATGGATAGCACGCATGTGTGGTCTAGTGTATAGCACGCAGGGTTCATGATACAATGGTTGTGAGTTCTATCCCCGCTATAGCCAACATGTTTGTATCCTTGGGCAAGCTACTTAGTCTCAATTGCCTCGTCGACCCAAGCGAGATTGGGGAGTTGTTAGGGGGTATTACAATCTAAGTGCTGATACATTGTGTGCGCCGTGTCGGTAGCCTGGTAAATGAAGCGAAGTGATTGTGACGATTTCCTAATGGCAGCAAAATCTTCGGAGGTCACGTAGAAATGATGGTCCCGTGCATCGGAAGAGCAATACCCGAACACGTTAAAAAGGTTACAGACTCTTTTGTAAAGAGTAGTGGATCATCACGGTCTGTATCTGTTCACACATCTAACGGACCCCAATAGAAATAAGCTACTCGTATAATTATAAGCTTATTGGGTTATCCAGGGTCGTCGGACCCAAATGATCTTAAATCAAATCATTACGGAACACGAAAATGAAATAAAATGTATATGTATATATCTGTTTTTATTTTCTTTAACTCTCTTTTTTTAAAGTCATAGACCTTACATTCATAGGGAGAGTACTATAGTCCGGTTTTGACTAGGATCCATGTCCTAGAAGCCATAGTCCCCCGAACTATAATTACAGGAGACTATTATATCTCCTTTCACACCGGCCTTCTCTTCTCTGCGAAAAAAAGTGGTATCTCACCTAGACAATTCGAGCGTGACTATGTCAGTGTTCATACTTACAGTAAGTTAACACTTTTCATTGGTTGCAACGCTTCATATTCAATGGTCACCAAGGGATTTGAGTCCATACATTTATTAAATAAGAATAAAGTAAATCCCATCAAATCAGCGTAAATACGTACTCCAAAAAGCATGATCGAAAAACACACACGTATATCTATTATAGGAAATAACGTGGTGTTTTCCTTCATTATTCCTTACACTACGTGACGGCTTTAATAGTAGTATCACCAGTTATAGCCTCTCTAAGGTAAGTATGCACTTAACAAGTTAGATAATCTTACATTATGATAATCTCTTTATTTTATTTTATAAATGTTTTATTATATTGGATCATCGTTTCTAGGAATCCATTGTCAATGTACAAGATAATATAGAATGGCTCTATTTGTGCATGTGCTTTATCTACAAAACTTGAATGAATAAATATATAAGGTTTCATACAACGACAGCAAAATACTACCGTTTGTGGTTTCATAAACTATCGACACGTGAGTCGGATGAACACGTTACTTTAAGCAATCGTATTATAATCAATTTAGACTATTCTAGGCGTTATCATGTTTATCCAATACCCCGACTATACTCACAGTGTTCTTAGACCTGGACTGCTTTTATATGTTCCATTGCGTAGTATCGAGACGCTATTATTGGTTAGATGTCTGAAGAAGAAAAAACCCCACCCAAAACAAGTAGTATCGTTTGCATACGTCGGGACATTTACGATGGACAAACACTGGAATACAAAATACTAACCTTAGGAGGATAGAATAGTCATATGAATTCCCATTGGATCTCAGAGAAATCGGCGACATTCAGATGAGATCCTATAAAAAGGGTAGAGTAGACGTTCAGCAGTGCGTCCGACCAGCGTTCACGTCAGTCCATAGCAACGGCATCAAGCAGGCTGGGTGAACTACTTTCTCGCTAACAGCCAATTACGTTTAGTCGTTTATATTTTCATTGCAAATGACGCAACCATTCATAAATTAGAAATGCATCATTTTCACACAAAACTATTAATCCCGGCAAAGTCTCCTTCAACTTTTATTTTCCAAGCAACACTTTAAATTGCAACGATGCAAGCGAGGAGCACAAACAAAAGGAATGGCGCATTGCATTGGCACACACTCTTTCCGGTTCCACTGATAATGTGTGCTCTTTTATGCCAGCTACTATACCACCACGTCCAGTTGCATGCATTGATAATTCAACAATGATTAGGCCTGGGCCATTGTTAGAAACAGCGTCATACAGGTTTGAATTAAGTCTATCCCTGGCCCTAGGCTTTGTATCCCTGGCCCTGGCTTATGCCTCGTATCCCTATCCCTGGCCTAGGCCTTGTATCCCTGGCCCTGGCTTATGCCTCGTATCCCTATCACTGGCCTAGGCCTCGTATCCCGGGTGTCGCCTGTCTTAATGGGCTTGGTAATGATATGCTGACAAACTGCACCGTGTATGGGAGCATTATCCGGGGCATTAACGTGTATGACAACTACAGCAAGAGCAAGGGAACTGACGGTAATCCAACATTTATAAAACCATGGAACGCCTTTTATTTTATTTGGTTTCACTTCAAACAAAGATTTATTTATCACTGATGTACCTAAGCTTGATTAATTTGTAGACACAAATAGTAATAGTTGGAGTTGGTATCACCCAATACTACAGGGTGAATCAAAAAGAATTGTGCACGATTTGAAACGACCATTTGACCTTGATGCGTGCATTGAACCATGGATTTTTTGTTGTTTGTATAAAGCGTTGTTAATCTAGTTTATCCTCCCCCAAAATGAAAGTAATCGACTTAAAAATAAGCAAACTGTGGCAAGCTTCATAAACTGACCGAGTTTTTCGCCACTCCAATGGGATTTACACACATTAAATTGGTTTTGCTAAAATGGTCATCATCAACACATTAATTGTCAAAATGTTGCTGAATAATCATTATTTCACTCTGGGATAAGTAATAAATAGTCTGATACCGAGTTATCAAATGAAAAGGCAAATCTGAATACAAGCATCACCTGTTACGAAGCCAAGAAGTCTTCAAGAGCCTAAGTGACAGGCTACAACGCAACAGGGGAATGGTTAGACGAGCTGTTCGCAACAGGTTGGCCAGGTCACACACATATCTTCGGCTAAATGGTTGCCATGTCGAAGGAAGGCTTCATTAACAAAAACTTAATATCAGCAAACAACTAAATGATTTCTTCTTTAAATTGCAAGGAAGCTAACATATAATGTTATGTCTTAAAAAACCACTTTTAGCAAAAGACCGTATCTCATACCGTATTATTTGTGAACCTAAAGGCAAATGTGAATGACTTTACAGCGCAATTATCAAGAAACTAAGGGTCTTCAGAACATTTTATTTGCGCAATATTTTTAGTTTGTGAAGTATCATTTATTTCTACAATGTTTAACCGCCTTTGGCTCTGTAATAAATTACAGGCACAACAATACCTTGCTTGTAGACTCTCACTCCATGTCATCATGCTGCAGTAATATTCAGGTCTTAACTGTGTAAATCCCATTGGAATGGTGAAAAATGTGGACAGTTTACCAAACGTGTCACAGTTTGCTTATTTTTTAGTCGATTACTTTCATTTTTAGGGAGGATAAACTAGATTAACAACGCTTTATACAGACAGCATTACTTTCATGGTTCAATGCACGTATCAAGGTCAAATAGCCGTTTCAAATCGTGCACAATTCTTTTTGATTCACCCTGTATAATTGTCCTCTTCTGTTAATGAATTGTTGACTTGTATACTTACCATTTAATACTGCGCATGTTCCGCACGAGCATAGCTAGGCCTAGCTTCAGTGTGGCATAGGCATGATGTGCCGCCGAAAAACAAACCACTACAACAAGTGACAATTTCTAATTTATGACACATCCAGATTAATTTATTCCACAAATCATATAAATCCATAATCGAATTCGGAATTGATATTCCTTAGTATAAATCCAGTTTTTTTCATGGAAAGGCGGTAAAATCAGAATCTCCAACTCCCTGGTGAAATTAAATCAATCAATCAGCTGTTTTGTAAAATATCAATACGCCAATAACTTCATGAGTCACAGGCATTTCTTCGCTGATGAACAATTAGGCCGCTTATGTAAATTAAACACACGATTCTTATTTTACGCGTTATATTGAACATTATTAAAGTAATAAAACTGGTGTTTATGTTAAAATTGGTATAATGTTGTGCCTTTTAAACTTAAAATCAAGAAACAGAGCTGTTCTAGCGTGACGATTTTTTACCCGATTTACATGTTCTTCATACCACCTATTAACTCCGCCCAGCCCATTGATAAATGCCGCCTCATTATTTATGCTGATTTCTGATTGGTTGGACCATGAAGAAAGGGCTTTGGATTAACTTATACGTCAATAACATTATTGATAAAAACAATAGTTATATTAAAATAAATCGTCTTTAAAGTGCTTGAAACATTAAAATTGTTGTTAGATTTACCAGTTTAACATGTTTAAGAATGAGAATACAGGTATTGTTTTAAGACCGTAACCGTGTTATGTTGGCTGACATTGATGCGGACGTGTAGTATTATGTTTGCGTAGAACAACTCCGCCGCACCCTTATTCTCTAATTCGAAAAATTCATTTTGACTTCATCCGGAAATGAAATTACAGAGAGGTAGTTAACTGTTGACATTATATCTCGATAAGGCCAAGACAAAATTGTTTGGTTGTCCCCGAGCGCCCACTCGTATTTTTTTTCTTCTTTCAGTTTTCATTTATTTTTTTGTTTACCGTTTTTTCTAAGTCCAAAACATAACCATGAATGACCCATTTTTGATCCTAAATAACTCACATAATACCCCATGACCCATAGTATAGAACTGGTAACTTATAATTTAAGATATTACAAAAAGAAATTAATGTATGACTTTCGAGGACCGTTTTCTATGTAAAAATAAATATATTTGTAAAGCAACATAACGTTTTCAGTACATTATTTACATTTTGTTAACTAGATAAACTCGGATCAAAAATTGTATTTGAGCGAATTTCCCATATTCATGATATAAGAATATTGGAGCTTTACATTGAGACAAACATGAGCTCCAAATAAAAAGCGTAACAGTTGCTGAAGTTGCTGAAAGCAAAAGTGCGTCGGATAACGGCATCGACTTGGATGAGTCCATCACAACGCTGAGACCTGCGACTCATGTGTTTCATCGACTTCGTATGATTTAATGCTTGATGTAATGACGTCTCCTTGAAATTGAAAAAAAAAAAACACCCCTAAACATCAGGTGGATGCGACCGTGGATGCGACCGTTATTGATAGTTTTCTACTTGAGGACGTCACAAGCATTTTGGGGTCTTTTTGAGGAAAACTAACACTGTCACCTACGGCCAAAGATCATTCTCTCATGCATCTCCTGAACTCTGGAACCGGCTCCCATCTCATGTTAGAAATGCCACATCACTGCAGCAATTCAAGAGCTCGCTCAAGACTCACCTCTTTCAGCAAATGACTTTATAATGTTTTGTATCTTTGTTCATATTTTGTACTTTTTTGTTCAGCGCACTGGGGTCTTGCGACGGAGTGCGCTTAATAAGCATGGTTTATTATTATTATTATTATTATTATTATTATTATTATTTTCTATTCATCTTGTATTTTCGTCCTCTGTGTTATCATTCTAAGCTAGAAAATGCTACGAGAGAGAAACCTAGCTTTAAATTAAAACAGAAGTAACTTTGAAGACCCTACAAAACTTTACACTTAACCTTAACAGTCGATCGGATTAAGATAAAGTAGAAATTAACTTAAACTATTATGAGTGACTTCATGTGTTCCAGTATCGCTCGATACTGGAACATGTAAATCATTCCAGTATCGCTCGATACTAGAACGATTTACATGTTCCAGTATCGAGCGATAATGGAACGATTTAATTTGTTCCAGAACTCGTGTATTGTCATATTTGTGAAAAGGGGACGATTATCTCAGCTTTAAAAATTAGTGACATTTTCACGACGTCAGATTTGAGTGCATTATAGTTATTTTTTCCTTTTTCCAAAATCTTCGTCTTTTTTCTTCGTCTTTTTCTTCGTATTCATCCAATATTTATTTAAATTATTTATTATTCCATATGATATATTAAATAGTTTCTGAATCGATTTGATATGCCGTCCTTGATATTGATTAAAATATTATTGTGATTTTTGCGTTGAAAACCCCATCTTTGTATTGAAAAACAAACAAGTAGCTATGTCGTGACATTCCGATATGGAGTTTGTTGGCAAACATTTCATTGTTGGCCTACATGTATATTTCACTACACAAATATAAAACGGCATGTTGAGGCAATGTTTATAATGTCATTGTGACGTCAAGCGTAAGATGTTTGTACTTGTCACGAATAACCAAACAAATAATAATAATGAAGTGTCTCAGACAACAGCTTCGACGGGTCCATCTAAAAAGAGCAACCAGCTGCAGTCATTAAGAAACGGAAACATCGACACATATCAACACTAGACACTCGCCAATGTATATAATAAACCGCACGAGAGAAGAGACGAACCTCCCAAGATTCCCGTCGCTTGACACATCACAGGCAGTTTTGAATACCATAAACAGCTCTTTTCAGAGCCACACTATTTTCCCGAAAGAGAAAATAACCATACAATCCAACTTCACCGATATTGTATTGGGTGATACTGGCACATTTTTAATGTTCTAGTATTGGGCGATACTGGTACATTTTTCATGTTCCAGTATTGGGCGATACTGGAACATTTTTTATGTACCAGTATATATCGACCGATACTGGACAAAAATAATGTACCAGTATCGATCGATACTGGTACATCATTTTGTTCCTGTATCGGGCAATACTGGAACATTATAAACGTGCCAGTATCGAGCGATACTGGAACAAAATAATGTACCAGTATCGAACGATACTAGTACATTCTAGTATCTGGGAGCTAAAGTACACTTTTTCTCAATAAAGCTATCTGAATACGCGTGTACGCACCGGAAGTTGAGCCGTTCCGAAATTTATTTCAGCCGATCCCACACTGCAATGCGTGCTAACAAAACATGGAACCGCGTATTGTGATAACCCCAAATGGGACGTAACTGGTTAATGATTTTAATTATATTCAAATATGCATGATAAATGCTCAGGTGATTTGCAGCTGGATGAACTCGGTGAAAGTTTTAAAGTGAACTAGTAAAACCTTGATTAAGGTGATATAACATAGAACACTGGAACGTACGAAGTCTGATGTACAATTGGATCGATTAAGCCCATTATGTATTGGTCGAGCTATGAGTTTTTAAAAATATTTGAAAACTCATAGCGAGACCAAAACATATTGGACATAAATTATCCAATTTTATCATTATTATGTTGTGGATCAAATATTATTCACATTTGGACACCTCAAAACATAATAATAGCACAATATTGGATGACTTGAGGGCGATACAGTCAAAATTGGTTAAGTCTTGAAAACAAAAATTGGACGAGCCGAAACCAATTTTCACTGTATCGCCCGAAAAAAGGAATCCAATAATTACATTATTATGTTTTGAGAATCTGACTCTAATCAAAGATAGGACATTTATTCTCATTAATATGAAATAGGATAGCCATCCATTTGTCAAAATCCTAAGAAGTATTATATAGGCCTACAGTCATGCTATGTCGCTATCATCATATCATCACTTAGGGCTAGGACCTTTAAAGTGACTGTTGCAGTTTTGCATCTGTGTTACATTGCAATACACCCCCAAAGTAACGTTAATGCATCGATAAATAAGACACTGGCTCATTTTGAATGGTAAATCGTGAGCCTACAATATTGTTCAAAACCTGTTGGGACACTATACACGTGCGCATGAAATATCTTCCAAAATGAGTAAAAAGCTGTCAGTTGAAAGTATGATAGTCAAAACTAGTTTATGTAAAATCGCCATCCCCCAAACCAATGTTGGGGCTGATATATATAACAAAGCCCGTTGCTGGACGATGCTTTTATATGTACCAACATTGAGTTTAGGGGGAGGGACCATCGTTTCACAGGACATGCAGGAAGTGTCTTAACAGTTTTAAACATGATTGTATTAAGGGAGTGGACAATTGAGCTATAAACAATACAAAAATCGCTATATCTCAAAAACGGTTGCTTTGATTTTAACAATTCTTTTTCAGAAATGAAGAACATTGCTTCTGTAACATTTCGAATTGAACTTCATGGTCTAACTACGTATACATATTTAATGAAATACATAAATAACCTTTATTTTGATAAAGTGTCATAGTTTCAAAGTATCTAATTTACAGCGGCGGGTGTTTCAAACGATTGCATCAAGTGGTGCGTCAAGGCGACGAAAACAAACCATGTTGTACAAACCTGATCAATTAACTCATTTATTTCAAATCTTAATTTGTTAACATTTGAAGTGAAATTTAAAATGTAACTAAACTGCCGCGCTGAGATTCGAACTCATGGACAGAGTCTGCGGTATCAGTCGAAACCACTACACTAGTGGGGCAAAAGTACAATAATTTTAGCCAAAGAGTATTAAACACTGTTTGCATTAATTTACCTTGTGCATGTTTATTGTATTTACCCTTTCTTCATGTTTAATTCTAACGGAACCTCAGCTCCACACAAATGTTACCAAAGGTGTCGGCCATCTTGTTGTTTACTGTTTTCACTTGTCAGTTTGGACTGTTCCATTGAGTTAAATAGGGGGTTATATTATAGTGACGGTAGGAGCTAATTAACTAGTAGTAGACAGACGACGATGGCCAGGCGATTTCATCGTTCCAATTGAAATATGTTTAACAGTCATCGCCCGGTTAACGATGAAAATAATTGTAAAAATATCATTTACAATGGAGTTGGTTAGCCAACTCCAACGGTTTTGGATTGGAAAAAAAGTCTTCTAATTATGATGAATTTTTCAAAATGATAAGATTAACATTCGCGAATACGTGTTATTCCAATACGAATTCAAAATTTAGGATTCGCGTGGCCATCGTCGTCTGGTAGTAGAGAAGATAGTATTTCAACATGTTTCACATCCAAAAATACCAAAATTATCATTCTATTCTCTTGTTAAAATATATAAATCATCATATTGTGTTTAGAAAATATACAAATACGTCAATTACAGTTTCAAACCCTTCAAATGTATGGGTCAATCCAGCAAAAACATTGAATCAATCGAAAGCTCTTATTCCAAACTGTCCAATACTGACTAGTCTTCATCCGTACCCAAGTTGGTGTTTGTTAATGTTTGTTGTTATATTGTCCTTGGTAAACAGCCTGGGTTGTTAAAATGCTCGATATTATATACATTTAATTTTTACAGTTTCCTCTTGTATCCCCTTATGCGATCCCTAACATGTTTGGCCAATTGTGTCATGTTATTGGGTTATGTGTATTGTAAAACACCGTCGTCTACATGTATACACTTACCTGATTCCAATTGCCAGCATTATCAGCAAGTTACCGGTGGCCGAGTGGTTAAGGGGGTGTGGACTCTCAGGTACAGCCTCCGTAAAACTGCCGTAACTTCTTCAATATTTATTTAATCTTTATATAAGTATACAGATTTTTGCATAAAAGGGTTAAATAAATCCGACCATGATAATGAAATTGACCATTTTGGAGAAAATTATAAAAAACACGTTTTTGATAATCCTGATAACATTCCCCAGGGTGCTTTTTAATTTTTAATATCTTAATTATTTTTTGAGTTATAGATCAAAAAGTGCCAAAAATGTGTTTTTCCCCAAAAAATGTGATTTTCATGATTTTTGAGGTTCACCTTAAATGTTTGCGAATCATGTGGTTCCCGGTTCTGTCTTCTCTATAATCCCTTTGAACCAAACACACATCAATGCAATTAGCTGATAATGAATGAATTTCGCACATCCATGCATTTAAGTAGCAGTAATTAATCCTTTTATTTTTCTCATAACAACAAAAAGTAAACACACAACAAAATAGTAAACACCAAGGTTTGTTTCTTTACTTACAATTGTCTTACTTACAATTTACTTACAGTGCTTAACATGAATATTGACTTTCAACACGTTAATTACCAATATTAAATTACATTATTAATGCTAATCAAACACAATTTATAACATTTAAGAAGTATACAGATTGTTAGTAATATTCGATATAAATTAACATAATCATAGTGTGTCCCAAAATACAGCGTTCATTACGGGAGAGTCGGTAATTTTCGAATTCCATTTAGCGATTTCGGCTATATCTTGCCTCACGTCCCGTACGTAATAAACCGTGATAGCTACAACGTATTTTAATTGATTTGAGCATGCGCACTTGAGTTATGGGACGTCTAGCAAGACATTGCCGCGATTTCTTCCATTTAGGAATCGAAAGGAGTTTAATATTCAACATTATTTGTAATGTGTGACCTTTCTTATAAATGCAATAACAACTTTCTGAGAAGCCCGAGATAATTGGGACATAAGATTTAAGGCTAAATGCGAGCATTTAATCATTAATCAACCCACAGTATTCTGAGGATGTAAAACCCCGTTACAATTACAAATGGTTTGTAGTAGTCTTGAACAATTACACCGGGTAAGTCGATGACAATAATGGCTCTTCATTTAAATCAAATTGCTCTCGATTTAGCCAAACTTTCTGTGATCCAAGCACAGCCATTTTACACAAAGTGGCTCTGGTCTTGGAACACAGATGCCTTTAGGTTTAGTGAATTACGAGTTTCACCATCCATTTAAGCAGTAATCATTAGAACATATATGGAATAGTTCCTCATAGTTATTTGTTAATAGTAACCACAAGAGAAATTTAAGCATACGTATAAATGGTTAACACTACGAATGGTTGTCATTCATTGTGTTAAAACACACAACAAGAATGCGGTTTCTAAATTTACCATCGTATTTGAAACATATTGTGCTTTTTATTCAGATCGAATTTTAACAAATTACTAATCCTCGTAAGTAAGAAATGATATTAACAATAGTGAGCTAAGAATTACAAGGTTCTAACTGACATTTTGGTTATTTTGAGATATGTCCCTTTTAAATTCATAGAAAACATGAGATATTTAACCAGAAGTTGCGTCTTATAAACACCTGGTCAAGTTGTATTTCATTTAGAAAAGCTTACAAAATGACAAATGTCTCCAAAAACAGTTAGAACATTACCTTGTAATTCTTGGCTCACACGATGCTATTCATTAAAAATAAATGAAAACAATTTAATTAAATTTAAGAGTGTAAATATGGTATTCATTAGTGTTAGCTAATTAAAAATATAATTAAACCATGATAAGCAAAAATTCTTCTGTGTCTAAAGATTTGTTTTCAATTTTCGAGATGATGACACTTTAGTGTGTTGATTTTTATAAATGGATGGACGTTGCATGTATTCATTACAAGTGCAAGTTGTATACACTCGTATATGGATACTAACAGCTCTTCTCTTTTCATATAATATTGCTGTTTTAAATAATCACTTAGGTCTACTATGACTTTTTTCAAAGATATATCAAAATCATATTTGGAGATGATGGCATTGTCGATTTTTAGGGATGGATGGATAGACGTTGAATGTATTTTATTACATGTGCAAGTTTTATACACTCGTCTATGGATACTTTTTGTTTTTATAAATAATTATTTAGGTCTACTACTGCATGATGCTATACAGTCCTCAAAATAAATACCTTACTAGGTAATTAATATGCTCTCACCTCCAAAACTATAGCTCTTTCGTAAATATATTGAATTCTAAGGTTGTAGGAAAACTTCTTTTCTTCAATTGAGATAAAACACATGAAGATTAAATGAATATTAACTCAGTTATATGCCAAAAACCAAAACAAAGACAGTTTTTTATTTTAATATTTTGTTCGTCGACACGCAGACACGGACTGGCAGCAGGCATATTATTGATTAACTTGTAGTGATAACTCACGGGTTGATAGTAAGATGAGGATTGGGGATGCTTCAATTGATTAATGCAGCCCATACAAATACCTGTCACACGGTCCTGTGTGTTCAAAACCCAAGTGTGAAAATGTAAACTGCACTTTGTTCTATCCTTGTAGTGTTCTCAATTATTAACTGATCTTCATGAACAATGTCTCATGAAGAGAAGAGATTTCCTGACAACTTTAAAATGTTATAGTTTAAGTAGGAGTTATAGTTTTGGTCATGTTTTTTATACTGGGTACAATTTGTGTTACATGTCCCTTTTTCCATAAATTAGGTTCCTTTTTCAGTTAATGCATTATATCTGAAAAAGTTTACATTTAAAGTTGGTAAAAGTATACAGATTCTGAAAGCATATACTGTAACGGATGCAAATAGCATACAATCAAGTTGATTATACAGGGTGGCCCGAAATTGTACAAGGTGTAACAAGCAAAATGTTCTAAAAAAGAAGGGTTTCAATAATTACTTCCACTATGTATATGAAGTGATGAGAGAAAAGTTCAGTACAGATTTAAAGTAGTTTAATAAAATACCCATCCAGACATATGCAAATAAAATTTCATTATGAATCTGAAATTCTATATACAGGGTGTCTAAAAATGTGTTTATTTAGTTCCGGAAAAATGCTATTTTAACCAAATTCAAGTAGATTTCAAATAAAAATGCATCAATTACATGTACATGAACATTGATTGATTTTGAAAGTCGCCCTTTTCTTATGTAAAGGTGTTAATTTTAAACATATAGGGTGTTTAAAACATTAATTTAGGTATACGTGATTATCCATAAATCATTAAATTGAATGAATTTAAATTTGCATCTGAAACATGATTTTACATTCCAATTTGAAGTGGCAAATGCTTAAAGTGGTATGATATTCAAATAATGTTCAATAAAAAGGGGCCCTTTAACTACAGGGTGACTCAAATTTTCCCAATGGCACATGTTTAGTGGCATACAATTAACTGCGTTCATCCTTCTTGCACCTTCATGATGTGCAAAGCACATTCAAATGAACAAATTAGGTTAGTTTCCATAATGTTTGAACCCAGTATTCAAATTTCAAGAGTCTGATTTAAGATTGAATTATAAAATGTTATCGTTTTAAGTTGTATTCAACATATAGGGTGATCCATTGTTGATTGGCGAACTAATCAAGCAGCTTATGCTGGTCATCCTATACTAGGTTAGGTCAGTTGCATTCCTAAGAATTTAATAATTCTCCTGAGTTTACAAGCTTGATGAAAACCAGCAGTTTTTTACTTATTTGGTAACACAGTTAAAAACAAGTAATAACACCACACAAACGCATTTAACAAAATGTGCTAATTAACATCCAGACAATACAGAATACATGAGGTTAATTACATATCTTCTTTCAATTTTTAATTAAATAGTTAAATTTATTTATTCAAAAGGGTACCTCAACCTTTCTATACTTTTAAAATGGACAGTTTGGTGCAGGCAAATGTTTGCATACATTCGCAAACGGCGACCAACTTACGTTTCTTAACAATTTTTTGAGCGTCTTAATGCTAATTAATGATTCCTTAATTAACTAATTAATGATTCCTTAATTAACTAATTATATTTTTAATTCAAATATGCTTCAATAATGTTATGTTTTCAATATAGAATTGTACCAAGAGTGAAAACAGTGCATTTTATGTTTGCCCAATGTATATTGCACCATACTTGTTCAACTATGCACTCCTCCTCCTCCACATACTCCTCCTCCACATACTCTTCCACCCCCGACTAATTAGGTTTAACGAACTATTGTAATTAACAGAACCATGGTAGTTTATATTTTTCTTTTTAAAATAAAGGCCAAATACTTTCTCATCAAAATAAGACCAAATTTGAGTATGTGTGATAAAGAATAGCCAAAATATATGCATGCAAAGTAATAATATGTAGTGCAAATGTAACAGATCCACCTTTTTTGGGTACCCAGTATAAAAAACATGACCTTTTGGAGTTAAGATTATATTTATTACCTTGTGAGTTACTTATTTTGAGGACTGTATATTGCCCGCAAACAAAGAGCTTTTCACAACCACATGTTTCATGTATTTTTGTTCTCATTTTTTTCTCGTGGAAATTGGAACTTTATTATGTGATGTGTCTCGTTAATGTGAATACGGGTGTGTATTTCAGTTGATTATTGAGAGGAAAGTGAGCATTTACATTTTAATGACCGACAAAGGAGATAGATAAAGTCAGATCTTAGTTGTTGGGGAATAATTGAGTGCTATCTTGAGTCAGTGCATATTTTTTATATTCCAAAGTGATAACAATAACGATATTTCCATCAAGTGCAGATTATAATTTTGAGGAAAATGGTATGTGCCAACAAGTCGTTTTTTTATGAGAAAGAGACCCACTCGCGGAGGCAAAATATTTTGCTCAGATATGACCTATTTCATCACATCTATATGTTATCATATTGATGCAATTTGTATGAATATAACCACACCAAACCTAGTCTTAAGTATCAAATTGTTTCTGAATGATACGCGAATTGATATTTCGTACAATATATATGAACCGCATTAAATAGGTTTAAGTGACCTAGAGTTAGCGTCTTTAATAACATTGATTTAAGTCTGGCCTTGAATATCATGTTTTTTATTTTTATTTTTACGTATTTCATCTCTATAATCAGAAATGAATACAACCAAAGTGTAAAGAAAAGGATTAATGGCTGAATTGAATGGTAAAATCAGTGCAACGGTCCAGGCATAGATCACTGGGTCCAATGTGATAAGTCCTCCCTGAACGCATATGCATACGACTTCCAGAGGTACCCAACAGAGGAAATCCGTTATAACTATTACAAACATTTTCATTGCCCTGCGTATCTCATCTTGCTGAGATGAATTGTTACCGGCATTTGACATTGTTTGTCTAATGGTATGAAAGATATTTATGTAAAATATTGCGATCAGAATAAAACAAACCAGATTAACACCGATAAATACTACGATTGAAAAATATGTAGCAATCTTGTAATACGTGACCCCTGGTGTCAAATAGTCGAATTTGAGATACGTTGGAATTAAATTTGGATTATCAACACGTGAGGGGGTTAAAAGGGGAGTAAGGCTAGAGGATTTATCTTTCACACCAGCCGCACGCATTGTTTCTATAAGTATAGATCTATTTTCTGTAAAAGACACAGGTCTTCTTACAATTGGTACACCAACACATACTTCAGACATTTCATAAATGTCCTGAAATATTCCTGCAAGTATCACTGGTGTTACGCTGAGTAGTATAGCAACGCACCATATTATTTTCACGCATTTTTTTGCAGTCTTTGGACGTAAACGACGTGAACTAAATGGATACTTCACACCTTGAAACCGGTCAAAACTTATTAAAGTTAGAAGCAATACCGAAGCTTCACTAGATAAAATTGATAGTATGCCGGCTATTTTGCAAGCACTTCCTTGTCTCCATAAATCAGCATACGACGGAAAATAGTCAGTATAATATGCATCACCAAAAGCCAACATGATCATATAAATTCCCATCATAAAATCTGAAATCGAGAGATTTAATATCAATACAGATTGAACGGTACCTCGCGTTTTACTTATACAGCGAATGAAAAAAACCACTCCGTTGAAAAGTATAATCATTACGCCAAGCATCCACATGCAAACTCGCAAGGCAATATCGTTAAGCATTCGCTCACATGTTAGATAAACTTGCCGGGGATGTTTGGCGATGCAATTAACAAAATCCTCCATAAAGCAGCATGTACCATATTCGTCCACCAATACAATGGTTGAATTTTGTAAACCTATAAAGGATTGTTTCGTTACGAGGTGTAAGCTATTATGCCTAAAGTCTAACACATTTACAGTAATATTTTGAAATATTTGTTCATCCAAACTTTCAATTTGGTTCCCTGATATGTTAATTACCTGGACGTGGTTTAGACCATCAAGAACATGATTCGATAAAGTAGTTATCGAATTCAGCTGAATATTCAGAACTTTGAGTTCATATAAGCCATTGAAAGCTTTGTCCGAAATTGTCTTTATTTGGTTATCGGTTAGTCGAAGGATTAGGAGAGCACGCAGGGAACTAAACAATTCCTGATTGATTTTTTTCAAGAAATTTCTTGTCAAATCAAGAATTATCAAATTGTCTAGATTCTTAAAAATATGAATTGGTGGATCAGATATGTAGTTATGGTCTAAAGACAGTGATGTTAATGAAGTGAGATGATCAAAGACTGTGCCGTTAAATAGAGATATATAATTGAAACTTAGTACAAGAGTCGTCAACATTGATAACTCGCCAAATGAATGTAAAGCTATCAGATGATTATGTGACAGATTGAACCTTTCCAAAGACTTACACTTAAATCCATACTCTGGCAAGGAACTTAGGTTATTTCTACTTGCGTCCAATATTATGAAGGACTCCAATGTAAAGTCAGGCAACTCTGAAATCTGATTATTCTGTATGTACAGTTTAAAGAGGTGACTCGATGGTTTTAATATTTCTTTTGGCAGCATAGACAAGTCATTATTGTACAGGTTTAGTTCATACATATATTCAAGTGAATGGAATATTTGTTGTGGCAGTGAAGACAATTTGTTGTGTTGAAGATCCAATTGTTTGAGACGACCCAATCCACCAAAAGCCCCAGCTTCTAATTCATAAATTTCGTTATGATCAAGATAAAGGTTATTAAGACCATGCAAGAAATTGAAAGTGCCATTTAGTAATTCCCGCAATAGATTGTGATTTAAATGAAGAGAATACAATTTTATTAGGCCATTAAATAAACCGATTGGTAATTCCCGCAATTGATTGCCATTTAAATAAAGGTGATACACTTTTGTTAGGCCATTGAATAATCCGATTGGCAGATATGATAATACGTTATTCATGAGACTAAGATATTGTAATTCCGGATTTGAATCAAAAATATCGGGTGATAGACTAGTTAAGGAATTGTTATTTAGCCTTATTGTACGTAATCTGGAATTGGACTTAAACAACCTGATCGATAGCACCAGCAAATCGTTACACTCTAACATAATATGAGTAATTTTGATCAATGGATCAAAGATCCCCAAAGGTAATACTGTTAATCTATTCATTTGAAGGTAAAGGAACTGAAGATTAACCGCATATGCAAATAAACCAAGCGGTAGCTCTGTTAGGCTATTATTATCCAGGCAAAGTCGATACAATATTTCTGTTGAACTGAATACTTCACGTGGTAGTGATGTTAGTTGATTGCTATGAAGTTCAATCGTCTTTGTTTGATTAAGGGAGGTAAAAGCATGTTTTCCCAATATTTTAATCTCGTTATTAGCAAGATAAAGGGAGATGATATTACGCATTTTCTCCAGCAAACCGTCATGCAGTTCGGCAAGTGTGTTACAATCGAGATATAATACTTGTAATTGCCCTAAATCATCAAATACACCCATTTCTACAGTTGACAATGCATTGGAAGTAAGTCGTAATCTTTGTAGCCGTTTAAGTCCTTTGAATACTCCATTAATCAAAATAGCAATACGATTTTGTGCTAAATTTAATGAATTCATCTGATTTAACTCTTGGAAAACATTAATGGGCAACTCAAACAAGATATTTTTGTCTAAGTATAATTCTTCCAAATTGCTCAAGCCATAGAATGCGTAAGGTAGAATGTGATTGAGACGTAAAGAATCTAAATATAAAATCGTAATTTTGGAATCATAGATAATTAGAGCATTTGATGTCGTTGTGTTGGACACAACTGTCCATTGTTTAAAGCCTAAGGTACAAACACAATACTCTGGACACTTTATGTTATATTTCACATTTGTATCTGGACGGTACTTGCTAACTAGAATACTTTCTTTAACCATATCATATTTATTTATGTTGCACGTATTTTCAAATTGTATCCCGATGTCTTTAATTGGGTGATCTGTTAAACAAAATGGAGTATACGCATCTATAGTATGTACTTTTAGATATGCCTGAATATTCTTAAAATGCAATCTGTATATTTTAAAGGGCAGGTAAATCGTGCACGCATTTTGGTTCATTGCAAATGATATATAACTGGTATTACAGTTGTCAAAGTTGGGGTTCGGGTATTCATGGTCAGAATATTCTTCAGCATACATGTAAGAAAACCTATTAGTTTCGATATGTTCTTGAAACGTAATCGATGTCGCATTACCTTCCGATACAATTATATCAATGCTGCAATATTGGCTTTCTCCATCTGTCATGTTATTCATTGTCCCAAAGAGCAGCGGATCTCTCGTAATATTGATTTGTTGAGAACTGCACACATCTACGGCTGGTGTATTTGCAAAACAGTGGTGCGCATTCAGCAACAAAATAGCCAACAAAATGGCAACATGCAATATGATTTCCATAGTGATTTCACTCTCCTTACGACATTGTAATGTAAATCATTGTGATAGACATTGCATTTATTTATTGAATGTTAATGTTACGCTAAAAGCCAGTCCCTATTGTGAAATCTGTAATTGTCTTAAATCATTTCCTGTATTAACAAGATCGTATCAGTATAATATTTTGTCAGATTTAAAAGATTAAAACGATGAAATGGTAGATTACATGAATTAATCTTTAATTTTCAAGCTATTACAAATGACGAAATAGTATATTACAGGCTCATACCGCTTTCTTGATTAAAATGATCATTTAATCAAAATTGGTTTGTCCCTGAAGTTCACTAGCCTGAGGTAGATTTGCGACAGAGGTTGTTTCTTAGCTAGTTCGTAGACCGCAGCGTCCGTCGTCTTGAAGGTGCTGGCCAACTACCTGTAGAAAATGAACATTTAGAATGAGAGAATGCCACTTGGTTCAAGAACCCAACTCAATTACCATATATTCAGAGTCAATCTATTGTAGGCATTCTTTCACAATAATAATGGTGTATGTCATTATTTCCATATCACCCGAGGTATTGTGACGAAAACAATGCAATTTAATAGTATTATGTGTCTGAACGAGGCTTAAATATCTGGGTCTGTCAGTATCTGGTTTTGTGAAATTTTTCGTAAGATATAATCTTCTCAGTTTAAAAGCTATATTTTTGATGGTTTCTGAGTTCGTGATAATTGCATTGGATACGTCATGCTAAAAATATGATTCAGTATATGAAGAGCTTTGTTGCAAAAGGGCCACCAGATCACCCCACATGTTACTCATTTTGCATTAGTGAATTTGCATTGACAAGTCCATGGAATTCATCAAATTATTGTATGGCTGTGTTCATAACTGTTTCAAGACTTGGATTAGTGCATCCATGCACGCCAATTGAGGCACGCAAAAGCCAAGCAAAATTAGTCGGAAGTCGGAAATATTGATTTAAAGATATAACCGAACAGGAGAGAAATATTTGTGTATTCTATTGTTTCGAAATCTCATACCTTTGGAATTAAGTGTCCCTTTGTGATGGGATTTTCTGCAAAATGTAGCTTTGCAAATACACTATGCAATCAAGCATAGAAGTGAACACATGTTTGTACATTTTTTGTATGTAGCTGTCATCAAGTTCGATAGTGGCTGTCCAAAATATGCTGAAATATGTTGACAATTTAAAACAAATGATATTTTGAAAGTTCGGTGACATTTCGTTGGGATGCTATCATACCCTATTGATTACATATTTTAGACCTGTTATTGAACAGGTGCATGGTTGTTATTGTCAATAAAAGAGCGATAGGAATTACAGCAGTGGCGAAACTAGGTTTTTCATAGGGGGGGGGGGGGGTAATTTGTTGTTTTACACTATTTTTTCCCATGATAGAGGCACATTTCGGCTTTTAACGAGCTTTTATCCAACAATATTTAAATTAGGGCCACATGCGCGCGTAAGGTAGCGGGCGAACAATTTCTTTCTTGCGGTCATAATTCCTTGAGTGCCAATCTCAACCGACACGACAATCGCCCTCCTCGCCCCCCTCTGGCTACGCCACTGAATTACAGGGATATGCAAATATTTAACAGTTTGATAATGATTGTTAAACGGGAAGAACGATATTTTGATATTTCAAAAGCTAAATACATCATATATCAAAGATGAATAATGACGAAATGTATTTGTATGAGATGTGTGCATAAAGTAAACTGGTTACACTATAAACGAGGATTTGGTTCATTTCTGTAAAAACAGATTTGTTGAAATGTTTGTGAAATCTCTTATCGCGACCCTGAAATCTCATGTGGCTACCCATGTAGTATGTAGGTATAGCACAAGTTATGCTGCACAAACCTGTCACACACATTTCGAGAACAATTGAGAAATGTCTATTTTTTAGGTAAACTTCAAATCTAGTTTTTAACGAAGGTATACCAAAATCTTTTCACTTTATATAATTTAATTATGTTCTTGAAATTGTGGGGGAGTGTCAATTATGTAACACTCCTGGAAATATTTAAAATAAAATATTGTATTTCACTGGTTTTATACAGCTCGTAAAATTTACTACTTGTCCCATTGGGTGCACACACAGAAAGCAGATGCCTCATTTCTTATAAGCACTCCTGTAAGAAATGCATTTTCCTTGAGTGCTTCATTCCATGTATGGGCATGTCCTTTCCATATGGTTGCCATGACCTTTAGCTACATCCCCAATTATGTACATTTTTAAATTTATTTCCATAACTCGAAAATGGACTGTTTGAAGAATCCACATATTTTGCTAAATTTGTTGGTAAAATTCCTTTTATTTTTGGGCACATTTAAAAGAAAATTGATATTCTATTGTGTACTTCTTATTCCTGGGAATATATTGGTATAATTGGATTTTCAAAACAGTGAGTGTAGCACACAAGCATTTATACATTTATCGGGACATTTGAGCATAATTTGAATCAAATAAATGGTTACCATGGTTACAATTTAAAAGTAATGCAATATACTTTTGTTTAACATGGTCACACATATATTGTGAATATATTTAGGAATATAATCATGTCCTTATTTGCATTTTTGAGATTTGAATAATTAATTATCTAATTTGCATATTTGATAAGATATCGAACTGATTGTCAATTTAAAAGATACATCTTAGCACAGGTGTCCATCATACCAAATGTCATAAGTGTACTACCTATAGAACTTGAGATATTTAGTTACGCATATCTAATTAGCTAGGCTTCGTAATTTGTTTAGGATTTCAACATTAGGGATTGAATTTTTTGATTTTCCATCAGCTGATAAACATGTGAGGTGTGTGATGATTAACTCGTTTTTAGTCATTTTAAGAAGATGGTTATTAAAATAAAGAGAACATTGACAAAAATCCAATTTTTGGTTCAAAATGTCATTTCGTGGCAGGTTTTCGACTACTTTTGGAGAATTTCAAATGACCATATCACCAAAACGCATTACTCGATTAATATGATTCTTGCACCAAACTATATCTGTATTATGTTTTGTTGAATTAAATATATTTGAAATTTTAGTGTGCTATACCTACTAGTAGTAATGAGCGATCACAATATATCAATTGTGTGAGAACGAGGCATATTGCGAGATTTCGGGTCGCCACACGGAATTTCGGTGTCGCTATACGATCTTTTCGGGTCGCCACACGAGATGAAATGGTAATTGGGTCTGATGGTTTAATACTTTGTCGACAACACAGTGATAACTTGCAAGCTTCTAGAGGGGGAAATACTTATGCGCGGCAGTGTAGTTCAATCAGTTACAAATTGGCGAGAAATATTCTTTTTCACGTGCACAAATTTCACCTTTTTGACAAAGTGCTAAAAATGTGTGTATTATTACAGCTTGTTTGAAAGAAACTCGTGTATTCTCATAATCTCTAGTCTGCTAATATAATCTTGTGTGTCTTTCAATTGTAACTGTTATTAGTTGGGTGTTCAAATCATTAATAATTCTTCTCTTTAATTCAATTGAAAGGGTAAAATAAGTTCGTCACACTTGAGTGACCCCATGCATTATTTTATTTGGCAAGTGTTTAGGGACTTCTATATGAAGTGGTATGTGGTGAATTACCAGTGGCTTAGATCTCATTTTCACATTGGAGAATGGATTTTTTTTTTTAAGGTTAAATAGTTATTACTATAACATTTTTACCAAGTTTGTAGGAAATCGCATCCCCAATATGGAAAAGAAGTATAACAAGTCTAAACAAGGAACCGACAGTAGACCGAGCACATTTCATTTTGAGAGTAGTGTCACGTATAAGATAGGGAATCAGCATTGCGCTATACCACACAAACGCAGAACAATCTAACAACAGTAGAGGTAGGCCCCAAAATGTCGGGAAGCGATAACTTGTAATAGCGGCCGCAATTTTTAGACCACGTCAGAATTTGTATATGAAACCAATCGTGTTATTTTCCGCCCCTGGTATAGTCTGCCCATTATTGGACCAATATTTGTTTGCCAACATGATGTCAATTGAAGAGCACCAATGTAAAACCAATTGGTCCAATATCGGGCACAATATACCAGGGCGGAAAATAACACGATTGATTTCATATACACATTCTGACGTGGTCTAAATAATATGCTCAAAATATTTTCTCGCCATTGTAACTCTTTGGCGGAAATGTTGTCATGACCTATATCATGTATATTGTTGGTTAAAATTATGATGCCTTAACCAACGTTGAATAAACTAAAAATGAATTATATTTGTACTCTTTAACCAACGCAGTATTAAAAGTAATTTTTAACCAACGCTTCAATTTTAACCAATGTAGTATACTTTTTAACCAACATTCTTTTAACCCATGGTTTTTGAATACCTGTTCTGAGAGTGTATTGGGTATAGTTATACTCGGCGTCAGAGAAGTCCGGCACTTTTTCTGAGACAACTGCGTACAGCGTAAACACGGAAGTGCGTTGTAGAACAGTGTCACAACAGCGTTATCTTTGGGAAATGTCTCGAAATTGTTTCAGGGATCCTCATCCTGACGTTTATGACAATAAGTTAAATATTTTAAGAATTTTAGACCAGTCAGACATTATTCTGGTCCGGGGTCTATATATTCGTGGGGCCAGGGTTGACAACATCGAATGATGGCAGATCCCACGTGAATCAAAAGTAGTTTCATTTTCAGTAGTCATCGTGCTAAGAGCAAAAGCAAGATATACCAACAGGGTGTGGGAAACAGGTAATAACAAGGGAGAATAACGCGATAAAACAGATAAATAACAAAATACAATAACACACGAAAATGCACTGGGACAAGCAATGAAAAAGTAGTCATCGTGTTTTATCCAGTTTAGTCAACGATATCTGACGACGGGGTGCGTCGTCATGGTCCGTCAGAATCCACCAATGGTGCGTCCAAAAATTGACTGAAGGTGCGTATTTGGATGAAAAAGGTCTGTCAGTTTTTTGACACAGGGTGCGTCATGGTACATGAGAAGTTGACGCATCTCGGTAAAGTGACGCACCACTCCCGTGGGTCGTATGGTGCGTCTTACAACTGATAGGTGTATTACCCATTCAGATTGACTTTGTTGTTAAGACAGATATCACCTAAATACCACCAGATCAAACTATGAATCTTCCTTATATTTCGTATGGTGGAAGGTCTTATTATGGTATAACATATTGAAATCCTTTTTTAAAAATTCAGAAAACCTTTTTAGCCATGGTAACACCCATTTGTATTTTGGGTTATTTTGGGTCATTTTTTCCCATTTCTAAGAATTTGTTTTGTTGAAATACGCCCTGTTCTTCCAAGCTACTGACTCAAAAGTGTAAACGATATCAAATAAAGAACTTAAATGTTGCAAGGTATTATCTTTCTTCTTTACTGACAGGTTATGTCAACTCGTCAATTTTATTTCATATCCTATTTGTGTCTCTGGCAACATTGGCAGTTTTACAATATTAAAAATATGTGACCCAACATGAGTAAATGAGGCGGAATGCGGCAGTAGCTTATTTGTTTTAAGAGCACAAATAAGGAACAAGGTCAAAATAAGTCAAATTCAGAACAAGTCTTATTTTTTAGAAAGAATGTGTGCAACTAAGTGAATTTTATCGACACTTATTAATTAAGTGTTTATAGACCAGTATCCAAACATTTATGAGGGGATTGATCTCCAGTGGTCCATACTAAATCTCATCCCAATTCCAAAGAGTGGAGATTTACGAGAAGGAAAGAACTATAGGGGAATCTGCTTATCGTCCAGTGTAGCAAAAACTTACAACAGGCTGCTCCTTAACAGAATTCGACCTCACCTAGACCCGGTTCTACGAATCAATCAAAATGGTTTTCGCCCAGGTAGATCAACAGTGTCTCAAATTCTGGCATTAAGAAGGATAGTAGAGGAAATTAAGAACAACAACCTCATTGCAGCATTGGTCTTCATAGACTTCAAAAAAGCATTTGATACCGTCCATCGTGGTAAGATGTTGGATATATTACGAGCCTATGGTGTACCAGAGAGGCTAGTGGCTGCCATTGGACTTACATACCAACAAACCAAAGCACATGTTACTTCTCCAGATGGCATCACTAAGGACTTTGAAATACAAGCAGGGGTTCTTCAGGGTGATACACTAGCACCGTTTTTGTTCATAAGCATCCTAGACTATGTACTGAGGAAGGCATTGGCAGGAAAAGAAGAGCAACTAGGCTTCACACTTGTTCCCAGGCAAAGTAGAAGAATAGGGCCGCAGACAATTACAGACCTCGACTTCGCAGACGACATTGCTCTCCTTGCTGACAATCTACGGGATGCAGAGGAACTACTACATCTGGTGGAAGCAGCTGCGCTTACAGTTGGTCTTGGGATGAACGCCAAAAAACAAAGGCAATGCTGTACAAAGAAGCTCCAACACCAATTAAAACACTGGATGGTAATGATCTTGAAATTGTCCAAGACTTCAAATACCTTGGTGCCTGGATTGCTAGTAGTGAACAAGATTTCAACATAAGAAAGGCTCAAGCTTCGAAAGCCTGTAACAGCATGACAAAAATATGGAACAGTAAACTCCCAAGAAACCTGAAAATAAAGCTGTTTACCACCACTGTTGAATCTGTTTTGACCTATGGAGCCGAGACTTGGACACTAACAGCTAAAATGAGAAAAGCGCTGGATGGTTGATACACTCGCCTCTTAAGAAAAGCACTTAATGTATCATGGCAATCTCACACCACCAACAAAGATCTATATGGGAACCTGCTACCAATATCAGAGAGGCTAAGACGGAGGAGATTAAAATTTGCCGGCCACTGTGCCAGAAGGGAAGAGGAAGCAGTCTCCAAAGTTCTCCTGTGGCAACCCAAGCATAGACACAAGGCTAGAGGACCACCACGAAAGAATTACATCAAGCTTTTATCAGAGGATACAGGACTTACTAGGCAGGACATGAAAAACTGCATGCTTGAAAGACCAGTATGGAAGGCCATCACAGAAGTCCGTCCCTTCGGGACGCCTTAAGCAAGTAAGCAAGATCTCCACGCGAAACACGCTTTTCCCCCGCTTTTGCAAAACGGTGGAGAACCCAGTAGAAATATAGCATACTTTACGGTGATCGTTATACATGTAGATCTCTACTATGTGAAACACACAATTAACATTTCTGTTCCCGTTTGTACAGTGGTCACATTAGAGATACGGCACTGATAAAACACAGATGCAACACACTTATCAAGGTAACATTTTATAGATCCAGCGCAAGATCAAAATATATTAGTCTACACACACTCGAGGAGCATTTTGTAGTAAAGAGTGTCAATACATATTTCCAATGTCTTGAAAGATGAACAAATAAATGTCAGATACGAGAGTTTGTAACATGGCATCCCGGGTTCGATCCCGGGTGTGTGTTGGGGTGGGGTGGCACATCCCATTTTCAGGTAACGGGCGGTGATATCTAAATAGCGACACTAGAAACACACTTCAGGTAACGGACGGTGAGATCTACATAGCGTCAGAAACACACTTCACGTAACGGATGGTGAGCTCTAAATAGCTTCAGAAACACACCTTCAGGTAACGGACGGTGAGATCTAAATAGCGTCACTAGAAACACACTTCAGGTAACAGACGGTAAAATCTAAATAGCGTCAGAAACACACTTCAGGTAACGGACGGTGAGATCTAAATATCGTCAAAAAAACACCTTCAGGTAACGGATGGTGAGATCTAAATAGCGTCAGAAACACACTTTAGATAACGGACGGCGAGATCTAAATAGCGTCACTAGAAACACACTTCAGGTAACGGACGGTAAAATCTAAATAGCGTCAGAAACCCAGATCAGGTAACGGACGGTGAGATCTAAATAGCGTCAGAAACACACTTCAGGTAACGGACGGTGAGGTCTAAATAGCTTTAGATCCTTATAAGAAGTGAAACAATACAAAATTATCACTCGTTTTAATGTTGCAATTCCACACTTCGCCATTTTATTGTTTGCACATTCAATGATTAATTTAATCATTTTCATTCTTGGTTTGAGGTGAAAACACTGAATGTACTTTAAAGATATCTGCTAAAAGCGCCATTTCTCACAGCAGGTAACAGCGTCAGCATATTTATATAGAGCAATATTTTAGAATTACTTAGATATCAAGCTTGACCCCATCGTCGACCTCCCAACCTTTTCTTTAACTTTAATTCTCGAATTATTTAATTTCTCATATACTTGACAGCTCAGATATATTTATAGCAGTTCATAGCACCCCATGAAACAGTTTCATCAGGAATTCAAGAGACCATTCCAAAAAGGAAACTTACGTATCGGCCGACGTCAGTTCTATCCGCCGACGTCAGCCGATGTGTAACGACGGGAGTATGAACGGGTTTTAACATTTTCCACGCGGCAGGCGTCTGCAGATGACATTTCAATAGTTCACAAAATGTTTCAAAAATGTCAAAATTATTGAAGTTAATTACCATATTTGGAATCACCATGAGAAATGCATTACAATAAGTACAAACATGCCTAATATTTAGTATTCCTTGAGATAGACCTTGGCATTTGGGAAAGGTTTCTGAAAAATCTGTTTTGTATTGGTAAAACCAATAGCCGCGTGGAAAGTGTTAAAAGCGTACACACACCCTATTTTTTAAAATCATAATGTCACATTTCATCATTGACGAAAAATATGCCTTTAAGTCATTTGTGTGATATCTTCACGGGACCACCGTGCTAAGGAAACACAACAGCCGGTACACTGAAACAGGCCTGATTTGTTTACATAACGAAAAAACCGACCAAGCTTCGACGCATTCGTAAAAAACAGACACACCAAGTAAATTCTTTATCCGTAGTGTATCTATAATAGCCTACCAGATTTAAAATAGCAGAAACTCTAATATCAATACGCGCGTGTCTCAAAAGATGGCATAAAATGATTTCAATCATGTTCAGTGAATCTGAGTATTGTGTGTATTAAGATACATCCTAATTTAATTTCTTACCGGATTTTGGACATTGGCTTTGCTCCTGTACTACAGGTTTCCATAGTTTTCTCACAAAACGACAACGTTGAAGTCTACAATATAACCGATTTATAATTGTTCGCACGTTGAATAACAAAGACGTATCTGCATTTGATTCACGCAATCACTTTACTGCGTTTTATATGGATATGAAGAAAGACAGTTCGTTGTCGAAACTTTTTGAAACAGCGTCGGCATTGGCCACTAAACCCTTACACAAAGTTCATAACCGCGGACAAAACGCATACTTAAAATAAAGGCGTTTACGTAATAGTACAATACACTCATACAAATCATCGGCTTGACGATATTTCACAAAAGAATAGGAGTTGTCACCGCAGGGCACCACGTACCGTGCCCGTTTCTGCTTACCCATTTACAAAACGCGTAATTAAAATAGATGCCTTACGGACGATTAAGACGACGAATTAAAACGCAATCGCGCGCGACTTATTTTTCTAGTAAAACAAAAAGAGAAAGTGTATTTGTGGACGTGACAAATCGCAGGGAATTCTTGACACTCTTCAATTTTCCTTCTTGACCGCTGGAAATGATTGAACTCAAAATATGAACGTTTAAGGAATAAATATAAAACACAACTTTAAACCGTGTCGAAACTACTAGAAAATAAACAGACGGGCATCGCTAACTTAAAGTTTACGTCATAGGATTAATCTCGAGAATTAACGCGTATTTTCTAAATTTCTTTTTAACTTCATTATTCACTATTTTTTCATCAATTACACGATTGTTATGATTGCATAATTGTCACCCTCTTATTTCAACACAATCACTTACATAAAATCAAACATGTTCTGAATATAATTCTAAAACATGTTACGTTATCTCTTTTACCTGTACATTTAAAATATGATTGTATTTCTCTCGTGTTTTGCATAATTATTGTAAAATAATGTATACATCTCAATTAATTTTCTGGATCTCAATTCTGATCGAAAAAGAAATTCAAGACTAGGATGATTTCCATATTTAAATTGATATCATCATGATCATAATTACACATGTTTAACATTTTGAGCGTGTGACATACTATGTATACGTTGAGCATTCGCCGTGTAAACGTTTCGCACGTTGGGTATAAGTTTCTTTTTAAACGCCGTATATGGCCGAACAGCTGACATATATATAAGCAACCTACACCAAGCGTGCGAAACGTTCACGCAGCGACTGCTCAACATGTACATGTACATAACGTATACATAGCGTATAGTGTATTGATCACTACGTTGTCACCCGCGTTTCTCTGCGAACCTCAGAGATACGTTGTATTCGTTGAATACAACGTTTGCCAAATATGTCATTGTCACGTACGAATGACAACTTAACGGACGAACACCCATATTTTTCCAAAACAGCTGGCACACGCTAGCTCTATACGCAACAGTTGTGACAGGGCCTTTAGACGGATCATTGAAATAAGCTGCCGAATACACGGTTAGCCAAACGTTAAATCAAGACGCTCTATCTGCATATTTAACGTAAGCACAAAGCTAAATTTGGAGGTCACACCAATGTTGTGTTTTGGCGTTAAAAAACCCGTTCGTATACACCTGCCAGACAGCCATCATCCAACGTTACATCTTGACGTTTACACAATATTGTACCAACCAATTTGTGCCCACTGGGCTGGCCTTACCCAGGCTCAAACCATGTTGCTCTATGAACCACTACCCGTTCTTATACTTCATCGCTGCATTGTATATGACTTATACCACATTAATTCATTACGCAATTACACCCAAATCCACATTGCTTCATTAACCTCATCCCCTGGCTTGTACCAAAAAAATCAAGCCCCTTCCAAATGTGGTATAGCCCTATATTAATTAATTAACCCCCTCCCGAAATCGAATTCATTTGCAGATTCTGATTGAGAACCAAAAAATTATGTGTGTGCAATGTTGGTGTAATTTAATGCCCCCCGTGTGTGCTTTTACCGAGTTTATACGCAGTAGTATGCGTAAGTGCAATATTGTGTAATTCTAGTGAATTTCTTTATCAGAATTTTACGGAGCGTTTAAAGTGCCATTAGATGGCTACATAATTATCTTGACAAGTCGACATATTATCAACGTTATGTTGAGATAGTCACATATTTTTTTCTCACATTCTTGACTTAAACAGTTTTATTAGTCGTCACGATGATATAGACTATCTTGTCAAGTTGACTTTACAAAACATAGATGTCGTCATGGCGAGCTAGGTTAACTTGAAGAGTCAACTTCGCAAAAAGTAGATGTCGTCATGGTGAGATACAATATCTCGTCGAGTCGACTTCACAAAAAGTAAATGTCGCCATGGTGAGATAGATTATCTCGTCAAGTCGACTTCACAAAAGGTAGATGTTGTCATGGTGAGATAGATTATCTTGCCAAGTTGACTTCATAAAAAGTGAATGTCGTCATGTCAATATAGACTTTATCGTCAAGTCGACTTCACAAAAAGTAGATGTTGTCATGGTGAGATAGATTATCTTGCCAAGTTGACTTAATCAAAAGTGAATGTCGTCATGGCAATATAGACTTTCTCGTCAAGTCGACTTCACAAAAAGTAGATGTCGTCATGGTGAGATAGATTATCTTGCCAAGTTGACTTCATTATCTCGTCGAGTCGACTTCACAAAAGTAGATGTTGTCATGGTGGACTTGCCAAGTGGACTTCATAAAAAGTGAATTTCGTCATGGTGAGATAGATTATCTCGTCAAGTCGACATCACAAAAAGTAGATGTCGTCGTGGTGAGATAGATTATTATGTCAAGTTGACTTCATAAAAAGTGAATTTCAACTTGGCGAGATAATCTATCTTGTCATGTCAACATTCAAATGTTGATAAGTCGACATGGCGAGATAATTTGTCTTGCCATTTTAATATTCAATTTTTGATAAGTCCACTTGGCGGGATAATTTATCTTGCCATGTCAACATCAAACTTTTGCTAATTCGACTTGGCCAGATATATTATCTTATCATGTCGACATAACCGTGATTAAGTTGACATGACGAAATAAATTATCTTAGTTTATCTCGCCATGTCGACATGTCAAGATCATGTATCTCGCCATGACTACATCTTCTTTTTGCCAAGTCGACTTGACAAGATAACCTATCTTGACATGACGACATCCACTTTTTGTGAAGTCAAGTTGACATGTTAATTTATCTTACCATGACGACATCTGCATTTTGTGAAATCGTCTTGTCAAAACAATTTATCTTGCCATGACGACATGCTCTTTTTGTTAAGTTGACTTGACAAGAACATTTATCGTCCAATGACGACTTCTCCTTGTTGGGAAGTCGACATGTCAAGATCACGTATCTCTTCATGACAACATCTACTTTTTGCAAAGCCGACTTGGAAAGATAACTTGAAATAACGACATCCACGTTTTGGGAAGTTGACTTGACGAGATAATCTATCTCACCATGACGACATCCACTTTTTATGAAGTCAAGTTGACATGTTAATTTATCTTACCATGACGACATCCGCATTTTGTGAAATCGTCTTGTCAAAACAATTTATCTTGCCATGACGACATGCTCTTTTTGTTAAGTTGACTTGACAAGAACATTTATCGTCCAATGACGACTTCTCCTTGTTGGGAAGTCGACATGTCAAGATCACGTATCTCTTCATGACAACATCTACTTTTTGCAAAGCCGACTTGGAAAGATAACTTGAAATAACGACATCCACGTTTTGGGAAGTTGACTTGACGAGATAATCTATCTCACCATGACGACATCCACTTTTTATGAAGTCAAGTTGACATGTTAATTTATCTTACCATGACGACATCCGCATTTTGTGAAATCGTCTTGTCAAAACAATTTATCTTGCCATGACGACATGCTCTTTTTGTTAAGTTGACTTGACAAGAACATTTATCGTCCAATGACGACTTCTCCTTGTTGGGAAGTCGACATGTCAAGATCACGTATCTCTTCATGACAACATCTACTTTTTGCAAAGCCGACTTGGAAACATAACTTGAAATAACGACATCCACGTTTTGGGAAGTTGACTTGACGAGATAATCTATCTCACCATGACGACATCCACTTTTTATAAAATCAACATGTCCAGATACTTTATCTCACCATGACGACATCATCTTTCGCAGAAGTCAACTTGGCAAGATAATCTATCTCACCATGACGACATATACTTTTTGTGAAGTCGACTTGACGAGATAATCTATCTCACCATGACGACATATACTTTTTGTGAAGTCGACTTGACGAGAAAGTCTATAATGCCATGACGACATTCACTTTTTATTTAGTCAACTTGGCAAGATAATCTATCTCACCATGAAAACATCTACTTTTTGTGAGGTCGACTGGACGAGATAATCTATCTCACCATGACGACATTTACTTTTTGTGAAGTCGACTCGACGAGATATTGTATCTCACCATGACGACATCTACTTTTGTGAAGTTGACTCTTCAAGTTAACCTATCTCGCTATGACGACATCTATGTTTTGTAAAGTCAACTTGACAAGATAGTCTATATCATCATGACGACTAATACAGCTGTTTAAGTCAAGAATGTGAGAAAAAATATGTGTCAAGATAATTATGTAGCCATCTAATGGCACTTTAAACGCTCCGTACAATTTGACCATTTTTTGGTTGATGTTACGGCAATTCTTATAACAGACCCTGGATTACCATCTATTATCAGTACACCGTTTACTGTTTTGAGGGAGACTTTTAGCCGCTGCACCCCAACCTACATACTAGAATAACCGCAACTTCGAATTGGCTCCTCATTATTTTAAATCAAATTAAGCGTTTATTCATGCCGCAATATAATCAAAACAAGACCTTTGATCGTTGATCTAATAACATACATTGAAATATATCCCTTTCATTTAAAACAAGATGCAATTCATTAATTGAGACCTGTCATCACATACTGAGAGTTAAGTAGGACAATTTTATTTTCTGTTATGTCCAGATTCAAATTGCTCAAGGAACAAGCATTGATAAGCGTGATATACAACATGTCATAATTGTTCAATGTTTTCTCCATCAACAAATATCAAATTGAATATGTTTTCTATTCATTGCACCATAATTCCTTATGCACACCTATGACTTAACGCTCATTATGTGGTGACAGTTCTCAATTTATAAAGTCATGTCTACCCTGAAATGTGTGAAAACATGCAGCTACAACGGAGTAAAATCTGACATGAAACTGTGGGAAATGTCTTGAATTTATGATTTTTTTAATGAGCACAACTACCAAAAAGATTATTGCACTAAACATGCTAACATTGGGTTTCTATGGGATATCACTGCTTAGTGTGTGATTACGCAATAAGGGTGTGTGTGTACAGACCAGGGAGTCTATAATTATGGGAGTAGTATCCCTCTGATATACCCGCTTCCTAGAGCGCATATCCATATGTGATGACCGTTATACGGGGTTATATCATGGTTATAGCAAAACACATTAATGGCACAAAGATTGTGCATGTTCAACACGCTTTGCCTAAATTTGAATGCAGGGTGATGTAGACTTATTAGAATGGGTGGGGAGGGAGGGGGGGGGGGGGGGGGTGAGAGCGAACCGGAGAATTGCTTAGCTTCCAGCATTATCTACAGCGCCGAGATTTACGTTACTTCTTTACGTTTAAATTTGCTATATCTCATATGTTAGGTGGCGCTGTTTGTGTCGTCTGCTTTAGGTATAGACTTATTGAAGTTTACACGGAATTGTTGGAAAAATTCCCAAAATATATACGGTTTTGAAAGTTATGATATAACTTTACAAGCCTGAAATATCCGATACTTCACGTTTCATTCTTTGTTTGATGTATTTGAATTAATTTTCTCAATTTACACCATACCGTCATTGTTTGTGACCTACAGACTTTTTATTTTATTTTAATTTTCTTCTATTTATTTATTTATTCTATGATACACAATAAATTTATACAATAACATCTATAAATTTAAATTTAATTTTTCCAACAATTCCGTGTAAACTTCAATAAGTCTATACCTAAAGCAGACGACACAAACAGCGCCACCTAACATAAGAGATATAGCAAATTTAAACGTTAAGAAGTAACGTAAATCTCGGCGCTGTAGATAATGCTGGAAGCTAAGCAATTCTCCGGTTCGCTCTCACCCCCCCCCCCTCCCTCCCCACCCATTCTAATAAGTCTACATCACCCTGCATTCAAATTTAGGCAAAGCGTGTTGAACATGCACAATCTTTGTGCCATTAATGTGTTTTGCTATAACCATGATATAACCCCGTATAACGGTCATCACAATTTACGCGAGATACAATAACATCAATATTTACAAAATAATATAATATAATAATAGCAAGTATGTACAATGTGGCAATCGATTAAAAACGACATAATTGATATACATGATGACATAGTAATTACAGAGAAATCAGTCTACGAAGACCGAGTTCTTTTTCAAATAGGAATAACAGATTTGGGTGGTTGCCGTATCTAAACTTGCTTATGCATAGTTTCCCAACGGCGATGATGAGGTTAATACATTTTAAATCGTGATGGTCATAAGTATTATTGTGATAGTTCAATATAACAATTTCAGTGGTCAATACAAAGCATGTTGATAATTTACGCGAGATAACTTGACTAGCGTAAGACCATAGCTGTTTAACTAGATTACAATTGAAAAAGAAATGGTCGATATAGTCAATCACGTTGCATGTGTGACAAATATTATTCTCTACCTTACCCATCTTACATAGAAGTACTTTGGTTGGATAAATATTGTGGAGGATTTTCCAATTTAATGAGATCAACCTCGCTTCATCGGTGCACTGTGGAGTGGCGAGCCAAATGTCGGTCCAATTGAATGAGTAATTGGGGAATCTAAGTGGCCAGAAATTTGTACACAGAGGAGGAACATACAAATTGTGAATCATGGCTTTCCTAAAACCTTTGTTTGTACAGGTATCAATAGGGACAGAATTAAAATAAACATCTTCTCCGTTGTTGTCGGGAGCTGTGGCATTGTCGCAAGGAGTCTTTGTTAATTTCCAATCAATGGGAAGCGCATTGCGGAGAGCGTAATACTGCAAAATTACGGCTCCCTTATCCTTTAGACGATTACGGAAGTGGTTAATGGAATAGAAAGAACCATCATCGTCAAATAGGTCACCCACAAAAATAATTCCCGACTTAATCCAGTCTATGAAGAATAGTGTGTTATTTTTCAATTGGATAACATCATTATTCCATATAACTTGATTAAGACATGATGCAATATCATCTTTGATTATAACTTGCTTAGTGTCGACCCAGATTTTAAATAGCTTATAGTAAAAAGAAGGTAATCTCTTTAACATAATATGACACATGTTGTTAAGCTGCTTAAATGTACAGTTACAATTAAAAATATTCATACCAATACCCAACTTGTTTATATAGTACAATGGGATATTTTTCCAACATGCAATATCTGAGTTGTTAAGTTTCTTAATCCATGACAGCTTTGGTGAATCGAAAAATAGTTTGGTGTGAAACATGTTTATACCACCTTTATCGTAATCTGCAATCACTGTGTTACGTTTGACTGCTTCTTCTCTGCCCCAAATAAATTTGAAGAACATGTTATTGAGTTTCATAATAATTTTATCAGGGATATCCATGACAGAGGCAATGTATGACAATTGTGATGCTAACAGTGTTTTAACAATCAAATTTCTACCTGTCATTGAGAGGCCACGCATTTTCCAAGCACGTATAGAGCGTTCAATATTTTCCATCTTGCCAATCCAATTACATTCGAGATTATCAATGGAAGTGCTTGGTGAGAAGGTGACACCTAGGATTTTTATTGTGTTGTTTGGAGCTAGTTTCCATTTGACATCACCAACACAGTAATCGTTATCTTTCAAAGATCCGATCCATAGTGCATCACTTTTATCTTTATTTATTGCAAGCCCTGATAGTTTAGTGAATTTATCAAAGATAGACATCACGTTTTTAAGACAATTGGGTGTTTTAACAAAGATAGTTGTATCGTAAGGAAAAACCTGAACATAAACCACCCAGCTATGGGTAAAATAGCTAAGGAAGGTATACCTGAACAAAAACCACAATGGTCAATAGATCTAGGACTATTGGAGTAGTTTGAAGATCTATAGAACTTTGCTTAATTATGTTTCAATCTTAATCACTGAGACACGGGGAGAATATACTCAATAGCCTTGGCCGGCAAGTATTCTAGAAGAAGGACAACTTTGATTACAAACCATACTGTAGGATTTGCGGCCACAGTATTATTTAGCAACAGAAAATCTATGATGTTACAACTACACGACACTAGGGTTAAAGTCCCTACTAAATCAACATCTCCTGGTGCAGACATTAATTTACAAAAATCCCATGACGGCGTGTCCTTAAATCCTTCTGGAAGGGGCAAGCCTGAATATGGTGCCTGCATGAGGAGAAACCTTATTAAATGTAAGAATGTTACTACAGTATCTACTATGAATGTCAGAACAATAAGAGTACAGCAGTGCAGAGAGGAGCTTGTTTCTAACTTCATTGACTACAACATCGAAGTGCTGGGTATTCAGGAGCACCGCATTGTACATGACGAACCAGTTAGATACGAGAGCATCCTCGGAAAGACGCTTATCACAACATCAGCAACCAGAAACAGTGCAGGAGCAGCAGTCGGTGGAGTTGGCATATTATTGAACACTCTAGCCAAAAGTTCGCTTGCAAGTGCCAAGGCACATACTGACAGAATACTAGTCACTAGCTTCCAGGGCAACCCTGCAACATCAATAATAGTTAACTACTGTCCTACAAATGTAGCAGACGATGATATCATTGAGAGCCACTTTGACCACCTGAGGAGGGCAATTGACTCTATCCCAGCGCACAACGTCCTGATAGTAGTTGGCGACTTTAATGGCCGGATAGGAGCAGAGGACGCCAAGTTTACTTACCACGAGGCAACCAATAGAAATGGAAAGCACTTGAAGGATCTAGCCACTGAGAAAAACCTTATCATTGCAAACACACAGTTTCAAAAGAGAAAAGGAAAACTGTGGACATATACAAGCCCAGGTGGAAATCAGTACCAGCTAGACTATATTCTTGTAAGGAGTAAGTGGAGGAATAGTGTCATGAATGCCGAAGCATACAACACCTTTGCCAGTGTGGGCTCTGATCACAGAATTGTGTCAGCTAAGATGAGGCTGAGCCTGAGGAAAAGTAATACAACGCCAAGAAAGAAGCCATATGACTGGAAAACCCTGAGTTCTGACGGGAGTTTACAAGTGAAATATGCAGTTGAAGTACGCAATAGGTTTAAAGTCCTAGAGGATGAGGAAGAAACAGCCACTGACAAGTATGACAGATTTATCAAAGCAAATAATGAAGCAGCAGAGAAGATCATACCAGTCAGGAAAAGGTCTCATAAAACACGTTTCTCCAGCGATCCAAGGGTAGTTGCAGCAAGAGATCAAATCAAAGACACATATAATCTCTATCAACAGGACGTCACTGAGGGAAGAGAGTTGAGTACAGGAAGGCAAAGCAAGGACTTGATGAAGCCTACAATCTAGCCATAGTAGAAGACCTGAACAGCAAGATCAAGGAAGTAGAAGCAGCACATTCCAATTGCAAGCATGCTTTAAGCTGGAGGCTTATCAATGAGATCACTGGTAGAAAAGCATCCACCAAAGGACAGCTGGAGGGAGAAACTCAGAAAGATCGGGTCACAAACTGGTATAACCACTTCAAAAACCTTCTGGGGAGCCCACCAGACATCAGTAATGAGGATGAGGAAATCACACCAATCCTAGAAGATCTGGAAATTAAAACCGGGCCTTTCGACCAGGAAGAATATGACAAAGCTAAAAAGTCACTGGTAGAAGGAAAAAGCAGTGGTGAAGACAATATCCCACCTGAAGTTCTGAAAAGATGCGACCTTGACGACATTGTGTTGAGCTTCTGCAATGAAGCATTACTGAAAGGGAAAAAACCAAGCCAATGGTCTGTGCTCAACATTGTTCCAATTCCAAAATCAGGGAATCTTAGCCTAGGAGTCAACTACCGAGGTATCAGCCTAAGTTCTATCGTTGCCAAAACATACAACAGAATGATCCTGAACAGAATCAGACCAGAGCTGGATCAGCATTTGAGAACCAATCAAAACGGCTTCAGGGTTGGAAGGACGACAGCGGGCCACATGCTGGCACTGAGGAGGCTCATAGAAGGAGTTAAAGCCAATAACCTAGCAGCAGTAATCACCTACATTGATTTCAGAAAGGCCTTCGACACAATCCACCGTGGCAAAATGCTGAAAATTCTGCGAGCTTATGGAATACCAAAACAAGTCGTTGAAGCAATCGGAGGAATGTACGAGAATACCATGGCTAAGGTAATATCACCTGATGGAGAGACTGCACAGTTTGAAATATTGGCTGGAGTTCTACAGGGAGACACACTTGCCCCATATCTGTTTGTGATTGTGCTGGACTTTGCCCTGAGGATAGCCATAGAGGGGAGAGAAGAAGAGCTTGGTTTTCATCTTGACAGGCGTAGAAGTAGGCGGATCGGGCCAGAGGTGGTGACAGACTTTGACTTCGCCGATGACATTGCATTGTTGTCAGAGAAATTTCATCAAGCACAAGATCTGCTGAAAAGAGTTGAGACATCAGTAGCAAAGGTCGGTCTCAAAATGAATGCTAAGAAGACCAAGTTTATGTCATATAACCAGAGCCAGAAGGGATCCATACAGACACATGATGGCAACAAGCTGGAGGAAGTTCAAGATTTTAAATATCTTGGTGCCTGGATGGAGAGTACGGTAAAAGACATTAAGCAACGCAAAGCAGCAGCATGCAGAGCGTGCGGCAAAATGAACAAAATATGGAAGTCAACTCTATCTCGGAAGTTCAAACTTCGCCTGTTTGCCTCAACGGTGGAGTCAGTTCTGCTATATGGATGCGAAGCTTGGACCATTACCCCCAAGCTACAGAAAGAGCTAGATGGCTGCTACACCAGAATGCTGCGAGTAGTACTCAATGTCAACTGGAAACAACATATACCAAACACCCAACTGTATGGTGACCTCCCCAAAATAAGCCAGAAGATCCGGAAGAGAAGAACAAGGTTTGCTGGCCACTGTTACAGAAGTGAGGAGCCAGTATCCAAACTGGTGCACTGGATCCCCAAACATGGCAAAAGAAAGCCGGGACGACCTGCCCTGACATTTATCGATCTACTCAAGCAAGATACTGGACTGGAGACGAGTGACATAAAGACAGCAATGAACGACAGAAGAGTGTGGAGAAATATCGTAGATCGGGGACACGACCCGAATTAAGCAAGCAAGTTGTATCGTCGGCAAAGGTGGAAATTCGGATCTCGTGTCTATTATAGTTGTCAAGTGGCAGGGCAATGCCATGTATTTGATTTGACTGACGAATTTTACAAGCAAGCAGTTCTACCCCAAGTACGAACATCAAACTTGCAATCGGACAACCTTGACGAACACCACGGTCCACTTTGAACGGATTCGAAATATGACCATTGTTAAATGTTAATGATACAGTTTGTGCTATTATTTAAGATAACAGAAACCCATTTCTGAAACATATCGCCAAAATTTAGCTTTCTTATGGCATATAGAATAAAGTCACGTTCAATGGTATCGAACGCCTTTTTAAAATCAATGCATATCATGATACCAGGTATATTTTGATTATCTACATATCTTAGTACATCTTCAATAAGACGGATATTACCTTGGATATTTCTACCCTTTACAAATCCGTTTTGGTCAGAGTCAACTAACTTGAGAAGAATGTTTTGCACACGCGCGGCGAGAGCTTTAGTGGCAATTTTGTAATCGATATTCAGTAAGGCGATTGGGCGATAATTATCGAGTGAGTCGCGTGGTAGGGATTTACCTTTATGTACTAAAGAAATAATACCACGATGTTGACAGGTAGTGAATGAGCCAGAATTAAATCCATCGTTTAACGCATCACCAACTAATTGACTTATTTTTGGCCAGAATTTACGGTAGAATTCAGCTGTTAGACCGTCGTATCCAGGGCTTTTATTATTTGCCATTGCGCTAAGTGCGTTAAAACATTCATCATTATTTAGAATACCTTCACAACTTTGACTATCATTCACACTCAGGGTGGGAAATACAGTGTCTTGAAAGAAATCATCTAACTCATTATCTGTAACTTTTACATTACTTTGATACAATTTAGAGAAATATTCAACCTCTTCTTTTAAAATTTCAGACTGATCTGTAGTCGTCTTCCCATTGGTACATTTGAGCAAATTGATACACTTTTTAGACATACGACTTTTTTCAAGATTCAAGAAATATTTGGAGCATTTCTCACCTTCTTCGACCCATTTTTCTTTCGATCGAATTTGTAAACCTTTCATATAGTGACAGTATACTATTTCATACTGCATCTTACAATTATGGTATTGTTTTTTGAGATCATGATCATCAGAATATTCAATGCACTTGTCATAGATCTTTTGAAGCTCACTCTCAATATTATTCATATCGCTTTTCATCGCCTTTTGAGAGCCTTTAGCAAAGTCTAACGTAAAGCTACGAATTTTCGTTTTACAGAGATCCCAAAATAATTTGGGAGACAACATGGTATGATATTCGCTTATACATTCATCAATAAGTATATTGAACGCTGAGATATAATCATCATTTTCCAGCCAGGAATTATTAAATTTCCAATAGCCATTACCTTTAATAACTTTGTTGTGACTAATAGACATGAAAACTGCCAAATGATCAGATCTTGGAGCCGACATGATTTTAATTTTCTCGATCGCATAGTGTAAGGGGTAAACCAGTAATCAAGGGTGCACATAACTGGAGGACAGTTTTGCTTCCATGTGAATCTTTTCTTGTCACCGTTTCGTGATCTCCATATATCTGTCAGTTCAAAGTCGTCAAGCAAAGATCTGATCATATTAGCACAAGCAGGATTAGGGATAGTACCACCTATTTTATCAAATGGCTGGATTTAGTACGGTGTTAAAATCACCACCTAAAATTGTATGTCCCTCAATACTATGTGTTTCGATTAAGCCACGAAGATGTTCAAGGAATTTTTTTCTGTCAGACACATCATTTGGTGCATACACATTCCACAAGTTGTACTGGTTATCATTGACATATAACTTGATACCAAGTATTCTACCGTCATTATCAGAGTGTATAATTTTGGTATTTATGATCGATTGGAATTCATTTGATATGCCAATCAATAGACCTTTTGAATGGTTTGAGCCATTACTACTGTAAAATATACCACCGTACTCTTTGTTCCATAATTCAATATCGTTTTGACAACAATATACTTCTTGTAAAAAACATATATGACATTTCTGGCTATTTAACCAATGAAATACATTTTTACGTTTGTTCTGATTCCGTATTCCACGGACATTGTATGTAATTAAATTGAACATTTATATATAAAAGTTAATTGATTAAAACAAAAGGTTCATACGGTCCATGCATTAGTGTACAGGAGGCTTTGTACTGCTTGTTGCAATCTGCACAGAGGGAACAGTTCTTTCACCTTTACTTTCAGGGCAAGGCGCGTCAGCATGAGCTGCGTGTTCGCGTCGATCGCGTTTGTCTGGATTGGCATGTTCATTGACAGGCGATATATGTTTCCTTTTGTGGTTGCTCTTGCTGTAAAGTCTTTGAGAGATGATTGTTTAGATTTTGTTGAGATTGGGGTTGATTGCGAAGTCTGTGGTTGGGGGTAGACTTGCTTGCCTTATGCTTCTTCTTAGAGTTTTTCTTTGCTGGTTTTGGAACTTCAGGAGCATTTTGGCTTGTTTCTTCTACCTCGTCAAAATTTAACAATGCCTTGACTTTATTAAGCAGATCAGGAGACTAACTTGTGTTGTACAGACAGTGATCAATTAGTTCTTGGGCAAGCGCCGAGGCCTGAGCAGCTCTTTCGGTGGTTGGAGTTGTCGTGGCTTGATGTTGATCAACATAGGTGTCAGGTTTCTGCACAAGATTTGTCAATTTGACAGGAGTCTGAGGTTGAGCTTCTTTTATGGTGACACACTTGATGCAAGTCTATATATTCCTTTCATTCCCGCGGGAATCATAAAATGGCGCTGTTGCTTTTTTTCATTTATGCAAACGGGACCTGTTTAGCTACGGGACCCAAAAGTAATAGATTCCCTGCTGATTATGTCAAACGTATGATTTACAGTTCAAGCTTCAGTGATTGCCTAATCGCACGTAGATGATCGTTCTAGATGGCGCTATGTTTGGTTGCTCGCGCAGATCGAGAGTTTAACAGACTCCCAGTCGACGCCTGTTACCCATTCATCCTCATACCTGACATGTTCAGATAGCACACAGTGGACGATACAAATCAATCACATCCCAAAACGAAACCATTTCTAATGCAACTTTGTCGTTGTTAGTCGGGTTATTGAAATAATCATACCTTTAAAAGTATCATTTCGGGTTTTCTTATGAATGCGGTATCAAGATACGAAGAAGAAATGTGCTCATTAAATGTGTATCTCATGTTTTTGGTACCGAATATTGGTTTTGTGTTAGTTTTGTGTACCTACAGTGACTTTACGACGATTGAATCATGCTCTCTATATACAACAAAACTGTATTTTAAGTGCCTTTATTTGTGCAATATTTATTTAAATCAGCCAAATACATTAACGTGGCAGCAGTAAATACAACTGGTCATTAGTGAACTTACTGACATTATGATAACATCATTACAACAGGGTAACCATAAAACGGAAAACAGCGTTGATTATGAGTAAGAATGTCGCCCTCTAGTGTTGATATTAATCAAGTGGTGTTTATAAGGATGATAATACATATTCAAGGTGAGAAAAGGGGAGAAAGGAAAGAAAGATTTTAGCTGTAACAACGTCCATCATATGTAACCTAGTCTCCCCTCTATTTTGAGTAAATATCACAATTGACCAATTGTGTTTTTTACACAATTTAGACGGAATATCCGTTCAGCTAGTGGTGTCAAAATTACACTAAATATTGTGTCAAATACACAATTGGTCAATTGCGATATTTAAACAAAATAAAGGGGAGACTGCGTTGATCATGCAGACGATGGTGGTCACGAATCGCCGTAAATTTTGAAACTCCGTTGGTTTCAATGTAAAAATGGATTTTTGATTATGACCCCAAGAAAATTCATTACACGTTGGAACTTAATTAAATCATCCTAAAACTTCTTGAGTTAGTTTTATAACTAACTCCAGTGTCCGTATAATTGTAATTATAATTTATTGAATTTAATCCGTCGTTAACCGTTTGTCCCATTCGCTTGATCACGTACGCATAATTCAACCTTCGTGAACGAGCCCGTGTCAGGCATCGCCTGGTATGATGCTAACGTTCTACATACCCCCTCTATCACCAACAAAGTGCACCTGCTCAACAAAGACAACCGACTGCCTATATTATGATGTGTCAAGCAGTGAATAACTTTAACCTCAATAAGAATGGAACCGGAGATCATGTTAGATTTGTTGAATATACTATCCACTTTTAGTAATGAATGTTAGACATGTGTTATTGTTATTTTATACAGATAGATTATTGCTTTTAGATCGGAAACGCGTTAATAATTGTTTTTAATTCGTCCGCCTAGAAATGTTGATAAACCCTAAATACAATAGGACTATCTATATCTTTTCCAGGTGACGTGAATAAGCGGGTCTTTATAAACTGTTCGTGTTTTATACTGAGAGCATTCTTATCTTCGGCCATGTCAGTTGCAGCTCATTCTGTGTGAGTCTGGGAGCTAAGACACACAGTAATGGGGGACCTTCAAATATCCTACAACAACGGCACTCGAGTTGGTTGTCTTGGACTTGGAAACCCACAAAAGTAATATACCCATACAAAGTTATTTAATAGTGTTATATACATGACATTGTTTTGAACCAATCAGTTAAAATACGTGAAGTGATATTGCACTCTGCGTGAGGAGTATTGTACCTACGCGCACTACGCAATTACATTTGATTGGTTCCTCGGTCACGTAGCAGCATGGTTTCAACGAATGTTGCCGGGGATGTCATTAATTTTGGTAATAAATGCTTTTTATTCCCTTAATTTGAAGAGAGGAATAAGATTGAACAGACAGTAAATAATGATAAGGGGTGACGTCAAAACTCAACCACCGGCTGACCGGCGGTTCAGTGCGGTTGGACCGCTATGCATTGCTTAGAACAATAGAAACCGGTTCCAACCGCACAGAACCGGGAGGAACCGGGCGGAACCGGAGATCAACTGGCGGTTGAGTTTTGAAGTCATCCCTAAGTTGCCGTGTATGAATCAATTCAATACATGTATGTTTTGTTATACGACGTGTGAACACAGTGTCACGAGTATATTGGATTCGTTAGCTTAAATCTGGTAAAATTTGCTCCGAATAGAAAGCAGCAAGTGTTATGTAGTGATTTGTCTGTTACAACCTTCTATTTTTGTCAGTCCCGACCCCTTTTCCGAAAAGTAAGGCCATTGGGATCCCACAAAATGGATATGTGCTGTGTTAGATTGACATCCAGTGCTGCGGGTATCATGCGGTCAAAAATATGTTGAAGAACTTGTGTTTTGACGTGTTTTGTTGACTTGCAATGTATTGTGGGATCATTCCTTAGCCTGCTCTGGGTCGAATTCTGTTTGAGCCAAATCAGCCAATCATAACCACTCTTCAGCAGATGTGAGAGTTATATTCTGGTGACCATGGAAACACATAGTTGAATGTATAGTTGGACTTATAGTTAATATGATGTTTATGATATTAACCTTTTTATTTTTGGACGAAAAGTAACGAAACGATTGATCAAACTATTTAATGAAATAAGAGGCATAAAGCAGTATGCATTTGTGAAAATAAAAACTGTGTCAGTGATCAGTCAGCCAATACAAGCTAGGTGACTCTACTGTATGACATGTTTCACAGTAAAGTGCACATTGAGTGTCCAATAACTTTAAGTTTGGATTTTTTTTTATCAGAGATATAAAATAAACATTTAGTAATTTGATATTCAAATGCATGTAATTACTTCATAGAAAATGGTGTTTTGCATGTTGAAAATTATTAGTAAAAGTGTTTCTAGACCAAAATGTTCTGCTAATGTTATGGTTTTATTGGACGTCGTATATGGTTCCGATAGGATCCTATTGCGTCATGTAACTAGCTCAAGCCACAAATCGCGTAAGCCGAGAACCGCGCAATCTAGTTTCTCAAAAAAATATCAACGCACCTGTTCAAATGTTCACGCATAAACATCAGCGCGCGGCATTTTCCTACATTTCTATCACACGCATTTATAAACCTAGACATCGGCAGCATTTAAACCCTCGCCTTAAGGGGGTGTGGACTCTCAGGTACAGCCTCCGTAAAACTGCCGTAATGAATCCAACCATGATAATGAAATTGAAATTGACCATTTTGGGGAAAATTATAAAAAACACGTTTTTTGACCCATTTTAGGTTTGGAAAAGATAACTCAAATATATTTTGTTAAATTTTGTCAGACTAGTTGTATTATAATCCTGATAACATTCCCCTAGAGCGTTGTTTTTGTTTTTTGAATATCTTATTTATTTTTGAGTTATAGACCAAAAAGTGCCAAAAAATGGCGGTAAAAAATCACTTTTTTTGGCACTTTTTGATTCATTTAAAGAAAGTGCACTGCACTTTCCTTTAATATCGGCTCTTTTGGCTGGCGATAGAGTGACTGTCATATTACAAGGAATTATCACAAATCCTAAATAGGATATCTGTTGTGTTGGCTTGAATATTGACTTTTTTGGGTGAATGATGAACCCCAACTCTGACAACACTGTTGCCGTGAACTGTACAGCTTTTTCTGCCTCCGATTCATTGGGTGCTATTATTAGTTCAGTTTATTTTCCACAAATGAGATACATAATAATGACAATACAATTAATATACTATGGTAGGTTGACCAAATCAGAGCAGAGCTCGGGAAGTACTGGCCACCTAAAATAAAATCATTAGCTATAATGCAAAGAACTCGAGTGTATGTTGGCAACGGCATGAACAAAATTACAATAACAGATCAGTAACGATTTTAGTGTACATTTGTGAATAATGATTATGTAAGACATCAAGGCGATAGAATACGGATTTATATATATATTAGTGTATCGTCAATGTGTCCAATGACACAATAACCTAGACTTTATTCAAAGGGTGCTTTTAATATTTTGGTAAACAATCTAGGTGCAGATGATAGTCCATTTGGTAAGGCTCTATATTGATACAATTTACCATTCCAAGCAAATTTGAGGTATTTTCTATGCTCTTTGGCAATGGGTACCGAATAGTATGCATCTTTGAGGTCGATTGATGTCATGTAACAATTGGGTGATACAAGTTTTTGTGCCACCTCGAATGTGTCCATCTTAAAGTGATAGTATCTCAAAGATTGGTTCAATGTAGTATGTAGATAGATCTAGTATCATTCTCCGGCCCCCATTTTGTTTTGGGCACGAAAATATATTTGTCCAAAAATCACCTTTTTCTGGTATTGTTGGTTCAGAAAATACCTGTTTTTTGAAGAAATGACATAATTTCGTCATCAATTTCCCTTGTTTCAATTTCTTATAATCTGTAAGGGTGTGGTTTCACGGGTCAAACTCGCTAGTCATAAGAGTCGCTAGTCATAAGGGTCACTAGTCATAAGGGTCGCTAGTCATAAACCCTAACCCTAACTCTAACCCTAACCCTAACCGTAATCCTACCCTAACCCTAACCCTAACCCTAACCATATCCTACCCCAACCCTAAACCTAACCCTAACCCTAAACCTAACCCTAAACTTAACCCTGAACCTTCCCTAACTCTACCCTAAACCTAAACCCAACCCTAAGATTTATGACTAGCGCACTCGTGGTATAGGAAAATACACGTTATGACTAGCGACCCTTATGATTAGCGGGTAGATCCCGGTTTCACCACCTGAATTGGTGGAATATCATCTATAAATTGTAACCTGTATCCTTGAACAGCCTCAATGATTGATGGATCGGTTGTATATTTATACCATTCTTTAATACATGACTTCAATCGACCCCCAATCACATATGTTCTATTATCTGAGCAAATCTCACCTAACATGCAGTTTTACTGACTGGGTCTTGTCACAGTAGCGTATCTCCCGGGGGTCAGGGCAGAGTTCCCCCCATATGGCTTTGACCGGGAAGGCCAGCTCAAACTACGGGGCTAAAAAAATCGAAGAGAAGGGAAGAAGAGAGGGAAGAGATGAAGAGAAAAGGGGAAAGGAAAGGGAAAGAAAGGAAAGAGAGGAATAGAAAGAGAGAAGAAAAAGGTATAAAAATTGCTAATTTTCTCGCGCTATGCGCGCATGTCGAGGAATATCATTATAGAAGCCCGTTTGAATGTACCTTAATAATGGCCAGATTCGTGCAGATATGTTGTTAAAATTTCGCGCGCTGCGCGCGCATCAACTTTAGGATGAAACGTCATTCGCTGGAATAAACAACGCAGCTGCGCAATTTGTTTACTTAATAGGGTCGAACTGGTGTTCACCGGGGAAAATACCTTTCCCCCGCCTGAAAAAGACCCCAGATACGTCACTGTTGATGAGGCTTTCCCTCGGTCTCGGCCGCGTTGAAAGCTGCTCCCCTTGTATTGGCGCTGCTGCTGTGGGTAGGCCTGGTAGTTCTGACCTCCCCTGTTCCCTAAAAAAGACCGATTTTGGCCTCTTCTTGGACTATAGGGTATGTACGGTTGGAATCTTTGACCTCTATAATCAGGCCCTGGTCCATATATAGTTCTTCTTCCATGGTTTTGTGCATGCCATGACAGCTTCCTTATCTTCAGAAATGTCCTTGACATATTTTTGCAGGTCATCTCCGAAGAGAGAGTCTCCCATAGAGTCTATGCCTGTTGGTTTTTTGCACAAATTGAGTTCGGGTTTAATGTGATCCTTTCTCGCTACATTCAACTCATAATTACCGCTGCACATTAACGCCATGGCCTGTTCTTCCTCTGATGAGGGTGTGCCATCAATAGAATGCACAAATGCACACAATCCTCTATTCAGCGACGCTTGCACTCTTATGGAGTCTCACATCTAATGATTTTGTCTTAGGCGACAATGTTTCCCAAATGGGTGGATTGACCTTTGGCGTTTTAAGTCTTGGCAGATTTGATGGCGTTAAGTATATTGCCAAGCAATCAGCCATCTTGGAATCTTATAGCTTCCTGGATAGCATGTCATCGAGCTCTTTAGCCATGGTCTCATCCACAGGAGGACCTACTTCCTCCACATCTACAAATTTACTAGCAAATCCTAGGGTTATTGCCTTTTTGGGAGCTATCTCTATGGACGATGCATCTTTGGCATTTAGTGTCCGGTTTATCAGGAGGTAACAAGTGACTAACTGAAATGTTATCACTATCTGCAGGCTCACTTGCCTGCTCGTCATTTAGATGATCATCACTATTAGCCTGATCACCATACTGGTTATTATAGTACCCACAACCTTCATATTGTCCACTTGTACCCTCACCATCATTGTCATAGGGGCATCCCTTGATGATAGTCTGTTTTTTCTAGCTTTACTAGTCTAGCATCCATTTCTTGTCTCTGTTCTCGGTTATCCCGATGCATTTGCATCAACAACTTTTCAATGCCATCTAGTCTACTATTTTTCACTACTTTCTTGCCTTTGGCTTTAGTTTTAGTAGGCTTGTTGGAAGATTGACCTTGAGCCTGACTGGCCTCGGTATTAGTATAACTATTATCATTATTAGTCTTAGACGACTTTTTAGGATCACTTTTTCCGCTTTTGACTGACATAATGACCTCATCTTTCTTATTATTGGCCTTATTATTATCTTCAGTATTAATGGCTGTCGATTGCGTCGACGCCTCACTACATACATTCATCGTAATTGCAGAATTCAGCGATGCCAAATTCGGAAATATACAGCTACCAAAGTATCGTGATTTTTTTCACCAAAGCGGAAATTATTGTCCACAATTGGACCCCCAAAAGATGGGTTAATACAATTTTACGTCAAAAAACAGTGTTTTTGGATAATAATAATCAATAGCAACTTAAAAGATGCTATTGATTTCGAAAAATAACTCAACCACCGGATTAACACAAAAATTAATTGTTCTCCCCTCAGTATGGGGGTAGTTAACTTTTATTGAAATACACCCGCGACCAACGCTTCGGGATCAATATAGTGCAGTATGTTACGGTTTGGATTGTGACATTTTAGATACAACTCTTTAAACTGGCGCCAGGCACTATTTGGGACATACCTTGACATAGCTTGACTGGTCTTCCATTTACGGTGCTTCAAAGAATCGAGCAGGTGTTCTTCCTTATCCTATCATCGGCTGATTTGTATCATGGAATATATGTTACCCCTTTGAAATTGTGTATTTCGTTTGATTGAGGGGCTATAGGAATTTGTATAGATTATTATTATTATGCTATAATTGTGCATGATATATGACAACATAATAGAGTTACCATGGGATAGATGCATTTACAGAGGAATGACGATACTGGTGTTTGTCACATTTGGCATTATTTGTGTTAGCAGATTATCAACTTAAAAATACTATAACTCTTGAAGTATATGACATAAATAATTGATATTCTCAAACAATGTGTATTAATGTATATCCTATCCAAATATATTTCGGAATAATTTCACATATGAATCTGTATTGGTTCAAGAGAAATTTAAAGAAAACGCCGTTTCCGCGAAATTCATTTTAAAAAGATAGGTTATTGTTTCATCAAAGAGTTCACTAAATTCATAAAAAACAGTCAAAATGGATACTAGGTGGTACTAAATTTTGTTTGCTATAATATGAGTGTATACTTGTCGATAATGGCGTTTAGGATACTATAATACACAAAACTGAAGGGGATATTATACGAACGGCAATTTTGCCGTTTTCACGAAAATGACGTCATCGCAGGGTCAAAAATATGTGCACCTCTTCCTAAATGTTGAGATACAGCTGAAATAGAAAAACGTGCCGATTTGTAGACCTCTATCATACGAACCTCATTTTGAGCAGCTTGGTGCTAAGCATAGATGAAAGGAACCGACAATTTGGAACCCGGTAGTATATATTTAACGGAATAAATCGTATTGGAAACTGGAAACCAATGCTTAGCACCATGCTGCCGGAAACTGGATTCAACACAAATGTCACGATAAGGTCTAACATAGAGCGTGTTTCTACTGGGGAAAAAAACCCGCTAATAAACGCTAAGTGTGCCCAGTAGAAACAGGCAGAACCTGGCAATAATCGGTATTTTTGGTAATCTCAAAAACCTTCACAAACCAGGTTTGGAATCGGCAATAATCGGCAATAAACCCAATAGAAACAGAAAGGCGATTAATCTTAGCGGTCTGCGCCGTGAACCGTGTCCCGCTGGTTTATACACATTGTGAAGCAATCTTTTTCAGGTGCGGGGGCATTGTCAAATGTCAAATGTCGTGGCCCCCCATCGACTAGGATCGATAAACTTAGCGGTAACTTTTCGCGAGTAGAAACAGGGGAATAAAAACTTACCCATTAAAACTTAGCGTTTATTAGCGTTTACTTTTTGCAGTGCCCCAGTAGAAACACGCGCATATACCGTACCATTCTTCACTATTAGAGTGTATGAATGACATTTGTGTTGCTCCCGGTTGTTTTTTCTCTAAAATCCCTTTGAATCAAGCTTACACCAATTCAATTAGCTGTAATAACGAGTTTCGCCATTCACCAATTTAAGTTGCAGTAATACAAAAAATCATAAATGGACCATTTGTTTGGCAAATCCTCATGGATTGCTCACACCAACAAAAAGTAAACAGACAACAAACGCAGTTTTTTCTTCTTTTCACGGTGCTTGTTTCTTTACTTACATGCACAATTGTCCAACTTACAGTGACTTTACATGAATATCGACTTTCAACACGTAAATTACAAATATGAAATTACACTAATAATGCTAAACATACACAATTGACGTTATTACAAATATGAAATTACATTAATAATGCTAAACATGCAGAATTGACTTGATTGTTTTCCTTCTTCTCCAAGCAAGAGTTTTATTCAGTAACTTTTCTTTACAGCATATTATACATTCTTATAAATCCAAATACTCAACATTCTCAATATAGGAGTTATAGTATGACTATTGTTGTTAATTTGTTTCAAAATATAATCATCCAAATAGATGTACATATATCTTTACTGGCCAGCCTAGAAAAATAACTACGTGATCATAATATAAACATTGACATGAGAAACAAACCCTAATGTTATGAGAAAGTTTCTGGACCAGCAAAAGAAACTGTGTCCGGTTTTGGTCAGTAAAATATCTATGATTACCTATTATGTTAAAATAAGCACATTGCAGGAAAGATGTTACATGTTTAGATAGACCTAATCAGTACTGATATTCATTCTTACAAACGTATATGATGATGAGATTTAGAAACGGCTAAATCCAAATATAATACAGAATGATGATATTTTTCTTTTACATTCAAGCGAATACACAATTCCAGTTGTCCCATTTGTTATCATATTGATCAAGTGTATTTGTGCTTTTTGCTGCAGATTTCTCAGCGTTAAGATGAACAATTAGTTCATACTGTAAAGCTATTAAATCTGGTTTTTTTTTTGTACTCTCGCCCTATATATATATGAAATTTGGCTAACAACAATAAAAGATCAAGCGCATCATCATTCTGTGTGCCTAAAATAACCATTTTAGGTTTTATATCAATATTTCTTTAAATAGAGGTGTGGCTAGTTTTCATCTAATATATATAGTTGGATTTGTTTCCAAAAATGTGCAACAAAATCACATTGGTACAGTAGGTGAAAAACGGTTTTCGTTTTGGAGTTGCAAAAACTGCAATGATCACTGTCTTTTATTTTCATTTTATAAAGCAAATTGTTTGTTCTCAGTATGTTGTTTAGTATTCTGTACTGAAACCAATGGAGTTTGGCATCATTTGTAATTTGCATAGGTCGGTGACATATTTGATGCCAATCCTTTAGTGTGATTGTGGCATTTAGTTCCTTTTGCCATTTCATTGGACTGCTACAAGATATGTCTTAATACTTTTTAGCAACAGTCTATAGAACGATTTACAACCTAAGAGCAGATCAAACACCATTGGTTTACAATGTTCCAATACTTTTGTTCCACCTATACCAGTTAAATTGCTGATTTCTTAATTGTGTCTGACAGATCAATGTCCTAATGTTTCAGGATTTTGAAGGAAGGCGTCTAGTCTATCCAATAAGTTTGATAATACTTCCCTTGGACTTGTATCAAAAATTATTTGATTAAGCATCTTGACTTGTATTAAAATTGTAATTAAGTTGCCAATATCATATGTATCAATGTTCGGTAATTAATGAAATGTTACAAGATTTGAATAAACCTCTTGTGAATGAGCCTCCGAGCCATATATGTGTATTATACACGGCCATTCACTTTTGATAGAGTTCACAATATCATAATACTCAATTATAATTGCACATACATATTTGTTACAGAATTCAGTGAATGATAAAAAGTTACCATCACTTTTCAATAAATCATTTATAAACTTTACGCCTTTAACATACCAATGCTTATATCTTACAGATTGATTCCCGACCATTATTTTATCATTCCACAATAAGTATTTTTAAAATGAAAAAGGTTTATTTTAGCTTATCTCAGCTTTCAGATAATATTCGAATATTATCTCCCCCTTTGAAAAAATGGGAAAATACTCCCGATGAGATATCTCAAAAACTAATTGCACTGAAAATTTGCACACAGGCTGATGACTACAACAGCTTTAATTAGTGTGCCACTCGGGAAATTTTGACCGAGCAACGGGAGCCATTCCCATTAAAAAATACCAAATTTCACTGGTTTCCATGGAAACCATGCACATTTTTTTTTTGAATTCATAGAAATATGCATATATAGCATCATGCTACCAGGTTTCAGAGTCACACATGCAAAAACGAGTGCTTTAGAGCTCATTTTGTGGCTCATTTTGTAATTTTTCACTATTGGTCGTCACGGTAACCCGAAAAGTGACGTCACACATTTTAAGCGAACCGACCTGAATCGACAATTTGTGGACTCGACCCGACGCTGAAAATATCGTTTCAATTGCTCCATTCGTTCTCAAGATATTGCGCTTAGAAGGTTTTGGCCCTGTTGTATCGGCTTGCTGATAGTCTGCTATAGGCTTACTTGTGACAATTTTTGTGGTACCGTAATGTTCGCGCTTACAGTTCACCATGACATTGGTGCACAAATAATCATACTCAATCTTATTTTCTTGGAGCGTGCACGTCTACCTGTGGGAGCACAGATTACCAAACACACAACTCAATGTAAATTTTGCCCAAAGAGCACAGAATGAAGTGTGCGAAAATTAAAGATCATTGAAAATTATTATTTTATTACTCGACCCGACGCTGAAAATCTCGTTGCAATCGCTCAATTCGTTCCAAAGATATTGCCCCGACAAGGTTTTGGCTCATCTGGGCTGGCTGATAGTGATAGTCTGCTAGTACAACAAATCATACTTAGTGTTATTTGTCATCAGTTGGTATTATTCATCATAGGGTATTTTGCATGTTTCACTATCTGTCCCCATATTTTAAAAAAAACCACACCAACGTATGGGTTTTCTGTACTAATAGTCTGCTATAGGCACTGTACAGTATTTTAGGCAGATTAGATAGGCTTACTAATTACTTGCTTATTTTACTTCCAAATCCAAGAGATGGTTTATAGGCTCATTGCATTCCGAACTGTACGTGTCGTATGTGATACATTACCATTCAGACTCAAAGTAAAAGAGATGATATTATATGATTGATTGAATCAGAGCGGGAATCGGTGATGCTATTTAACAGTTACACCTCCATGACCTCCCTGATTGAATCAATGGATAAAGCTTATTATAAATGTCTTTCAATAATAATAGGTTACTGTACCTAACTCTCGCATTCTATCGAAATCTTCATTCCATTTCTGTAAAAGTATGACACTAATAGTAGGCACTAGTAGGCCTATGTATCACAAAATGTTGTCAAATTCTAGACAAAACCATAATTATATGGGCACAAATAGTGCGATCTCGCGCCGGGTTTGTTTCTGTTTGCTATTCAATACTAAATACAGCCTGTGAGCATGACTCAAGGGACTAAATGCATTATTCCTTCCTTACCTCCCTTTGACATACCGCAGTCCCCTAAATCGCTCTAAATCCATGTAGCTTGTGATTTGATCAATAACATGTTTATATTTTGTCATCTTTTTATAAATTTGCATAACTGAAAATCAACCCAAAATTGCCGTCAATATTTTTAGATAACCAACAAAAGTTGGTATATTATTCGGCTCTCATTTGCGCATGCACTGTATGTAAATTGGTCGGTAACATAATAATGTAGCAAAAATTGATGTGTTTTCCTTCTTTAACATTGAAGAAGAGAATCCATAAAACCCAAATGTGATCAAAACATTTAAAAATTGCTGCCAATTTCGCTCAATTTTGCTCATATCATTCCATCAAATAGGAACTATTATCGTACTCAAGTGTTGCACACAACGGTAGTGTTTCGCTTCCACAACTTCCACATACATGGGGGCATGGAAAAAAAGTATCGCACCACTTGTTGAAAAGTGCAAATGTGGCCTCGAATTTTGCCACCATGGTGTGATATTAGGGATCATTTGTTTGCGTAAGCTGTCCAACAAAATGTTATGCAATAAAAGGGCCACATTTTAGTTCGTGATGTAATCGATGTAATGTTTTTCAAGGCCAAATGGGAAATGCATAAAACAAGTTTGGGTAAAACGCGATATTGAGAGGCCCAATGATTAATCTCTATAGTTGTAATCCTTGGTAACACATTCAAGTCTTCCAAGGTCAAAGGTTATCTGGGATCAAATTTCAAAAGTTGCCCGATTGTCCTCAAACATGAAAAAACTCCCTTTTTCGTACGCCCAACGGTTATGGGGTCAAAGGTCAAAATAGGTCAAATTTTAAATAAGTTCAAATGACAAAAACAATATTGCAGAAGTGTTGACCTAGGTCAAATAAATTTAAAAAAATCAACGGTGACCTCATCGTATATGCTGAATTTATGAGCAAAAAAAAAATGGCATGTTTGTACTAATTCACTGCATTGTAGCCTATAACGTCTAAATGAAACATTTCTTGCGCCAATAATACAGATCTAATATAATAACTATTTTAAGTTTTTAAAGTCTATTCAATATCGAGTTATACCCAAACTTGTTTCATGCATGTTTTTGGACAAAAGCATGCATTTTCCCCTTGGCCTTGAAAAACATCACATCGATTACGTCACAAACTAAAATGTGGCCCTTTTATTGCATAACATTTTGTTGGACAGCTTACGCAAACAAATGATCCTTAATATCACACAATGGTGGCAAAATTCGAGGCCACATTTGCACTTTTCAACAACAAAAAAGTGGTGCGATACTTTTTTTCCATGTGTATAATTCTTCCATTGAAATACACGCATTGTTGCCATTGTTGGCATAATGAATGTGCATTTCTTACCCTTAGTTACAACAATATTTGGAGTATTTTTGCACATGAATATTTTATATGAATTTTGCGGTCTATGTGCCTAAACAGTGCCACCATAATTTTCAAAGAATATGCCTATCTGCTATTATTCAGGTCTTAGATCAGGCCAAGTAAAATAAATAACATGTTGATCATCCGTTCTTTTTTTTTTAATGTTGAGGGAGGCCCTTATATTTGTTATTATGTTATTTTTGTTACTATTCATTTATGTGTGAAATTCCAATTCCTGAAGCTTTTGGCCTCATATTGTGAAAACAAAGAGGCCCTTATTAGTTCATGTTCTTTCCTAACTTTCCTACCCCTAGGCTGGAACAATAGTGTGTAATGTGTTTATAAATACTACTGAAACACTTCTATACATCTCTTTTATGACAACAGTATATGAATTAATGTTATAAAGCTAATATAAGATAGTAACAAAAATATTTCAAATTCACCAAAAATCAGTGATGGCGAGGACAATCAACATTATTTTAGGCTACTTGGCCTTATATGAGACCCTATTTTCTTGTTGTAGAACCACAATATTTGAAGTTGGGATTACCGTAATGAATTTAGTTTGACAAAATTATGATGGTTTTCGAGGATTGTTTTCAACTAAAATTGGTTTGCCTCTCGAAAAATGCAACTGTTTAATCATAATCTCAATCATAATTTCAATACTAGGCTTGATAGTTGTTGTTCTCTGTGAGTACCAACAAGCCGTATGAAACCAACGATCCACAAGTTTTACTTAGCTTTGAAGACTCTTTCAAACGTATTTGATATAGGCCTACGGTAATTTTGCTACATGCTTTGTTGAGAAGATGTAGACTAGAGTGTTGTAATTGTAAGAACCCCAAAACATGTGTATTTTATTTTATTGCCGGGAGCACTCATGTATAAAAGTTGTAATCATTTGTATACCCTTAACGCTGAGAAGGAGACCCTTAACAAGGATTGCTCGACGAATCATCTCAGTCATAGCAAAGGATATATAGGTCCTTTAAGAGAGTTTAGACTAAAGGGAATTTTGTTAATACATACGTTTAAAGTCGAAAGAAAACAATGAGGTTTATTCCGTTTTTTTGTTCGTTAGGGCGAAATCTATATGTTTAAAATGACATTAAGGCGATATTCTTTTGAAAAGAATTTTGCCTTATTCCTATTAACATCATAATGATAAAAAGTAAGAGTGTGATTCAATTTGTAGGGATATTTGTCTCATTAGACCTGACCATTTTGGGCTTTTTTACAATGATAACACTAGATATCGGTTCAAGCAAAGCAACCCTTACCGCGGATTCACGTTGAAAAAGACACCTTTATTCTCCGTCTGATTGTCCGTGAGATTTTGTTGACATGTTAATAGTGGAGTATTTGTTCTCTTTGAGTACCTTTCTTGTTATTATTATTATTAGTGTTATTATTATTATTATTATTATTAGACTAAACGCGCGTTTAGTACGAGAATACGGCTCGATATGTTTATAAGACAAACTATATTTGTCATAATTATTACATTATCGAAAAAAGGGCGCGGCTTATGACGTCATAAAAGGTGACCAAAGGTACCATTTTGGCACCCGGTGGATTCTGAATCTAGACATACTCATCTATCATATTCAGCCATAAAATTGTATTTGTACCCTAATTCACGGTCATGTCATAACTTTGAAGATATCCACTTGACTACCTGTGCAATTCCTACACTGCAAAAATGTTGAGTACAATTTTACTCAACATTTAACTCAACGTTGAGTAACTATGTAACAGTTGATTAAAATATGCCCAATACCGTTGGCTAAAATGGTTTATCAACAGTTGTGCAATCATTATTACTCAACAGTTGCACAATTTTAATTACACAACAGTTTGGTACTATTAGTTAATACCAACTGTTGCTAAATTTGTGAATTGTTTTCATTATATATTGAGCATTTTTGTATAGCAACTGTTGCTTAATTGATCAAATGTACCCATATGTTGGGTGTTTTAATGCCAATTGTTGCATATTTGTGACATGTTTTTATTATATATTGAGCATTTTTGTATAGCAACTGTTGCTTAATTTATCAAATGCGTATTAATGCCAATCGTAGCTTATTTTTTGTGACATGACGAAATAAGCTTATTCCCATGGACGACAACAAATATTTAGACCGATCTATCACATCATCTTCTTGACAGACCAAGCTTGAAACATTCAAAACCGGACTCACAAAACGCCTGTTAGATGTCACAAACTCTGATGTTGATGCGGATTCACCGTTTTATTTACCAGACTATCATTTATCCAGATCCAGAGATCTCAGCTCGTGCACAAGACGAAATGGGCTTTTTTGGACAACAGTTGCCTACAATTCACATGTGCGTAACTTGCATCAGCTGTTGCGTGATTTTCCTCAATGCTCATGCAACAGTTGCTGAAGTGGAATCGGGGATTTAAGCAACAGTTGATCAATAAAAACTACATGAGTAAATCTTAACATAAGTTCCGAGATTGCCTGAGACAAATGCTCAACAGTTGCCCAATTGAAACAATTAACGCATTATTTTAGCAACAGAATGAGTTTTAACCGGGGGTTTCCCCAACTTGTTACTAAATTGTTTTGCTCAACGTTGGGTAGTTTTACTTTCATACAACACCTAGATTTCTACATATGTTGAATCAAATGTAATCAACCATTTACCCAACAGAGTATCAAACGCAATAAAGCAACGTGTTTGGCTTAACATGTTAGCAGTGTACTGAACTACTACACTCTAGAAATGCAAATACTGTGACGTGTTTTACCGAAACTAGACACAATTAGGCAAGATACAAAATAGAGTTAGTAATTGATTATTAAATTAGAGATCTTCAGCTTTACAATGGTACTTTTTTAATCTGACTTTACAAAGCGGAGTTAAATCATTTTCAAGTTCGTCTTTATGAAAGCTCCAAACTGAGAGATCGCCCTTTAAAGATGTACTGACAATGTACTTACAATGTACTTACAATGTACTTACAATGTACTTACAATGTGCTTACAATGTACTTACAATGTACTTACAATGTGCTTACAATGTACTTACAATTTACTTACAATGTACTTACAATGTACTTACAATGTGCTTACAATGTACTTACAATGTACTTACAATGTACTTACAATGTACTTACAATGACTTACAATGACCTTACAATGTACTTACAATGTACTTACAATGTACTTACAATGTACTTACAATGTACTTACAATGTACTTACAATGTACTTACAATGTACTTACAATGTACTTACAATGTACTTACAATGTACTTACAATGTACTTACAATGTACATGTACTTACAATGTACATGTACTTACAATGTACATGTACTTACAATGTACATGTACTTACAATGTACATGTACTTACAATGTACATGTACTTACAATGTACATGTACTTACAATGTACTTACAATGTACTTACAATGTACTTACAATGTACTTACAATGTACTTTTATTTTCTAATCTGAAACTTTCACAATAATGTTATAAACACTAAATTATTTACAAGAAACTCATATTCCCCAAAATCACCCCAGTTATGTTTTGGGCAATTTCTCAGTTTGGAGCTCTGCCCAATTCCGTCTAGTTTCGGTAGAACACGTCACATATCATCAAAGAACGTCACTGTCCGATTTATTTGGCTATTGGAGGAACAAAAAGTGTACAATTTAAACGTTTCAGTAATATTATCAATTGCTTTGTTCTAGCATTTTTTTTCACATTTTTTATACATCCAAAATTATAACATTTTTCTAAAATATACCGAATATTATTAACACTAGAACGTTATTTTATTAACAAATCACGTATAAATTATATTCAGTTTGACCTAGGCCTAAGATTTTGGGGAAATTATATTTTGATCATTTTTCGAAAGACTATAGGGGTGACCTTTTGAGTTCCTTGAATACAAACACACCGAAAGCTTTGAACAATCAGTTTGCCGACCAAACGCCACCTGTGGGGTATGTTTGTTCGCGGGACCGTTGGAACAGGTGAATCAATAGCGTTGTGGAATCGTGATTATACGTTATATGGTATAATAGGAATAGTATCATGATGAGTTTGCACTCGCTCATTGCGATCCAGTTAAAAGACATAGTGTGTTAAGCTACAGTAATCGGACCGATTGATAGTTGTGGCAGAGTATGATTTGCGTATAAAATGAACTACGCTTTATACAAACAACAACAAATGCATGGTTCAATGCACACATAAAGGTCAAATACCTGTTTCAATCCGTGTACAATTTGTATTCACCCTGTATGCCAACAATTCATTAACAGTGAAAAGTAAAAAGAAAGAGTCACTTCGTGACATCCATCTTTGTTTTATCAAATGTTTCGCTCAGATGCGAGATTAACATAGTGATGAAATTAATATGAATATAACCACACTAATCCTAATCGCAGTATCAAATTGTTTCTAAATGATACGTAGATGATATTTCGTATAATATCTGTGAACATCTGTGAACCGCATCAAGTAAGTTTAAGTGACTTAGAGTCAATTTAATATTCATATTATAGTAATCATTTTCGAAGTGCGGGTGCGTCAGTAAATGCTTGTATACATAGAAACGTTACCAGGTATTTATAACTGATTTAAATCTGGCTTGAATAATTATCATTTATTTTTTTATTTTTACGTATTTCATCTCGATAATCAGAAATGAATACGACCAAAGTGTAAAGAAAAGGATTAATGACTGAATTGATTGGTAAAATCAATGCGACGGTCCAGGCATAGATCACTGGGTCTACTGTGATAAGTCCTCCCTGAACGCATATGCATACGACCTCCAGAGGTACCCAACAGAGGAAATCCGTTACAACTATTGCAAACATTTTCATCGCCCTGCGTATTTCATCTTCCTGAGTTGAATTGCGCCCGGCTGATGACATTGTTTGTCTGATGGTATGAAATATATTTATGTAACAGATTGCGATCAGAATAAAACAAATCAGATTTACACCAATAAATACTACGATTGAAAAATATGTTGCAATCTTGTAATACGCAACCCCTGATGTCACAAAGTCGATCTTCTGAATTGTGCTTGATACAAATTGATAGAAAAACGGGTTCAAACTCCGACCTGTAGCATAGTGAGTTTGATACACATCAATCCCACGCACTGTTACTATTTCTATAGATCTATTTTCTATAAAAGACACGGGTCTTCTTATAATTGGTACACCGACACATACCTCAGACATTTCATAAATGTCCTGAAACATTCCTGAAAGTATCACTGGTGTTACGCTGAGTAGTATAGCAACGCACCAAATTATTGTCACGCATTTTCTAGCATTCTCTGGACCTAACCGACGCGAACTAAATGGATATTTCACTCCTTGAAACCTGTCAAAACTGATTACAGTTAGAAGCAGTACCGAAGCTTCACTAGATAAAAGTGAAAATATACCGGCTATTTTGCAAGTACTTCCTTGTCTCCATAGATCAGCATATGATGGAAAGAGTTCTTTATAATATGCATCAGCAAAAGCCAACAATATCATATAAATTCCCATTATAAAATCTGAAAGCGAGAGATTTAATATCAATAGAGATTGAACCGTACCTTGTTCTGTACTTAAACAGCGAATGCTAAAAACCATTCCGTTGAAAAGTATAATCATTACACCAAGCATCCACATGCAAACTCGCAATGCAATATCGTTAAGCATTCGTTCACATGTTAGATAAACTTGCCGGGGATGTTCTGCGATGCAATTAACAAACTCCTCCATAAAGCAGCACGTACCATATTCGTCCACCAATACGATGGTTGAATTTTGTAGACCGTCAAATGATTGCTTCGTTACGAGGTGTAGGCCATTGTGGCTAAAGTCTAGCACGTTTATACTGACATTTTGAAAGAGTTGGTCACCTAAATTTTCAATTTGGTTCTTTGATATGTTTATTACTTGGATATGGGTTAAACCATCAAGAACATGTTTTGATAAACTAGTTATCAAATTCAGCTGAATATTCAGAATTTTGAGTCCATACAAGCCATTAAAAGATTGTCCTGTAATTGTCTTTATTTGGTTATCAGTTAGGCAAAGGATTTCAAGAGCTCGTAGGGATTTGAACAATCCCGGATTAATTGTTTTCAAGAAATTGCTTGTCAAATCAATAATGATCAAATTGTCTAGATAGTTAAAAATACAAATTGGTAGATCAGAGATGTAGTTATGGTCCAAAGACAGTGATTTTAATAAAGTGAGATAATCAAAGACCGTGCCGTTAATTTGAGATATAAAATTGAAACTTAGTACAAGAATCTCCAACATTGATAACTCGCCAAATGAGTGTAAAGCTATCAAATGATTGTGTGATAGATTAACATTTTTCAAAGACTTATAGTGCTTAAATCCATACTCGGGCAAGGAACTTAGGTTATTGCTGCTTGCGTCCAATACTCTAATGAAGTCCGTTATATTGTCAGGCAACTCTGAAATCTGATTATCCCGTATGTACAGAAAATTCAAGCCACGTAATGGTCTTAATATTTCTCTTGGCAGCAAAGACAAGTCATTATTGGTTAGCGTTAGTATAAACAGGATTCCAAGGGAATGGAATATTTGTTTTGGCAGGGAAGACAATCTGTTGTGTTCAAGATATAACTCTTGGAGACCACCCAATCCACTAAGAGCCCCAGCTTCTAATTTGTAAATTTCGTTATGATCAAGAGAAAGGGCAATAAGTTTATGCAGGTGAACAAATGTGTTATTTTGTAATTCCCGCAATTGATTGTTATTTATAAGAAGAGCAACTAAATCTATTAGGCCATTAAATATTCCGATCGGCAAATATGATAAGAAGTTATTGTCAAGATAAAGATATCTTAATTCCGGATTTGAATCAAAGGTATCCGATGAGAGACTAGTTAATGAGTTGCTATTTAAAAATATTGTAACTAATTTTGGATTGGACTTCACCAACCCGATCGATAGCAACAACAAATTATTATCCGCTAAATTAAGATGATGAAGCTTGATCAATGTATCAAAGATCCCCAAAGGTAATACGGTTAATCTATTTATTTGTAGATGAAGATATTGGAGACTAACCATGTATTCAAACATACCAATTGGTAGCTCTGTTATGTGATTATTATCCAGGCGAAGTCGAAACACCATTCCTGTTGAGCTGAATATTTCACGTGGTAATGATGTTAGTTGATTGTTTTGAAGTTCAATCGTCTTTGTTTGATTAAGTGATGGAAAAACACTCCTTTCCAATGTTTTAATCTCGTTATGATCAAGCTTAAGGATAATGATATCATGCATTTTCTCCAGCAAACCGTCATGCAGTTCGCCCAATTTGTTGTAATTTAGATATAATACTTGTAATTGCCCTAAACTATCAAATACCCCCTTTTCCGCACTTGACAATGCATTGGAAGCAAGTCGTAAAGTTTCTAGCCGTTGAAGTCCTTTGAATACTCCATTGATCAAAATAACAATACAATTTTTATTTAAATCTAATAATTTCATCTGATTTAACTCTTGAAAACCGTTAACGGGCAACTCAATCAAGAGATTGTCATCCAAATACAATAACCGTAATGATGTCAATCCACCGAGTGAATCAACTAGTAATTTAGTGATGCTATTGCGAGCCAAGCATAATTTTTTCAATTTGCTTAAGGCATAGAAAGCGCCTGGTAGAATGTGATTGAGACGTAAAGAATCTAAATCTAAAATAGTATTTTTGGAATCATATATGATAAGAGCCTTTGATTTTGTCTTGTCTCCACATACAACTGTCCATTGTTTATAACCTAGACTACAAACGCATGCCGTCGGACACTTTATGTCATATATTACATCTGGACGATACCGGCTCAGCGTTCTAGCTTCTTTAACCATATCATATGTAATTATTTTGCATGTATTGTCAAATGGTGTCCCCTTCTCTTTAGCTGGGTGATGTGTTACACATGAGGGTGTATACGCATGTATAGCATGTACCTTTAGATGTGCCTTGATATTCCTCAAATGTAATCTGTACATTTTGAAGGGCAAGGAAATCATGCATGCATTATGGTTCATTGCAAATGATATATACCTGGCATGAGAGGTACTACAGTTGTCCAAGTTGGGGTTTGGATTTTCAGGGTTAGCATGGTCGGAATATTCTTCAACATACATGTAAGAAAACCTATTGATTTCAATATGTTTTTGAAGCGTAATTGATGTCGCATTACCTTCCGATAGAATGATTTCTATGCTGCAATATTTCCTTTCTTCATCCGTCATGTTATTCATTGTCCCAATGAGTAATGGATCTCTTGTAATATTGATTTGTTGAGAACTGCAAATATCCACGGTTGGAGTATTTGCGATACAGTAGTGCACCTGCTGCAACAAAATGACTAGCAAAATTGCAACTTGCAATATGAATCCCATAGTGATTTTATTATCTGTATTAATGGAAGTAATAGTAATCGACTAGGTTTAATAAATTTCAATCTAAATTTAAAAATGCCACTATTTTAAAGTCTGTATTAATTGTCTTGCACAGAAAAACACCCACATCGATTCATGTAAACAAGATCGTAACAAGAACATTATTTGTTCACATTCAAACAATTAAATAATGAAATGGTTATAGGCATTATTTCCTGTTCAAACTATTAACAATATACAAAATGATAAATTACAGGCTCGTACCGCTTTCTTGCTAAAAGGATTGTCTACAAATTGGTTTCTTCCGGAAATTCACCTTGAGGTAGTTTTGGGACAGTATGTTGTTTCTAAGCCAAGACCGCAGCGTCCATCGTCTTGAAGGTGCTGGCCAAATATCTGTAGAAAATTAACATGGAAAATTAGAGAAAACCACTTAGGGTAAGAACTCAAAATAACCAAAAATTCAGAATCAATCTATATTGTAGGCATTGATTCACAATAATTATAGTATATGTCCTAATTTCCAAATCAATGCAATTTAACATTTGAACGAGGCTAAAATACCATCGTCTGCGAGTATCTGGTTTTCTAAAATTTCCGTAAGATATAATATTGTAAGTTCAAAACCTATATTATTGAGTGTGATAATTGCATTTGACACGTCATGTTAAAACATTAATCGGTATATTATTTGGACTCGTTTTGCTTTTCTTATAATTGCACAAAGTTATTATTTATTGATACAACTCTTTTATCTACCTCATTTAATGGTGACAAACTTCAGAATTTCTACACATACTAGTCTGAAATATTTAATGATCAATGTTAATACCATACCACTTGTCTTTGCGGTTTTAAATCGAGGATCATGAATGGCAATATATTCTTTTGATAAGGTTCGATTTGTTTTATTATGCTACCGGGTGTATAAAGGTCCGAGTCCACTTACGATGCGCAAACGCGTTCTCATTAGGTAATTTGGTCCTGGTACTAAACATGCAATAGTGGGAACGGGCACTTATATTGTATTGAATGGCGTTTAATTTCAGTTCAACAACTCCCCCATACCTTAAGTACAGTAACAAAGTGTTGTTGATTTGAGATAAAACCACACTTCATATGCAAATTAATAGGATGGCGAACCTTATTTGGAAACCATGCATAGATGCAAAATTGTAAACAAACAACAAATGTTCGCAAAATGTGTTCATTCTTTCGCCCGTTTTTTCGGCGTATAAATGCATTTCGCCATGCGATCCTTAAAGTTAGCAAACAGCTTTATATACCAAAATGTAGCTATATCCCTGAGGAAAATATTTTTGGCGAGGGCCATATGTCACGGACCATTCCAAAAGCCACAATTTTAGCCGAAACGGTCGCTACTCAGCACAAGAGAATCGCCATTTTGTATCATCGCGCGGTGAAATGACAACCCTCAGATCTATTTGGACCGTACCACTATTGAAATGAAGGGGTGTGTCTAATTTGATACAAATATTCTGTAAACATATATCAAAATGTGTTATGTAAATTAAACGCATTCTTGATTTAATTTTTCTCTGAATGTTAAAGGTGGTGTGTGAATAAAATGCTATTTACAAAATATTTTAAATTCCACCATTACTTGCGCAACATTTTTCTTCTCTAATGTTTACCTTTTGTAACCCATCCCATTCAGAAGTTCCCTCGCCCATTTACAGGGAACGGACGATGTCCAAATAAGGGCCTAATTATAATAAAACGTAAACATTTTGTTCCGTTTTTTAAAGAGCAGCTATTTTTTTATGTCAAATTAAGCCTATTAAACCACGTTTTTTACTTGTTTTCATCAATTTTCCAAAACGCTATTCACATGTGAATGATGTAAATATGTTTGGTCGTTGTTGAACGGGGTTCAACAAGGTCTTCGTCGTTGTTTATCTTGAATCGACAACGGTAAGACGGGTTTATTTCGCTCGGGCAGCTAGCTGCCCTCGCAAAATAAACCCATCTTACCGTTGTCGATTCAAGATAAACAACTCCGAAACCTTATTGAACCCCTAAGTAACCATTGTTTCAATAGTATCAGTTGTGAAGATTATGTTGTTGCCAGATTATCAGACGAAATCTGAAAACAATCGTATAATGTATACAATTTATTGATTAGTGTCAAAGGTATGGTTTTTTTCTGTACTGAATCTTAAATGAGAGCAATGACGTGGAACACGTTGACACATTTTAGAGACACCCTGTACTTCGTTGTATGCCTATGGGCAACGTGTTACACCAATTAATTTGCAAAATTTACACGTACGTAGTACGTGGGTTATTAAGTTGCCCCACTAATTTACGGGAAAATACAATGCATACACATCCCCACTTAAGACAGTGTGTGTTATGATGTCAATGTCGGAAATATCTACTCTCTAAATGTAAGAGAGCTAAAACTAACTCACTCAGATTAAAATTCAGTCTGAAAAGAGTGAAAATCGCTCTAAAAAGAGCGGATCACTCCGAAAAGAGTGAACTTATCTCTAAAAAAGAGCCGTCCCTCCTATCTTTTACATTTAGAGAGTATATAAATAAACGGTTTACTCTCTGCAGCTATGTAACTTTATATATGTCATAAAATGAGAGTCACTGCATAACATACACATCCCCACTTACGACAGTGTGTGTTATGATGTCAATGTCGGAAATATCTACTCTCTAAATGTAAGAGAGCTAAAACTAACTCACACAGATTAAAATTCACTCTGAAAAGAGTGAAAATCGCTCTAAAAAGAGCGAAAAATTACTCCGAAAAGAGTGAATTTTTCTCTAAAAATTAGCCGTCCCTTCTAGAGCTCTTGAAGAGTGAGCTTTAGCTCTTTTACATTTAGAGAGTATATAAATAAACGGTTTACTCTCTGCAGCTATGTAACTTTATATATGTCATACAATGAGAGTCACTGCATAACTTAGACTCTTTATATATAGCTGTCCCTATGTTGGTAATGAATACAAGCTACGGGTTTATGTGCAATACGTGGTTCCCTAGATGAGACCCCACTCCCTAGCCTACGCCAGGTGTATGATAAAGGCTGATTATCGTGTTCTCCATGCCATTTGTTCCACAACATCCAGAGAATGTATGTGAAAACGGAAAATATCCAAAAATGGGATTGGCAAATAGAAGGAAAACTTTGATATTGTAACAAATTCCAGTGTCAGTGAATTTAAATCGAAATGTTAAGGATCTTCTTCCCAACAGTCAACGTCCGGAATTTGTTATTGTTGACAATGCCCAGAAGCGCATTCATGTTGTTGAACTCACTATCCCATTTGAGATGAATAATGTCTCTGCTCATAATCGCAAGATCGAAAGATTATAGTTTACTTATTTCGAACATTGATTCAGGGGAGTATAATTGTGTTCTGAGCTGTATTGAAATTGGGTCACGTGGGCTAATAACCAAGAAGAAGAAAAAATAGGATGCGTGCAATATTCAAATTTACTGGTTCAAAAGCCAAGACAAATATTTTTAATGATATCTCCAAAACTGCTCTCCTTTGTAGTTATCCGATTTGATATAAGAAACGAACCTTCTTGGATAGAGTGTCCATATATTAAGATATAGGGCAGGCCCTTTTCCTGCTGGTTTCAGGTTTTAATTGTTTTGTGTAGGCTTGTGTTGTTTGTTTGTTGTTGTTTGTGTTTTAGATCTTTTAATATATATGTATGGGATGGATCCTGGAATTTGTGTACGGTCTTTTAACTGTTGCATAAAGATTGATTGAGTAAAAAAAAAGAAGATGTTCAGGGAAGAAATCTAATTAAACATACCAATCAGCTTTAGAGTAGCATTAATGTAGATTTCCCAAAACCGAGTGGACCTATGATAACAGTATCTCGTCTCACTACATTATACCGTAATCTCGTACGTATTTAAACGCAGTTTTAAGCTAAACACGCATTTAACTTTGAATTTGAACATATCGTTTAACTGTTTAACTAAACGGAATTCTCGAAAATTAAAACACGCAAGTTGAACAGTTTATAGACGTGCATTTGATACGGTAACCCATTTGAATCGCAGATTAAGAATACAGAATACTGTTAAAGACCGCAACCAATACTTCAATACTCCGGGTTACGGAAAATTCACCATTATTTACGGTATCTAAATTTAGTTTTGCGACAAAATCATTGTAAACAATCGGTAACTTATGTTAAAAATGTGATTTAACTTTTGCAATGGTGAAATTCCTTCTCGATTATACTATAATCACAACGCATGCTTACTTTCATGATGCAATCAAGGGGATAGAGTACACTCTATTTTTAACATGTATAAGATATGTTTGTATTTATAATGCTTTACTGTAATCAGTGACAGTTAAAAACCGCGTTTAAATACGTACGAGAATACGGCCCACTACATGTAAACGCATTTCTCTGGCCGAACATAACATACAATTCCCTAGATTATGGCTGGACTGTACTAGTATCGTCCGATACTAGAACACCCAGTATCGTTCGATACTGGTACAAAGGCAGTGTTCCAGAGTGTCGGCCGATATACTGACACATAATTATGTAAGAAAATCGTTCAATACTTGGACAAGTATCACTGGTATTACGTGTACCAGAATCGCCCGATACTGAAACATAAACACGTTCAAGTGTCGCTTGATACCGGAACACAATTTGGTGTTCAAGTATCGACCGATACTGAAACAGTAAAATCGTACCAGTATCGACCAATACTGGCACCTTTTATGTTCCAGTATTAAATGATACTGGTATACCAGTATCTGGGACCAAAAGTACGCTTTTCCCCAAGGTTTATTACTACCTATCATTCAGTGCTAATAATAAGGGTTTAAAAAGTAAGCCCCTCCCCCTACATTATATCACGTTTATTCGCATAACTCTACATAGCGTGTTTACTTCTCTCACAATAGTCACATTTCCCAAAATGTTATTTTCAGAAAAGATCCTATACAATTAAGTTATAAACAAAATCTCCAGTGCTTCTTTCTTTAGCTGCTCCTTGTTTGAAATGAAAAATTAAATTATTTTTTCATGCATGAATAGTCAATAACTTCCCAAAATCGTTAAACAAGAAGAGTCTTTAAAAAAAATACAATCATCGCACAGATGAGGTAGATTTAAACAGGATTTCTGCACCTTTGGGATAATTAAATTCCTTGACTTTTCCATGACTTTGCCGTGACTGAATTATGAAATTTCCACGACCTTGTTCATCAAATATATATATATCAAATTGGTAAAACTTGTTCCGATTATCCGCCTTGTTTGCTAGTTTTGAGGAACCGACATGGGACTCTGGCTAGATTCTTAATATAGATACATGCATCTAGGGCAAATACTATAATCTAAATGCTTGTATCAGCGAAAATTGTCGGGCATAAAAAGCGGATTTACGATGAAATAAATTTTTGTCTTCACAAAATTCCATGACTTTTCCATGACTTTTGTTTTAATTTTTACAAATTTCCATGAGTTTTCCAGGCATGGAACTTTAAAATACAATTCCGTGATTTGTCCATGACTTTTGTAGGCCGCGGGAACCCTGTTAAAAGCTATTGAATTAATTCCAATTATATGACCCCTTTAAACTTCCTTGAATTTGGATAAATGGAAATGTATCGTATTTGTTGTATTGTATTAACTATAAACACAGTGTTACTATACATACGTACATGCTGTCCCAAAATGATTACTACCAATGATTGATGCCCAAAGTTCATTCATTTTTTTCGTTCGAAAATCAATGAAATTATATCCGTTGTTTTTCCTTCATCCTTGACAGATTAACATTTCATTAGAATTATTAGCACATCATAAATACATTGTAACATGGATCTTATCAAACTGAAGACACTCGTTTACATAAGACATGATGGTTTCACTTTTTGACAAAATGCAAATTAGTATTGTTTTCATTATAAAGTAAAGAAGTTTGTCACACTTGAGTGACCCCATGTTTTATATCTAGTTGACATGTGTTAAGGGACTTTTGAATTGGAAATTTAATTTGTTTTGGGAATATTTAATCTGTTTTAATCATAAAATAACTGCGATTGTACCAATCACCGCAAATTTGGAAAATACGGTATTTATTTAATGTTGATGCTGATATCTAAAAAATATTCAAAATGGAGCTAATTCACAAAGTCCCTCGTAAAATGGTCAGTAACTAGAACAATAAACTGGCACCAGCAGTTGTGAATGGTTACATGGGAATAGTTCCATGGACCGCAATGTATAAATTAGTATAGTAATTCCACTCCTTGTCTGATAACTTAAAAGGACACTGATAGATTGGCCATTTGGCCATAAAAATGAAATTAAAAAAATGAATAAAAAGTGTTAATAGATAAAGTATAATAGAACCCAGAAACGTAATATTTCATGGGAAAAGGGTCGAAGTGATGGCGCTAGATAGAAATTCTATTGAAGCCATATGTGCCGAATGCTGTAGTTAATTTACAAATTGTGAAATATTACATGATATACTGCGAATTAAGGTAATTAACGGCAATGGCGTATCTGGGTTTTTTGTCAGGGGGGGGGGGGGCAAAGGGTATTTTTCATCATCTCTCACATAATTGTAGGCCTATCCATTCATTCGAATCATATTCATATTATATCAAACTGTTTCCTGAGGCCTTGAGGGCCCGTAATAGACACACTCACTCCTTATAAACAAAATGCATTGTACTTATTAACTGGTTATTATGCACAGCCAAGTCAAAAAGCGAACTGGCTTAATGATAGTTATTTAAAATGATGACAGAAGGCATGTCTTGTCGTTCTTTAAACGATGATCGATGGAGGCGACTTGTTGTAATTCACCCGGTAATTCATGAATATGAAACTTCAGGTTTATGAAACTGTTTGCTAAAAGAAAGCTCGCTTGCTTTCGTAACTAAGATGACTCTGGGAAAGTACAAAATTAATCCAATACCATGGACTAATACGGAAAACCAAATGCCATTCTAGACTTAGAGTGACTTATATACAATGAGCTTTGTATATGTCTTCTTAACATTCCTAACTTAAAATGTCCTCTCCCTTGAGTTTAAACTACTTGGGAGGAGACAAATAAGTTGAGAATGTCCTATAGAGTAAAGGCCCACCATGTTTAAGATAAAACAATGGTGACGGCATGCAGAGTAGCTAGACGCGTTTCGACTCTCCGTGAGTCTCATCAGTAGCACGGGCTGCTGTAGGTCAACTGACCTGTGCCTACATACACAAGTTTTAACCTATAATTGAGTACAGGGCAAAACTTATATGTTAAAACAGATATAAAAATGTTATGCAACGAGCGAGATAACTTTCTCTGATCGGAACCATACTCGGGCCCTAAAATTTCGCGGACAAACTGCCGCTAAGCCTATCATACAGTTTGGCAAAAGCCTGAAACTGTAATGAATGTTTTCCATGTTCATTTCCCAAGTTAAACCACTTCTTGGTTAACTTCAAAATGGCGACCATGCTCTCCGTCCTAGTGCTGGATAGTGAGAGCGAGCGGCCGTCAAAATTGCCGTGATCGATCCAAGCAAACAAAGGATGCCACTTAGCGTTGTCAGATGAAAACACTGGTAGCCTTACCAGTCTAGTTGATCACATGCACAGAGAATGCTATCTATTTCTTTCTCTAAAATTAAATAGAAAACTATCTATTTATGTTGAAAAATCCTGGCTAGGATGTATATTCAAGACCTTGAATTTGACTGACTAGTCAATCGTGAAAAGATGCCAAACAAAAATGAACCTTTCTTGGTTCAAACAACCATCAGTAAAGTTATTACTATAAATGTCGGGAAATGCGTGTTCTACTTCAATAAGTAGAGAAAGAAGAGCTCGAAGAATCAAATGTCGAATAAGTTAATAGTTGCCTTTCAATTGACACGTGCCCACGTAGATGGTCAACGTGTCGCAATTTCAAGCCGAAATTGAACAAAAGTCGGGAAAACTTATTCTACTGCGGCTGAGTAGGATAAGAGAGAGCAAATTCAAGAAATATGGTAGACCTACAACGAGTGATTAACTGCCCACATGGCAGTCATGACCTCGGAAATGTAAACACATCCAAAAGAGTCACCTGTGGAACACACCGTATATTGTAAAGAGGGGGCTTGGTGGGAGGTCATAAGTGCTATAGATAGGATGAGCTTGAACACAGCACTCTAACGCTGTGATAAAATGGCTGCATGAAAGTGTCCTTGACCGGGGGTCACAAATTAGAATAATACCATCTGCGATGGAAAAAGTGCCACTTTATTAATTATCGTTTTGGTAAAGTGTGACTATTTTGGGAAAAGTAAACATGATATTGAAAAGGGAATACTTTGTGTGGGTAGCCAAGCATTTTCCCTTTTCATAAAAATTCCAATCTCTCAAAATGTCTAATTCTGTGCGGAGTTATGCAAACAAACTTGTATGGGATCTTGAAAAGTGCCACGTTTTCTGAAAACATCATTTTGCAGTAATGTGACCATTGTGGGAAAAGTAAACTTTGTATGGATATACCCAGGCATTTTTTCCTTTTCAGAACTGTTTCAATCTCTCAAAACGGCTAATTGTGTGTGGAGTTTTGAAAACAAAAGTGATATCATTTTTTTTTGGGGGGGGGGGGGGGGGGGGACTTACTTCTTTTGAACCCTTTAGTAAGAGTTTTTCATGCTCAATTGTTTTTATTTAATCGCAATGTCAATGCTATCAACCGACCTCAGGACATGTCAAGGCGCTAATCAATGTGAATTTCTTGTTGAACCGTGATTCAGTGTGGATTTTTGTGAGCATGACATATTGAGAAAGATAATAGAATTTTGGTGACATTGTCCTGGAATTGTTTAAAGGTAGTTGGGTTACTGCACAGTTTGATTATATATTTAAATCTACCAGAAGTGTGTGTGCGTGTAGGGGGGGGGGGATATATAGGATCCACACCGCTAAATAAATAATGGAACAGTCCACGAAAGGCCTGTTGAATTGGGTGGGATGACACTCCTCTAAATGAATTATATACAAATGCTGCAAAAGAAGTGTTGTTGGCTAAAATTTTGATGGGTTGTTTTTAAACGAAGATTATCAAACAATATCAGTGCAAATGTTCTTCTTTTGACCAATTTTGTATATATTTTATAGTCATTTTAGAGACTTCAATAATTGCTTAGAATCGCTTAGAAGATTTTGCCTTGACCTTATTTATTGTTGTTGTTTAAAGGAAAGCCAAGACCATGATCTTCATCAAAAATCTAAAGTTGAAGCAACCAGTTCCTTTATAAGCGAGAAAATGGCTTTTAATTGTGGCTCATTTTACACAGTAGGTATAGGGGATATGTAATAGGAGTTGGAGGGATATGTAATCATTACTATCATTAAAACCGGTCAATTCATGCTTCAAAATCATTGAAAATGTTTCAAAAATGACATACTGTACCGTGTACTGTACACATTTATTTCACCTTTGAAAAGCATACTATCTTCAGTAGATAGTAAATATGATTCAAGTAAATTTGGTTATACAAAAGCTTGTTAAAAGGGATTTAAATGCTTCCAACGCTATTAATGTGCTGGAGTATATTCAACATAGCAGAAAAAAATATAATTTCAAAAACATTCATCCAGGATCCACACCAAAAAATAAATAATGGAAGAGTCCACGAAAGGCCCGTTGAATTGGATTTCAATATGTTATACCATGATAAGACCTTCTACCATACCAACTCATAAGGACGATCCATATTTTGATCTGGTGGTATTTAGGTGATATCTGTCTTAACAACAAAGTTAATCTGAATGGGTAAATCCAATAACGACAAATGTAACCTTTGCAAGAACGTGGCTACCCACCACAACGATATCAAATAAAGAACTTAAATGTTGCAAGGTATTATCTTCCTTCTTTAGTGACAGGTTATGTCAACTCGTCAACTTTATTTCATATCCTATTTGTGTCTCTGGCAACATTGGTAGTTTTACAATATTAAAAATATGTGACCCAACATGAGTAAATGAGGCGGAATGCGGCAGTAGCTTATTTGTTTTAAGAGCACAAATAAGGAACAAGGTCAAAATAAGTCAAATTCAGAACAAGTCTTATTTTTTAGAAAAAATGTGTACAACTGAGTGCATTTTGTCGACACTTTGGAGATTTTTGTCGATTTTGGGTAACTTTGGCATTTCCCCTGTGACGTGGGGGCCTAGAAATATTGGCATAGTGTACGTATTAAGTGTTTATAGACCATGCAGTATCCAAACATTTATGAGGGGATTGATCTCCACGCGAAACACGCTTTTCCCCCGATTTTTTTGGAGAACCCAGTAGATCGTTATACATGTAGATCTCCACTATATGAAACACACGATTACCATTTCTGCTCCCGTTTGTACAGTGGCCACATTGGAGATACGGCACTGATAAGACACAGATGCAACAAAATTATCAAGGTAACATTTTAAACATCCAGCACAAGATTTGCAAATTCAATATTAATCTACACACACAGGAGCATTTTGTAGTAAAGAGTGTTAATACATTTTCCAATGTCTTGAAAGATGAAAAAAGAAATGTCAGATACGAGAGTTTGTAACATGGCATCCCGGGTTCGATCCCGGGTGTGTGTGTGGGGGTGGGGTGGCACATCCCATTTTTGGTATCATTATTTGTCCAATGTTTCCCCCTTGGCTTTATTGCTACAAACCACATGAATATGTAAGGTTTAATTGTACAATTGAATGTAGCTAACTACGGTTACTTCCGATACTGGTGCAATTGAGAGTTTAATAGCACCTTGATATGGAAACACCAGCTCCAACCGTAGATAATCAAGACAAGGTTGGACATGTGGGTATTTTCTTTTGAAGCTGTGTGTGTGTCGGACCAAGGTCGCTCAACACAATAAACCGATGTAGCCTTTCACCCTATTATAAAATAACTTCTCAACATACATAAATAAAACGTCACTCTCGTTCCCAGACGCGTTAAATCGGTAGGATACGATTTCCAAAGACGTGCTATTGTCCATCGCGCTCATGTTTTCGAGTTTAGGAGTAATTTAAAAAAAAAACTGGGTAAAATAAGTGTATAAAAACTTCACAAATAGAGCTATATCTATAGCATCGGTGAATGTGTTTATTAAAGTAATATGTTTTAAATATTAGAAGTATTTAAACGTTCACCATTGCTTTTTTATCAAACTAATTGTGTGTATCCCGTTAGCTAGTATTAGATAATTTAGTTGCCGCAATATACTATCAATACCCATACCGGGCTTTTCAAAGTGATCTGAATCTGAATCAGTAACATATAAAATACTTATTCAAAAATACCTACAACATAGATTGTTTCTTAAGTACAGGTTGTGTTGAGCTCTTGAACCAAGTCGAATTTTCTGTGATTTATATTCTGTATAGGTCATTCTATCTGCTTCCACCTTCAGAGACAAAGCTTCAGAGACAAACTTTAGGTAACGGACGGTGAGGTCTAAATAGCTTTAGAAACACACCCTCAGTTAATGGACGGTGAGCTCTAAATAGCTTCAGAAACACACCTTCAGGTAACGGACGGTGAGATCTAAATAACTTCAGAAACACACCTTCAGGTAACGGACGGTGAGATCTAAATAGCTTCAGAAACACACTTCAGGTAACAGACGGTGAGGTATAAATAGCTTCAGAAACACACCTTCAGATAACGGACGGTGAGATCTAAATAGCTTTAGAAACACACTTTAGGTAACAGACGGTGAGGTATAAATAGCTTCAGAAACACACCGTCAGGTAACGGACGGTGAAATCTAAATAGCTTCAAAAACACACTTCAGGTAACGGACGGTGAGATCTAAATAGCTTCAGAAACACACCTTCAGGTAACGGACGGTGAGGTCTAAATAGCTTCAGAAACACACCTTCAGGTAACGGACGGTGAGGTCTAAATAGCTTCAGAAACACACCTTCAGGTAACGGACGGTGAGGTCTAAATAGCTTCAGAAACACACTTCAGGTAACGGACGGTGAAATCTAAATAGCTTCAGAAACACACCTTCAGGTAACGGACGGTGAGATCTAAATAGCCTCAGAAACACACTTCAGGTAACGGACGGTGAGGTCTAAATAGCGTCACTAGAAACGCACTTCAGATAACGGACGGTGAGGTCTAAATAGCTTCAGAAACACACCTTCGGGTAACGGACGGTGAGGTCTAAATACCATCAGAAACACACTTCAGGTAACGGACGGGAAGATCTAAATAGCTTCAGAAACACACTTCAGGTAACGGACGGTGAGATCTAAATAGCTTCAGAAACACACTTCGGGTAACGGACGGTGAGATCTAAATAGCTTTAGAAACACACCTTCAGGTAACGGACGGTGAGATCTAAATAGCATCAGAAACACACTTCATGTGACGGACGGTGAGGACTAAATAGCGTCAGGAACACACTTCAGGTAACGGACGGTGAGATCTAAATAGCGTCAGAAACACACCTTCAGGTAACGGACGGTGAGATCTAAATAGCGTCAGAAACACACCTTCAGGTAACGGACGGTGAGATCTAAATAGCATCAGAAACACACTTCATGTGACGGACGGTGAGGACTAAATAGCGTCAGAAACACACTTCAGGTAACGGACGGGGAGATCTAAATAGCATCAGAAACACACTTCAGGTAACGGACGGTGAGATCTAAACAGCGTCAGAAACACACTTCAGGTAACGGACGGTGATGTCGAAATAGCTTTAGATCATTTTAAGAAGTGAAACAATACAAAACGATCACTCGCTTTATTTTGCAATTCAACACTTCGCCATTTTATTGTTTGCACATTCAATGATACATTTACATAGGGAGGCGCCCTCATTTTCGTCCGTGGTTTGTGGTGAAAACACTGAACACTGTGGTAAAACCATCAATAGCCGCGTGGAAAGTGTTAAGAGCGTACACGCACCCTATTTTTTATCATAATGTTACATTTCATCATTGACGAAAAATATGCCTTTAAGTCATTTGTGTGATATCTAGGAAACAAAACAGCCGGTACACTGAAACAGGCCTGATTTTTTTTACAGTAACGAAAAAACCGACCAACCTTCAACGCATTCGTAGAAAAACAGACACAACAAGTAAATTCTTTATCCGTAGTGTATCTATAATAATAGCCTACCAGATTTCAGATAGCAGAAACTTTAAGATCAATACGCGTGTGTCTCAAAAGATGGCCTACAATGATTTCAATCGTGTTCAGTGAATCTGAGTATTGTGTGTACTAATTTACATCCTAATTTATTTTTCTTACCGGAATTTGGACATTGGCTTTGCTTCTGTACAACAGGTTTTCGTAGTTTCCTTATAAAACGGCAACGGTGAAGTCTACAATATAACCGAGTTATAATTGTTCGCACGTTGAGTAACAAAGACGAATCTGCATTTGATTCACGCAATCACTTCACTGCGTTTTATATGGATAGGAAGAAAGACAGTTCGTTGTCGAAACTTTCTGTAACTGACGTAACGTTGTAACGCCGCCGGCATTGGCCACAAAACCCTTATACAAGGTTCATAACCGCGTACAAAACGCATACTTGAAATAAAGGCGTTTACGTAATAGTACAATACACTCATACAAATCATCGGCTTGACGATATTTCACAAAAGAATAGGAGTTGGCACCGCTGGGCACCACGTACCCACTCGTTTCCGCTTACCCATTTACTTAAAATAGATGCCTTACGGACGATTTATAAGACGACGAGTTAAAAACGCAATCGCGCGCGACTTTTTTTCTAGTCAAACAAAAAGAGAAAGTGTACTTGTGGGCGTGACATATCGCAAGGAATTCTTGACACTCTTCGATTTTTTTTTATTGACCGCTGGAAATACTTGAACTCATAATATGAACGTTTAAGGAATAAATATAAAACACACCTTTAAACCGTGTTGTACTAGTTGCAAATAATCAAACGGGCATCGCTAACTTAAAGTTAACGTCGTAGGTTTAATATCGAGAATTAACTCGTATTTTTTGTATTTCTTTTAACTTCATTATTCATTAGTTGTTCATCAATAACACGAATGTTATGATTACATAATCGTCACCCTCTGAAACATGTTCGGAATATAATTCCAAAAAATGTTACGTTTTATTATAATATCTGTATCTTTTACATGTAACTTTAAAATATGATTGTATTTCAAAGTCACATACCTCTCGTGTTAAGCACAATTATTGTAAATTAATGTACATACATCTCAATTAATTGTATGGATCTAAATTCTGATTGAAAAAGAAATTCAAGATTAGGATGATTCTCATATCTAAATTGATATCATCATGATCATTATAAAATATGTCTAAAATGTTGAGCGTGTGACATGCGTTGTGATCAATATGCTATGTACATGTAAACGTTTCGCATTCGCCGTGTAAACGTTTCGCACGTTGGGTGTAGGTTTCATAGTGTATAGCGTCTTGATCACTACGTTGTCACCCGCTCATCACATTGAACATGATCAAAAGTTTTCATAAACCAAAGCGTATCTCTGCGAACCTCTAGCGAACCGCTAACGAATACAACGTATGCCAAATATGTCGCGGACGAATGACAACTTAAAGGCCCTGTCACACCATGGCGTATCGCCTCAACGTATGCCAACGTATGCGAAAATATCGAAAATACGTTAGTGTACGTTGGTGTACGCTGATATAAGTTATGGGTAAGTTGTGGATACGTCGTTTACGTTAAGAGCACGCTGTGATACGCTGTGCAAATTTGGAACACGTCGAGCCCGCGAAAAATTATTGAGCATGTTAAACATTTCTCGGCGTACTCAACGTGTGCATAAGTTCCCGGTACGTTAGACATACGTTGACATACGCTGACATACGTTAGAGGTACGTTACTCGTAAGTTGGTATACGTTGATGTACGTCGGCTGAAAGTAGCTATCTATCATTGATAAAAAACAAAATATTGCAATTTGTTGGGAAGTTGGACGTTCTTGGACTCTGACAATTTTCGAGCTATTTTGTGTATATGTCGGCATACGTTCAGGCGATACGTCATGGTGTGACAGGCCCTTATGCAATTGGTTGGGAAGTTGGACGATCTTGGACTCTGACAATTTTCGAGCTATTTTTTGTATACGTCGGCATACGTTTAGGCCATACGCCATGGTGTGACAGGGCCTTAAACGATCGTACAGCCAAATTTCTAAAACGGCGGGCACACGTTAGCTCTATCATGTCTATACGCAACAGTGTGACCGCTCCATCGCTGAGCGCAAGCGTTGATCACCGTTTTTCTAATCAAGGGGCGTAATTTTGTTTTGTCGTAGTTTACTACCCATGTGTGTGGGCGGAAAGAGTTCAAGCGTAGTAGAGCATGAAACTAAAGCGTATTGATATGAGTCCCCCAAACGCCACTATACGCAATTCAGTTTGTGTAGCGCTAGGCTGTTTTATTTTTGGTACGACCCCTAGATATTGCCTCAGCTAACATTTGTGTTTGCGATTTCGTCTTTATTAATTCATCAATGGATTCCAGATTTTGTGAGCATGGACAAATCGTCAATAACTTGGACGAGTTCAAAGTTGGGGTTAATCTGCCTCATATGAGTGAAAATATTTTTTTGCCTTGAGAATGCATACTTTTCTTAGTACAACGATGATTGATGAGCGTTGCTATTTTTGTTTTATGTTTACATAACAAACAGAGTCCCCGACTTGTCGTGGTTTTAGTTATACCATTGTAATACATATGCTACTACACCATACGGTAATATTGAAGACTGGGGGATGTAATCTATTCAAAATCATTGCCAAAGTTGGCCACATCGTTAGTTCGTAAAGACAAATTAGCGGTGTCGGGTATTGATTCTGCCGAATTCGGCAGATTGTTTGTTGAGTGGCAGGCATCCGCGCGATCATGTTCATGAGTGTCGACGCTATTTCGAACATAGAGTGCATAGGTAGGCATGTTCATACAATTTTGAAAATAAAATTATCTCTTTGAAAATGGAATACATGGAAACAAAGTACTTTACCATAAAAATGATGGTTCAACCAGGGAAGTGTAATAGGTATAAACATCTCTCTGGTTCAACCATGTCTGCAGGCTGAATAATAAACAAGTTATAACCAAAAGTAGTTTGCCTCATATTGCTGAAAACTGGGCAAATCATGCACATTTTAAACCATTTTAGGTTAAAAAAAAGGTTTACTTTCATGATGTCTAGTTGCTTGTGCGGGGTTATAGGCCTATAGACATCAGTGAATACATCCTAGCCACATCGTACTACATCGCTGTATTTATCTAGGTAAACATGGAGTTTTCTACATATTTTGGTCAACTAATTTTCAAAAAATGTCGCCCTCTGTAGTCAATGATATGAACATCCCTAGCATAGGCTATACTTTTTAATTGAAAAATATCTATATTATCGACTCGCACATAGAAACGATCGGTTCTTAAAAAAAAAAGAATTATTTATCCAAACATTAATAATGATATTTGCGACCATTTCCCAAAATATGACATTTGTCGGTCAGACTCAGGCTGTTTATAAAATTATACATGTGTGGTCTAATGGATAGCACGCATGTGTGGTCTAGTGTATAGCACGCAGGGTTCATGATACAATGGTTGTGAGTTCTATCCCCGCTATAGCCAACATCTTTGTATCCTTGGGCAAGCTACTTAGTCTCAATTGCCTCGTCGACCCAAGCGAGATTGGGGAGTTGTTAGGGGGTATTACAATCTAAGTGCTGATACATTGTGTGCGCCGTGTCGGTAGCCTGGTAAATGAAGCGAAGTGATTGTGACGATTTCCTAATGGCAGCAAAATCTTCGGAGGTCACGTAGAAATGATGGTCCCGTGCATCGGAAGAGCAATACCCGAACACGTTAAAAAGGTTACAGACTCTTTTGTAAAGAGTAGTGGATCATCACGGTCTGTATCTGTTCACACATCTAACGGACCCCAATAGAAATAAGCTACTCGTATAATTATAAGCTTATTGGGTTATCCAGGGTCGTCGGACCCAAATGATCTCAAATCAAATCATTACGGAACACGAAAATGAAATAAAATGTATATGTATATATCTGTTTTTATTTTCTTTAACTCTCTTTTTTTAAAGTCATAGACCTTACATTCATAGGGAGAGTACTATAGTCCGGTTTTGACTAGGATCCATGTCCTAGAAGCCATAGTCCCCCGAACTATAATTACAGGAGACTATTATATCTCCTTTCACACCGGCCTTCCCTTCTCTGCGAAAAAAGTGGTATCTCACCTAGAAAATTCGAGCGTGACTATGTCAGTGTTTATACTTACAGTAAGTTAACACTTTTCATTGGTTGCAACGCTTTATATTCAATGGTCACCAAGGGATTTGAGTCCATACATTTATTAAATAAGAATAAAGTAAATCCCATCAAATCAGCGTAAATACGTACTCCAAAAAGCATGATCGAAAAACACACACGTATAATTTATTATAGGAAATAACGTGGTGTTTTCCTTCATTATTCCTTACACTACGTGACGGCTTTAATAGTAGTATCACCAGTTATAGCCTCTCTAAGGTAAGTATGCACTTAACAAGTTAGATAATCTTACATTATGATAATCTCTTTATTTTATTTTATAAATGTTTTATTATATTGGATCATCGTTTCTAGGAATCCATTGTCAATGTACAAGATAATATAGAATGGCTCTATTTGTGTATGTGCTTTATCTACAAAACTTGAATGAATAAATATATAAGGTTTCATACAACGACAGCAAAATACTACCGTTTGTGGTTTCATAAACTATCGACACGTGAGTCGGATGAACACGTTACTTTAAGCAATCGTATTATAATCAATTTAGACTATTCTAGGCGTTATCATGTTTATCCAATACCCCGACTATACTCACAGTGTTCTTAGACCTGGACTGCTTTTATATGTTCCATTGCGTAGTATCGAGACGCTATTATTGGTTAGATGTCTGAAGAAGAAAAAAACCCACCCAAAACAAGTAGTATCGTTTGCATACGTCGGGACATTTACGATGGACAAACACTGGAATACAAAATACTAACCTTAGGAGGATAGAATAGTCATATGAATTCCCATTGGTTCTCAGAGAAATCGGCGACATTCAGATGAGATCCTATAAAAAGGGTAGAGTAGACGTTCAGCAGTGCGTCCGACCAGCGTTCACGTCAGTCCATAGCAACGGCATCAAGCAGGCTGGGTGAACTACTTTCTCGCTAACAGTCAATTACGTTTAGTCGTTTATATTTTCATTGCAAATGACGCAACCATTCATAAATTAGAAATGCATCATTTTCACACAAAACTATTAATCCCGGCAAAGTCTCCTTCAACTTTTATTTTCCAAGCAACACTTTAAATTGCAACGATGCAAGCGAGGAGCACAAACAAAAGGAATGGCGCATTGCATTGGCACACACTCTTTCCGGTTCCACTGATAATGTGTGCTCTTTTATGCCAGCTACTATACCACCACGTCCAGTTGCATGCATTGATAATTCAACAATGATTAGGCCTGAGCCATTGTTAGAAACAGCGTCATACAGGTTTGAATTAAGTCTAGCCCTGGCCCTAGGCTTTGTATCCCTGGCCCTGGCTTATGCCTCGTATCCCTATCCCTGGCCTAGGCCTTGTATCCCTGGCCCTGGCTTATGCCTCGTATTCCTATCACTGGCCTAGGCCTCGTATCCCGGGTGTCGCCTGTCTTAATGGGCTTGATAATGGTATGCTGACAAACTGCACCGTGTATGGGAGCATTATCCGGGGCATTAACGTGTATGACAACTACAGCAAGAGCAAGGGAACTGACGGTAATCCAACATTTATAAAACCATGGAACGCCTTTTATTTTATTTGGTTTCACTTCAAACAAAGATTTATTTATCACTGATGTACCTAAGCTTGATTAATTTGTAGACACAAATAGTAATAGTTGGAGTTGGTATCACCCAATACTACAGGGTGAATCAAAAAGAATTGTGCACGATTTGAAACGACCATTTGACCTTGATGCGTGCATTGAACCATGGATTTGTTGTTGTTTGTATAAAGCGTTGTTAATCTAGTTTATCCTCCCCCAAAATGAAAGTAATCGACTTAAAAATAAGCAAACTGTGGCAAGCTTCATAAACTGACCGAGTTTTTCGCCACTCCAATGGGATTTACACACATTAAATTGGTTTTGCTAAAATGGTCATCATCAACACATTAATTGTCAAAATGTTGCTGAATAATCATTATTTCACTCTGGGATAAGTAATAAATAGTCTGATACCGAGTTATCAAATGAAAAGGCAAATCTGAATACAAGCATCACCTGTTACGAAGCCAAGAAGTCTTCAAGAGCCTAAGTGACAGGCTACAACGCAACAGGGGAATGGTTAGACGAGCTGTTCGCAACAGGTTGGCCAGGTCACACACACATCTTCGGCTAAATGGTTGCCATGTCGAAGGAAGGCTTCATTAACAAAAACTTAATATCAGCAAACAACTAAATGATTTCTTCTTTAAATTGCAAGGAAGCTAACATATAATGTTATGTCTTAAAAAACCACTTTTAGCAGAAGACCGTATCTCATACCGTATTATTTGTGAACCTAAAGGCAAATGTGAATGACTTTACAGCGCAATTATCAAGAAACTAAGGGTCTTCAGAACATTTTATTTGCGCAATATTTTTAGTTTGTGAAGTATCATTTATTTCTACAATGTTTAACCGCCTTTGGCTCTGTAATAAATTACAGGCACAACAATACCTTCATCATGCTGCAGTAATATTCAGGTCTTAATTAAACTGTGTAAATCCCATTGGAATGGTGAAAAATGTGGACAGTTTACCAAACGTGTCACAGTTTGCTTATTTTTTAGTCGATTACTTTCATTTTTAGGGAGGATAAACTAGATTAACAACGCTTTATACAGACAGCATTACTTTCATGGTTCAATGCACGCATCAAGGTAAAATAGCCGTTTCAAATCGTGCACAATTCTTTTTGATTCACCCTGTATAATTGTCCTCTTCTGTTAATGAATTGTTGACTTGTATACTTACCATTTAATACTGCGCATGTTCCGCACAAGCATAGCTAGGCCTAGCTTCAGTGTGGCATAGGCATGATGTGCCGCCGAAAAACAAACCACTACAACAAGTGACAATTTCTAATTTATGACACATCCAGATTATTTTATTCCACAAATCATATAAATCCATAATCGAATTCGGAATTGATATTCCTTAGTATAAATCCAGTTTTTTTCATGGAAAGGCGGTAAAATCAGAATCTCCAACTCCCTGGTGAAATTAAATCAATCAATCAGCTGTTTTGTAAAATATCAATACGCCAATAACTTCATGAGTCACAGGCATTTCTTCGCTGATGAACAATTAGGCCGCTTATGTAAATTAAACACACGATTCTTATTTTACGCGTTATATTGAACATTATTAAAGTAATAAAACTGGTGTTTATGTTAAAATTGGTATAATGTTGTGCCTTTTAAACTTAAAATATGCGTAAGAGCAAGAAACAGAGCTGTTCCAGCGTGACGAATTTTTACCCGATTTACATGTTCTTCAGACCACCTATTAACTCCGCCCAGCCCATTGATAAATGCCGCCTCATTATTTATGCTGATTTCTGATTGGTTGGACCATGAAGAAAGGGCTTTAAATTAACTGATACGTCAATAACATTATTGATAAAAACAATAGTTATATTAAAATAAATCGTCTTTAAAGTGCTTGAAACATTAAAATTGTTGTTAGATTTACCAGTTTAACATGTTTAAGAATGAGAATACAGGTATTGTTTTAAGACCGTAACCGTGTTATGTTGGCTGACATTGATGCGGACGTGTAGTATTATGTTTGCGTAGAACAACTCCGCCGCACCCTTATTCTCTAATTCGAAAAATTCATTTTGACTTCATCCGGAAATGAAATTACAGAGAGGTAGTTAACTGTTGACATTATATCTCGATAAGGCCAAGACAAAATTGTTTGGTTGTCCCCGAGCGCCCGCTCGTATTTTTTTCTTCTTTCAGTTTTCATTTATTTTGTTGTTTAGCGTTTTTTCTAAGTCCAAAACATAACCATGAATGACCCATTTTTGATCCTAAATAACTCACATAATACCCCATGACCCATAGTATAGAACTGGTAACTTATAATTTAAGATATTACAAAAAGAAATTAATGTATGACTTTCGAGGACCGTTTTCTATGTAAAAATAAATATATTTGTAAAGCAACATAACGTTTTCAGTACATTATTTACATTTTGTTAACTAGATAAACTCGGATCAAAAATTGTATTTGAGCGAATTTCCCATATTCATGATATAAGAATATTGGAGCTTTACATTGAGACAAACATGAGCTCCAAATAAAAAGCGTAACAGTTGCTGAAGTTGCTGAAAGCAAAAGTGCGTCGGATAACGGCATCGACTTGGATGAGTCCATCACAACGCTGAGACCTGCGACTCATGTGTTTCATCGACTTCGTATGATTTAATGCTTGATGTAATGACGTCTCCTTGAAATTGAAAAAAAACAACACCCCTAAACATCAGGTGGATGCGACCGTGGATGCGACCGTTATTGATAGTTTTCTACTTGAGGACGTCACAAGCATTTTGGGGTCTTTTTGAGGAAAACTAACACTGTCACCTACGGCCAAAGATCATTCTCTCATGCATCTCCTGAACTCTGGAACCGGCTCCCATCTCATGTTAGAAATGCCACATCACTGCAGCAATTCAAGAGCTCGCTCAAGACTCACCTCTTTCAGCAAATGACTTTATAATGTTTTGTATCTTTGTTCATATTTTGTACTTTTTTGTTCAGCGCACTGGGGTCTTGCGACGGAGTGCGCTTAATAAGCATGGTTTATTATTATTATTATTATTATTATTATTATTATTATTTTCTATTCATCTTGTATTTTCGTCCTCTGTGTTATCATTCTAAGCTAGAAAATGCTACGAGAGAGAAACCTAGCTTTAAATTAAAACAGAAGTAACTTTGAAGACCCTACAAAACTTTACACTTAACCTTAACAGTCGATCGGATTAAGATAAAGTAGAAATTAACTTAAACTATTATGAGTGACTTCATGTGTTCCAGTATCGCTCGATACTGGAACATGTAAATCATTCCAGTATCGCTCGATACTAGAACGATTTACATGTTCCAGTATCGAGCGATAATGGAACGATTTAATTTGTTCCAGAACTCGTGTATTGTCATATTTGTGAAAAGGGGACGATTATCTCAGCTTTAAAAATTAGTGACATTTTCACGACGTCAGATTTGAGTGCATTATAGTTATTTTTTCCTTTTTCCAAAATCTTCGTCTTTTTTCTTCGTCTTTTTCTTCGTATTCATCCAATATTTATTTAAATTATTTATTATTCCATATGATATATTAAATAGTTTCTGAATCGATTTGATATGCCGTCCTTGATATTGATTAAAATATTATTGTGATTTTTGCGTTGAAAACCCCATCTTTGTATTGAAAAACAAACAAGTAGCTATGTCGTGACATTCCGATATGGAGTTTGTTGGCAAACATTTCATTGTTGGCCTACATGTATATTTCACTACACAAATATAAAACGGCATGTTGAGGCAATGTTTATAATGTCATTGTGACGTCAAGCGTAAGATGTTTGTACTTGTCACGAATAACCAAACAAATAATAATAATGAAGTGTCTCAGACAACAGCTTCGACGGGTCCATCTAAAAAGAGCAACCAGCTGCAGTCATTAAGAAACGGAAACATCGACACATATCAACACTAGACACTCGCCAATGTATATAATAAACCGCACGAGAGAAGAGACGAACCTCCCAAGATTCCCGTCGCTTGACACATCACAGGCAGTTTTGAATACCATAAACAGCTCTTTTCAGAGCCACACTATTTTCCCGAAAGAGAAAATAACCATACAATCCAACTTCACCGATATTGTATTGGGTGATACTGGCACATTTTTAATGTTCTAGTATTGGGCGATACTGGTACATTTTTCATGTTCCAGTATTGGGCGATACTGGAACATTTTTTATGTACCAGTATATATCGACCGATACTGGACAAAAATAATGTACCAGTATCGATCGATACTGGTACATCATTTTGTTCCTGTATCGGGCAATACTGGAACATTATAAACGTGCCAGTATCGAGCGATACTGGAACAAAATAATGTACCAGTATCGAACGATACTAGTACATTCTAGTATCTGGGAGCTAAAGTACACTTTTTCTCAATAAAGCTATCTGAATACGTGTGTACGCACCGGAAGTTGAGCCGTTCCGAAATTTATTTCAGCCGATCCCACACTGCAATGCGTGCTAACAAAACATGGAACCGCGTATTGTGATAACCCCAAATGGGACGTAACTGGTTAATGATTTTAATTATATTCAAATATGCATGATAAATGCTCAGGTGATTTGCAGCTGGATGAACTCGGTGAAAGTTTTAAAGTGAACTAGTAAAACACATTGCGTAACAAAATTTGTGTTTGATTAAGGTGATATAACATAGAACACTGGAACGTACGAAGTCTGATGTACAATTGGATCGATTAAGCCCATTATGTATTGGTCGAGCTATGAGTTTTTAAAAATATTTGAAAACTCATAGCGAGACCAAAACATATTGGACATAAATTATCCAATTTTATCATTATTATGTTGTGGATCAAATATTATTCACATTTGGACACCTCAAAACATAATAATAGCACAATATTGGATGACTTGAGGGCGATACAGTCAAAATTGGTTAAGTCTTGAAAACAAAAATTGGACGAGCCGAAACCAATTTTCACTGTATCGCCCGAAAAAAGGAATCCAATAATTACATTATTATGTTTTGAGAATCTGACTCTAATCAAAGATAGGACATTTATTCTCATTAATATGAAATAGGATAGCCATCCATTTGTCAAAATCCTAAGAAGTATTATATAGGCCTACAGTCATGCTATGTCGCTATCATCATATCATCACTTAGGGCTAGGACCTTTAAAGTGACTGTTGCAGTTTTGCATCTGTGTTACATTGCAATACACCCCCAAAGTAACGTTAATGCATCGATAAATAAGACACTGGCTCATTTTGAATGGTAAATCGTGAGCCTACAATATTGTTCAAAACCTGTTGGGACACTATACACGTGCGCATGAAATATCTTCCAAAATGAGTAAAAAGCTGTCAGTTGAAAGTATGATAGTCAAAACTAGTTTATGTAAAATCGCCATCCCCCAAACCAATGTTGGGGCTGATATATATAACAAAGCCCGTTGCTGGACGATGCTTTTATATGTACCAACATTGAGTTTAGGGGGAGGGACCATCGTTTCACAGGACATGCAGGAAGTGTCTTAACAGTTTTAAACATGATTGTATTAAGGGAGTGGACAATTGAGCTATAAACAATACAAAAATCGCTATATCTCAAAAACGGTTGCTTTGATTTTAACAATTCTTTTTCAGAAATGAAGAACATTGCTTCTGTAACATTTCGAATTGAACTTCATGGTCTAATTACGTATACATATTTAATGAAATACATAAATAACCTTTATTTTGATAAAGTGTCATAGTTTCAAAGTATCTAATTTACAGCGGCGGGTGTTTCAAACGATTGCATCAAGTGGTGCGTCAAGGCGACGAAAACAAACCATGTTGTACAAACCTGATCAATTAACTCATTTATTTCAAATCTTAATTTGTTAACATTTGAAGTGAAATTTAAAATGTAACTAAACTGCCGCGCTGAGATTCGAACTCATGGACAGAGTCTGCGGTATCAGTCGAAACCACTACACTAGTGGGGCAAAAGTACAATAATTTTAGCCAAAGAGTATTAAACACTGTTTGCATTAATTTACCTTGTGCATGTTTATTGTATTTACCCTTTCTTCATGTTTAATTCTAACGGAACCTCAGCTCCACACAAATGTTACCAAAGGTGTCGGCCATCTTGTTGTTTACTGTTTTCACTTGTCAGTTTGGACTGTTCCATTGAGTTAAATAGGGGGTTATATTATAGTGACGGTAGGAGCTAATTAACTAGTAGTAGACAGACGACGATGGCCAGGCGATTTCATCGTTCCAATTGAAATATGTTTAACAGTCATCGCCCGGTTAACGATGAAAATAATTGTAAAAATATCATTTACAATGGAGTTGGTTAGCCAACTCCAACGGTTTTGGATTGGAAAAAAAGTCTTCTAATTATGATGAATTTTTCAAAATGATAAGATTAACATTCGCGAATACGTGTTATTCCAATACGAATTCAAAATTTAGGATTCGCGTGGCCATCGTCGTCTGGTAGTAGAGAAGATAGTATTTCAACATGTTTCACATCCAAAAATACCAAAATTATCATTCTATTCTCTTGTTAAAATATATAAATCATCATATTGTGTTTAGAAAATATACAAATACGTCAATTACAGTTTCAAACCCTTCAAATGTATGGGTCAATCCAGCCAAAACATTGAATCAATCGAAAGCTCTTATTCCAAACTGTCCAATACTGACAGTAAAAAATAAAATCGGTTGGCCAATTTTGAAACCTACATATACAGTCCAATACATGATCAACTCGAGTTCAAAGATATGTGTAAATGAATAGGACGGAAGATTCTAAAACATATAATAATGATCAATATTGGGTAGGCATGTAGGACACATCTCGTGATCTACTTACATGTACTTAAATGGTCACTCAGGGTCCAATAGGGAATCTGCGTGGATTGGGGAATAAATCCGGTTATAGACAGAGTAATTTATAGATATGTATTGCAAAAAACACCGAGGGGGACACTGATTGGTGTTTATCAATGAAGTTGTAGTGTTTCCGAATGGTTCCATAGCATTTTGTATCACTAAACATGGGTTACCTAAACGATAGCCGATTGATAACGTGAAGAGATTTTACTGTATTCCGACTATATTAACTCATTGATGGCTAAACGTAATATGTAGATAGTTTTATATGAGAAGAGAAGAGCAAGTTAAAATTTTGACCCCATATGTAAAGGTCAACGACCTTTTTACGTTTTACCCGATAACTCGTTAACCAAACATCGGAAGTATAGCAAACTATACTTTTTCGGAATCCTTATGCTCAGCCGAACAATTTGGTGCTTTTTAGCTTAATTAAAGCCATTTGAATTTTTGGGCCCCTGTATGGCGGCCATTTTGGAATTTGCGCTATAAAAGAATGTTCCCGTCACTTTTGAAAAATGCATGGGAGCTCATTTTCCTTTAAAATGGTTCTAGTTGACAAATTCACTAAGAAACTAAGGTAGGAAGAAAATGGTCACGGAATCCAAGATAATGACTCTACTAGTCTTCATCCGTACCCAAGTTGGTGTTTGTTAATGTTTGTTGTTATATTGTCCTTGGTAAACAGCCTGGGTTGTTAAAATGCTCGATATTATATACATTTAATTTTTACAGTTTCCTCTTGTATCCCCTTATGCGATCCCTAACATGTTTGGCCAATTGTGTCATGTTATTGGGTTATGTGTATTGTAAAACACCGTCGTCTACATGTATACACTTACCTGATTCCAATTGCCAGCATTATCAGCAAGTTACCGGTGGCCGAGTGGTTAAGGGGGTGTGGACTCTCAGGTACAGCCTCCGTAAAACTGCCGTAACTTCTTCAATATTTATTTAATCTTTATATAAGTATACAGATTTTTGCATAAAAGGGTTAAATAAATCCGACCATGATAATGAAATTGACCATTTTGGAGAAAATTATAAAAAACACGTTTTTGATAATCCTGATAACATTCCCCAGGGTGCTTTTTAATTTTTAATATCTTAATTATTTTTTGAGTTATAGATCAAAAAGTGCCAAAAATGTGTTTTTCCCCCAAAAATGTGATTTTCATGATTTTTGAGGTTCACCTTAAATGTTTGCGAATCATGTGGTTCACGGTTCTGTCTTCTCTATAATCCCTTTGAACCAAACACACATCAATGCAATTAGCTGATAATGAATGAATTTCGCACATCCATGCATTTAAGTAGCAGTAATTAATCCTTTTATTTTTCTCATAACAACAAAAAGTAAACACACAACAAAATAGTAAACACCAAGGTTTGTTTCTATACGTACAATTGTCCAACATACAGTGCTTTACATGAATATCGACTTTCAACACGTTAATTACCAATACTAAATTACATTATTAATGCTAATCAAACACAATTTATAACATTTAAGAAGTATACAGATTGTTAGTATTATTCGATATAAATTAAACATATTCATAGTGTGTCCCAAAATACTGCGTTCATTACGGGAGAGTCGGTAATTTTCGAATTCCATTTAGCGATTTCTTCCATTTAGGAATCGAAAGGAGTTTAATATTCAACATTATTTGTAATGTGTGACCTTTCTTGTAAATGCAATAACAACTTTCTGAGAAGCCCGAGATAATTGGGACATAAGATTTAAGGCTAAATGCGAGCATTTAATCATTAATCAACCCACAGTATTCTGAGGATGTAAAACCCCGTTACAATTACAAATGGTTTGTAGTAATCATGAACAATTACACCGGGTAAGTCGATGACAATAATGGCTCTTCATCTAAATAAAATTGCTCTCGATTTAGCCAAACTAAATCCAGCACAGCCATTTTACACAAAGTGGCTCTGGTCTTGGAACACAGATGCCTTTAGGTTTAGTGAATTACGAGTTTTACCATCCATTTAAGCAGTAATCATTAGAACATATATGGAATAGTTCCTCATAGTTATTTGTTAATAGTAACCACAAGAGAAATTTAAGCATACGTATAAATGGTTAACACTACGAATGGTTGTCATTCATTGTGTTAAAACACACAACAAGAATGCGGTTTCTAAATTTACCATCGTATTTGAAACATATTGTGCTTTTTATTCAGATCAAATTTTAACAAATTACTAATCCTCGTAAGTAAGAAATGATATAAACGATCTTGAGAAAAGAATTACAAGGTTCTAACTGACATTTTGGTCATTTTGAGATATGTCCCTTTTAAGTTCATAGAAAACAAAATAAAACATGAGACATTTAACCAGAAGTTGCGTCTTATAAACACCTGGTCAAGTTGTATTTCATTTAGAAAAGCTTACAAAATGATAAATGTCTCCAAAAACAGTTAGAACATTACCTTGTAATTCTTGGCTCACACGATGCTATTCATTACAAATAAATGAAAACAATTTAATTAAATTTAAGAGTGTAAATATGGTATTCATTAGTGTTAGCTAATTAAAAATATAATTAAACCATGATAAGCCAAAATTCTTCTGTGTCTAAAGATTTGTTTTCAATTTTCGAGATGATGACACTTTAGTGTGTCGATTTTTATAAATGGATGGACGTTGCATGTATTCATTACAAGTGCAAGTTGTATACACTCGTATATGGATACTAACAGCTCTTCTCTTTTCATATACTATTGCTGTTTTAAATAATCACTTAGGTCTACTATGACTTTTTTCAAAGATATATCAAAATCATATTTGGAGATGATGGCATTGTCGATTTTTAGGGATGGATGGATAGACGTTGAATGTATTTCATTACATGTGCAAGTTTTATACACTCGTCTATGGATACTTTTTGTTTTTATAAATAATTATTTAGGTCTACTACTGCATGATGCTATACAGTCCTCAAAATAAATACCTTACTAGGTAATTAATATGCTCTCACCTCCAAAACTGTAGCTCTTTCGTAAATATATTGAATTCTAAAGTTGTAGGAAAACTTCTTTTCTTTAATTGAGATATAACAAAGACAGTTTTTCATTTTAACATTTTGTTCGTCGACACGCAGACACGGACTGGCAGCAGGCATATTATTGATTAACTTGTAGTGATAACTCACGGGTTGATAGTAAGATGAGGATTGGGGATGCTTCAATTGATCAATGCAGCCCATACAAATACCTGTCACACGGTCCTGCGTGTTCAAAACCCAAGTGTGAAAATGTAAACTGCACTTTGTTCTATCCTTGTAGTGTTCTCAATTATTAACTGATCTTCATGAACAATGTCTCATGAAGAGAAGAGATTTCCTGACAACTTTAAAATGTTATAGTTTAAGTAGGAGTTATAGTTTTGGAGTTAAGATTATATTTATTACCTTGTGAGTTACTTATTTTGAGGACTGTATATTGCCCGCAAACAAAGAGCTTTTCACAACCACATGTTTCATGTATTTTTGTTCTCATTTTTTTCTCGTGGAAATTGGAACTTTATTATGTGATGTGTCTCGTTAATGTGAATACGGGTGTGTATTTCAGTTGATTATTGAGAGGAAAGTGAGCATTTACATTTTAATGACCGACAAAGGAGATAGATAAAGTCAGATCTTAGTTGTTGGGGAATAATTGAGTGCTATCTTGAGTCAGTGCATATTTTTTATATTCCAAAGTGATAACAATAACGATATTTCCATCAAGTGCAGATTATAATTTTGAGGAAAATGGTATGTGCCAACAAGTCGTTTTTTTTATGAGAAAGAGACCCACTCGCGGAGGCAAAATATGTTGCTCAGATATGACCTATTTCATCACATCTATATGTTATCATATTGATGCAATTTGTATGAATATAACCACACCAAACCTAGTCTTAAGTATCAAATTGTTTCTGAATGATACGCGAATTGATATTTCGTACAATATATATGAACCGCATTAAATAGGTTTAAGTGACCTAGAGTTAGCGTCTTTAATAACATTGATTTAAGTCTGGCCTTGAATATCATGTTTTTTATTTTTATTTTTACGTATTTCATCTCTATAATCAGAAATGAATACAACCAAAGTGTAAAGAAAAGGATTAATGGCTGAATTGAATGGTAAAATCAGTGCAACGGTCCAGGCATAGATCACTGGGTCCAATGTGATAAGTCCTCCCTGAACGCATATGCATACGACTTCCAGAGGTACCCAACAGAGGAAATCCGTTATAACTATTACAAACATTTTCATTGCCCTGCGTATCTCATCTTGCTGAGATGAATTGTTACCGGCGTTTGACATTGTTTGTCTAATGGTATGAAAGATATTTATGTAAAATATTGCGATCAGAATAAAACAAACCAGATTAACACCGATAAATACTACGATTGAAAAATATGTAGCAATCTTGTAATACGTGACCCCTGGTGTCAAATAGTCGAATTTGAGATACGTTGGAATTAAATTTGGATTATCAACACGTGAGGGGGTTAAAAGGGGAGTAAGGCTAGAGGATTTATCTTTCACACCAGCCGCACGCATTGTTTCTATAAGTATAGATCTATTTTCTGTAAAAGACACAGGTCTTCTTACAATTGGTACACCAACACATACTTCAGACATTTCATAAATGTCCTGAAATATTCCTGCAAGTATCACTGGTGTTACGCTGAGTAGTATAGCAACGCACCATATTATTGTCACGCATTTTTTCGCAGTCTTTGGACGTAAACGACGTGAACTAAATGGATACTTCACACCTTGAAACCGGTCAAAACTTATTAAAGTTAGAAGCAATACCGAAGCTTCACTAGATAAAATTGATAGTATGCCGGCTATTTTGCAAGCACTTCCTTGTCTCCATAAATCAGCATACGACGGAAAATAGTCAGTATAATATGCATCACCAAAAGCCAACATGATCATATAAATACCCATTATAAAATCTGAAACCGAGAGATTTAATATCAATACAGATTGTACCGTACCTCGCGTTTTACTTATACAGCGAATGAAAAAAACCACTCCGTTGAAAAGTATAATCATTACGCCAAGCATCCACATGCAAACTCGCAAGGCAATATCGTTAAGCATTCGCTCACATGTTAGATAAACTTGCCGGGGATGTTTGGCGATGCAATTAACAAAATCCTCCATAAAGCAGCATGTACCATATTCGTCCACCAATACAATGGTTGAATTTTGTAAACCTATAAAGGATTGTTTCGTTACGAGGTGTAAGCTATTATGCCTAAAGTCTAACACGTTTACAGTAATATTTTGAAATATTTGTTCATCCAAACTTTCAATTTGGTTCCCTGATATGTTAATTACCTGGACGTGGTTTAGACCATCAAGAACATGATTCGATAAAGTAGTTATCGAATTAAGCTGAATATTCAGAACTTTGAGTTCATATAAGCCATTGAAAGCTTTGTCCGAAATTGTCTTTATTTGGTTATCGGTTAGTCGAAGGATTAGGAGAGCACGCAGGGAACTAAACAATTCCTGATTGATTTTTTTCAAGAAATTACTTGTCAAATCAAGAATTATCAAATTGTCTAGATTCTTAAAAATATGAATTGGTGGATCAGATATGTAGTTATGGTCTAAAGACAGTGATGTTAATGAAGTGAGATGATCAAAGACTGTGCCGTTAAATAGAGATATATAATTGAAACTTAGTACAAGAGTCGTCAACATTGATAACTCGCCAAATGAATGTAAAGCTATCAGATGATTATGTGACAGATTGAACCTTTCCAAAGACTTACACTTAAATCCATACTCTGGCAAGGAACTTAGGTTATTTCTACTTGCGTCCAATATTATGAAGGACTCCAATGTAAAGTCAGGCAACTCTGAAATCTGATTATTCTGTATGTACAGTTTAAAGAGGTGACTCGATGGTTTTAATATTTCTTTTGGCAGCATAGACAAGTCATTATTGTACAGGTTTAGTTCATACATATATTCAAGTGAATGGAATATTTGTTGTGGCAGTGAAGACAATTTGTTGTGTTGAAGATCCAATTGTTTGAGACGACCCAATCCACCAAAAGCCCCAGCTTCTAATTCATACATTTCGTTATGATCAAGATAAAGGTTATTAAGACCATGCAAGAAATTGAAAGTGCCATTTAGTAATTCCCGCAATAGATTGTGATTTAAATGAAGAGAATACAATTTTATTAGGCCATTAAATAAACCGATTGGTAATTCCCGCAATTGATTGCCATTTAAATAAAGGTGATACACTTTTGTTAGGCCATTGAATAATCCGATTGGCAGATATGATAATACGTTATTCATGAGACTAAGATATTGTAATTCCGGATTTGAATCAAAAATATCGGGTGATAGACTAGTTAAGGAATTGTTATTTAGCCTTATTGTACGTAATCTGGAATTGGACTTAAACAACCTGATCGATAGCACCAGCAAATCGTTACACTCTAACATAATATGAGTAATTTTGATCAATGGATCAAAGATCCCCAAAGGTAATACTGTTAATCTATTCTTTTGAAGGTAAAGGAACTGAAGATTAACCGCATATGCAAATAAACCAAGCGGTAGCTCTGTTAGGCTATTATTATCCAGGCAAAGTCGATACAATATTTCTGTTGAACTGAATACTTCACGTGGTAGTGATGTTAGTTGATTGTTATGAAGTTCAATCGTCTTTGTTTGATTAAGGGAGGTAAAAGCATGTTTTCCCAATATTTTAATCTCGTTATTAGCAAGATAAAGGGAGATGATATTACGCATTTTCTCCAGCAAACCGTCATGCAGTTCGGCAAGTGTGTTACAATCGAGATATAATACTTGTAATTGCCCTAAATCATCAAATACACCCATTTCTACAGTTGACAATGCATTGGAAGTAAGTCGTAATCTTTGTAGCCGTTTAAGTCCTTTGAATACTCCATTAATCAAAATAGCAATACGATTTTGTGCTAAATTTAATGAATTCATCTGATTTAACTCTTGGAAAACATTAATGGGCAACTCAAACAAGATATTTTTGTCTAAGTATAATTCTTCCAAATTGCTCAAGCCATAGAATGCGTAAGGTAGAATGTGATTGAGACGTAAAGAATCTAAATATAAAATCGTAATTTTGGAATCATAGATAATTAGAGCATTTGATGTCGTTGTGTTGGACACAACTGTCCATTGTTTAAAGCCTAAGGTACAAACACAATACTCTGGACACTTTATGTTATATTTCACATTTGTATCTGGACGGTACTTGCTAACTAGAATACTTTCTTTAACCATATCATATTTATTTATGTTGCACGTATTTTCAAATTGTATCCCGATGTCTTTAATTGGGTGATCTGTTAAACAAAATGGAGTATACGCATCTATAGTATGTACTTTTAGATATGCCTGAATATTCTTAAAATGCAATCTGTATATTTTAAAGGGCAGGTAAATCGTGCATGCATTTTGGTTCATTGCAAATGATATATAACTGGTATTACAGTTGTCAAAGTTGGGGTTCGGGTATTCATGGTCAGAATATTCTTCAGCATACATGTAAGAAAACCTATTAGTTTCGATATGTTCTTGAAACGTAATCGATGTCGCATTACCTTCCGATACAATTATATCAATGCTGCAATATTGGCTTTCTCCATCTGTCATGTTATTCATTGTCCCAAGGAGCAGTGGATCTCTCGTAATATTGATTTGTTGAGAACTGCACACATCTACGGCTGGTGTATTTGCAAAACAGTGGTGCGCATTCAGCAACAAAATAGCCAACAAAATGGCAACATGCAATATGATTTCCATAGTGATTTCACTCTCCTTACTACATTGTAATGTAAATCATTGTGATAGACATTGCATTTATTTATTGAATGTTAATGTTACGCTAAAAGCCAGTCCTTATTGTGAAATCTGTAATTGTCTTAAATCATTTCCTGTATTAACAAGATCGTATCAGTATATTATTTTGTCAGATTTAAAAGATTAAAACGATGAAATGGTAGATTACATGAATTAATCTTTCATTTTCAAGCTATTACAAATGACGAAATAGTAAATTACAGGCTCATACCGCTTTCTTGATTAAAATGATCATTTAATCAAAATTGGTTTGTCCCTGAAGTTCACTAGCCTGAGGTAGATTTGCGACAGAGGTTGTTTCTTAGCTAGTTCGTAGACCGCAGCGTCCGTCGTCTTGAAGGTGCTGGCCAACTACCTGTAGAAAATGAACATTAAGAATGAGAGAATGCCACTTGGTTCAAGAACCCAACTCAATTATCATATATTCAGAGTCAATCTATTGTAGGCATTATTTCACAATAATAATGGTGTATGTCATTATTTCCATATCACCCGAGGTATTGTGACGAAAACAATGCAATTTAATAGTATTATGTGTCTGAACGAGGCTTAAATATCTGGGTCTGCCAGTATCTGGTTTTGTGAACTTTTCGTAAGATATAATCTTCTCAGTTTAAAACCTATATTTTTGATGGTTTCTGAGTTCTTGATAATTGAATTGGATACGTCATGCTTATAATATGATTCAGTATATGAAGAGCGTTGTTGCAAAAGGGCCACCAGATCACCCCACATGTTACTCATTTTGCATTAGTGAATTTGCATTGACAAGTCCATGGAATTCATCAAATTATTGAATGGCTGTGTTCATAACTGTTTCAAGATTTGGATTAGTGCATCCATGCACGCCAATTGAGGCACCAACAATACAAGCCAAGCAAAATTAGTCGGAAGTCGGAAATATTGATTTAAAGATATAACCGAACAGGAGAGAAATATTTGTGTATTCTATTGTTTCGAAATCTCATACCTTTGGAATTAAGTGTCCCTTTGTGATGGGATTTTCTGCAAAATGTAGCTTTGCAAATACACTATGCAATCAAGCATAGAAGTGAACACATGTTTGTACATTTTTTGTATGTAGCTGTCATCAAGTTCGATAGTGGCTGTCCAAAATATGCTGAAATATGTTGACAATTTAAAAAAAAAGATATTTTGAAAGTTCGGTGACATTTCGTTGGGATGCTATCATACCCTATTGATTACATATTTTAGACCTGTTATTGAACAGGTGCATGGTTGTTATTGTCAATAAAAGAGCGATAGGAATTACAGCAGTGGCGAAACTAGGTTTTTCATAGGGGGGAGGGGTAATTTGTTGTTTTACACTATTTATTCCCATGATAGAGGCACATTTCGGCTTTTAACGAGCGTTTATCCAACAATATTTAAATTAGGGCCACATGCGCGCGTAAGGTAGCGGGCGAACAATTTCTTTCTTGCGGTTATAATTCCTTGAGTGCCAATCTCAACCGACACGACCATCGCCCTCCTCGCCCCCCTCTGGCTACGCCACTGAATTACAGGGATATGCAAATATTTAACAGTTTGATAATGATTGCTAAACGGGAAGAACGATATTTTGATATTTCAAAAGGTAAATACATCAAAATATCCCCCCCGATTTCTTTGAGTTTTAAGAACAACAGATGTTGATTATTTTAATATGAACAACGACTTAATAGGCCTATGTTTGATAAGGCGACGGATTGGTTTTACTACCAGGCTGTTGACAGTTGCCGCAGAGTCAGAGAAGTGGGATTGGGTGCCGCTGCGTCAGAAATTGAAAGCGGGGTTGCGCCCCCTCCCCAACCGGCGCTAAACAAATCGAGCACGAAACCGAAAGTATAATCATTTTCAGCAATTTTCAGCAATATTTAAAAAATAAAACAAAACATGGAAAATGTTATCAAAATGGGTCGGTCGGGCCATAATTTTCGAGGCCTAAGAATGTTGGTGTTTATTATCTATCCGGCAGTATTGTCTCATATATCAAAGATGAATAATGACAAAATGTATTTGTATGAGATGTGTGCATAAAGTAAACGGGTTACACTATAAACGAGGATTTGGTTCATTTCTGTAAAAACAGATTTGTTGAAATGTTTGTGAAATCTCTTATCGCGACCCTGAAATCTCATGTGGCTGCCCATGTAGTATGTAGGTATAGCACAAGTTATGCTGCACAAACCTGTCACACACATTTCGAGAACAATTGAGAAATGTCTATTTTTTAGGTAAACTTCAAATCTAGTTTTTAACGAAGGTATACAAAAATCTTTTCACTTTATATAATTTAATTATGTTCTTGAAATTGTGGGGGAGTGTCAATTATGTAACACTCCTGGAAATATTTAAAATAAAATATTGTATTTCACTGGTTTTATACAGCTCGTAAAATTTACTACTTGTCCCATTGGGTGCACACACAGAAAGCAGATGCCTCATTTCTTATAAGCACTCCTGTAAGAAATGCATTTTCCTTGAGTGCTTCATTCCATGTATGGGCATGTCCTTTCCATATATGGTTGCTATGACCTTTAGCTACATCCCCAATTATGTACATTTTAAAATTTATTTCCATAACTCGAGAATGGACTGTTTGAAGAATCCACATATTTTGCTAAATTTGTTGGTAAAATTCCTTTTATTTTTGGGCACTTTTAAAAGAAAATTGATATTCTATTGTGTACTTCTTATTCCTGGGAATATATTGGTATAATTGGATTTTCAAAACAGTGAGTGTAGCACTCAAGCATTTATACATTTATCGGGACATTTGAGCATAATTTGAATCAAATAAATGGTTACCATGGTTACAATTTAAAAGTAATGCAATATACTTTTGTTTAACATGGTCACACATATATTGTGAATATATTTAGGAATATAATCATGTCCAAAAAATATGGCGTAAGGTACCTTATTTGCATTTTTGAGATTTGAATAATTGATCATCTAATTTGCATATTTGATAAGATATCGAACTGATTGTCAGTTTAAAAGATACATCTTAGCACAGGTGTCCATCATACCAAATGTCATAAGTTTACTACCTATAGAACTTGAGATATTTAGTTACGCATATCTAATTAGCTAGACTTCGTAATTTGTTTAGGATTTCAACATTAGGGATTGAATTTTTTGATTTTCCATCAGCTGATAAACATGTGAGGTGTGTGATGATTAACTCGTTTTTAGTCATTTTAAGAAGATGGTTATTAAAATAAAGAGAACATTGACAAAAATCCAGTTTTTGGTTCAAAATGGCATTTCGTGGCAGGTTTTCGACTACTTTTGGAGAATTTCAAATGACCATATCACCAAAACGCATTACTCGATTAATATGATTCTTGCACCAAACTATATCTGTATTATGTTTTGTTGAATTAAATATATTTGAAATTTTAGTGTGCTATACCTACTAGTAGTAATGAGCGATCGCAATATATCAATTGTGTGAGAACGAGGCATATTGCGAGATTTCGGGTCGCCACACGGGATTACGGTGTCGCTATACGATCTTTTCGGGTCGCCACACGAGATGAAATGGTAATTGGGTCTGATGGTTTAATACTTTGTCGACAGTGATAACTTGCATGCTTCTAGAGGGGGAAATACTTATGCGCGGCAGTGTAGTTCAATCAGTTACAAATTGGCGAGAAATATTCTTTTTCACGTGCACAAATTTCACCTTTTTGACAAAGTGCTAAAAATGTGTGTATTATTACAGCTTGTTTGAAAGAAACTCGTGTATTCTCATAATCTCTAGTCTGCTAATATAATCTTGTGTGTCTTTCAATTGTAACTGTTATTAGTTGGGTGTTCAAATCATTAATAATTCTTCTCTTTAATTCAATTGAAAGGGTAAAAGAAGTTCGTCACACTTGAGTGACCCCATGCATTATTTTATTTGACAAGTGTTTAGGGACTTCTATATGAAGTGGTATGTGGTGAATTACCAGTGGCTTAGATCTCATTTTCACATTGGAGAATGGATTTTTTTTTTTAAGGTTAAATAGTTATTACTATAACATTTTTACCAAGTTTGTAGGAAATCGCATCTCCAATATGGAAAAGAAGTATAACAAGTCTAAACAAGGAACCGACAGTAGACCGAGCACATTTCATTTTGAGAGTAGTGTCACGTATAAGATAGGGAATCAGCATTGCGCTATACCACACAAACGCAGAACAATCTAACAACAGTAGAGGTAGGCCCCAAAATGTCGGGAAGCGATAACTTGTAATAGCGGCCGCAATTTTTAGACCACGTCAGAATTTGTATATGAAACCAATCGTGTTATTTTCCGCCCCTGGTATAGTGTGCCCATTATTGGACCAATATTTGTTTGCCAACATGATGTCAATTGAAGAGCACCAATGTAAAACCAATTGGTCCAATATCGAGCACAATATACCAGGGCGGAAAATAACACGATTGATTTCATATACACATTCTGACGTGGTCTAAATAATATGCTCAAAATATTTTCTCGCCATTGTAACTCTTTGGCGGAAATGTTGTCATGACCTATATCATGTATATTGTTGGTTAAAATTATGATGCCTTAACCAACGTTGAATAAACTAAAAATGAATTATATTTGTACTCTTTAACCAACGCAGTATTAAAAGTAATTTTTAACCAACGCTTCAATTTTAACCAATGTAGTATACTTTTTAACCAACATTCTTTTAACCCATGGTTTTTGAATACCTGTTCTGAGAGTGTATTGGGTATAGTTATACTCGGCGTCAGAGAAGTCCGGCACTTTTTCTGAGACAACTGCGTACAGCGTAAACACGGAAGTGCGTTGTAGAACAGCGTCACAACAGCGTTATCTTTGGGAAATGTCTCGAAATTGTTTCAGGGATCCTCATCCTGACGTTTATGACAATAAGTTAAATTTTTTAAGAATTTTAGACCAGTCAGACATTATTCTGGTCCGGGGTCTATATATTCGTGGGGCCAGGGTTGACAACATCGAATGATGGCAGATCTCACGTGAATCAAAAGTAGTTTCATTTTCAGTAGTCATCGTGCTAAGAGCAAAAGCAAGATATACCAACAGGGTGTGGGAAACAGGTAATAACAAGGGAGAATAACGCGATAAAACAGATAAATAACAAAATACAATAACACACGAAAATGCACTGGGACAAGCAATGAAAAAGTAGTCATCGTGTTTTATCCAGTTTAGTCAACGATATCTGACGACGGGGTGCGTCGTCATGGTCCGTCAGAATCCACCAATGGTGCGTCCAAAAATTGACTGAAAGTGCGTATTTGGATGAAAAAGGTCTGTCAGTTTTTTGACACAGGGTGCGTCATGGTACATGAGAAGTTGACGCATCTCGGTAAAGTGACGCACCACTCCCGTGGGTCGTATGGTGCGTCTTACAACTGATAGGTGTATTACCCATTCAGATTGACTTTGTTGTTAAGACAGATATCACCTAAATACCACCAGATCAAACTATGAATCTTCCTTATATTTCGTATGGTGGAAGGTCTTATTATGGTATAACATATTGAAATCCTTTTTTAAAAATTCAGAAAACCTTTTTAGCCATGGTAACACCCATTTGTATTTTGGGTTATTTTGGGTCATTTTCCCCATTTCTAAGAATTTGTTTTGTTGAAATACGCCCTGTTCTTCCAAGCTACTGACTCAAAAGTGTAAACGATATCAAATAAAGAACTTAAATGTTGCAAGGTATTATCTTTCTTCTTTACTGACAGGTTATGTCAACTCGTCAATTTTATTTCATATCCTATTTGTGTCTCTGGCAAAATTGGCAGTTTTACAATATTAAAAATATGTGACCCAACATGAGTAAATGAGGCGGAATGCGGCAGTAGCTTATTTGTTTCTTAAAAGAGCACAAATAAGGAACAAGGTCAAAATAAGTCAAATTCAGAACAAGTCTTATTTTTTAGAAAGAATGTGTGCAACTAAGTGAATTTTATCGACACTTATTAATTAGGTATTTATAGACCATGCAATATCCAAACATTTATGAGGGGCTTGATCTCCACGCGAAACACGCTTTTCCCCCGAATTTGCAAAACGGTGAACCCAGTAGAAATATAGCATACTTTAAGGTGATCGTCATACATGTAGATCTCTACTATGTGAAACACACAATTAACATTTCTGTTCCCGTTTGTACAGTGGTCACATTAGAGATACGGCACTGATAAAACACAGATGCAACACACTTATCAAGGTTACATTTTATAGATCCAGCGCAAGATCAAAATATATTAGTCTACACACACTCGAGGAGCATTTTGTAGTAAAGAGTGTCAATACATATTTCCAATGTCTTGAAAGATGAAAAAATAAATGTCAGATACGAGAGTTTGTAACATGGCATCCCGGGTTCGATCCCGGGTGTGTGTTGGGGTGGGGTGGCACATCCCATTTTCAGGTAACGGGCGGTGATATCTAAATAGCGACACTAGAAACACACTTCAGGTAACGGACGGTGAGATCTAAATAGCGTCAGAAACACACTTCAGGTAACGGATGGTGAGCTCTAAATAGCTTCAGAAACACACCTTCAGGTAATGGACGTTGAGATCTAAATAGCGTCACTAGAAACACACTTCAGGTAACAGACGGTAAAATCTAAATAGCGTCAGAAACACACTTCAGGTAACGGACGGTGAGATCTAAATATCGTCAGAAACACACCTTCAGGTAACGGGCGGTGATATCTAAATAGCGACACTAGAAACACACTTCAGGTAACGGACGGTGAGATCTAAATAGCGTCAGAAACACACATCAAGTAACGGACGGTGAGATCTAAATATCGTCAGAAACACACCTTCAGGTAACGGACGGTGAGATCTAAATAGCGTCAGAACATACTTCAAGTAACGGACGGTGAAATCTAAATAGCGTCAGAAACACACTTCAGGTAACGGATGGTGAGCTCTAAATAGCGTCAGAAACACACCTTCAGGTAACGGACGGTGAGATCTAAATAGCTTTAGAAACAGACTTCAGGTAACGGACGGTGAGATCTAAATAGCTTTAGAAACAGACTTCAGGTAACGTGCGGTGATATCTAAATAGCGTCAGAAACACACTCCAGGTAACGGACGGTGAGATCTAAATAGCGTCAGAAACACACTTCATGTGACGGACCGTAAGGACTAAATAGCGTCAGAAACACACATCACGTAACGGACGGTGAGATCTAAATAGCTTCAGAAACACACCTTCAGGAAACGGATGGTGAGATCTAAATAGCGTCAGAAACAAATCTTCCGGTAACGGGCGGTGAGATCTAAAGAGCGTCAGAAACACACATCACGTAACGGACGGTGAGATCTAAATAGCTTAAGAAACACACCTTCAGGTAACGGATGGTGAGCTCTAAATAGCTTCAGAAACACACTTCAGGTAACGGGAGGTGAGATCTAAATAGCGTCAGAAACACACTTCAGGTAACGGATGATGAGCTCTAAATAGCTTCAGAAACACACTTCAGGTAACGGACGGTGAGATCTAAATAGCTTCAGAATCACACTTTAGATAACGGACGGCGAGATCTAAATAGCGTCACTAGAAACACACTTCAGGTAACGGACGGTAAAATCTAAATAGTGTCAGAAACACAGTTCAGGTAACGGACGGTGAGATCTAAATAGCGTCAGAAACACACTTCAGGTAACGGCGGTGAGATCTAAATATCGTCAGAAACACACCTTCAGGTAACGGACGTTGAGATCTAAATAGCGTCAGAAACACACTTTAGATAACGGACTGCGTGATCTAAATAGCGTCACTAGAAACACACTTCAGGTAACGGACGGTAAAATCTAAATAGCGTCAGAAACACAGTTCAGGTAACGGACGGTGAGATCTAAATAGCGTCAGAAACACACTTCAGGTAACGGACGGTGAGGTCTAAATAGCTTTAGATCCTTTTAAGAAGTGAAACAATACAAAATGATCACTCGTTTTAATGTTGCAATTCCACACTTCGCCATTTTATTGTTTGCACATTCAATGATTAATTTAATCATTTTCATTCTTGGTTTGAGGTGAAAACACTGAATGTACTTTAAAGATATCTGCTAAAAGCGCCATTTCCCACAGCAGGTAACAGCGTCAGCATATTTATATAGAGCAATATTTTAGAGTTACTTAGATATCAAGCTTGACCCCATCGTCGACCTCCCAACCTTTTCTTTAACTTTAATTCTCGAATTATTTAATTTCTCATATACTTGACAGCTCAGATATATTGATAACAGTTCATAGCACCCCATGAAACAGTTTCATCAGGAATTCAAGAGAACATTCCAAAAAGGAAACTTACTAATTGTCCATACGGGTTTCAACAACATATCTGTTGTCTTCCTCAGTGGATTGTTTTTGATCCAGATATTATCGTACCTTTTTGAAGATTTTTATCATTATAATTACCCTGGGTTTTAATCGGGGATCGTAGTTGGCAAGTACCAACACAGTATTTTAAACATTAAAGGGTTTTAAGATGCGTATTCCCGTCGTCACGTATCGGCCGACGTCAGTTCTATCCGCCGACGTCAGCCGATGTGTAACGACGGGAGTATGAACGGGTTTTAACATTTTCCACGCGGCAGGCGTCTGCAGATGACATTTCAATATTTCACAAAATGTTTCAAAAATGTCAAAATTATTGAAGTTAAATTACATATTTGGAATCACCATGAGAAATGCATTACAATAAGTACAAACATGCCTAATATTTAGTATTCCTTGAGATAGACCTTGGCATATGCGAAAGGTTTCTGAAAAATCTGTTTTGTATTGGTAAAACCAGCGTACACACACCCTATTTTTTAAAATCATAATGTCACATTTCATCATTGACGAAAAATATGCCTTTAAGTCATTTGTGTGATATCTTCACGGGACCACCGTGCTAAGGAAACACAACAGCCGGTACACTGAAACAGGCCTGATTTGTTTACATAACGAAAAAACCGACCAAGCTTCGACGCATTCGTAAATAAACAGACACACCAAGTAAATTCTTTATCCGTAGTGTATCTATAATAGCCTACCAGAAACATTATTATAAATACGCGCGTGTCTCAAAAGATGGCATTAACAGATTTCAATCGTCTTCAGTGAATCTGAGTATTGTGCGTACTAAGATACATCCTTATTTACTTTCTTACCAGATTTTGGACATTGGCTTTGCTTCTGTACTACAGGTTTTCGTATATATATAGTTTCCTTAGAAAACGGCAACGGTGAAGTCTACAATATAACCGATTTATAATTGTTCGCACGTTGAATAACAAAGACGAATCTGCATTTGATTCACGCAATCACTTTACTGCGTTTTATATGGATATGAAGAAAGACAGTTCGTTGTCGAAACTTTTTGTAACTGACGTAACGTTGAAACGGCGTCGGCATTGGCCACTAAACCCTTACACAAAGTTCATAACCGCGGACAAAACGCATACTTAAAATAAAGGCGTTTACGTAATAGTACAATACACTCATACAAATCATCGGCTTGACGATATTTCACAAAAGAATAGGAGTTGTCACCGCAGGGCACCACGTACATTGCCCGTTTCTGCTTACCCATTTACAAAACGCGTACTTAAAATAGATGCCTTACGGACGATTAAGACGCGATTGCGTTTTAAAAAACGCAATCGCGCGCGACTTATTTTTCTAGTAAAACAAAAAGAGAAAGTGTATTTGTGGACGTGACAAATCGCAGGGAATTCTTAACACTCTTCAATTTTCCTTCTTGACCGCTGGAAATGATTGAACTCAAAATATGAACGTTTAAGGAATAAATATAAAACACAACTTTAAACCGTGTCGAAACTACTAGAAAACAAACAGACGGGCATCGCTAACTTAAAGTTTACGTCATAGGATTAATCTCGAGAATTAACGCGTATTTTCTAAATTTCTTTTAACTTCATTATTCACTATTTTTTTCATCAATTACACGATTGTTATGATTGCATAATTGTCACCCTCTTATTTCAACACAATCACTTACATAAAATCAAACATGTTCTGAATATAATTCTAAAACATGTTACGTTATCTCTTTTACCTGTACATTTAAAATATGATTGTATTTCAAAGTCACACCACCTCTCGTGTTTTGCATAATTATTGTAAAATAATGTATACATCTCAATTAATTTTCTGGATCTCAATTCTGATCGAAAAAGAAATTCAAGATTAGGATGATTTCCATATTTAAATTGATATCATCATGATCATAATTACACATGTTTAACATTTTGAGCGTGTGACATACTATGTATACGTTGAGCATTCGCCGTGTAAACGTTTCGCACGTTGGGTATAAGTTTCCTTTTAAACGCCGTATATGGCCGAACAGCTGACACATATATAAGCAACCTACACCAAGCCTGCAAAACGTTCACGTAGCGATTGCTCAACATGTACATGTACATAACGTATACATATAGTGTATTGATCACTACGTTGTCACCCGCGTATCTCTGCGAACCTCAGAGATACGTTGTATTCGTTGAATACAACGTTTGCCAAATATGTCACGTACGAATGACAACTTAACGGACGAACACCCAGATTTTTCCAAAACAGCTGGCACACGCTAGCTCTATACGCAACAGTTGTGACAGGGCCTTTAGACGGATCATTGAAATAGGCTGCCGAATACACGGTTAGCCAAACGTTAAATCAAGACGCTCTATCTGCATATTTAACGTAAGCACAAAGCTGAATTTGGAGGTCACACCAATGTTGTGTTTTGGCGTTAAAACCCCGTTCGTATACACCTGCCAGACAGCCATCATCCAACGTTACATCTTGACGTTTACACAATATTGTACCAACCAATTTGTGCCCACTGGGCTGGCCTTACCCCGGCTCAAACCATGTTGCTCTATGAACCACTACCCGTTCTTATAACTCATCGCTGCATTGTATATGACTTATACCACATTAATTCATTACGCAATTACACCCAAATCCACATTGCTTCATTAACCTCATCCCGTGGCTTGTAAAAAAAAAATCAAGCCCCTTCCCAATGTGGCATAGCCTTATATTAATTAATTAACCCCCTCCCGAAATCGAATTCATTGGCAGATTCTGATTGAGAACCAAAAAATTATGTGTGTGCAATTTTGGTGTAATTTAATGCCCCCCGTGTGTGCTTTTACCGAGTTTATACGCAGTAGTATGCGTAAGTGCAATATTGTGTAATTCTAGTGAATTTCTTTATCACAATTTTACGGAGCGTTTAAAGTGCCATTAGATGGCTACATAATTATCTTGACAAGTCGACATATTATCAACGTTATGTTGAGATAGTCAGATATTTTTTCTCACATTCTTGACTTAAACAGTTTTATTAGTCGTCATGATGATATAGACTATCTTGTCAAGTTGACTTTACAAAACATAGATGTCGTCATGGCGAGCTAGGTTAACTTGAAGAGTCAACTTCGCAAAAAGTAGATGTCGTCATGGTGAGATACAATATCTCGTCGAGTCGACTTCACAAAAAGTAAATGTCGCCATGGTGAGATAGATTATCTCGTCAAGTCGACTTCACAAAAGGTAGATGTTGTCATGGTGAGATAGATTATTATGTCAAGTTGAATTCATAAAAAGTAAATTTCGACTTGGCGAGATAATCTATCTTGTCATGTCAACATTCAATTGTTGATAAGTCGACATGGCGAGATAATTTGTCTTGCCGTTTCAATATTCAATTTTTGATAAGTCCACTTGACGGGATAATTTATCTTGAAATGTCAACATCAAACTTTTGCTAATTCGACTTGGCCAGATATATTATCTTATCATGTCGACATAACCGTGATTAAGTTGACATGACGAGATAAATTATCTTAGTTTATCTCGCCATGTCGACATGTCAAGATCATGTATCTCGCCATGACAACATCTTCTTTTTGCCAAGTCGACTTGACAAGATAACCTATCTTGACATGACGACATCCACTTTTTGTGAAGTCAAGTTGACATGTTAATTTATCTTACTATGACGACATCCGCATTTTGTGAAATCGTCTTGTCAAAACAATTTATCTTGCCATGACGACATGCTCTTTTTGTTAAGTTGACTTGACAAGAACATTTATCGTCCAATGACGACTTCTCCTTGTTGGGAAGTCGACATGTCAAGATCACGTATCTCTTCATGACAACATCTACTTTTTGCAAAGCCGACTTGGAAAGATAACTTGAAATAACGACATCCACGTTTTGGGAAAGTTGACTTGACGAGATAATCTATCTCACCATGACGACATCCACTTTTTATGAAATCAACATGTCCAGATACTTTATCTCACCATGACGACATCATCTTTCGCAGAAGTCAACTTGGCAAGATAATCTATCTCACCATGACGACATATACTTTTTGTGAAGTCGACTTGACGAGATAATCTATCTCACCATGACGACATATACTTTTTGTGAAGTCGACTTGATGAGAAAGTCTATATTGCCGTGACGACATTAAGTCAACTTGGCAAGATAATCTATCTCACCATGACAACATCTACTTTTTGTGAGGTCGACTTGACGAGATAATCTATCTCACCATGACGACATTTACTTTTTGTGAAGTCGACTCGACGAGATATTGTATCTCACCATGACGACATCTACTTTTTGTGAAGTTGACTCTTCAAGTTAACCTATCTCGCTATGACGACATCTATGTATTGTAAAGGCAATTTGACAAGATAGTCTATATCATCATGACGACTAATACAGCTGTTTAAGTCAAGAATGTGAGAAAAAATATGTGTCAAGATAATTATGTAGCCATCTAATGGCACTTTAAACGCTCCGTACAATTTGACCATTTTTTGGTTGATGTTACGGCAATTTTTTATAACAGACCCTGGATTACCATCTATTATCAGTACACCGTTTACTGTTTTGAGGGAGACTTTTAGCCGCTGCACCCCAACCTACATACTAGAATAACCGCAACTTCGAATTGGCTCCTCATTATTTTAAATCACATTAAAGCGTTTATTCATGCCGCAATATAATCAAAACAAGACCTTTGTTCGTTGATCTAATAACATACATTGAAATATATCCCTTTCATTTAAAACAAGATGCAATTCATTAATTGAGACCTGTCATCACATACTGAGAGTTAAGTAGGACAATTTTATTTTCTGTTATGTCCAGATTCAAATTGCTCAAGGAACAAGCATTGATAAGCGTGATATACAACATGTCATAATTGTTCAATGTTTTCTCCATCAACAAATATCAAATTGAATATGTTTTCTATTCATTACACCATAATTCCTTATGCACACCTATGACTTAACGCTCATTATGTGGTGACAGTTCTCAATTTATAAAGTCATGTCTACCCTGAAATGTGTGAAAACATGCAGCTACAACGGAGTAAAATCTGACATGAAACTGTGGGAAATGTCTTGAAATTATGATTTTTTTAATGAGCACAACTACCAAAAAGATTATTGCACTAAACATGCTAACATTGGGTTTCTATGGGATATCACTGCTTAGTGTGTGATTACGCAATAGGGGTGTGTGTGTACAGACCAGGGAGTCTATAATTATGGGAGTAGTAGCCCTCCGATATACCCGCTTCCTAGAGCGCATATCCATATGTGATGACCGTTATAGGGGGTTATATCATGGTTATAGCAAAACACATTAATGGCACAAAGATTGTGCATGTTCAACACGCTTTGCTTAAATTTGAATGCAGGGTGATGTAGACTTATTAGAATGGGTGGCGAGGGGGGGGGGGGGGGGGGGGGGGGGGGTGAGAGCGAACCGGAGAATTGCTTAGCTTCCAGCATTATCTACAGCGCCGAGATTTACGTTACTTCTTTACGTTTAAATTTGCTATATCTCATATGTTAGGTGGCGCTGTTTGTGTCGTCTGCTTTAGGTATAGACTTATTGAAGTTTACACGGAATTGTTGGGAAAATTCCCAAAATATATGCGGTTTTGAAAGTTATGATATAACTTTACAAGCCTGAAATCTCCGATACTTCACGTTTCATTGTTTGTTTGATGTATTTGAATTAATTTTCTCACTTTACACCATACCGTCATTGTTTGTGACCTACAGACTTGATGCAAGTCTATATATTCCTTTCATTCCCGCGGGAATCATAAAATGGCGCTGTTGCTTTTTTCATTTATGCAAACGGGACCTGTTTAGCTACGGGACCCAAAAGTAATAGATTCCCTGCTGATTATGTCAAACGTATGATTTACAGTTCAAGCTTCAGTGATTGCCTAATCGCACGTAGATGATCGTTCTAGATGGCGCTATGTTTGGTTGCTCGCGCAGATCGAGAGTTTCACAGACTCCCAGTCGACGCCTGTTACCCATTCATCCTCATACCTGACATGTTCAGATAGCACACAGTGGACGATACAAATCAATCACATCCCAAAACGAAACCATTTCTAATGCAACTTTGTCGTTGTTAGTCGTGGTTATTGAAATAATCATACCTTTAAAAGTATCATTTCGGGTTTTCTTATGAATGCGGTATCAAGATACGAAGAAGAAATGTGCTCATTAAATGTGTATCTCATGTTTTTGGTACCGAATATTGGTTTTGTGTTAGTTTTGTGTTAGGTGTACCTACAGTGACTTACGACAATTGATTCATGCTCTCTATATACAACAAAACTGTATTTTAACTGCCTTTATTTGTGCAATATTAATTTAAATCAGCCAAATACATTTACGTGGCAACAGTAAATACAACTGGTCATTAGTCAACTTACTGACATTATGATAACATCATTACAACAGGGTAACCATAAACGGAAAACAGCGTTGATTAAGAATAAGAATGTCGCCCTCTAGTGTTGATATTAATCAAGTGGTGTTTATAAGGATGATAATACATATTCAAGGTGAGAAAAGGGGAGAAAGGAAAGAAGGATTTTAGCTGTAACAACGTCCATCATATGTAACCTAGTCTCCCCTCTATTTTGAGTAAATATCACAATTGACCAATTGTGTTTTTTACACAATTTAGACGGAATATCCGTTCAGCTAGTGGTGTCAAAATTACACTAAATATTGTGTCAAATACACAATTGGTCAATTGCGATATTTAAACAAAATAAAGGGGAGACTGCGTTGATCATGCAGACGATGGTGGTCACAAATCGCCGTAAATTTTGAAACTCCGTTGGTTTCAATGTAAAAATGGATTTTTGATTATGACCCCAAGAAAATTCATTACACGTTGGAACTTAATTAAATCATCCTAAAACTTCTTGAGTTTTATAACTAACTCCAGTGTCCGTATAATTGTAATTATAATTTATTTTATTTAATCCGTCGTTAACCGTTTGTCCCATTCGCTTGATCACGTACGCATAATTCAACCTTCGTGAACGAGCCCGTGTCAGGCATCGCCTGGTATGATGCTAACGTTCTACATACCCCCTCTATCACCAACAAAGTGCACCTGCTCAACAAAGACAACCGACTGCCTATACTATGATGTGTCAAGCAGTGAATAACTTTAACCTCAATAATAATGGAACCGGAGATCATGTTAGATTTGTTGAATATACTATCCACTTTTAGTAATGAATGTTAGACATGTGTTATTGTTATTTTATACAGATAGATTATTGCTTTTAGATCGGAAACGCGTTAATAATTGTTTTTAATTCGTCCGCCTAGAAATGTTGATAAACCCTAAATACAATAGGACTATCTATATCTTTTCCAGGTGACGTGAATAAGCGGGTCTTTATAAACTGTTCGTGTTTTATACTGAGAGCATTCTTATCTTCGGTCATGTCAGTTGCAGCTCATTCTGTGTGAGTCTGGGAGCTAAGACACACAGTAATGGGGGACCTTCAAATATCCTACAACAACGGCACTCGAGTTGGTTGTCTTGGACTTGGAAACCCACAAAAGTAATATACCCATACAAAGTTATTTAATAGTGTTATATACATGACATTGTTTTGAACCAATCAGTTAAAATACGTGAAGTGATATTGCACTCTGCGTGAGGAGTATTGTACCTACGTGCACTACGCAATTACATTTGATTGGTTCCTCGGTCACGTAGCAGCACGAATGTTGCCGGGGATGTCATTAATTTTGGTAATAAATGCGTTTTATTCCCTTAATTTGAAGAGAGGAATAAGATTGAACAGACAGTAAATAATGATAAGGGGTGACGTCAAAACTCAACCACCGGCTGACCGGCGGTTCAGTGCGGTTGGACCGCTATGCATTGCTTAGAACAATAGAAACCGGTTCCAACCGCACAGAACCGGGAGGAACCGGGCGGAACCGGAGATCAACTGGCGGTTGAGTTTTGAAGTCATCCCTAAGTTGCCGTGTATGAATCAATTCAATACATGTATGTTTTGTTATACGACGTGTGAACACAGTGTCACGAGTATATTGGATTCGTTAGCTTAAATCTGGTAAAATTTGCTCCGAATAGAAAGCAGCAAGTGTTATGTAGTGATTTGTCTGTTACAACCTTCTATTTTTGTCAGTCCCGACCCCTTTTCCGAAAAGTAAGGCCATTGGGATCCCACAAAATGGATATGTGCTGTGTTAGATTGACATCCAGTGCTGCGGGTATCATGCGGTCAAAAATATGTTGAAGAACTTGTGTTTTGACGTGTTTTGTTGACTTGCAATGTATTGTGGGATCATTCCTGAGCCTGCTCTGGGTCGAATTCTGTTTGAGCCAAATCAGCCAATCATAACCACTCTTCAGCAGATGTGAGAGTTATATTCTGGTGACCATGGAAACACATAGTTGAATGTATAGTTGGACTTATAGTTAATATGATGTTTATGATATTAACCTTTTTATTTTTGGACGAAAAGTAACGAAACGATTGATCAAACTATTTAATGAAATAAGAGGCATAAAGCAGTATGCATTTGTGAAAATAAAAACTGTGTCAGTGATCAGTCAGCCAATACAAGCTAGGTGACTCTACTGTATGACATGTTTCACAGTAAAGTACACATTGAGTGTCCAATAACTTTAAGTTTGGATTCTTTTTTTATCAGAGATATAAAATAAACATTTAGTAATTTGATATTCAAATGCATGTTATTACTTCATAGAAAATGGTGTTTTGCATGTTGAAAATTATTAGTAAAAGTGTTTCTAGACCAAAAATGTTCTGCTAATGTTATGGTTTTATTGGACAGAAATAGTTCCCACGGTCTAAGACAGACAGTACAAAAGCAAATCATTTGCATGCTGTATTATGTAAGCAGTTTGCTTTCTTTCATTATTTTGTACACCACATAGATGATCTATGTACATGGATAAATTAAAGCCCAGTTTTGTTAAAATATTTCACACCTACAATATATTTAATGGTTCCTTTAACGTTTGGTAATGTTACAGAAAACGTGTGTATGTCCTGGACAGACAAGTAACATTAGCAAATTTGTTCGTGCCAGTTACTACAGGTTTTTATGTCTTTCAAACATATTTTGTGGCCTAGTTTTGAGATGTGATGTTAAAATACCTGGGATTAGTTAGTTATTTTAAAAATAACAGCCAATATATTGATTTAAATTGTAAACCAGTACGTTGCTAATGTTACAGTAAAAATGCTGCTAATGTTACTTTGTCTGTCCTAAAAAAAGTAACATTATCAGCATATTTTTGGCCTAGAAACACTTTTCAAACCATTTTCCAAATTATAAACACCATTTTCTGTGAAGCAATAACATACAGTTTAATATCAACTTAATTAATGATTATTTAATATCTCTGATTAAGCAATATCCTTACTTAAAGGCTATTGGGAACTAAAAGTGCACTTTACTGTGAAACATGTCGTATATCATAGTTTCCAAGCACTTTCGACAACTCACACCTATGCAACTCTAGAATATGTGGGCTAAAATCATCTATCAACATTATCCATTATAAACAGGTGAAATTGATCATGTTGACAAAGCTGGGTGTTCAAACGACTTGAATGTTTCGAATTATATTCAGGTAGTGTAAAACGACTAAATTTCGCTAGAAGATCCAATCCGCTAAATTAGATTGCCACCAGTTATATTATTTATAATAGTTATAGGCCTATGTAGGAAGATGGTACAAATTAGTGAAATCAAATTGCCGCAAAGGGTTGGTCTAATGCTAATTCGCTAAATTAAGTTGCCGTGAAATTAAGTTGAATTACAGTATAATAGTCTCAGATTTCAGGTACAGACCAAACCAGCTAGTAGCATCTGAGATGTCGCTGAACTTGAACTGACCTATACCAAGGTTTTTTGGCATCCCGTGTGGCATGGTGTGAATAGACATGCGGAAATTATAGCTGCCGAGGGTATAGTGTTGTCATAGACGGTGGCTGAAATGATAGTTGCCGAGGGTGTTGTATTTGTTTACAGAGTATGAGAAGAAAATGGCAGGGTGAAATTTTAATTGTTGTCTCTCCCCCAATGCCAGGGAAGAGTAAAACTAGAATCGGTCATTCACGGTAGTCTTTTACACTGATTTCGAACGGCTCATGTGTATTAGATTACCGCGAGTGACCGAGTCAAGTTCTAGGGAAGGGAAATGCACCCCTGACGCACATTATAGCGTCACCCTATATATAATAGAGAGCCATCACTTCAATCCTCTTCCTATAATGATAAGCATTTCAGGGTTCCTACATACCTTATCTTTTGAAACAACTGGATCTGGAGGGGGGTTTCTCCCCCGATATTATGTATAGGCCTGTAGGATATAACATTGACAAGATTGTAAACACTCAACCCAGAAGTGTTGATTGATTGATATTGATGATTGTTGATTAATTGATATTGATTGATTGTTGATTGATTGAATGATTGAATGATTGATTGAATGATTGATATTGATTGATATTGATATTGATTGATTGTTGATTGATTGATTGATTGAATGATTAAATGATTGATTGAATGATTAAATGATTGATTGAATGATTGATATTGATTGATATTGATATTGATCGATATTGATTGATTTTGATCGATATTGATCGTTATTGATTGATATTGATTGGTATTGATTGGCATTGATTGATATTGATTGGTATTGATTGATATTGATTGATATTGATTGGTATTGATTAATATTGATTTATATTGATTGATATTAATTAATATTGATTAATATTGATTGTTATGTTGATTGATTGATTGATATATTGATTGATTGATGAATTGATTGATTGATGTATTGATTGATTGATTGATGTATTGATTGATTGATGTATTGATTGATTGATGTATTTTTTGTATTGATTGATTGATGGATTGATGTATTGATTGATTGATATATTGATTGATTGATATAATGATTGATTGATAAACTGATATTTTGATTGATTGATTAATTGATTGATATTAATTGTATTTTTATTATTTTATGATGTATCATATTGTAAAGCGCTCTGAGGGATTGTGATCCACAGTGCGCTATATAAACACTGTTTTTATTATTATTATTATTATTATATTGATATATTGATGTATTAATTGATTGATATATTGATTGATTGATTTTATCACTCCTTCTAAAATACATAATATTTTTAAAAATCCATTCCATACAATTTTTATTTTTATATATTACAGAGCATTTATAAGGCGCTTTTCCAAAAACGATCAAAGCGCCGTACACAATACAAATAACAACATTATAAAATATTAAAAGATACAAGCGGTATACACCAACTTAACCCGCACGTCGTATATGGTTCCGATAGGATCCTATTGCGTCATGTAACTATCTCAAGCCACAAATCGCGTAAGCCGAGAACCGCGCAATCTAGTTTCTCAAAAAAATATCAACGCACCTGTTCAAATGTTCACGCATAAACATCAGCGCGCGGCATTTTCCTACATTTCTACTGAAATATATCACACGCATTTATAAACCTAGACATCGGCAGCATTTAAATCCTCGCCTTAAGGGGGGTGTGGACTCTCAGGTACAGCCTCCGTAAAACTGCCGTAACTTCTTCAATATTCATTTAATCTTTATAAACGTATACAGTTTTTTGCAGAAAAGGGTTCAATGAATCCAACCATGATAATGAAATTGAAATTGACCATTTTGGGAAAAATTATAAAAAACACGTTTTTTGACCCATTTTAGGTTTGGAAAAGATAACTCAAATATATTTTGTTAAATTTTGTCAGACTAGTTGTATGATAATCCTGATAACATTCCCCTAGAGCTTTGTTTTTGTTTTTTGAATATCTTATTTATTTTTGAGTTATAGATCAAAAAGTGCCAAAAAATGGCGGTAAAAAATCACTTTTTTGGCACTTTTTCATTCATTTAAAGAAAGTGCACTGCACTTTCCTTTAATATCGGCTCTTTTGGCTGGCGATAGAGTGACTGTCATATTACGAGAAATTATCACAAATCCTAAATAGGATATCTCTTGTGTTGGCTTGAATATTGACTTTTTTGGGTGAATGATGAACCCCAACTCTGACAACACTGTTGCCGTGAACTGTACAGCTTTTTCTGCCTCCGATTCATTGGGTGCTATTATTAGTGTATCGTCAATGTGTCCAATGACACAATAACCTAGACTTTATTCAAAGGGTGCTTTTAATATTTTGGTAAACAATCTAGGTGCAGATGATAGTCCATTTGGTAAGGCTCTATATTGATACAATTTACCATTCCAAGCAAATTTAAGGTATTTTCTATGCTCTTTGGCAATGGGTACCGAATAGTATGCATCTTTGAGGTCGATTGATGTCATGTAACAATTGGGTGATACAAGTTTTTGTGCCACCTCGAATGTGTCCATCTTAAAGTGATAGTATCTCAAAGATTGGTTCAATGTAGATAGATCCAGTATCATTCTCCGGCCCCCATTTTGTTTTGGGCGCGAAAATATATTTGTCCAAAAATCACCTTTTTCTGGTATTGTTGGTTCAGAAAATACCTATTTTTTGAAGAAATGACATAATTTCGTCATCAATTTCCCTTGTTTCAATTTCTTATAATCTGTAAGGGTGTGGTTTCACGGGTCAAACTCGCTAGTCATAAGAGTCGCTAGTCATAAGGGTCACTAGTCATAAGGGTCGCTAGTCATAAACCCTAACCCTAACTCTAACCCTAACCCTAACCGTAATCCTACCCTAACCCTAACCCTAACCCTAACCATATCCTACCCCAACCCTAAACCTAACCATAACCCTAAACCTAACCCTAAACTTAACCCTAAACCTTCCTTAACTCTACCCTAAACCTAAACCCAACCCTAAGATTTATGACTAGCGCACTCGTGGTATAGGAAAATACACGTTATGACTAGCGACCCTTATGATTAGCGGGTAGATCCCGGTTTCACCACCTGAATTGGTGGAATATCATCTATAAATTGTAACCTGTATCCTTGAACAGCCTCAATGATTGATGGATCGGTTGTATATTTATACCATTCTTTAATACATGACTTCAATCGACCCCCAATCACATATGTTCTATTATCTGAGCAAATCTCACCTAACATGCAGTTTTACTGACTGGGTCTTGTCACAGTAGCGTATCTCCCGGGGGTCAGGGGGGGGGGGGGCAGAGTTCCCCCCATATGGCTTTGACCGGGAAGGCCAGCTCAAACTACGGGGCTAAAAAAATCGAAGAGAAGGGAAGAAGAGAGGGAAGAGATGAAGAGAAAAGGGGAAAGGAAAGGGAAAGAAAGGAAAGAGAGGAATAGAAAGAGAGAAGAAAAAGGTATAAAAATTGCTAATTTTCTCGCGCTATGCGCGCATGTCGAGGAATATCATTATAGAAGCCCGTTTGAATGTACCTTAATAATGGCCAGATTCGTGCAGATATGTTGTTAAAATTTCGCGCGCTGCGCGCGCATCAACTTTAGGATGCAACGTCATTCGCTGGAATAAACAACGCAGCTGCGCAATTTGTTTACTTAATAGGGTCGAACTGGTGTTCACCGGGGAAAATACCTTTCCCCGCCTGAAAAAGACCCCAGATACGTCACTGTTGATGAGGCTTTCCCTCGGCCTCGGCCGCGTTGAAAGCTGCTCCCCTTGTATTGGCGCTGCTACTGTGGGTAGGCCTGGTAGTTCTGACCTCCCCTGTTCCCTAAAAAAGACCGATTTTGGCCTCTTCTTTGACTATAGGGTATGTACGGTTGGAATCTTTGACCTCTATAATCAGGCCCTGGTCCATATATAGTTCTTCTTCCATGGTTTTGGGCATGCCATGACAGCTTTCTTATCTTCAGAAATGTCCTTGACATATTTTTGCAGGTCATCTCCGAAGAGAGAGTCTCCCATAGAGTCGGGTTTAATGTGATCCTTTCTCGCTACATTCAACTCATAATTACCGCTGCACATTAACGCCATGGCCTGTTCTTCCTCTGATGAGGGTGTGCCATCAATAGAATGCACAAATGCACACAATCCTCTATTCAGCGACGCTTGCACTCTTATGGAGTCTCACATCTAATGATTTTGTCTTAGGCGACAATGTTTCCCAAATGGGTGGATTGACCTTTGGCGTTTTAAGTCTTGGCAGATTTGATGGCGTTAAGTATATTGCCAAGCAATCAGCCATCTTGGAATCTTATAGCTTCCTGGATAGCATGTCATCGAGCTCTTTAGCCATGGTCTCATCCACAGGAGGACCTACTTACTCCACATCTACAAATTTACTAGCAAATCCTAGGGTTATTGCCTTTTTGGGAGCTATCTCTATGGACGATGCATCTTTGGCATTTAGTGTCCGGTTTATCAGGAGGTAACAAGTGACTAACTGAAATGTTATCACTATCTGCAGGCTCACTTGCCTGCTCGTCATTTAGATGATCATCACTATTAGCCTGATCACCATACTGGTTATTATAGTACCCACAACCTTCATATTGTCCACTTGTACCCTCACCATCATTGTCATAGGGGCATCCCTTGATGATAGTCTGTTTTTTCTAGCTTTACTAGTCTAGCATCCATTTCTTGTCTCTGTTCTCGGTTATCCCGATGCATTTGCATCAACAACTTTTCAATGCCATCTAGTCTACTATTTTCACTACTTTCTTGCCTTTGGCTTTAGTTTTAGTAGGCTTGTTGGAAGATTGACCTTGAGCCTGACTGGCCTCGGTATTAGTATAACTATTATCATTATTAGTCTTAGACGACTTTTTAGGATCACTTTTTCCGCTTTTGACTGACATAATGACCTCATCTTTCTTATTATTGGCCTTATTATTATCTTCAGTATTAATGGCTGTCGATTGCGTCGACGCCTCACTACATACATTCATCGTAATTGCAGAATTCAGCGATGCCAAATTCGGAAATATACAGCTACCAAAGTATCGTGATTTTTTTCACCAAAGCGGAAATTATTGTCCACAATTGGACCCCCAAAAGATGGGTTAATACAATTTTACGTCAAAAAACAGTGTTTTCGGATAATAATAATCAATAGCAACTTAAAAGATGCTATTGATTTCGAAAAAAAACTCAACCACCGGATTAACACAAAAATTCATTGTTCTCCCCTCAGTATGTGGGTAGTTAACTTTTATTGAAATACACCCGCGACCAAAGCTTCGGGATCAATATAGTGCAGTATGTTACGGTTTGGATTGTGACATTTAAGATACAACTCTTTAAACTGGCGCCAGGCACTATTTGGGACATATCTTGACATAGCTTGACTGGTCTTCCATTTACGGTGCTTCAAAGAATCGAGCAGGTGTTCTTCCTTATCCTATCATCGGCTGATTTGTATCATGGAATATATGTTACCCCTTTAAAATTGTGTATTCCGTTTGATTGAGGGGCTTTAGGTATTTTTATAGATAATTATTATGCTATGAATAATCATACATGATTTATGACAATAGAGTTACCATAGGATAGATGCATTTACAAAGGAATGACGATACTGGTGTTTGTCGCATTTGGCTTTATTTGTGTTCCCAGATCATCGACTTTAAAATAATATAACTCTTGAAGTATATGACATAAATAATTTATATTTTCACACAATGTGTATATATACTATCCGAATTTATTTCGGAATAATTTCACATATGAATCTGTATTGGTTCAAGAGAAATTAAAAGAAAACGCCGTTTCCGCGAAATTCATTTTAAAAAAAATAGGTTATTGTTTCATCAAAGAGTTCATTAAATTCATAAAAACCAGTCAAAATGGATACTAGGCGGTACTAAATTTTGTTTGCTATAATATGAGTCTATACTTGTCGATAATGGCGTTTAGGATACATTTATACACAAAACTGAATGGGATATTATACGAACGGCAATTTTGCTTTCCCGAAAATGACGTCATCGCAGGGTCAAAAATATTTGCATCTCTTCCTAAATGTTGAGGTACAGCTGAAATAGAAAAATGTGCCGATTTGTAGACCTCTATCATACGAATCTCATTTTGAGCAGCTTGGTGCTAAGCATAGATGAAAGGAACCGACAATTTGGAACCCGGTAGTATATATTTAACGGAATAAATCGTATTGGAAACTGGAAACCAATGCTTAGCACCATGCTGCCGGAAACTGGATTCATCACAAATGTCACGATAAGGTCTAACATAGAGCGTGTTGCTACTGGGGAAAAACCCGCTAATAAACGCTAAGTGTGCCCAGTAGAAACAGGCAGAACCTGGCAATAATCGGTATTTTTGGTAATCTCAAAAACCTTCACAAACCAGGTTTGGAATCGGCAATAATCGGCAATAAACCCATTAGAAACAGAAAAGCGATTAATCTTAGCGGTTTGCGCCGTGAACCGTGTCACGATGGGTTATACACATTGTGAAGCAATCTTTTTCAGGTGCGGTGGCATTGTCAAATGTCAAATGTCGTGGCCCCCATCGACTAGGATCGATAAACTTAGCGGTAACTTTTCGCGAGTAGAAACAGGGGAATAAAAACTTACCGATTAAAACTTAGCGTTTATTAGCGTTTACTTTTTGCAGTCCCAGTAGAAACACGCGCATATACCGTACCATTCTTCACTATTAGAGTGTATGAATGACATTTGTGTTGCTCCCGGTTGTTTTTTCTCTAAAATCCCTTTGAATCAAGCTTACACCAATGCAATTAGCTGTAATAACGAGTTTCGCCATTCACCAATTTAAGTTGCAGTAATACAAATAATCATAAATGGACCATTTGTTTGGCAAATCCTCATGGATTGCTCACACCAACAAAAAGTAAACAGACAACAAACGCAGTTTTTTCTTCTTTTCACGGTGCTTGTTTCTTTACTTACATGCACAATTGTCCAACTTACAGTGACTTTACATGAATATCGACTTTCAACACGTAAATTACAAATATGAAATTACACTAATAATGCTAAACATACACAATTGACGTTATTACAAATATGAAATTACATTAATAATGCTAAACATGCAGAATTGACTTGATTGTTTTCCTTCTTCTCCAAGCAAGAGTTTTATTCAGTAACTTTTCTTTACAGCATATTATACATTCTTATAAATATAAATATTCAACATTCTCAATACAGGAGTTATAGTATGAATATTGTTGTTAATTTGTTTCAAAATATAATCATTCAAATAGATGTACATATATCTTTACTGACCAGCCTAGAGAAATAACTACGTGATCATAATATAAACATTGACATGAGAAACAAACCCTAATGTTATGAGAAAGTTTCTGGACCAGCAAAAGAAACTGTGTCCGGTTTTGGTCAGGAAAAGATCTATGATGACCTATTATGTTAAAATAAGCACATTGCAGGAAAGATGTTACATGTTTAGATAGACATAATTAGTACAGATATTCATTCTTACAAACGTAAATGATGAGATTTAGAAACGGCTAAATCCAAATACAATACAGAATGATGATATTTTTCTTACATTCAAGCGAATACACAATTCCAGTTAGCCCATTTGTTATCATATTGATCAAGTGTATTTGTGCTTTTTGCTGCAGATTTCTCAGCGTTAAGATAAACAATTAGTTCATACTCTAAAGCTATTAAATCTGGTTTTTTTGTGTACTCTCGCCCTATATATATGAAATTTGGCTAACAACAATAAAAGATCAAGCGCATCATCATTTTGTGTGCCTAAAATAACCATTTTAGGTTTTATATCAATATTTCTTTAAATAGAGGTGTGGCTAGTTTTCATCTAATATATAGTTGGATTTGTTTCCAAAAATGTGCAACAAAATCACATTGGTACAGTAGGTGAAAAATGGTTTCCGTTTTGGAGTTGCAAAAACTGCAATGATCACTGTCTTTTATTTTCATTTTATAAGGCAAATTGTTTGTTCCCAGTATTTGTTTAGTATTCTGTACTAAAACCAATGGAGTTTGGCATCATTTGTAATTTGCATAGGTCGGTGACATATTCGATGCCAATCCTTTAGTGTGATTGTGGCATTTAGTTCCTTTTGCCATTTCATTGGACTGCTACAAGATATGTCTTAATACTTTTTAGCAACAGTCTATAGAACGATTTACAACCTAAGAGCAGATCAAACACCATTGGTTTACAATGTTCCAATACTTTGGTTCCACCTATACCAGTTAAATTGCTGATTTCTTAATTGTGTCTGACAGATCAATGTCCTAATGTTTCAGGATTTTGAAGGAAGGCGTCTAGTCTACCCAATAAGTTTGATAATACTTCCCTTGGACTTGTATCAAAAAATATTTGATTAAGCAAAAATTGTAATTAAAGGAAGTGTCCCGCAAGCACAACATTGAGCATTATTTGTTAGAAAAATAATTATCGAGCCGAAATTACGTAATTATATAGAACAAAACACCATACTAGTCACACAAAAAAATATAAACTGCCATCACTCAACATGCAATTTTTAAAATTCGCGGCGATCGAAAGTCCCGGTGTCGATGACGTCATGGGTATCGGTGCTAAAATGTGCGCATGTGCATTATATAATTATGACATCATCGACACTGGGACTTTCGATCGTCGCGAATTTTAAAAAGTGCATGTTGAGAGATTGCGGTTTTTATTTGTTTTTGTCATAAGTGTGGTGTTTTGTTCTATATAATTACAAAAGTTGGGCTCGATTGTTATTTTTCTAACATGTAATGCACACTTTTATGCTTGCGGGACACCTGCTTTAAGTTGCCAATATCATATGTATCAATGTTCGGTAATTAATGAAATGTTACAAGATTTGAATAAACCTCTTGTGAATGAGCCTCCGAGCCATATACGTGTATTATACACAGTGTCGTATCCAGGGGGGCAGCAGGCCATGGCCCCCCATTGAAAAATTGGTAAAACAAAAAAAGGAGGAAGAGGAGAAGGAGGAAGAGGAGAAGGAGGAAGAGGAGAAGGAGGAAGAGGAGAAGGAGGAAGAGGAGAAGGAGGAAGAGGAGAAGGAGGAAGAGGAGAAGGAGGAAGAGGAGAAGGAGGAAGAGGAGAAGGAGGAAGAGGAGAAGGAGGAAGAGGAGAAGGAGGAAGAGGAGAAGGAGGAAGAGGAGAAGGAGGAAGAGGAGAAGGAGGAAGAGGAGAAGGAGGAAGAGGAGAAGGAGGAAGAGGAGAAGGAGGAAGAGGAGAAGGAGGAAGAGGAGAAGGAGGAAGAGGAGAAGGAGGAAGAGGAGAAGGAGGAAGAGGAGAAGGAGGAAGAGGAGAAGGAGGAAGAGAAGGAGGAAGAGGAGAAGAAGAAGGAAGAGGAGGTAGGGGGAGGAGGAAGGGTAGGGACATATGCGGCGCAAATAGGGGGTTACGGGGGTCACGTCCCCATACTTTTAATGTGATGGACGTTAAAAACGTTATACTAGACCTTTTTAGTGTTAAAAATGCCAATTTTTGCGCGCTTTGCACGTATAAGTTTCAATGTTTCAATATTCAAACTTAACAAGAGGGCTTCAGGAACTTTTTTTCTGGACCATTTAAGTTCAAAAACCGTTGGGGTTTTTTGCTCGATTTGCGCTCACTTTTTCAACAGGTTTAACATTATAATTGGTCTCAAAACACACCAAATATTCTAAATATTATGTTTGACGTTAAAAACGTCATACTGGTGTTAGAAATGCCAATTTTTGCGCGCTTTGCGGGTATTAATTTCAATATTTTATTATGTGTTAGAAATTTCAATTTTTGCGTACTTCGCGCATTAGTATCAATGTTTCATTATTCAAGCTTGACAAGATGGTTTCAAAACAGTTTTCCATGACCATTTTAGTTCAAAAAGTCAAAAATTTTGCGCGCTCTGCGCAAATATTTTAAGCAGGTTTAACATTATATTGGCCTTCAGACCCACCAAATATTCTAAATATGTGGGGGACGTTAAACACATACTGAACCAAAGTTTTAATGCAAAAACCACACCAAATATTATAAATCATGTGAGGAACAGTCCATGGCTTGAGCTGACATAGAATCCTAGTAAAGTAAACAGTAGACCTGTTAAGACGTTTATAACTGAATGGATAATCTGTGAACACAATTTATGGAAGGAAAGAAAGGATTGCCCTCTGGCATGAGAATATGCTCACATAGAGATATCTACACACTAGGTGAACAGCCAATCAGTTAAGAGATACAAAAATTGGGGACTGCCTGGATGCCTGGATCTCTATCACAAACAGTGACTCCATTATGAGATGCATAGTGCAAATATGGCTGTGTTAGAGACTATTCCTTTTAGTCTCCTTTTAACTGTTATTGTATTGTTGTAAAGACTGCAATGTACAGAAGCATATCCCTCATGTTTGTTTAACACGATTGAATGCACCTCATCAAAAGAAAGGTATTGGGTGTCATTGGATTTCCCTTAAGTGATCTATGAATATTACCACGTCCTTTCTGCATATGTTTGTATTTACCTATCAAACTTGCAAGCTGTACAATATTAAACAACATTATCATTTACCCCCCACCCCATCTAGTTGTGGGGTCTACATTTTAAGGTTGGTGACTGCGTACGGACTATTCTAAGGTTCTTGTTTGAAATCGCTGACTTTGTTTTGGTACCTCGGGATTGCCCCTCGGGGGCTACAAAGTCACCAATCTTATTCATAACTGTCATTTAATGTTGATTAGCATCCAAATTGTAATATTAAGTTATTCTAAACATGCTAAAGGTTAATATTTTGACTTTGGAGTTCGTATTTTTGTGTCATTTCCCCCTGAGGTAAATAAACACCACCCCATTGAATAATGGAGCAATCTAGGGCAATCTAGGGGATTCCCCACTACGTCATTGTTTTTCTCTGGAATGTTTTTCTTTGACCAATAGCGGAGAAGCTGTTATAAAAAACGATTATGAGATAGACCAATCACAGTTCGGCAAATAATATGCATGTTCAGGGCCACAAATTAATTTAGTTTTTGATTTGCAAACAAGCACGGAAAATAAATAAACAACAGAAGTTTCTTCATTCCCGATCCTGTAAAGAATTCAGAAGCAGGAAAGATCAATTTTGCCGATTGGAAATAATATTATATGAAATATGACTTCATACCCTGGACGAATATTTCGTCTCAGATCTACCGTACGAATAAGTTTTTGAAGCTATTTTTGTAAGCTTATTCATCATTGAAAAAGTCAATGCAAATGATCATGATCGGGATCATGATGTCTCATCATAATCATGGATCAAAGTCGAATCACGTCAACAACCTTCTTTGTTTATGGTCAATTGATGGGGAAATATAATCAAAATCGCAGCTAAATCGTGTTGTACGATTCCATTCTTTGTCTGCTTGTTTAGAGACGACGTTATTCGGTCAGTAATGATTGATGGCCTAGACCTACATCGTGAGTCTTTTTGACAAACAAAAGTATGTTTGTTTGTTTGTTTGTTTACACGGTCGGTCCATACGGACACACGCTTGGGTCCTGAAGGGACCATGCTCAAGCAAATTGCTGTCTTGCCCTAATTATTATTATAGTTGCAGTGTCAGTGTTTGTCAAGCTTTTTGACAACAATTAAATGGGTTGTCATGTGTCGTAGACGGGATGGCTATCATAGGCCTAGCTAGGAGTAGGCTCGTACGTAGGCCTAGTTAATAGCCTAACATTTTTTAATCTTGTCAGTTTCGGTTTTACAACGCCTGACTTCGATTTTGAATACGTTTCTTGAATTGAAACATTTATAAAGTCACCTTTGATGAGACAGATTCCTGTTCTGTACTACTACTAGGCTGTTTATCATGGGATTTATTTTGCGTCCCCAGTCAAATTTTATACTAGTTTGTTAGCCCTGTAATCAGATTTATTTCACTGATGCTTGATACGGCCGTGCTTGCCGGTGAGACTGAGACAGACACGCAACGTCAGAGCGATGTTTAGCTAATACAATCGCTATGACATACATTGTACGTCCTTGCTCGTCACTTGTGTCATTTGGGGGTCCATGATGAAGCTAACACAATTTCACCGAGTCTGCGTTCGCTGCTGATGAGGGACGTCCAGTTACCAGTCAGTATCTCTGTAGGGCAGGCTAGCCGCCGCGCTGGTGGTACCAACACACACACGCCAGTTATTCAAATCATGCAGACCAAATTTGCCGTTCATCATTGACATTTTACAACGATATAAAAATTGTGTTTTGTTGTGTTTTCAATGTAGTATTTGTATTGTTGAAAGTACAGCCGCGAGTAGTCGTGTCGCGTGTATCCATGTTCAGGGCCCCACTCGCAAACATCTGCCTCTTGTTACCATGCACAACGTCACACAAAACGCCACGCCCCAGGTCATTGATGCGCGTACAAGTACATTTTGGAGGTCTTGGCAATATATCAATAACCTGCGCTGTGCGTCCGCGTTTCCATGTAACGATCAATTTGAGTGGAAGCGCGGTGGTACGCACATTTTCAAAAGTTATGAATAAAAAAGATGCACGTGTTACACAAATCTATTAATGTTTGTCTCATTAAACATGTTGAGTAATGGTAAAACACTTTTCCCGACACGTTAGGCTTAAATTTAAACCAGGACATGTGCAATTTTTTAAGAAAAGTGAGGCGAGTTCGGTATTTTTAAGATGTTTAAAATATCGATGTTTAGAGAGTAAAAAATTGAGCCAGGTAAAAATCCTAAAAGAACTTGTTGTTCATTTAAGACATAAAATTCAATGTGTTTTCAGAAATTCATGGGGCCTAAGTGTACTGCAAAAAACCATAGTATACAGGACATGTTTCGCTTGACCTATGTAAGACAAAAGCTTATACATTATTTTGTCAAGCTCATCAGCTATGGTTTCTGTGTGGGTAGGCCTAATGTTTAGCCATGATTTTTCTTTTTTAGCAGATTACTAGGACGATATTGACAGTAAACGCCTTTGATATTTGCAAAAAAGCACAGAAATATCTTAAAGATAAATAATATCAGTAAGTTGAAGGCGATACGTTTTTGCCCAGCAAAATACTGTACTATAAAATTTAGGTATACAATGTTTGAATAATATGAACATGGTGCTTATTGTCTAGCTTTGTTTTGTAGCACTGTTTACATATTCAATCTAGCTAACAAGTTATAAGACAAGTTGACACGCGAAATTGTGTAAATATGTTGAAACAATGAAAAGATAGTAGCAAGACCGTTATTTTGGCATGCTAAATAGAAACTATACACGCGTGGCTTATGAAACACAAAGATAACAATTAAGTGAGCTATGCATAAAACGTAGGGTTTGCTGAAGCATCTTACTATAATTCACCGTATGTTGTATGTATGTATGTATGTGAGTATGTATGTATCCTGAAAAGGCTTTCTCATTTTGCATTTTAAAGCCGTGAATATTTCACTGATACTAAATAAAGACCGGACACGGGTTATAAGCTATAAATGGCCGAAAACCGTACAGAATTGACCGAGATATGAGCAAAATGATGTCCAATTTAGGCCTTTTCAGCCCGGCTTTTGAGACTAATTTCTACGGGCCATGTTTGTTTTTCTCTGCGTACACTGTAACCATGCAGTCGGCGCGCGTTACACATAGCGCGCAGCAGTGCGCCATGCAAAATAAACGCGCACGCGCACTACACCCACGCACCCCTACACACGCGGGCGGGCAAATATTGGAGAAATACGCTGCGCCACGGGAGTTGGTTTCGGTTTAGGCCTTGGGGTTGCATAAGCCACGGGGCGGGGGCGGGGCGGTTAGGGGTTGTGTGTAATGATCCCTTTAGGGCCTAGGTTATGCTATGGTTATGTAGTTTGGGATGGGGTTAATAAAGAAATGTATTATTAAATTGCGTAACGATGGTGTCAGATGTGGGATTTGATACTGTATGTGATACGCGGGCGGACAAATATTGAAGAAGTACGCCGCGCTACGGGAGATAGTTAAGGTTAGGCCTTGGCGTTGAGATAAATTGCGGGCGGGGAACTTTGGGCTTTGGGCTTGAGGTATGCCACGGGGAGGGGCGGGGGGGGGGGGGCGGTGACGAATGGGGGTTGTGTGTAATGATGTAATGTGGTTTGGGAGACAGGGGGTTAATGAAAAAATGTGATGCTAAATTGCGTAACGGATATGCCACTGGACGGGGGCGGGCCGGGAGGGGACAGGGAGGGGGAGGGACGGGTGGGGTACGGGAGATGGTTAAGGTTTAGGCCTTGGTGTTGAAATATGCCACGGGGCGTGTGCGGGCGGGGGGTAATTTTCAATTTTTTTTTAAATTGAAATTTAAAAACTTTTGAATTAGGCTACAAAACCTTTTGATTTAAAACAATTTTTTTAAAAATATTGTTCTATTCCTATGTGTTTCGTTATAAATTTTCAACACTTTATTTTTGTAGGTGTCTATCTGGTAGGCCCTACTCCCTAGCGGGCGTGCCGCTAGTCTTACTATAATTCACCGTATGTTGTATGTGAGTATGTATGTATATATGTATCCTGAAAAGGCTTTCTCATTTTACGTCTAAACGCCGGGAAAGTTGCACTGATAAAAGATGATTATAATGTGAGAGTCACGAAGTGGAAGGAAATAGTGTGGTTAAAAGTATAAACCAGTGGATACAGCTTGGGGAGATGGTTAAGGTTTAGGCCTTGGGTGTTGATATAACCACGGTGCGGGGGCAGCAATTTCAGGTAAGGAAATAGGCCTATGCATTATATGTATTCTTACCAATTTCGAGACAAATTTTCGTATAGCTACTTATGTGTTATTTCACCGGGGTTCTGTCTGATAGGCGCTACTTACTAGCGGGAGCCCGTTCGAAGAACGGGCGTCCCGCTAGTATCATATAATGTTTACTCCCAAGGAGTTTGAGGGTGAACCATTGTTAAGATAATTGACCGGCATGCACGTATATATTTACTTATAAAGTAGGTTTTAATGAGAAATGTGCAGTGCCGGATGAAATGATATGATTTCATATAAATACGAAGTTCAATACGAAACCAATGTGCGAGCGTAATTAGATGTTTTCATTTTCTTCTAAAAGTTCTATCAATGTTTTTAGTGTAGGTGACATAGGACAATTTCCGATTTGATGAGCAGCTTCCTCTATTGTTTCGTTCAAAGCCAATGTTCATTTTTAGTTACGTTATTGTCATTGTGTACATTTGCTTTGATAAGACATTCACCTAAGTTTTTGGTGCGTCTAAGAGACAAAATTGGAGGACAAGGAAATATTTTACACGGGTTTTGATTCGAAGATATTAGATGCCAATGTAACAAGAGATTTTGCTTGATTTTTGAATTACTTCTGTGAGGAAAGTAATCTGTGAAGAAAACCAGAGGTATTTCATTTTTGCTTTTCGAAACATCCGCAAGGTATTTATTTCGTTGTTTATAAGAGTCTGCTAAGCAAAAGTCCACATTAGTTTCTTCATAACCCCGTTCAATAAGTTTAGATTTGAAGAAATCAAGTTTGTGGGTAAAATCCATTTTACTGCTGGAATTTCGGATATAACGGATCGCCTCACCCTTGACCATGCCATTAAAGCAAACTTTTGGATGAGATGAATCTCTTGATAGATATTGGAATGTATTATAGTCACAAGGTTTGGTGAAGCATTTTATATCTAGAATCTGTGAGTCTCTATTGTCAAGTGATGCTTTATTTTACCAATCTCTTTCCATTGTCTAATGTAAACATTTAATGTTAGCACAGGTTATTAAGTGTGTGGCCTGATTGCTGGATAGACTGGTAATGCCATGAACGCACCATATACTCAGGGGGAGGGGGGGGGGGGGGGGGGGGCATGGAAGTTTTCTGAAGAAAAACAAACTTTGCCCACTATCCATGAAAAACAAAAAATGCCCATCAGCCAGGAAGAAGAAAAAAGTTGACCACTGCTGAGTTTTAAAAAAAATCTGACTCACCCAATTCAATAAAGAAAATCATTAAAAACCTAAAAATAAAATCTTTTGCCGCCTTCGCCTAAATACAACAACTTGTCACCTTTGGCGGCGAAAAAAAATGTCCACCCAACCCCAATGTTCATGCCCCTACCCCCACCCATCCCCCTGAAAATCGAATGGTGCATCGTGCGTCCCTATAACAGAATGTTAGGGGGAAGAACTACTGTTAGACATTAAGAAATATTAAAATAATTATAATACGACGCAGTTTACCAAACCGCACTGTTACAAATAACAAAAATGTTAACTTCACCGTTGAATGTTATAATGTTAGAATATGCGAATGTAGGTTACAAAATCGCTTACCAAGTAAGGCCAACTTGGTACGTATGCGTATGCCAGAATGGTTTAGTTTTACCCATACTTTTAGTCTTAGGTCATGTAGGTAGGCAAAATCTTAGGGAAGGGGGGGGGGGGGGGGGGGGGGGGGGGCATCCAAGGTGGTCCTCCTGGCTTTAAACAAGCTTTTACAACATATTCAATTTATGGGAAACAGCTCGCTAAAATGCGTCCGTTCTGTGTACTTTTAACCAACATTTTTATATTAACACTTTCCACGCGGCTATTTATATTTTTAGGGTACCCATTTTTTACTATAATTATATATACACAAAACAGATTTGTCAGAATCTTTCACAATTTTCGAAGTCTACCTCAATCATTACTGGCCCAATACTAGGCATGTTTGTACTTTTTTCCATGCATTTATCATGGTGATTCCAAATAATATGGTACTGAAATTCGACATTTTTAAAACATTTTGTGACATTTTGGGATGTTGTCCGTACGCTGCCTGCTTAGCCGTTGGAAAGTGTTAAGTTTGGTTGTGCTATAGGCCTATTTGATAGTAATTTTTAAAAATAACATAAAAGAATATTTACTCCAGGAGGTAAACAAAGCGATAAATACCCACTAGCTTGTGGCAATATGAGTATTCTAAAGAAACGGAGGAGGAAGCAAACATTATGAACTGAGATTTTTAGGCAAATATAGAGTATAATAGATTAACACTTTCCACGCCGCGCGGTTATGCACACGCAATTATTCACAACATGTTTCACAAAATGCATTTCATTTATTGGCTTTTGTCATCATATATTTCGAATCACCATGAGAAATTAATTAACAAACACGCCTAGTACTATTAGGTCAGTTATTCTTGATGTAAGACTTTGAAAGTTTAGAAAAGGTTTCTGAAAAATCTGTTTTATATGGTCAAACTAGCCGCGTGGAAAATGTTAAGGGAACACTAGAAAATGGTTAACTTTATATCCATCTAATAGTGAATACATGATTAAGAATTCCTATTTATTATTTGTCCACACTTTATTAAAATACAAGTATCACTCAATTTAAGTATTGCTATCGAGCTTGGAGCAAATCAAACTGATGAATAAGAGTTTTTCAAAATCATCAAATTTCCAAATATGTAATGCAGTCCTCATCCTTAAAAAAGGAACCCAATTTAGGTAATAAGCTCTTAAAATAGGGAGGGGGGCTCAAGGAAGTAACTTTATGAATGTTGTGAGTGCTGTTATAATTGAACTATTGACTCAAATGTCCATAAAATTATACTTTTTTAGAATGGAAATGGATCAGAAAATCCAAATTTGGCTTCGATTTTGACCAAAAATGTTGATATTTTTTGAGAAAATTTTTGTAGGTGATTTTCTCCAAAAAAAATCAACATTGTGCTCAAAATTGACGCCAAATTTGACTTATGATCAATTTCCTTTCCAGAAATGTATATTTTTACATGGATTTGATTAATAATTCAATAAGTTTAATATAGCACTCACAACATTCAAAACATCAAGACGAATATCTTTCTTCCTGCCTGGTACTCATGCACTACTACTATAGACATTATTGTATGTTATTCAACTAAAGCAGGGATACTATTAACTTTGGGATAGGAAAGTCGTATACTAACGTACGTAGCGAAAACGGTCCTTTTGAATAAATTATGATAATCGTCTGGAATGCGTCGGTGACCGGCGTTTAACGCGTTTAACAACGTTTAACCAGGTTTAACTGCATTAAACGGCATGTTAGTCAGCATAGGTTTGGGGGCGCTGTAGATTTAAACAGACGACGGTGGCCACGCGAAACTTAAATTTTGAATTCGTAGTGAATATTACACGTAATCGCGAATTTTAAACCGATCATTTTGACAAATACATCATAATTAGAAGGATTTTTATCGTTAACCGGGCGATGACTGTTAAAAATAATTCAAAATGGTGCACTCCCGTTGCCAAATTGGGTCGTCTGAGAGACGCGTGGCCAGCGTTGCGTCGTCTGCTACAATCACGTCAGCAATCACGCCTGATCGGTATAGCGCCACCAATTCTATGCTGACTAAGTTCAATTTAAAAGTAAACCCGATCGGCAAGCTCAGTGGCATACCCCTGACTAAAGCCGTTAGCCGTTACTATTGTACTTTTTAATTCACTATTAGCAAATAAACCTCTGAGAATCTATGTTGATTTTCACAACTCTTATACACAATAGAGCCACGATGCAGAGGGTGGTTCTAAAATGTTTGCTATCTTGTTTGCTAAAGCTGGAAATGTGTTCATAACTGGACAAACAAATCATACGGTTAGTTAATTTCCATTCTTTAGATAAGCTTGAGTAAATACAAAATGTGGATCCATTTTTGGGTTTTACGGTCAAGAGATCGCATGCAATGTTTTCGACATGTATTATGTAGGGGACGTTATTATCTTACAGGACCATAAGTGTTAGAAATGCAATTTCTTCCGCGCTTCGCGCGCGTATTAATTTTAATATTTAATTATTTAAGCTTAACAAGGTGGCTTCAGGACAGTTTTCCATGACCATTTTAGTTAAAACTCAAGAATTTTGCGCGCTTCGCGCGCATATTTTCTACAGGTTTTAACATTATAATGGCCCTCAAACCATAACAAATATTCTAATTATTATGTGGGGGATGTTAAAAACATCATACTGGACCATTTAAGTGTTAGAATTAAATGGAAATTTTTGCGCGCTTTGCGCGTATTAATTTCAATATTTTATTATTTGTTATGTGGGGGACGTTATTATAATACTGGACCATTAGTGTTAGAAATGCAATTTTTTTTCGCGCTTCGCGCGCTTATTAAATTTAATATTTTAATATTTACGCTTAACAAGGTGGCTTCAGGACAGTTTTCCATGATTAATTTTAATTCAAATACTCAAAAAATGTGTGCGCTCTGCGCGAATACAGGTTTTAACATTATTATGACCATCAAACAACACAAGAAATTCTAAATATTATGTGGGGGACGTTATTATCACTGGACCATTAGTGTTCAAATTGCAATTTTTTGCGCGCTCTGCGCGCGTATTGGTTTCAATATTTAATTATTTAAGCTTAACAAGATAGCTGCAGGACAGTTTTTCATGACCCTTTTTGTTCAAAAACTCGAATTTTTTCGCGCTCCGCGCGCATGTTTTCTAGAGGTTTTGATATTATAATGGCCCTCAAGCCACACCAAATTATCTATACTAAATATTATGTGGGGGACGTTAAAAGCTTCATACTGTATCTTTTTAGTGTTAAAATCACAATTTTTGCGCGCTTCGCGCGTATAAGGTTCAACTTTTCAATTTTTCAGATCAACAAGATGGCTTCGGTTTTTTTTGGCCCCCCCCATCAAAACAGTTCTGGATACGCCATTGTTTATACACGGCCATTTACTTTTGATAGAGTTCACAATACCATAATACTCAATTATAATTGCACATACATATTTGTTACAGAATTCAGTGAATGATAAAAAGTTACCATCACTTTTCAATAAATCATTTATAAACTTTACGCCTTTAACATACCAATGCTTATATCTTACAGATTGATTCCCGACCATTATTTTATCATTCCACAATAAGTATTTTTAAAATGAAAAAGGCTTATTTTAGCTTATCTCAGCTTTGAGATAATATTCGAATATAACAGCTACAACAGCTTTAATTAGTGTGCCACTCGGGAAATTTTGACCGTTTCCATGGCAACGGGAGCCATTCACATTAAAAAATACCAAATTTCACTGGTTTCCATGGAAACCATGCACAATTTTTTTTTTTTGAATTCATAGAAATATGCACATGCATATATAGCATCATGCTACCAGGTTTCAGAGTCACACATGCAAAAATGAGTGCTTTAGAGCTCATTTTGTGGCTCAATTTGTAATTTTTCACTATTGGTCGTCACGGTAACCCGAAAAGCGACGTCACACATTTTAAGCGAACCGACCTGAATCGACAATTTGTGGACTCGACCCGACGCTGAAAATCTCGTTTCAATCGCTCCATTCGTTCTCAAGATATTGCGCTTAGAAGGTTTTGGCCCTGTTGTATCGGCTTGCTGATAGTCTGCTATAGGCTTATTTGTGACAATTTTTGTGGTACCGTAATGTTCGCGCTTACAGTTCACCATGACATTGGTGCACAAATAATCATGCTCAATCTTATTTTCTTGGAGCGTGCACGTCTACCTGTGGGAGCACAGATTACCAAACACACAACTCAATGTAAATTTTGCCCAAAGAGCACAGAATGAAGTGTGCGAAAATTAAAGATCATTGAAAATTATTATTTTATTACTCGACCCGACGCTGAAAATCTCGTTGCAATCGCTCAATTCGTTCCAAAGATATTGCCCCGACAAGGTTTTGGCTCATCTGGGCTGGCTGATAGTGATAGTCTGCTAGTACAACAAATCATACTTAGTGTTATTTGTCATCAGTTGGTATTATTCATCATAGGGTATTTTGCATGTTTCACTATCTGTCCCCATATTTTTAAAACAAAACACCAACGTATGGGTTTCCTGTACTAATAGTCTGCTATAGGCACTGTACAGTATTTTAGGCAGATTAGATAGGCTTACTATTAATTACTTGCTTATTTTACTTCCAAATCCAAGAGATGGTTTATAGGCTCATTGCATTCCGAACTGTACGTGTCGTATATGATACATTACCATTCAGACTCAAAGTAAAAGAGATGATATTATATGATTGATTGAATCAGAGCGGGAATCGGTGATGCTATTTAACAGTTACACCTCCATGACCTCCCTGATTGAATCAATGGATAAAGCTTATTATAAATTTCTTTCAATAATAATAGGTTACTGTACCTAACTCTCGCATTCTATCGAAATCTTCATTCCATTTCTTTAAAAGTATGACACTGGTAGTATGCACTAGTAGGCCTATGTATCACAAAATGTTGTCAAATTCTAGACAAAACCATAATTATATTGGCACAAATAGTGCGATCTCGCGCCGGGTTTGTTTCTGTTTGCTATTCAATA
>CM069448.1:59655946-59988943 GCA_035610835.1 Ophiura sarsii
CGTTTTCCAAGATGAAATTCCCACCTTATTTCACCGAGTCTCGCAACACTCATTTCCCTATTCGTCGAAAGTTACTAACTAAATACATATCACTCATATTTGGGTATGCTGTCATGTACATCCGCGTGCCTATTTTTGCTTACCGTTTTCAAAATAGTATGATTTGTTGGTTATATAATCTTGACATATATCTACATCATATTGCCGAATATCGTGCAATTTCAAGCCTATCTTCTTATTAAAATTGTGACTTCAATGTTAAATCTACTTGAACCGAATTTCGTTATTACATATGCGGAGCAATTTGGTGGTGCGCCCTCATCATTATATTGCAGTGACACGCGTGCCAGAATGTATGGGACAGGAAGGCAACAATTATAATGACTTGATTTAATTTTCCCTTATTTTAATTCATGACACTGGGATAGGGCATGCATTAAAGCCTAAACCAGAATTACTACTTTCTTTCCTTTCCTTTTTTCTCTTTCTGGCCTCAAATGTCCTTGTTTTTCTTTAATGTTGAACAACAACAACAAAATCTGACATTATTTGGGAATCATGAAGAATCCGGACTTTTTGTGGTCCATTTTGACACGAGAGCCTGTTAAATGGCCTTAAGAGTCACTGCACTATAAAGGATAAACTTGACCTCAAATCTTTAAAATAACATCAGAATCAGATTCTGTGCATCTAGAAGTTCAGCTTTGTTCTTCGCCAGTGACGTCTCTTGGCATTGTATCTAATTCTGTTGCCTGTCTTCATCCGTACCCAAGTTGGTGTTTGTTAATGTTTGTTGTTATATTGTCCTTGGTAAACAGCCTGGGTTGTTAAAATGCTTTACAGTTTCCTCTTGTATCACCTTATGCGATCCCTATCATGTTTGGCCAATTGTGTCATGTTATTGGGTTATGTGTATTGTAAAAAACCGTCGTCTATAAACTTACCTGATTCCAATTGCCAGCATTATCAGCAAGTTACCGGTGGCCGAGTGGTTAAGGGGGTGTGTACTCTCAGGTACAGCCTCCGTAAAACTGCCGTAACTTCTTCAATATTCATTTAAAGGTAGATGACCCGATCACATTTTCGTAACACAGAATTATTTCAAACATACGGAGATTTTCATATCATATGAAAGCTCGTATTTTTCTCATCATCATACTGAAATTTGACGGCCTAAATCGGTATAATTACGGAGAAATCGATGAAATAACGTCGAATTACCGCGAATGGTGGTAACCACCGATATAGTTTGTGTACGACTCAATGGGTACAGTTCACAGCATCTTGTGCGTCTAAAATAAGAACCATTAGAGCTATGCAACTCAAACTTTGGAACACGACTTTTTTAAGGATGACCTTTCATGTAGAATAGAAAACTTCAAGTTGAAAATCGGAACATCTACCTTTAATCTTTATATAAGTATACAGTTTTTTGCATAAAAGTGTTAAATAAATCCGACCATGATGGAGAAAATTATAAAAAACACGTTTTTGACCCATTTTAGGTTCTGTAAAGAAAACTCAAAATATATTTTGTCAAATTTTGTCATACTAGTTTTATGATAATCCTGATAACATTCCCCAGGGTGCTTTTTAATTTTTAATATCTTATTTATTTTTGGAGTTATAGATCAAAAAGTGCCAAAAAATGTTTTTTCCCCCAAAAATGTGATTTTCATGATTTTTGAGGTAACGCTACCCGTTCACCTTAAATGTTTGCGAATCATGTGGTTCCCGGTTCTGTCTTCTCTATAATCCCTTTGAACCAAATACACATCAATGCAATTAGCTGATAATGAGTTTCGCACATCCATGCATTTATGTAGCAGTAATTAATCCTTTTATTTTTCTCATAACAACAAAAAGTAAACACACAACAAAATAGTAAACACCAAGGTTTGTTTCTTTACTTACAATTGTCCAACATACAGTGCTTAACATGAATATTGACTTTCAACACGTTAATTACCAATATTAAATTACATTATTAATGCTAATCAAACACAATTTATAACATTTAAGAAGTATACAGATTGTTAGTAATATTCGATATAAATTAACATAATCATAGTGTGTCCCAAAATACAGCGTTCATTACGGGAGAGTCGGTAATTTTCGAATTCCATTTAGCGATTTCGGCTATATCTTGCCTCACGTCCCGTACGGAATAAACCGTGATAGCTACAACGTATTTTAATTGATTTGAGCATGCGCACTTGAGTTATGGGACGTCTAGCAAGACATTGCCGCGATTTCTTCCATTTAGGAATCGAAAGGAGTTTAATATTCAACATTATTTGTAATGTGTGACCTTTCTTATAAATGCAATAACAACTTTCTGAGAAGCCGAGATAATTGGGACATAAGATTTAAGGCTAAATGCGAGCATTTAATCATTAACCAACCCCAGTATTCTGAGGATGTAAAAACCCGTTACAATTACAAATGGTTTGTAGTAGTCTTGAACAATTACACCGGGTAAGTCGATGACAATAATGGCTCTTCATTTAAATAAAATTGCTCTCGATTTAGCCAAACTAAATCCAGCACAGCCATTTTACACAAAGTGGCTCTGGTCTTGGAACACAGATGCCTTTAGGTTTAGTGAATTACGAGTTTCACCATCCATTTAAGCAGTAATCATTAGAACATATATGGAATAGTTCCTCATAGTTATTTGTTAATAGTAACCACAAGAGAAATTTAAGCATACGTATAAATGGTTAACACTACGAATGGTTGTCATTCATTGTGTTAAAACACACAACAAGAATGCGGTTTCTAAATTTACCATCGTATTTGAAACATATTGTGCTTTTTATTCAGATCGAATTTTAACAAATTACTAATCCTCGTAAGTAAGAAATGATATAAACGATCTTGAGAAAAGAATTACAAGGTTCTAACTGACATTTTGGTCATTTTGAGATATGTCCCTTTTAAGTTCATAGAAAACAAAATAAAACATGAGACATTTAACCAGAAGTTGCGTCTTATAAACACCTGGTCAAGTTGTATTTCATTTAAAAAAGCTTACAAAATGACAAATGTCTCCAAAAACAGTTAGAACATTACCTTGTAATTCTTGGCTCACACGATGCTATTCATTAAAAATAAATGAAAACAATTTAATTAAATTTAAGAGTGTAAATATGGTATTCATTAGTGTTAGCTAATTAAAAATATAATTAAACCATGATAAGCCAAAATTCTTCTGTGTCTCAAGATTTGTTTTCTATTTTCGAGATGATGACACTTTAGTGTGTCGATTTTTATAAATGGATGGACGTTGCATGTATTCATTGCAAGTGCAAGGTCTATACACTCGTATATGGATACTAACAGCTCTTCTCTTTTCATATAATATTGCTGTTTTAAATAATCACTTAGGTCTACTATGACTTTTTTCAAAGATATATCAAAATCATATTTGGAGATGATGGCATTGTCGATTTTTAGGGATGGATGGATAGACGTTGAATGTATTTCATTACATGTGCAAGTTTTATACACTCGTCTATGGATACTTTTTGTTTTTATAAATAATTATTTAGGTCTACTACTGCATGATGCTATACAGTCCTCAAAATAAATACCTTACTAGGTAATTAATATGCTCTCACCTCCAAAACTATAGCTCTTTCGTAAATATATTGAATTCTAAAGTTGTAGGAAAACTTCTTTTCTTCAATTGAGATATAACACGTGAAGATTGAATGAATATTAACTCAGTTATATGCCAAAAACCAAAACAAAGACAGTTTTTCATTTTAACATTTTGTTCGTCGACACGCAGACACGGACTGGCAGCAGGCATATTATTGATTAACTTGTAGTGATAACTCACGGGTTGATAGTAAGATGAGGATTGGGGATGCTTCAATTGATCAATGCAGCCCATACAAATACCTGTCACACGGTCCTGCGTGTTCAAAACCCAAGTGTGAAAATGTAAACTGCACTTTGTTCTATCCTTGTAGTGTTCTCAATTATTAACTGATCTTCATGAACAATGTCTCATGAAGAAAAGAGATTTTCTGACAACTTTAAAATGTTATAGTTTAAGTAGGAGTTATAGTTTTGGAGTTAAGATTATATTTATTACCTTGTGAGTTACTTATTTTGAGGACTGTATATTGCCCGCAAACAAAGAGCTTTTCACAACCACATGTTTCATGTATTTTTGTTCTCATTTTTTTCTCGTGGAAATTGGAATTTTATTATGTGATGTGTCTCGTTAATGTGAATACGGGTGTGTATTTCAGTTGATTATTGAGAGGAAAGTGAGCATTTACATTTTAATGACCGACAAAGGAGATAGATAAAGTCAGATCTTAGTTGTTGGGGAATAATTGAGTGCTATCTTGAGTCAGTGCATATTTTTTATATTCCAAAGTGATAACAATAACGATATTTCCATCAAGTGCAGATTATAATTTTGAGGAAAATGGTATGTGCCAACAAGTCGTTTTTTTTATGAGAAAGAGACCCACTCGCGGAGGCAAAATATTTTGCTCAGATATGACCTATTTCATCACATCTATATGTTATCATATTGATGTAATTTGTATGAATATAACCACACCAAACCTAGTCTTAAGTATCAAATTGTTTCTGAATGATACGCGAATTGATATTTCGTACAATATATATAAACCGCATTAAATAGGTTTAAGTGACCTAGAGTTAGCGTCTTTAATAACATTGATTTAAGTCTGGCCTTGAATATCATGTTTTTTATTTTTATTTTTACGTATTTCATCTCTATAATCAGAAATGAATACAACCAAAGTGTAAAGAAAAGGATTAATGGCTGAATTGAATGGTAAAATCAGTGCAACGGTCCAGGCATAGATCACTGGGTCCAATGTGATAAGTCCTCCCTGAACGCATATGCATACGACTTCAAGAGGTACCCAACAGAGGAAATCCGTTATAACTATTACAAACATTTTCATTGCCCTGCGTATCTCATCTTGCTGAGATGAATTGTTACCGGCGTTTGACATTGTTTGTCTAATGGTATGAAAGATATTTATGTAAAATATTGCGATCAGAATAAAACAAACCAGATTAACACCGATAAATACTACGATTGAAAAATATGTAGCAATCTTGTAATACGTGACCCCTGGTGTCAAATAGTCGAATTTGAGATACGTTGGAATTAAATTTGGATTATCAACACGTGAGGGGGTTAAAAGGGGAGTAAGGCTAGAGGATTTATCTTTCACACCAGCCGCACGCATTGTTTCTATAAGTATAGATCTATTTTCTGTAAAAGACACAGGTCTTCTTACAATTGGTACACCAACACATACTTCAGACATTTCATAAATATCCTGAAACATTCCTGCAAGTATCACTGGTGTTACGCTGAGTAGTATAGCAACGCACCATATTATTTTCACGCATTTTTTTGCAGTCTTTGGACGTAAACGACGTGAACTAAATGGATACTTCACACCTTGAAACCGGTCAAAACTTATTAAAGTTAGAAGCAATACCGAAGCTTCACTAGATAAAATTGATAGTATGCCGGCTATTTTGCAAGCACTTCCTTGTCTCCATAAATCAGCATACGACGGAAAATAGTCAGTATAATATGCATCACCAAAAGCCAACATGATCATATAAATTCCCATCATAAAATCTGAAATCGAGAGATTTAATATCAATACAGATTGAACGGTACCTCGCGTTTTACTTATACAGCGAATGAAAAAAAACACTCCGTTGAAAAGTATAATCATTACGCCAAGCATCCACATGCAAACTCGCAAGGCAATATCGTTAAGCATTCGCTCACATGTTAGATAAACTTGCCGGGGATGTTTGGCGATGCAATTAACCAAATCCTCCATAAAGCAGCATGTACCATATTCGTCCACCAATACAATGGTTGAATTTTGTAAACCTATAAAGGATTGTTTCGTTACGAGGTGTAAGCTATTATGCCTAAAGTCTAACACGTTTACAGTAATATTTTGAAATATTTGTTCATCCAAACTTTCAATTTGGTTCCCTGATATGTTAATTACCTGGACGTGGTTTAGACCGTCAAGAACATGATTCGATAAAGTAGTTATCGAATTCAGCTGAATATTCAGAACTTTGAGTTCATATAAGCCATTGAAAGCTTTGTCCGAAATTGTCTTTATTTGGTTATCGGTTAGTCGAAGGATTAGGAGAGCACGCAGGGAACTAAACAATTCCTGATTGATTTTTTTCAAGAAATTTCTTGTCAAATCAAGAATTATCAAATTGTCTAGATTCTTAAAAATATGAATTGGTGGATCAGATATGTAGTTATGGTCTAAAGACAGTGATGTTAATGAAGTGAGATGATCAAAGACTGTGCCGTTAAATAGAGATATATAATTGAAACTTAGTACAAGAGTCGTCAACATTGATAACTCGCCAAATGAATGTAAAGCTATCAGATGATTATGTGACAGATTGAACCTTTCCAAAGACTTACACTTAAATCCATACTCTGGCAAGGAACTTAGGTTATTTCTACTTGCGTCCAATATTATGAAGGACTCCAATGTAAAGTCAGGCAACTCTGAAATCTGATTATTCTGTATGTACAGTTTAAAGAGGTGACTCGATGGTTTTAATATTTCTTTTGGCAGCATAGACAAGTCATTATTGTACAGGTTTAGTTCATACATATATTCAAGTGAATGGAATATTTGTTGTGGCAGTGAAGACAATTTGTTGTGTTGAAGATCCAATTGTTTGAGACGACCCAATCCACCAAAAGCCCCAACTTCTAATTCATAAATTTCGTTATGATCAAGATAAAGGTTATTAAGACCATGCAAGAAATTGAAAGTGCCATTTAGTAATTCCCGCAATAGATTGTGATTTAAATGAAGAGAATACAATTTTATTAGGCCATTAAATAAACCGATTGGTAATTCCCGCAATTGATTGCCATTTAAATAAAGGTAATACACTTTTGTTAGGCCATTGAATAATCCGATTGGCAGATATGATAATACGTTATTCATGAGACTAAGATATTGTAATTCCGGATTTGAATCAAAAATATCGGGTGATAGACTAGTTAAGGAATTGTTATTTAGCCTTATTGTACGTAATCTGGAATTGGTCTTAAACAACCTGATCGATAGCACCAGCAAATCGTTACACTCTAACATAATATGAGTAATTTTGATCAATGGATCAAAGATCCCCAAAGGTAATACTGTTAGTCTATTCATTTGAAGGTAAAGGAACTGAAGATTAACCGCATATGCAAATAAACCAAGCGGTAGCTCTGTTAGGCTATTATTATCCAGGCAAAGTCGATACAATATTTCTGTTGAACTGAATACTTCACGTGGTAGTGATGTTAGTTGATTGTTATGAAGTTCAATCGTCTTTGTTTGATTAAGGGAGGTAAAAGCATGTTTTCCCAATATTTTAATCTCGTTATTAGCAAGATAAAGGGAGATGATATTACGCATTTTCTCCAGCAAACCGTCATGCAGTTCGGCAAGTGTGTTACAATCGAGATATAATACTTGTAATTGCCCTAAATCATCAAATACACCCATTTCTACAGTTGACAATGCATTGGAAGTAAGTCGTAATCTTTGTAGCCGTTTAAGTCCTTTGAATACTCCATTAATCAAAATAGCAATACGATTTTGTGCTAAATTTAATGAATTCATCTGATTTAACTCTTGGAAAACATTAATGGGCAACTCAAACAAGATATTTTTATCTAAGTATAATTCTTCCAAATTGCTCAAGCCATAGAATGCGTAAGGTAGAATGTGATTGAGACGTAAAGAATCTAAATATAAAATCGTAATTTTGGAATCATAGATAATTAGAGCATTTGATGTCGTTGTGTTGGACACAACTGTCCATTGTTTAAAGCCTAAGGTACAAACACAATACTCTGGACACTTTATGTTATATTTCACATTTGTATCTGGACGGTACTTGCTAACTAGAATACTTTCTTTAACCATATCATATTTATTTATGTTGCACGTATTTTCAAATTGTATCCCGATGTCTTTAATTGGGTGATCTGTTAAACAAAATGGAGTATACGCATCTATAGTATGTACTTTTAGATATGCCTGAATATTCTTAAAATGCAATCTGTATATTTTAAAGGGCAGGTAAATCGTGCATGCATTTTGGTTCATTGCAAATGATATATAACTGGTATTACAGTTGTCAAAGTTGGGGTTCGGGTATTCATGGTCAGAATATTCTTCAGCATACATGTAAGAAAACCTATTAGTTTCGATATGTTCTTGAAACGTAATCGATGTCGCATTACCTTCCGATACAATTATATCAATGCTGCAATATTGGCTTTCTCCATCTGTCATGTTATTCATTGTCCCAAGGAGCAGTGGATCTCTCGTAATATTGATTTGTTGAGAACTGCACACATCTACGGCTGGTGTATTTGCAAAACAGTGGTGCGCATTCAGCAACAAAATAGCCAACAAAATGGCAACATGCAATATGATTTCCATAGTGATTTCACTCTCCTTACTACATTGTAATGTAAATCATTGTGATAGACATTGCATTTATTTATTGAATGTTAATGTTACGCTAAAAGCCAGTCCTTATTGTGAAATCTGTAATTGTCTTAAATCATTTCCTGTATTAACAAGATCGTATCAGTATATTATTTTGTCAGATTTAAAAGATTAAAACGATGAAATGGTAGATTACATGAATTAATCTTTCATTTTCAAGCTATTACAAATGACGAAATAGTAAATTACAGGCTCATACCGCTTTCTTGATTAAAATGATCATTTAATCAAAATTGGTTTGTCCCTGAAGTTCACTAGCCTGAGGTAGATTTGCGACAGAGGTTGTTTCTTAGCTAGTTCGTAGACCGCAGCGTCCGTCGTCTTGAAGGTGCTGGCCAACTACCTGTAGAAAATGAACATTAAGAATGAGAGAATGCCACTTGGTTCAAGAACCCAACTCAATTACCATATATTCAGAGTCAATCTATTGTAGGCATTATTTCACAATAATAATGGTGTATGTCATTATTTCCATATCACCCGAGGTATTGTGACGAAAACAATGCAATTTAATAGTATTATGTGTCTGAACGAGGCTTAAATATCTGGGTCTGCCAGTATCTGGTTTTGTGAACTTTTCGTAAGATATAATCTTCTCAGTTTAAAACCTATATTTTTGATGGTTTCTGAGTTCGTGATAATTGCATTGGATACGTCATGCTAAAAATATGATTCAGTATATGAAGAGCTTTGTTGCAAAAGGGCCACCAGATCACCCCACATGTTACTCATTTTGCATTAGTGAATTTGCATTGACAAGTCCATGGAATTCATCAAATTATTGTATGGCTGTGTTCATAACTGTTTCAAGACTTGGATTAGTGCATCCATGCACGCCAATTGAGGCACCAACAATACAAGCCAAGCAAAATTAGTCGGAAGTCGGAAATATTGATTTAAAGATATAACCGAACAGGAGAGAAATATTTGTGTATTCTATTGTTTCGAAATCTCATACCTTTGGAATTAAGTGTCCCTTTCTGATGGGATTTTCTGCAAAATGTAGCTTTGCAAATACACTATGCAATCAAGCATAGAAGTGAACACATGTTTGTACATTTTTTGTATGTAGCTGTCATCAAGTTCGATAGTGGCTGTCCAAAATATGCTGAAATATGTTGACAATTTAAAAAAAAATGATATTTTGAAAGTTCGGTGACATTTCGTTGGGATGCTATCATACCCTATTGATTACATATTTTAGACCTGTTATTGAACAGGTGCATGGTTGTTATTGTCAATAAAAGAGCGATAGGAATTACAGCAGTGGCGAAACTAGGTTTTTCATAGGGGGGAGGGGTAATTTGTTGTTTTACACTATTTTTTCCCATGATAGAGGCACATTTCGGCTTTTAACGAGCTTTTATCCAACAATATTTAAATTAGGGCCACATGCGCGCGTAAGGTAGCGGGCGAACAATTTCTTTCTTGCGGTCATAATTCCTTGAGTGCCAATCTCAACCGACACGACCATCGCCCTCCTCGCCCCCCTCTGGCTACGCCACTGAATTACAGGGATATGCAAATATTTAACAGTTTGATAATGATTGTTAAACGGGAAGAACGATATTTTGATATTTCAAAAGGTAAATACATCAAAATATCCCCCCCGATTTCTTTGAGTTTTAAGAACAACAGATGTTGATTATTTTAATATGAACAACGACTTAATAGGCCTATGTTTGATAAGGCGACGGATTGGTTTTACTACCAGGCTGTTGACAGTTGCCGCAGAGTCAGAGAAGTTGGATTGGGTGCCGCTGCGTCAGAAATTGAAAGCGGGGTTGCGCCCCCTCCCCAACCGGCGCTAAACAAATCGAGCACGAAACCGAAAGTATAATCATTTTCAGCAATTTTCAGCAATATTTAAAAAATAAAACAAAACATGGAAAATGTGATCAAAATGGGTCGGTCGGGCCATAATTTTCGAGGCCTAAGAATGTTGGTGTTTATTATCTATCCGGCAGTATTGTCTTATATATCAAAGATGAATAATGACAAAATGTATTTGTATGAGATGTGTGCATAAAGTAAACGGGTTACACTATAAACGAGGATTTGGTTCATTTCTGTAAAAACAGATTTGTTGAAATGTTTGTGAAATCTCTTATCGCGACCCTGAAATCTCATGTGGCTGCCCATGTAGTATGTAGGTATAGCACAAGTTATGCTGCACAAACCTGTCACACACATTTCGAGAACAATTGAGAAATGTCTATTTTTTAGGTAAACTTCAAATCTAGTTTTTAACGAAGGTATATAAAAATCTTTTCACTTTATATAATTTAATTATGTTCTTGAAATTGTGGGGGAGTGTCAATTATGTAACACTCCTGGAAATATTTAAAATAAAATATTGTATTTCACTGGTTTTATACAGCTCGTAAAATTTACTACTTGTCCCATTGGGTGCACACACAGAAAGCAGATGCCTCATTTCTTATAAGCACTCCTGTAAGAAATGCATTTTCCTTGAGTGCTTCATTCCATGTATGGGCATGTCCTTTCCATATATGGTTGCCATGACCTTTAGCTACATCCCCAATTATGTACATTTTAAAATTTATTTCCATAACTCGAGAATGGACTGTTTGAAGAATCCACATATTTTGCTAAATTTGTTGGTAAAATTCCTTTTATTTTTGGGCACTTTTAAAAGAAAATTGATATTCTATTGTGTACTTCTTATTCCTGGGAATATATTGGTATAATTGGATTTTCAAAACAGTGAGTGTAGCACTCAAGTATTTATACATTTATCGGGACATTTGAGCATAATTTGAATCAAATAAATGGTTACCATGGTTACAATTTAAAAGTAATGCAATATACTTTTGTTTAACATGGTCACACATATATTGTGAATATATTTAGGAATATAATCATGTCCAAAAAATATGGCGTAAGGTACCTTATTTGCATTTTTGAGATTTGAATAATTGATCATCTAATTTGCATATTTGATAAGATATCGAACTGATTGTCAGTTTAAAAGATACATCTTAGCACAGGTGTCCATCATACCAAATGTCATAAGTTTACTACCTATAGAACTTGAGATATTTAGTTACGCATATCTAATTAGCTAGACTTCGTAATTTGTTTAGGATTTCAACATTAGGGATTGAATTTTTTGATTTTCCATCAGCTGATAAACATGTGAGGTGTGTGATGATTAACTCGTTTTTAGTCATTTTAAGAAGATGGTTATTAAAATAAAGAGAACATTGACAAAAATCCAATTTTTGGTTCAAAATGGCATTTCGTGGCAGGTTTTCGACTACTTTTGGAGAATTTCAAATGACCATATCACCAAAACGCATTACTCGATTAATATGATTCTTGCACCAAACTATATCTGTATTATGTTTTGTTGAATTAAATATATTTGAAATTTTAGTGTGCTATACCTACTAGTAGTAATGAGCGATCACAATATATCAATTGTGTGAGAACGAGGCATATTGCGAGATTTCGGGTCGCCACACGGAATTTCGGTGTCGCTATACGATCTTTTCGGGTCGCCACACGAGATGAAATGGTAATTGGGTCTGATGGTTTAATACTTTGTCGACAACACAGTGATAACTTGCAAGCTTCTAGAGGGGGAAATACTTATGCGCGGCAGTGCAGTTCAATCAGTTACAAATTGGCGAGAAATATTCTTTTTCACGTGCACAAATTTCACCTTTTTGACAAAGTGCTAAAAATGTGTGTATTATTACAGCTTGTTTGAAAGAAACTCGTGTATTCTCATAATCTCTAGTCTGCTAATATAATCTTGTGTGTCTTTCAATTGTAACTGTTATTAGTTGGGTGTTCAAATCATTAATAATTCTTCTCTTTAATTCAATTGAAAGGGTAAAAGAAGTTCGTCACACTTGAGTGACCCCATGCATTATTTTATTTGACAAGTGTTTAGGGATTTCTATATGAAGTGGTATGTTGTGTATTACCAGTGGCTTAGATCTCATTTTTACATTGGAGAATGGATTTTTTTTTAGGTTAAACAGTTATTACTATTACATTTTTACCAAGTTTGTAGGAAATCGCATCCCCAATATGGAAAAGAAGTATAACAAGTCTAAACAAGGAACCGACAGTAGACCGAGAACATTTCATTTTGAGAGTAGTGTCACGTATAAGATAGGGAATCAGCATTGCGCTATACCACACAAACGCAGAACAATCTAACAACAGCCAGAGGTAGGCCCTAAAATGCCGGGAAGCGATAACTTGTAATAGCGGCCGCAATTTTTAGACCACGTCAGAATTTATATATGAAACCAATCGTGTTATTTTCCGCCCCTGGTATAGTGTGCCCATTATTGGACCAATATTGGTTGCCAACATGATGTCAATTGAAGAGCGCCAATGTAAAACCAATTGGTCCAATATCGGGCACAATATATATACCAGGGCGGAAAATAACACGATTGATTTCATATACGCATTCTGACGTGGTCTAAATAATATGCTCAAAATATTTTCTCGCCATTGTAATTCTTTGGCGGGAATGTTGTCATGACCTATATCATGTATATTGTTGGTTAAAATTATGATGCCTAAACCAACGTTGAATAAACTAAAAATGAATTATATTTGTACTCTTTAACCAACGCAGTATTAAAAGTAATTTTTAACCAACGCTTCATTTTTAACCAATGTAGTATACTTTTTAACCAACATTCTTTTAACCCATGGTTTTTGAATACCTGCACTTTTTCTGAGACAACTGCGTACAGCGTAAATACGGAAGTGCGTTTTAGAACAGCGTCAGAACAGCGTTATCTTTGGGAAATGTCTCGAAATTGTTTCAGGGATCCTCATCCTGACGTTTATGACAATAAGTTAAATATTTTAAGAATTTTAGACCAGTCAGACATTATTCTGCATAATATAAAAGTTCTCCTCTTGGTTCCGTCCCGGTCCCGGTCCGGGGTCTATATATTCGTGGGGCCAGGGTTGACAACATCGAATAATGGCAGATCCCACGTGAATCAAAAGTTGTTTCATTTTCAGTAGTCATCGTGCTAAGAGCAAAAGCAAGATATACCAACAGGGTGTGGGAAACAGGTAATAACAAGGGAGAATAACGCGATAAAACAGATAAATAACAAAATACAATAACACACGAAAATGCACTGGGACAAGTAATGAAAAAGTAGTCATCGTGTTTTATCCAGTTTAGTCAACGATATCTGACGACGGGGTGCGTCGTCATGGTCCGTCAGAATCCACCAATGGTGCGTCCAAAAATTGTCTGAAGGTGCGTATTTGGATGAAAAAGGTCTGTCAGTTTTTTGACACAGGGTGCGTCATGGTACATGAGAAGTTGACGCATCTCGGTAAAGTGACGCACCACTCCCGTGGGTCGTATGGTGCGTCTTACAACTGATAGGTGTATTACCCATTCAGATTGACTTTATTGTTAAGACAGATATCACCTAAATACCACCAGATCAAACTATGAATCTTCCTTATATTTCGTATGGTGGAAGGTCTTATTATGGTATAACATATTGAAATCCTTTTTTAAAAATTCAGAAAACCTTTTTAGCCATGGTAACACCCATTTGTATTTTGGGTTATTTTGGGTCATTTTCCCCATTTCTAAGAATTTGTTTTGTTGAAATACGCCCTGTTCTTCCAAGCTACTGACTCAAAAGTGTAAACGATATCAAATAAAGAACTTAAATGTTGCAAGGTATTATCTTTCTTCTTTACTGACAGGTTATGTCAACTCGTCAATTTTATTTCATATCCTATTTGTGTCTCTGGCAAAATTGGCAGTTTTACAATATTAAAAATATGTGACCCAACATGAGTAAATGAGGCGGAATGCGGCAGTAGCTTATTTGTTTCTTAAAAGAGCACAAATAAGGAACAAGGTCAAAATAAGTCAAATTCAGAACAAGTCTTATTTTTTAGAAAGAATGTGTGCAACTAAGTGAATTTTATCGACACTTATTAATTAAGTATTTATAGACCATGCAATATCCAAACATTTATGAGGGGCTTGATCTCCACGCGAAACACGCTTTTCCCCCGAATTTGCAAAACGGTGAACCCAGTAGAAATATAGCATACTTTAAGGTGATCGTCATACATGTAGATCTCTACTATGTGAAACACACAAATTAACATTTCTGTTCCCGTTTGTACAGTGGTCACATTAGAGATACGGCACTGATAAAACACAGATGCAACACACTTATCAAGGTTACATTTTATAGATCCAGCGCAAGATCAAAATATATTAGTCTACACACACTCAAGGAGCATTTTGTAGTAAAGAGTGTCAATACATATTTCCAATGTCTTGAAAGATGAAAAAATAAATGTCAGATACGAGAGTTTGTAACATGGCATCCCGAGTTCGATCCCGGATGTGTGTTGGGGTGGGGTGGCACATCCCATTTTCAGGTAACGGGCGGTGATATCTAAATAGCGACACTAGAAACACACTTCAGGTAACGGACGGTGAGATCTAAATAGCGTCAGAAACACACTTCAGGTAACGGATGGTGAGCTCTAAATAGCTTCAGAAACACATCTTCAGGTAATGGACGTTGAGATCTAAATAGCGTCACTAGAAACACACTTTAGGTAACAGACGGTAAAATCTAAATAGCGTCAGAAACACACTTCAGGTAACGGACAGTGAGATCTAAATATCGTCAGAAACACACCTTCAGGTAACGGGCGGTGATATCTAAATAGCGACACTAGAAACACACTTCAGGTAACGGACGGTGAGATCTAAATAGCGTCAGAAACACACTTCAAGTAACGGACGGTGAGATCTAAATAGCGTCAGAAACACACTTCAGGTAACGGATGGTGAGCTCTAAATAGCGTCAGAAACACACCTTCAGGTAACGGACGGTGAGATCTAAATAGCTTTAGAAACAGACTTCAGGTAACGGACGGTGAGATCTAAATAGCTTTAGAAACAGACTTCAGGTAACGGGCGGTGATATCTAAATAGCGTCAGAAACACACTCCAGGTAACGGACGGTGAGATCTAAATAGCGTCAGAAACACACTTCATGTGACGGATCGTAAGGACTAAATAGCGTCAGAAACACACATCACGTAACGGACGGTGAGATCTAAATAGTTCAGAAAAACACCTTCAGGTAACGGATGGTGAGATCTAAAGAGCGTCAGAAACAAATCTTCCGGTAACGGGCGGTGAGATCTAAATAGCGTCAGAAACACACATCACGTAACGGACGGTGAGATCTAAATAGCTTCAGAAACACACCTTCAGGTAACGGATGGAGAGCTCTAAATAGCTTCAGAAACACACTTCAGGTAACGGGCGGTGAGATCTAAATAGCGTCAGAAACACACTTCAGGTAACGGATGATGAGCTCTAAATAGCTTCAGAAACACACTTCAGGTAACGGACGGTGAGATCTAAATAGCTTCAGAATCACACTTTAGATAACGGACGGCGAGATCTAAATAGCGTCACTAGAAACACACTTCAGGTAACGGACGGTAAAATCTAAATAGTGTCAGAAACACAGTTCAGGTAACGGACGGTGAGATCTAAATAGCGTCAGAAACACACTTCAGGTAACGGCGGTGAGATCTAAATATCGTCAGAAACACACCTTCAGGTAACGGATGGTGAGATCTAAATAGCGTCAGAAACACACTTTAGATAACGGACTGCGTGATCTAAATAGCGTCACTAGTAACACACTTCAGGTAACGGACGGTAAAATCTAAATAGCGTCAGAAACACAGTTCAGGTAACGGACGGTGAGATCTAAATAGCGTCAGAAACACACTTCAGGTAACGGACGGTGAGGTCTAAATAGCTTTAGATCCTTTTAAGAAGTGAAACAATACAAAATGATCACTCGTTTTAATGTTGCAATTCCACACTTTGCCATTTTATTGTTTGCACATTCAATGATTCATTTAATCATTTTCATTCTTGGTTTGAGGTGAAAACACTGAATGTACTTTAAAGATATCTGCTAAAAGCGCCATTTCTCACAGCAGGTAACAGCGTCAGCATATTTATATAGAGCAATATTTTAGAGTTACTTAGATATCAAGCTTGACCCCATCGTCGACCTCCCAACCTTTTCTTTAACTTTAATTCTCGAATTATTTAATTTCTCATATACTTGACAGCTCAGATATATTGATAACAGTTCATAGCACCCCATGAAACAGTTTCATCAGGAATTCAAGAGAACATTCCAAAAAGGAAACTTACTAATTTTCCATACGGGTTTCAACAACATATCTGTTGTCTTCCTCAGTGGATTGTTTTTGATCCAGATATTATCGTACCTTTTTGAAGATTTTTATCATTATAATTACCCTGGGTTTTAATCGGGGATCGTAGTTGGCAAGTACCAACACAGTATTTTAAACATTAAAGGGTTTTAAGATGCGTATTCCCGTCGTCACGTATCGGCCGACGTCAGTTCTATCCGCCGACGTCAGCCGATGTGTAACGACGGGAGTATGAACGGGTTTTAACATTTTCCACGCGGCAGGCGTCTGCAGATGATATTTCAATATTTCACAAAATGTTTCAAAAATGTCAAAATTATTGAAGTTAATTACCATATCTGGAATCACCATGAGAAATGCATTACAATAAGTACAAACATGCCTAATATTTAGTATTCCTTGAGATAGACCTTGGCATTTGCGAAAGGTTTCTGAAAAATCTGTTTTGTATTGGTAAAACCAATAGCCGCGTGGAAAGTGTTAAAAGCGTACACACACCCTATTTTTTAAAATCATAGTGATATCTTCACGGGACCACCGTGCTAAGGAAACACAACAGCCGGTACACTGAAACAGGCCTGATTTGTTTACATAACGAAAAAACCGACCAAGCTTCGACGCATTCGTAAAAAAACAGACACACCAAGTAAATTCTTTATCCGTAGTGTATCTATAATAGCCTACCAGAAACATTATTATAAATACGCGCGTGTCTCAAAAGATGGCATTAACAGATTTCAATCGTGTTCAGTGAATCTGAGTATTGTGCGTACTAAGATACATCCTAATTTACTTTCTTACCAGATTTTGGACATTGGCTTTGCTTCTGTACTACAGGTTTTCGTATATATATAGTTTCCTTAGAAAACGGCAACGGTGAAGTCTACAATATAACCGATTTATAATTGTTCGCACGTTGAATAACTAAGACGAATCTGCATTTGATTCACGCAATCACTTTACTGCGTTTTATATGGATATGAAGAAAGACAGTTCGTTGTCGAAACTTTTTGTAACTGACGTAACGTTGAAACGGCGTCGGCATTGGCCACTAAACCCTTACACAAAGTTCATAACCGCGGACAAAACGCATACTTAAAATAAAGGCGTTTACGTAATAGTACAATACACTCATACAAATCATCGGCTTGACGATATTTCACAAAAGAATAGGAGTTGTCACCGCAGGGCACCACGTACATTGCCCGTTTCTGCTTACCCATTTACAAAACGCGTACTTAAAATAGATGCCTTACGGACGATTAAGACGACGAGTTAAAACGCAATCGCGCGCGACTTATTTTTCTAGTAAAACAAAAAGAGAAAGTGTATTTGTGGACGTGACAAATCGCAGGGAATTCTTAACACTCTTCAATTTTCCTTCTTGACCGCTGGAAATGATTGAACTCAAAATATGAACGTTTAAGGAATAAATATAAAACACAACGTTAAACCGTGTCGAAACTACTAGAAAACAAACAGACGGGCATCGCTAACTTAAAGTTTACGTCATAGGATTAATCTCGAGAATTAACGCGTATTTTCTACATTTCTTTTAACTTCATTATTCACTATTTTTTTCATCAATTACACGATTGTTATGATTGCATAATTGTCACCCTCTTATTTCAACACAATCACTTACATAAAATCAAACATGTTCTGAATATAATTCTAAAACATGTTACGTTATCTCTTTTACCTGTACATTTAAAATATGATTGTATTTCAAAGTCACACCACCTCTCGTGTTTTGCATAATTATTGTAAAATAATGTATACATCTCAATTAATTTTCTGGATCTCAATTCTGATCGAAAAAGAAATTCAAGATTAGGATGATTTCCATATTTAAATTGATATCATCATGATCATAATTACACATGTTTAACATTTTGAGCGTGTGACATACTCCTCTTGAAGGCGTCCCACAAGGATCAGTTATTGGACCACTGTCATTTACCATGTACACAGCACCGCTGGAAGACGTCATTGATTTACATGATCTTGGCAAAATGATTTATGCCGATGACACACAAGTTTATATCATTTTTGACAAGGATGACCACTCATCCCTCATCCCAAAACTTGAAACATGCATCAATGCTATTAAACTGTGGTCAACTGCCAATGATTTGAAACTTAATGATGATAAAACTGAGTTTCTCCATATTTCATCCCGATTCAGAAATTCATCTCCTTTGAAACATGTTCAAATCTGTGACTCTTTGATTGAACCAGTAAAGAGTGCTCGCAATTTGGGAGTCATTGTTCAGAATGATTTGAAAATGGATGTCTTTGTCAAAAACATATGCCGTTCTGCTTCATTTGCTCTGTATCGTATTGGACAGATTAGAAAGTTTCTCGACAGAAAATCAACTGAAATGCTGGTACATGCATTTATTACATGTCGCTTAGATCAATGTAACAGTCTTTTACACGGCCTTCCAAATTCGCAGATAAACAAGCTTCAAAGAATTCAGAACTCTGCTGCAAGATTAATCACTCTTTCACGCAAACATGATCACATAACTCCAACTCTCCGTGATCTGCATTGGCTGCCTATCAAGTATCGTATTGTGTATAAAATATTACTTCTGACTTTTAAATGTCTTCATGGTACTGCGCCAATCTATCTTCAAGATCTAATCAAACAATATACACCTTCACGCAATCTTCGTTCTTCATCTCTATCGCGTCTTGTCTGCTCTTCAACGTCCACTCAGTATGGTCAACGTTCCTTCTCTGTGTCAGCTGCAGAACTCTGGAATAATATTCCACTTCATGTGAAAAATGCAGAGACTATATTTCAGTTTAAGAAATCCTTAAAGACTCATTTGTTCACAAAGGCTTTTTAATTGTAGTCCATATCCATGTATTTGTTTGTTATTATGTTTTTTATGTTAAAGCGCTTAGGGATCTCGATGTTAGGCGCTATACAAATATGGTTATTATTATTATTATTATTATGTATACGTTGAGCATTCGCCGTGCAAACGTTTCGCACGTTGGGTATAAGTTTCTTTTTAAACGCCGTATATGGCCGAACAGCTGACACATATATAAGCAATAAATAGGCTGCCGAATACACGGTTAGCCAAACGTTAAATCAAGACGCTCTATCTGCATATTTAACGTAAGCACAAAGCTGAATTTGGAGGTCACACCAATGTTGTGTTTTGGCGTTAAAACCCCGTTCGTATACACCTGCCAGACAGCCATCATCCAACGTTACATCTTGACGTTTACACAATATTGTACCAACCAATTTGTGCCCACTGGGCTGGCCTTACCCCGGCTCAAACCATGTTGCTCTATGAACCACTACCCGTTCTTATACTTCATCGCTGCATTGTATATGACTTATACCACATTAATTCATTACGCAATTACACCCAAATCCACATTGCTTCATTAACCTCATCCCGTGGCTTGTAAAAAAAAAATCAAGCCCCTTCCCAATGTGGCATAGTCTTATATTAATTAATTAACCCCCTCCCGAAATCGAATTCATTGGCAGATTCTGATTGAGAACCAAAAAATTATGTGTGTGCAATTTTGGTGTAATTTAATGCCCCCCGTGTGTGCTTTTACCGAGTTTATACGCAGTAGTATGCGTAAGTGCAATATTGTGTAATTCTAGTGAATTTCTTTATCACAATTTTACGGAGCGTTTAAAGTGCCATTAGATGGCTACATAATTATCTTGACAAGTCGACATATTATCAACGTTATGTTGAGATAGTCAGATATTTTTTCTCACATTCTTGACTTAAACAGTTTTATTAGTCGTCATGATGATATAGACTATCTTGTCAAGTTGACTTTACAAAACATAGATGTCGTCATGGCGAGCTAGGTTAACTTGAAGAGTCAACTTCGCAAAAAGTAGATGTCGTCATGGTGAGATACAATATCTCGTCGAGTCGACTTCACAAAAAGTAAATGTCGCCATGGTGAGATAGATTATCTCGTCAAGTCGACTTCACAAAAGGTAGATGTTGTCATGGTGAGATAGATTATTATGTCAAGTTGAATTCATAAAAAGTAAATTTCGACTTGGCGAGATAATCTATCTTGTCATGTCAACATTCAATTGTTGATAAGTCGACATGGCGAGATAATTTGTCTTGCCGTTTCAATATTCAATTTTTGATAAGTCCACTTGACGGGATAATTTATCTTGAAATGTCAACATCAAACTTTTGCTAATTCGACTTGGCCAGATATATTATCTTATCATGTCGACATAACCGTAATTAAGTTGACATGACGAGATAAATTATCTTAGTTTATCTCGCCATGTCGACATGTCAAGATCATGTATCTCGCCATGACAACATCTTCTTTTTGCCAAGTCGACTTGACAAGATAACCTATCTTGACATGACGACATCCACTTTTTGTGAAGTCAAGTTGACATGTTAATTTATCTTACTATGACGACATCCGCATTTTGTGAAATCGTCTTGTCAAAACAATTTATCTTGCCATGACGACATGCTCTTTTTGTTAAGTTGACTTGACAAGAACATTTATCGTCCAATGACGACTTCTCCTTGTTTGGAAATCGACATGTCAAGATCACGTATCTCTTCATGACAACATCTACTTTTTGCAAAGCCGACTTGGAAAGATAACTTGAAATAACGACATCCACGTTTTGGGAAAGTTGACTTGACGAGATAATCTATCTCACCATGACGACATCCACTTTTTATGAAATCAACATGTCCAGATACTTTATCTCACCATGACGACATCATCTTTCGCAGAAGTCAACTTGGCAAGATAATCTATCTCACCATGACGACATATACTTTTGTGAAGTCGACTTGACGAGATAATCTATCTCACCATGACGACATATACTTTTTGTGAAGTCGACTTGATGAGAAAGTCTATATTGCCGTGACGACATTAAGTCAACTTGGCAAGATAATCTATCTCACCATGACAACATCTACTTTTTGTGAGGTCGACTTGACGAGATAATCTATCTCACCATGACGACATTTACTTTTTGTGAAGTCGACTCGACGAGATATTGTATCTCACCATGACGACATCTACTTTTTGTGAAGTTGACTCTTCAAGTTAACCTATCTCGCTATGACGACATCTATGTATTGTAAAGGCAATTTGACAAGATAGTCTATATCATCATGACGACTAATACAGCTGTTTAAGTCAAGAATGTGAGAAAAAATATGTGTCAAGATAATTATGTAGCCATCTAATGGCACTTTAAACGCTCCGTACAATTTGACCATTTTTTGGTTGATGTTACGGCAATTTTTTATAACAGACCCTGGATTACCATCTATTATCAGTACACCGTTTACTGTTTTGAGGGAGACTTTTAGCCGCTGCACCCCAACCTACATACTAGAATAACCGCAACTTCGAATTGGCTCCTCATTATTTTAAATCAAATTAAAGCGTTTATTCATGCCGCAATATAATCAAAACAAGACCTTTGTTCGTTGATCTAATAACATACATTGAAATATATCCCTTTCATTTAAAACAAGATGCAATTCATTAATTGAGACCTGTCATCACATACTGAGAGTTAAGTAGGACAATTTTATTTTCTGTTATGTCCAGATTCAAATTGCTCAAGGAACAAGCATTGATAAGCGTGATATACAACATGTCATAATTGTTCAATGTTTTCTCCATCAACAAATATCAAATTGAATATGTTTTCTATTCATTACACCATAATTCCTTATGCACACCTATGACTTAACGCTCATTATGTGGTGACAGTTCTCAATTTATAAAGTCATGTCTACCCTGAAATGTGTGAAAACATGCAGCTACAACGGAGTAAAATCTGACATGAAACTGTGGGAAATGTCTTGAAATTATGATTTTTTTAATGAGCACAACTACCAAAAAGATTATTGCACTAAACATGCTAACATTGGGTTTCTATGGGATATCACTGCTTAGTGTGTGATTACGCAATAGGGGTGTGTGTGTACAGACCAGGGAGTCTATAATTATGGGAGTAGTAGCCCTCCGATATACCCGCTTCCTAGAGCGCATATCCATATGTGATGACCGTTATAGGGGGTTATATCATGGTTATAGCAAAACACATTAATGGCACAAAGATTGTGCATGTTCAACACGCTTTGCCTAAATTTGAATGCAGGGTGATGTAGACTTATTAGAATGGGTGGCGAGGGTGGGGGGGGGGGGGGGGGGGGGGGGGGGTGAGAGCGAACCGGAGAATTGCTTAGCTTCCAGCATTATCTACAGCGCCGAGATTTACGTTACTTCTTTACGTTTAAATTTGCTATATCTCATATGTTAGGTGGCGCTGTTTGTGTCGTCTGCTTTAGGTATAGACTTATTGAAGTTTACACGGAATTGTTGGGAAAATTCCCAAAATATATGCGGTTTTGAAAGTTATGATATAACTTTACAAGCCTGAAATATCCGATACTTCACGTTTCATTGTTTATTTTCTCACTTTACACCATACCGTCATTGTTTGTGACCTACAGACTTGATGCAAGTCTATATATTCCTTTCATTCCCGCGGGAATCATAAAATGGCGCTGTTGCTTTTTTCATTTATGCAAACGGGACCTGTTTAGCTACGGGACCCAAAAGTAATAGATTCCCTGCTGATTATGTCAAACGTATGATTTACAGTTCAAGCTTCAGTGATTGCTTAATCGCACGTAGATGATCGTTCTAGATGGCGCTATGTTTGGTTGCTCGCGCAGATCGAGAGTTTCACAGACTCCCAGTCGACGCCTGTTACCCATTTATCCTCATACCTGACATGTTCAGATAGCACACAGTGGACAATACAAATCAATCACATCCCAAAACGAAACCATTTCTAATGCAACTTTGTCGTTGTTAGTCGTGGTTATTGAAATAATCATACCTTTAAAAGTATCATTTCGGGTTTTCTTATGAATGCGGTATCAAGATACGAAGAAGAAATGTGCTCATTAAATGTGTATCTCATGTTTTTGGTACCGAATATTGGTTTTGTGTTAGGTTTGTGTTAGGTGTACCTACAGTGACTTTACGACAATTGAATCATGCTCTCTATATACAACAAAACTGTATTTTAACTGCCTTTATTTGTGCAATATTTATTTAAATCAGCCAAATACATTTACGTGGCAGCAGTAAATACAACTTGTCATTAGTGAACTTACTGACATTATGATAACATCATTACAACAGGGTAACCGTACCATAAAACGGAAAACAGCGTTGATTAAGAATAAGAATGTCGCCCTCTAGTGTTGATATTAATCAAGTGGTGTTTATAAGGATGATAATACATATTCAAGGTGAGAAAAGAGGAGAAAGGAAAGAAGGATTTTAGCTGTAACAACATCCATCATATGTAACCTAGTCTCCCCTCTATTTTGAGTAAATATCACAATTGACCAATTGTGTTTTTTACACAATTTAGACGGAATATCCGTTCAGCTAGTGGTGTCAAAATTACACTAAATATTGTGTCAAATACACAATTCGTCAATTGCGATATTTAAACAAAATAAAGGGGAGACTGCGTTGATCATGCAGACGATGGTGGTCACGAATCGCCGTAAATTTTGAAACTCCGTTGGTTTCAATGTAAAAATGGATTTTTGATTATGACCCCGAGAAAATTCATTACACGTTGGAACTTAATTAAATCATCCTAAAACTTCTTGAGTTAGTTTTATAACTAACTCCAGTGTCCGTATAATTGTAATTATAATTTATTGAATTTAATCCGTCGTTAACCGTTTGTCCCATTCGCTTGATCACGTACGCATAATTCAACCTTCGTGAACGAGCCCGTGTCAGGCATCGCCTGGTATGATGCTAACGTTCTACATACCCCCTCTATCACCAACAAAGTGCACCTGCTCAACAAAGACAACCGACTGCCTATATTATGATATGTCAAGCAGTGAATAACTTTAACCTCAATAAGAATGGAACCGGAGATCATGTTAGATTTGTTGAATATACTATCCACTTTTAGTAATGAATGTTAGACATGTGTTATTGTTATTTTATACAGATAGATTATTGCTTTTAAACCCTAAATACAATAGGACTATCTATATCTTTTCCAGGTGACGTGAATAAGCGGGTCTTTATAAACTGTTCGTGTTTTATACTGAGAGCATTCTTATCTTCGGTCATGTCGGTTGCAGCTCATTCTGTGTGAGTCTGGGTCCTGGGAGCTAAGACACACAGTAACGGGGGATCTTCAAATATCCTACAACGGCACTCGAGTTGGTTGTCTTGGACTTGGAACCCACAAAAGTAATATACCCATACAAAGTTATTTAATAGTGTTATATACATGACATTGTTTTGAACCAATCAGTTAAATTACGTGAAGTGATATTGCACTCTGCGGGAGGAGTATTGTACCTACGCGCACTACGCAATTACATTTGATTGGTTCCTCGGTCACGTAGCAGCATGGTTTCAACGCCGGGGTGTCACTAATTTTGGTAATAAATGCGTTTTATTCCCTTAATTTGAAGAGAGGAAAAAGATTTAACAGACAGTAAATAATGATAAGGGGTGACGTCAAAACTCAACCACCGGCTGACCGGCGGTTCAGTGCGGTTGGACCGCTATGCATTGCTTAGAACAATAGAAACCAGTTCCAACCGCGCAGAACCGGAGGAACCGGGCGGAACGGAGATCAACTGGCGGTTGAGTTTTGAAGTCATCCCTAAGTTGCCGTGTATGAATCAATTCAATACATGTATGTTTTGTTATACGACGTGTGAACACAGTGTCACGAGTATATTGGATTCGTTAGCTTAAATCTGGTAAAATTTGCTCCGAATAGAAAGCAGCAAGTGTTATGTAGTGATTTGTCTGTTACAACCTTCTATTTTTGTCAGTCCGACCCCTTTTCCGAAAAGTAAGGCCATTGGAATCCCACAAAATGGATGTGTGCTGTGTTAGATTGACATCCAGTGCTGCGGGTATCATGCGGTCAAAAATATGTTGAAGAACTTGTGTTTTGACGTGTTTGTTGACTTGCAATGTATTGTGGGATCATTCCTGAGCCTGCTCTGGGTCGAATTCTGTTTGAGCCAAATCAGCCAATCATAACCACTCTTCAGCAGATGTGAGAGTTATATTCTGGTGACCATGGAAACATATAGTTGAATGTATAGTTGGACTTATAGTTAATATGATGTTTATGATATTAACCTTTTTATTTTTGACGAAAAGTAACGAAACGATTGATTAAACTATTTAATGAAATAATAAGAGGCATAAAGCAGTATGCATTTGTGACAATAAAAACTGTGTCAGTGATCAGTCAGCCAATACAAGCTAGGTGACTCTACTGTATGACATGTTTCACAGTAAAGTGCACATTGAGTGTCCAATAACTTTAAGTTTGGATATTTTTTTTATCAGAGATATAAAATAAACATTTAGTAATTTGATATTCAAATGCATGTTATTACTTCATAGAAAATGGTGTTTTGCATGTTGAAAATTATTAGTAAAAGTGTTTCTAGACCAAAAATGTACTGCTAATGTTATGGTTTTATTGGACAGAAATAGTTCCCACTGTCTAAGACAGACAGTAACCATAGCAAATCATTTGCATGCTGTATTATGTAAGCAGTTTGCTTTCTTTCATCATTTTGTACACCACATAAATGATCTATATACATGGATAAATTAAAGCCCAGTTTTGTTAAAATATTTCACACCTACAATATTTTTAATGGTTCCTTTAACATTTGCTAATGTTACAGAAAACGTGTGTATGTCCTGGACAGACAAGCAACATTAGCAAATTTGTTCGTGCCAGTTACTACAGGTTTTTATGTCTTTCAAACATATTTTGTGGCCTAGTTTTGAGATGTGATGTTAAAATACCTGGGATTAGTTAGTTATTTTAGAAATAACAGCCAATATATTGATTTAAATTGTAAACCAGTACGTTGCTAATGTTACAGTATAAATGCTGCTAATGTTACTTTTTCTGTCCTAAAAAGAGTAACATTATCAGCATATTTTTGGCCTAGAAACACTTTTCAAACCATTTTCCAAATTATAAACACCATTTTCTGTGAAGCAATAACATACAGTTTAATATCAACTTAATTAATGATTATTTAATATCTCTGATTAAGCAATATCCTTACTTAAAGGCTATTGGGAACTAAAAGTGCACTTTACTGTGAAACATGTCGTATATCATAGTTTCCAAGCACTTTCGACAATTCACACCTATGCAACTCTAGAATATGTGGGCTAAAATCATCTATCAACATTATCCATTATAAACAGGTGAAATTGATCATGTTGACAAAGCTGGGTGTTCAAACGACTTTTCGCTAGCAATTTAATTTCGCTAGGAGATCCAATCCGCTAAATTAGATTGCCACCAGTTATACTATTTATAATAGTTATAGGCCTATGTAGGAAGATGGTACAAATTAGTGAAATCAAATTGCCGCAAAGGGTTGGTCTAATGCTAATTCGCTAAATTAAGTTGCCGTGAAATTAAGTTGAATTACAGTATAATAGTCTCAGATTTCTGGTACAGACCAAACCAGCTAGAAGCAACTGAGATGTCGCTGAACTTGACTGACCTATACCAAGGTTTTTTGGCATCCCGTGTGGCATGGTGTGAATAGACATGCGAAAATTATAGCTGCAGAGGGTATAATAGTGTTGTCATAGACGGTGGCTGAAATGATAGCTGCCGAGGGTGTTGTATTTGTTTACAGAGTATGAGAAGAAAATGGCAGGGTGAAATTTTAATTGTTGTCCCTCCCCCAATGCCAGGGAAGGGTAAAACTAGAATCGATCATTCACGGTAGTCTTTTACACTGATTTCGAACGGCTCATGTGTATTAGATTACCGCGAGTGACCGAGTCAAGTTCTAGGGAAGGGAAATTCACCCCTGACGCACATTATAGCGTCACCCTATATATAATAGAGAGCCATCACTTCAATCCTCTTCCTATAATGATAAGCATTTCAGGGTTCCTACATACCTTATCTTTTGAAACAACTGGATCTGGAGGGGGATTTCTCCCCCGATATTATGTATAGGCCTGTAGGATATAACATTGACAAGATTGTAAACACTCAACCCAGAAGTGTTGATTGATTGATATTGATTGATTGTTGATTAATTGATATTGATTGATTGTTGATTGATTGAATGATTGAATGATTGATTGAATGATTGATATTGATTGATATTGATATTGATTGATTGTTGATTGATTGAATGATTAAATGATTGATTGAATGATTGATATTGATTGATATTGATATTGATTGATATTGATATTGATCGATATTGATTGATTTTGATCGATCTTGATCGTTATTGATTGATATTGATTGGTATTGATTGGCATTGATTGATATTGATTGATATGTATTGATATTGATTGATATTGATTGGTATTGATTAATATTGATTTATATTGATTGATATTGATTAATATTGATTAATATTGATTAATATTGATTAATATTGATTGTTATGTTGATTGATATATTAATTGATTGATGTATTGATTGATTGATGTATTTTTTGTATTGATTGATTGATGGATTGATGTATTGATTGATTGATATATTGATTGATTGATATAATGATTGATTGATAAATTGATATTTTGATTGATTGATTAATTGATTGATATTAATTGTATTTTTATTATTTTATGATGTATCATATTGTAAAGCGCTCTGAGGGATTGTGATCCACAGTGCGCTATATAAACACTGGTTTTTTATTATTATTATTATATTGATATATTGATGTATTGATTGATTGATATATTGATTGATTGATTTTATCACTCCTTCTAAAATACATAATATTTTTAAAATTCCATTCCATACAATTTTTATTTTTATATATTACAGAGCATTTATAAGGCGGTTTTCCAAAAACGATCAAAGCGCGTACACAATACAAATAACAACATTATAAAATATTAAAAAGATACAAGCGGTATACACCAACTTAACCCGCACGTCGTATATGGTTCCGATAGGATCCTATTGCGTCATGTAACTAGCTCAAGCCACAAATCGCGTAAGCCGAGAACCGCGCAATCTAGTTTCTCAAAAAAATATCAACGCACCTGTTCAAATGTTGATACTCACAATAGCACCTCCATACGGGGTCGTGCTATTATTCACGCATAAACATCAGGGCGCGGCATTTTCCTACATTTCTACTGAAATATATCACACGCATTTATAAACCTAGACATCGGCAGCATTTAAACCCTCGCCTTAATGGGGGGTGTGGACTCTCAGGTACAGCCTCCGTAAAACTGTCGTAACTTCTTCAATATTCATTTAATCTTTATAAACGTATACAGTTTTTTGCAGAAAAGGGTTCAATGAATCTAACCATGATAATGAAATTGAAATTGACCATTTTGGGAACAATTATAAAAAAAACACGTTTTTTGACCCATTTTAGGTTTGGAAAAGATAACTCAAATATATTTTGTTAAATTTTGTCAGACTAGTTGTATGATAATCCTGATAACATTCCCCTGTTGTTTTTGTTTTTTGAATATCTTATTTATTTTTGAGTTATAGACCAAAAGTGCCAAAAAATGGCGATAAAAAATCACTTTTTTGGCACTTTTTGATTCATTTAAAGAAAGAGCACTGCACTTTCCTTTAATATCGGCTCTTTTGGCTGGCGATAGAGTGACTGTCATATTACGAGAAATTATCACAAATCCTAAATAGGAAATCTCTTGTGTTGGCTTGAATATTGACTTTTTTGGGTGAATGATGAACCCCAACTCTGACATCACTGTTGCCGTGAACTGTACAGCTTTTTCTGCCTCCGATTCATTGGGTGCTATTATTAGTGTATCGTCAATGTATCCAATGACACAATAACCCAGACTTTATTCAAAGGGTGCTTTTAATATTTTGGTAAACAATCTAGGTGCAGATGATAGTCCATTTGGTAAGGCTCTATATTGATACAATTTACCATTCCAAGCAAATTTGAGGTATTTTCTATGCTCTTTGGCAATGGGTACCGAATAGTATGCATCTTTGAGGTCGATTGATGTCATGTAACAATTGGGTGATACGAGTTTTTGTGCCACCTCGAATGTGTCCATCTTAAAGTGATAGTATCTCAAAGATTGGTTCAATCTAGATAGATCCAGTATCATTCTCCGGCCCCATTTTGTTTTGGGCGCGAAAATATATTTGTCCAAAAATCACCTTTTTCTGGTATTGTTGGTTCAGAAAATACCTGTTTTTGAAGAAATGACGTAATTTCGTCATCAATTTCCCTTGTTTCAATTTCTTATAATCTGTAAGGGTGTGGTTTCACGGGTCAAACTCGCTAGTCATAAGAGTCGCTAGTCATAAGGGTCACTAGTCATAAGGGTCGCTAGTCATAAACCCCAACCCTAACTCTAACCCTAACCCTAACCCTAACCGTAATCCTACCCTAACCCTAACCCTAACCCTAACCATATCCTACCCCAACCCTAAACCTAACCCTAACCCTAAACCTAACCCTAAACTTAACCCTAAACCTTCCCTAACTCTACCCTAAACCTAAACCCAACCCTAAGATTTATGACTAGCGCACTCGTAGTATAGGAAAATACACGTTATGACTAGCGACCCTTATGATTAGCGGGTAGATCCCGGTTTCACCACCTGAATTGGTGGAATATCATCTATAAATTGTAACCTGTATCCTTGAACAGCCTCAATGATTGATGGATCGGTTGTATATTTATACCATTCTTTAGTACATGACTTCAATCGACCCCCAATCACATATGTGACGTGTTCTACCAAAACCAGACACAATTGGGCAAGGTATCAAAATTGAGTTATTCAAGTAGAGATCTTCAGCTTTACAGTGATACCTCTCTTTTTTTAATCGGACTTCCCAAAGCGGAGTTACATCTTTTTCAAGTTCGTCTTTTACGGTCTTTATGAAAACTCCAAACTGAGATATCGCCCTTTAAAGTTACTAGAACTAGGCTTTTTACTGGAACTAGGCTTTTTTAAATCACTGAAACATACATTAGGATGATTTTTTAAATCTGAAACGTTCACAATATTGTCATAAACACTTTGGAGATTAATTATTTACCAGAAACTCAAATTCCCCAAAAATAACCCCAATTATGTTTTGGGCTATTTCTCAGTTTGGAGCTCTGCCCAATTCCGTCTGGTTACGGTAGAACGTGTCACATATGTTCTATTATCTGAGCAAATCTCACCTAACATGCAGTTTTACTGACTGGGTCTTGTCACAGTAGCGTATCTCCCGGGGGTCAGGGGCGGGGGGGGGGGGGGGGGGGGGGGGGCAGAGTTCAACCCGTACAGCTTTGACCGGGAAGGCCAGCTCAAACTACCGGGCTAAAAAAATCGAAGAGAAGGGAAGAAGAGAGGGAAGAGAGGAAGAGAAAAGGGGAAAGGAAAGGGAAAGAAAGGAAAGAGAGGAATAGAAAGAGAGGAGAAAAATGTATAAAAATTGCTAATTTTCTCTTGAATGTACCTTAATAATGGCCAGATTCGTGCAGATATGTTGTTAAAATTTCGCGCGCTGCGCGCATCAGCTTTAGGATGCAACGTCATTCGCTGGAATAAACAACCCAGATGCGCAATTCTTTTACTTAATAGGGTCGAACTGGTGTTCACCGGGGAAAATACCCTTCCCCCTGAAAAAGACCCCAGACACGCCACTGTCTTGTCACTGTTGATGGGGCTTTCCCTCGGCCTCGACCGCGTTGAAAGCTGCTCCCATTGTATTGGCGCTGCTACTGTGGGTAGTAGTTCTGACCTCCCCTGTTCCCTAAAAAAGACCGATTTTGGCCTCTTCTTGGACTATAGCGTATGTATGAATCTTTGACCTCTATAATCAGGCCCTGGTCCATATATAGTTCTTCTTCCATGGTTTTGTGCATGCCATGACAGCTTTCTTATCTTCAGAAATGTCCTTGACATATTTTGCATGTCATCTCCGAAGAGAGCGTCTCCCGGAGAGTCTATGCCTGTTAGTTTATGGCCTGTTCTTCCTCTGGTGAGGGTGTGCCATCAATAGAATGCACAAATGCACACAATCCTCTATTCAGCGACGTTTGCACTCTTATAGAGTCTCACATCTAATGATTTTGTATTAGGCGACAATGTTTCCCAAATGGGTGGATTGACCTTTGGCATTTTAAGTCTTGGCAGATTTGATGGCGTTAAGTATATTGCCAAGCAATCAGCCATCTTGGAATCTTGTAGTTTCCTGGATAGCATGTCATCGAGCTCTTTAGCCATGGTCTCATCCACAGGAGGACCTACTTCCTCCACATCTACAAATTTACTAGCAAATCCTAAGGTTATTGCCTTTTTGGGAGCTATCTCTACGGACGATGCATCTGAGGCATCTAGTGTCCGGTTTATCAGGAGGTAACAAGTGACTAACTGAAATGTTATCACTATCTGCAGGCTCACTTTCCCGCTCGTCATTTTGATGATCATCACTATTAGCCTGATCACCATACTGGTTATGATAGTACCCAGTACCTTCATATTGTCCACTTGTACCCTCACCATCATTGTCATAGGGCCTTGATGATAGTCTGTTTTTTTCTAGCTATTCAAGTCTAGCATCCATTTCTTGTCTCTGTTCTCGGTTATCCCGATGCATTTGCATCAACAACTTTTCAATGCCATCTAGTCTACTATTTTTCACTACTTTCTTGCCTTTGGCTTTAGTTTTAGTAGGCTTGTTGGAAGATTGACCTTGAGCCTGACTGGCCTCGGTATTTAGTATTACTATTATCATTATTAGTCTTAGACGATTTTTTAGGATCACCTTTCCCGCTTTTGACTGACATAATGGCCTCATCTTTCTTATTATTGGCCTTATTATTATCTTCAAAAAGATATAATACTATTAGTATACTACTATAATAATATAATACGTCAAAAAACAGTGTTTTTTGCGCAATATTTTTAAATTCTGACCAATTGTTACATAATAATCCGGAGCTCACAGCTTCCGATGCGGTCAATTTACACAGGAACGTCTCAGTTGGTTTACACTCAGCGTTTCTATTATCATTTTACGAAATACACGTATTTCGAAATAAAATGGTAATTGGGTCTGATGGCTTAATACTTGGTTGACAACACAGTGATAACTTGCAAGCTTCCAGGGTCAAATACTTTTGCGCGGCAGTGTATACTGACCAATCATGATAACTTCCGCCGCTTCGCTTGGATAGCAGGGAGGTGTCATTGACACCTATTAAGATGCTATTGATTTCGAAAAATAATTCAACCACCGGATTAACATAATTTAAAATTAATTGTTCTCCCCTCAGAATTGGGTGGTTAACTTTTATTGAAATACAACCTAGACCAAATCTTCGGGATCAATAGTGTTAATAGTATGTTACGGTTTGGATCGTGACATTTTTGATACAGCTCTGTAAACTGGCGCCAGACACTCTTCGGGACATACCTTGACATAGCTTGACTGGCCTTTCATTTACGGTGCTTCAAAGAAGCGAGCAGGTGTCCTTCATTATCCTATCCTCAGCTGATTTGTATCATAGAAGATATGTTGCCCCTTGGAAATTGTGTATTCCGTTTGATTGAGGGGCTTTAGGTATTTGTATAGATTATTAGTATGCTATAATAATGCATGATTTATGACAACATAATAGAGTTACCATGGGATAGATGCATTTACAGAGGAATGACGATACTGGTGTTTGTCACATTTGGCTTTATTTGTGTTCGCAGATTATCAACTTTAAAATACTATAACTCTTGAAGTATATGACATAAACAATTGATGTTCTCAAACAATGTGTATTAATGCATATCCTATCCAAATATATTTCGGAATAATTTCACATATGAATCTGTATTGGTTCAAGAGAAATTTAAAGAAAACGCCGTTTCCGCGAAATTCGTTTAAAAAAGAGAGGTTATTGTTCTATCAAAGAGTGCATTAAATTCATAAAAACCCTTCAAAATGGATACTAGGCGGTACTAAATTTTGTTTGCTATAATATGAGTTTATACATATCGATAATGGCGTGTAGGATACATTTATAGACAAAACTGAATGGGATATTATACGAACGGCAATTTTGCCGTTTTCACGAAAATGACGTCATAAAATGACGTCATCGCAGGGCCAAACATATTTGCACCTCTTCTTAATGTTGAGGTACAGCTGAAATAGAAAAACGTGCCGATTTGTAGAACTGTATCACAAATGTTACGATAAGGTCTAATATATACCGTACCATACTTAACTATTAGAGTGTATGAATGACATTTGTGTTCCTCCCGGTTGTTTCTTCTTTAAAATCCCTTTGAATCAAGCACACACAATGAAAGTAGCTGTAATAACGAGTTTCGCCATTCACCCATTTAAGTCGCAGTAATACAAATAATAAAATCGACCCTTTTTTGGCAAATACATTACTCATGGATTGCTCACAACAACAAAAAGTAAACAGACAACAAACGCAGTTTTTTCACGGTGCTTGTTTCTTTACTTACATACACAATTGTCCAACTTACAGTGACTTTACATGAATATCGACTTTCAACACGTAAATTACAAATATGAAATTACATTAATAATGCTAAACATACACAATTGACGTTATTACAAATATGAAATTACATCAATAATGCTAAACATGCAGAATTGACTTGATTTTGTTCCTTCTTCTCCAAGCGAGAGTTTTATTCAGTAACTTTTCTTTACAGCATATTATACATTCTTATAAATCCAAATATTCAACATTCTCAATACAGTTATAGTTTAAATATTGTTGTTAATATGTATCAAAATATAATCATTGAAATGTATGTACATATATCTTTACTGACCAGCCTAGAGAAATAACTACGTTGTCATAATATAAACATTGACATGAGAAACAAACCCTAATGTTATGAGAAAGTTTCTGGAGCAGCAAAAGAAACTGTGTCCGGTTTTGGTCAGGAAAAGATCTATTAATACCTATTATGTTAAAATAAGCACGTTACATGTTCAGATAGACATAATTAGTACAGATATTCATTCTTACAAACGTAAATGATGAGATTTAGAAACGGCTGAATCCAAATATAATACAAAATGATGATATTCTTCTTTTACATTCAAGCGAATACATAATTCCAGTTAGCCCATTTGTTATCATTGAGTGACAAATCAAGTGTATTTGTGCTTTTTGCTGCAGATTTCTCAGCGTTAAGATGAACAGTTAGTTCATTCTTAAAAGTTATTAAATCTGGTTTTGATTTTTGTACTCTCGCCCTATATATGGAATTTGGCTAACGACAATACAAGATCAAGGGCATCATCATTATGTTTTCCTAAAATTTTAGGTGTTGTATCAATATTTCTCAGAGGTGCGGCTTGAAGTTTTCATCTATATAATATATATTTGGATTTGTTTCCAAAAATGTGCAACAAAATCACATTGGTACAGTAGAGTTGCAAAAACTGCAATGATCACTGTCTTTTATTTTCATTTATAAAGCGGACTGTTTGTGCCCAGTATGCTGTTTAGTATTCTATACTGAAACCAATGGAGTTTAGCATCCTTGATGCCAATCCTTTAGTGTGATTGTGACTTTTAGTTCCTTTTGCCATTTCATGGGACTGCTACAAGATATGTCTTAAAATACCTTTAGCAACAGTCTATAGAACGATTTACAACCTTTTCTCGCTCCTAAGAGCGGATCAAACACCATTGGTTTACAAGCTTCCACTACTTGTGTTCCACCTATACCAATACACGGCCATTTACTTTTGATAGAGTTCACAATACCATAATACTCAATTATAATTGAAGACGTGAGAGCAAGAAGTCAAAAATTCCATATTTGAAATTTTGAGATACAGGCATTTAAAGTTTACAAAATAGTGTAGGAATCAACGTAAACGTTCAATTTGGCTGTTACTTGGTGAGTATATAGGTTATGTCTCTGTAATTTATATTCTACACAAAATTAGTACTTACATTGTTTATTGATCAATATTAATCAGTTTATTGAGTTTGGACTCACGTACTTCTCGCTCACATTGGCACCATAGGATTTGTACAGGGTTTTTTATATTAACAATTCATAACAAATCTTACACAAAACAATTCAAGCCTTGAACAAGTAATACTAACATTTATTTAAATTACATTTCTAGCAATTATAGTGTAATTAAATTAAATTGGAAGTTAGTTTGGGTGAATAAGCCCCCTTTTAACCATGCATACCGATAGTGAAGAAAAACAGGAAAAATCACAGGAAAGTTGGCTCGATTTTTTTGGAGTTCCAAATAGTGTTTCCAGACTCTATTATAGCATATTTAAAAACATATTTTATGATAAAACGACATATTTTCCCCATTTAAATTGTTTAATATAGTGGGCCATTAACGAATTAATATATATATTATGGGTGGACTTACATACTTCTTGCACTCACATTGGTGACAGTGCTAAATTGGACCCCCTGAAGAACTTATTTAAAAGTCTAAAATTTTAAAAAAATCAGTAATATTCTTATGTTTCTTACCCCTAAAGCTGCCCAAACCCATGTGTAACTTAACTCAATTTGGCCAACAATGGACTTATTGATATCTTGCGCACATGTCTTCTATTGCACATACATTATATTTGTTACAAAATTCAGTGAATGAAAAAAATAACCATCACTTTTCAATAAATCATTCATAAAATTTACGCCTTTAACATACCAATGCTTATATATTACAGATTGAGTCCCACCCATTATGTTATCATTCCACCATAAGTCATTTATTGCAATGGAGTTATAGTCCAAGTTTGGGTCGAAAATTTGATTATGAACAGCATTTGTCCATGCATGTAATACCATCATACCAGAAACTGCCCTTGATGGTGTTGCACGGACGTGCCATGAGTGCGCGGACACATGGCACGTCCGTGCAACACCATCGCTGGTACCCGAATCCCTTACCCCAGGAAACCCGTCTGCCTCGCGGCCTTCCCTCTCACCACGCTGGTCCGCACATGTCTATCTTATGCAACACGCCATCGCTGATGTGATTGGATAATATAGACATGTGACATATTTGGCGGTATGGTCTGGGGAAGTTTGTTACGAAACATAGATGGGTTGCCAGTGCATACCATCACAATATTTACGCATGAATATCACTACTTCATCAGATTTTTAAGAATTAAATCAAATGAGACATGGAAATATGGGAATAAAATTCGTGACTGCCGATTACAATCGTGCATATAGTAGGGTCTAGAATGTCAATTCCGTGACCATTCTCTGGCTAGTAAGGTTTGACGATTGATTTGACATCTATGAACCATAAAGAAGAAAAAATAAGCTTCAATGCCCCTCGCAAAAATCCCGGGTTTTTTCGCTAAAGGCGAAAATCCAAAATGGCCGCCATACTGGAGGTCCGAAAATTCAAATGACTTCAATTAAGCTAAGAAGCCTACCAAATTGTTCGCCTAAGCACAAGGATTCCGAAAAAAGTATAGTTTGCCCTACTTTCGATGTTTGGTTAGCGAGTTATGGGGTCAAACGTAAACAGGTCGTTGACCTTTGCATATGGGGTCAAAATTTAAACTTGCTCCGATTTAAAAAAATGATATCTCAAATTGTTCGTCTGATTGCAAGGATTCCAGAAATGATAGTTTTTACCACCTAGAGTGTCTGTTGTAACTTATAAAGGGGTCAAAATGTCAGGTTCTATATAGGTCAGTATTCTCTGACCTTTTGACCCACACAAATTATTCCCGATGGTAAAAAACACCTATTTCTGGAATCCTTGTGATCATACGAACAATATGAGATATTGTTTTTCAAAATCGGAGCAAGTTAAAATTTTGACCCCATATGCAAAGGTCAACGACCTTTTTACGTTTGACCCCATAACTCGTTACCCAAACATCGGAAGTAGGGCAAACTATACTTTTTCGGAATCCTTGTCAGGCGAACAATTTGGTAGGCTTCTTAGCTTAATTGAAGTCATTTAAATTTTCGGACCTCCTGTATGGCGGCCATTTTGGATTTTCGCCTCTAGCGAAAAACCCCGGGATTTTTGCGAGGGGCATTAAAGCTTTTTTTCTTCTTTATGGTTCATAGATGTCAAATCAATCGTCAAACCTTACTAGCCAGAGAATGGTCACGGAATTGCCATTCTAGACCCTACATAATAGCAAGGGTCCTGCATAGCAAGCCACAGAAGTTGCAGTTGTGAGAGACGTATTATCACCGTATACATTTATTAATTGATCGATTTGTTCATTTTATCGTTAAAAGTGTGCTTTTTATGCGATATTTGCGTGTGCCCCTCGCATAAATATTGTTTGTTATGATGTAATATAGTCCTTATTTAAAAAAAAATAATGGTTACAAAATGAACACCCACCCAACCGGCAACCGCTGCGAGCCGACGGATAGGCCAGGTATCGCTAAAATAGACACTTGATGCATTTGATTTTTTACTACGATGTCTTATCTGGGCCACTATGTATCATATACCTGCATGAAGTGACCATACGAGTTCCCTGTGGACTTTATTTGCATAGTTTAAAACCGTGTTTTGTTAAACGTCCAGTCTAAAAGATAGACTTGCGTTTAACTTAGACACGAGTTTAGTTAGCGACGGTGGAGCGTGTTGGTGACGGGGGAGCGTGTTGGCGACGGTGGAGTGTGTTGGTGCAGCGGTTGTTCCCTTGCCTTGCCCCAATGAAACCGGGTCAATTATGTGCACGACCGCGGGCTTTATGTGCATTTGGTTTATCACCGTCCATGCACGCTCTCGCAGGTTTTCTCTGGGTTCTCCGGTTTCCTCCTGCCTTCAAAATCAGTGATCAGTTGTTTTTGGCACCCGATGAATTCTGAATCTAGACATACTTATCTATCATATTCAGCCATAAAATTATATTTGTACCCTAATTCACGGTCATATCATAATTTTGAAGATATCCACTTGACTACCTGTACAATTTCTACACTGCAAAAATAAAATTTTACTCAAACGCCTCTCAGATGTTACAAACTCTGATGTTGATGCGGATTCACCGTTTTATTTACCAGACTATAATTTATCCAGATTCAGAGATCTCAGCTCGTGCACAAGACGCCATGATAATTTCATGACGATTGCGCATCACGAAATGGGCTTTTTTGGACAACAGTTGCCTAAAATTCACATGTGCGTAACTTGCATCAGCTGTTGCGTGATTTTCCACAATGCTCATGCAACAGTTGCTGAAGTGGAATATTTCTCCATCAGAATCGAGGATTTAAGCAACAGTTGATTAATAAAAACCACATGAGTAAATCTTAACATAAGTTGCGTGATTGCCTGAGACAAATACTCAACAGTAGCCCAATTGAAACAATTAACGCAATATTTTAGCAACAAAATGAGTTTTGACCGGGGGTTTCCCCAACTTGTTACTAAATTGTTTTGCTCAACGTTGTGTAGTTTTCACTTTTATACATATAGATATCTACATATGTTGAATAAAATTTGATCAACCATTTACTCAGTGTACTGAAGTACTACACTCTAGAAATGCAAATGTTGTGACGTGTTCTACCGAAACTAGACACAATTGGGCAAGATATCAAAATTGAGTTAGTAATTGATTATTAAAGTAGAGATCTTCAGCTTTACAATGGTACTTTTTTTTCTAATCGGACTTTACAAAGCGGAGTTAAATAATGTTCAAGTTCGTCGTTATGAAAGCTCCAAACTGAGAGATCGCCCTTTAAAGATGTACTTACAATGTACTTACAATGTACTTTTAAAGAAAATTATTTAATAATTTAATTTAATAATTACATTTGTCCCCCCTTTCACAATAATGTTATAAACAATCTGAAGATTAATTATTTACAAAACACTCAAATTCCCAAAAAATCACCCCCACTTAGGTTTTGGGCTATTTCTCAGTTTGGAGCTCTGCCCAATTCCGTCTAGTTTCGGTAGAACACGTCAAATATCATCAAAGAACGTCACTGTCTGATATATTTGGCTATTGGAGGAACAAAAAAGTATATTTGGCTATTGGAGGAACAAAAAAGTATACAATTTAAGCGTTCCTGTAAAATTATCAATTGCTTTGTTCTAGCATTGTTTGCACATTTTTTATACATCTAAAATTATCACATTTTTCTCAAATATACCGAATATTATTAACACTAGAACGTTATTTTATGAACAAATCACGTATAAATTATATTCAGTTTGACCTAGGCCTAAGATTTTGGGGAAATTATATTTTGATCATTTTTCGAAAGATTTTGGGCGACCGTTTTTAGTTCCTTTAATACAAACACACCGAATGCTTTGAACAATCAGTTTGCCGACCAAACGCAACCTGTGGGGTGTGTATGTTCGCGGGACTTTTGAAAAGGTGAATCAATAGACGTTGTGGAATCGTGATTATACGTTATATGGTATAAAAGGAATTGTATCATGATGAGTTTGTACTCGCTCATTGCGATCCAGTTAAAAGACATACTGTGTTAAACTACAGTATTCGGATCGATTGATATTTGTCGCAGAGTATGATTTGCGTATAAAATTAACAAACAACAACAAATGCATGGTTCAATGCACACATAAAGGTCAAATATCTGTTTAAATCCGTGCACAATTTGCATTCACCCTGTATGCCAACAATTCATTAATAGTGAAAAGTAAAGAGAAAGATTCAATTCGTGACGTCCATCTTTGTTTTATAAAATGTTTCGCTCAGATGCGAGATTAACATATTGATGCAATTAATATGAATATAACCACACTAATCCTAATCGCAGTATCAGAATTTGTGTGCGCTGACTGGAGTTAGGTGCGGTATTACAGTTTTTTTTAAGGGCCTTGGCTATTAGGAGCTATTTATGTGTATATTATATATTCTAACAGTAGCCCTTTTTTGCTAAATGTAACGAGATTTTTGTTACTATTATACATGTATATGTATAGGGATCGTATATTAGCTATCGCTATCAGCTAAAGGGGTACCCCTAACAAAAGTAACTGTTTAGCTTATATTAGCTACCCCTATCTGCTAATGGGCTATCTTGATTTTATATTTTTTTCCTGGAAAACGTAGCTATTGAGCTATCAGCTATCACAACCCGTTAGCCTATATTAGCTACCCCTATCTGCTAATGGGCTATCTTGATTTTATATTTTTCCCTCGAAATCGTAGCTATTGAGCTATCAGCTATCACAACGCGTTAGCTTATATTAGATACCCCTATCTGCTAATGGGCTATCTTGATTTGATTTTATTTTTTCCCTGGAAATCGTAGCTATTGAGCTATCAGCTATCACAACCCGTTAGCTTATATTAGCTACCCCTATCTGCTAATGGGCTATCTTGATTTTATTTTATTTTTTCCCCTGGAAATTGTAGCTATTGAGCTATCAGCTATCACAACCCGTTAGCTTATATTAGCTACCCCTATCTGCTAATGGGCTATCTTGATTTTATATTTTTCCCTCGAAATCGTAGCTATTGAGCTATCAGCTATCACAACGCGTTAGCTTATATTAGATACCCCTATCTGCTAATGGGCTATCTTGATTTTATTTTATTTTTTCCCTGGAAATCGTAGCTATTGAGCTATCAGCTATCACAACCCGTTAGCTTATATTAGCTACCCCTATCTGCTAATGGGCTATCTTGATTTGATTTTATTTTTTTCCTGGAAAACGTAGCTATTGAGCTATCAGCTATCACAACCCGTTAGCCTATATTAGCTACCCCTATCTGCTAATGGGCTATCTTGATTTTATATTTTTCCCTCGAAATCGTAGCTATTGAGCTATCAGCTATCACAACGCGTTAGCTTATATTAGATACCCCTATCTGCTAATGGGCTATCTTGATTTTATTTTATTTTTTCCCCTGGAAATCGTAGCTATTGAGCTATCAGCTATCACAACCCGTTAGCTTATATTAGCTACCCCTATCTGCTAATGGGCTATCTTGATTTGATTTGATTTTTTCCCTGGAAATCGTAGCTATTGAGCTATCAGCTATCACAACCCGTTAGCTTATATTAGCTACCCCTCTCTGCTAATGGGCTATCTTGATTTTATATTTTTCCCTGGAAATCGTAGCTATTGAGCTATCAGCTATCACAACCCGTTAGCTTATATTAGCTACCCCTATCTGCTAATGGGCTATCTTGATTCTATATATTTTCCCCCTGGAAATCGTAGCTATTAAGCTATCAGCTATCACAACCCGTTAGCTTATATTAGCTACCCCTATCTGCTAATGGGCTATCTTGATTTTATATTTTTTTCCCTGGAAATCGTAGCTATTGAGCTATCAGCTATCACAACCCGTTAGCTTATATTAGCTACCCCTATCTGCTAATGGGCTATTATCTTGATTTTATATTTTTTCCCCTGGAAAACGTAGCTATTGAGCTATCAGCTATCACAACCCGTTAGCCTATATTAGCTACCCCTATCTGCTAATGGGCTATCTTGATTTTATATTTTTCCCTCGAAATCGTAGCTATTGAGCTATCAGCTATCACAACGCGTTAGCTTATATTAGATACCCCTATCTGCTAATGGGCTATCTTGATTTTATATTTTTTTCCCTGGAAAACGTAGCTATTGAGCTATCAGCTATCACAACCCGTTAGCTTATATTAGCTACCCCTATCTTCTAATGGGCTATTATCTTGATTTTATATTTTTTTCCCCTGGAAATCGTAGCTATTGAGCTATCAGCTATCACAACGCGTTAGCTTATATTAGCTACCCCTATCTGCTAATGGGCTATCTTGATTTTATATTTTTTTCCCCCTGGAAATCGTAGCTATTGAGCTATCAGCTATCACAACGCGTTAGCTTATATTAGCTACCCCTATCTGCTAATGGGCTATCTTGATTTTATATTTTTCCCCCCTGGAAAACGTAGCTATTGAGCTATCAGCTATCACAACGCGTTAGCTTATATTAGCTACCCCTATCTGCTAATGGGCAATCTTGATTTTATTTTATTTTTTCCCTGGAAAACGTAGCTATTGAGCTATCAGCTATCACAACCCGTTAGCTTATATTAGCTACCCCTATCTGCTAATGGGCTATCTTGATTTTATATTTTTTTCCCCTGGAAATCGTAGCTATTGCGCTATCAGCTATCACAACGCGTTAGCTTATATTAGCTACCCCTATCTGCTAATGGGCTATCTTGATTTTATATTTTTTTCCCCTGGAAATCGTAGCTATTGAGCTATCAGCTATCACAACGCGTTAGCTTATATTAGCTACCCCTATCTGCTAATGGGCTATCTTGATTTTATTTTATTTTTTCCCTGGAAAACGTAGCTATTGAGCTATCAGCTATCACAACCCGTTAGCTTATATTAGCTACCCCTATCTGCTAATGGGCTATCTTGATTTTATATTTTTCCCCCTGGAAAACGTAGCTATTGAGCTATCAGCTATCACAACCCGTTAGCTTATATTAGCTACCCCTATCTGCTAATGGGCTATCTTTATTTTATATTTTTTCCCCCTGGAAAACGTAGCTATTGAGCTATCAGCTATCACAACCCGTTAGCTTATATTAGCTACCCCTATCTGCTAATGGGCTATCTTGATTTTATATTTTCCCCTCGAAATCGTAGCTATTGAGCTATCAGCTATCACAACGCGTTAGCTTATATTAGATACCCCTATCTGCTAATGGGCTATCTTGATTTTATATTTTTTTCCCCTGGAAAACGTAGCTATTGAGCTATCAGCTATCACAACCCGTTAGCTTATATTAGCTACCCCTATCTGCTAATGGGCTATCTTGATTTTATTTTATTTTTTCCCTGGAAATCGTAGCTATTGAGCTATCAGCTATCACAACCCGTTAGCTTATATTAGCTACCCCTCTCTGCTAATGGGCTATCTTGATTTTATATTTTTTCCCTGGAAATCGTAGCTATTGAGCTATCAGCTATCACAACGCGTTAGCTTATATTAGCTACCCCTATCTGCTAATGGGCTATCTTGATTTTATATTTTTTCCCCCTGGAAAACGTAGCTATTGAGCTATCAGCTATCACAACCCGTTAGCTTATATTAGCTACCCCTATCTGCTAATGGGCTATCTTGATTCTATATATTTTCCCCCTGGAAATCGTAGCTATTGAGCTATCAGCTATCACAACCCGTTAGCTTATATTAGCTACCCCTATCTGCTAATGGGCTATCTTGATTTTATATTTTTTCCCCTGGAAATCGTAGCTATTGAGCTATCAGCTATCACAACCCGTTAGCTTATATTAGCTACCCCTATCTGCTAATGGGCTATTATCTTGATTTTATATTTTTTCCCCTGGAAATCGTAGCTATTGAGCTATCAGCTATCACAACGCGTTAGCTTATATTAGCTACCCCTATCTGCTAATGGGCTATCTTGATTTTATATTTTTTTCCCCTGGAAATCGTAGCTATTGAGCTATCAGCTATCACAACGCGTTAGCTTATATTAGCTACCCCTATCTGCTAATGAGCTATCTTGATTTTATATTTTTCCCCCCTGGAAAACGTAGCTATTGAGCTATCAGCTATCACAACGCGTTAGCTTATATTAGCTACCCCTATCTGCTAATGGGCTATCTTGATTTTATTTTATTTTTTCCCTGGAAAACGTAGCTATTGAGCTATCAGCTATCACTACCCGTTAGCTTATATTAGCTACCCCTATCTGCTAATGGGCTATCTTGATTTTATATTTTTTCCCCTGGAAATCGTAGCTATTGAGCTATCAGCTATCACAACGCGTTAGCTTATATTAGCTACCCCTATATGCTAATGGGCTATCTTGATTTTATTTTATTTTTTCCCCTGGAAATCGTAGCTATTGAGCTATCAGCTATCACAACGCGTTAGCTTATATTAGCTACCCCTATCTGCTAATGGGCTATCTTGATTTTATTTTATTTTTTCCCTGGAAAACGTAGCTATTGAGCTATCAGCTATCACAACCCGTTAGCTTATATTAGCTACCCCTATCTGCTAATGGGCTATCTTGATTTTATATTTTTTTTCCCCTGGAAAACGTAGCTATTGAGCTATCAGCTATCACAACCCGTTAGCTTATATTAGCTACCCCTATCTGCTAATGGGCTATCTTTATTTTATATTTTTTCCCCCTGGAAAACGTAGCTATTGAGCTATCAGCTATCACAACCCGTTAGCTTATATTAGCTACCCCTATCTGCTAATGGGCTATCTTTATTTTATATTTTTTCCCCCTGGAAAACGTAGCTATTGAGCTATCAGCTATCACAACCCGTTAGCTTATATTAGCTACCCCTATCTGCTAATGGGCTATCTTTATTTTATATTTTGTCCCTCGAAAACTGTAGCTATTGAGCTATCAGCTATCACAACCCGTTAGCTTATATTAGCTATCCCTATCTGCTAATGGGCTATCTTTATTTTATATTTTTTTCCCTCGAAAACTTAGCGATTGAGCTATCAGCTATCACAACCCGTTAGCTTATATTAGCTACCCCTATCTGCTAATGTGCTATCTTTATTTTATATTTTCCCCTCTAAAACGTAGCTATTGAGCTATCAGCTATCACAACCCGTTAGCTTATATTAGCTACCCCTATCTGCTAATAGGCTATTTTTATTTTTTATTTTTTTCTCGAAAACTTAGCTATTGAGCTATCAGCTATCACAACCCGTTAGCTTATATTAGCTACCCCTATCTGCTAATGGGATATCTTTATTTTATATTTTTTTCACTCGAAAACGTAGCTATTGAGCTATCAGCTATCACTATATTAGCTACCCCTATCTGCTAATGGGCTAGGCCTATCTTTATTATATATTTTTTCCCTCATTGAAAACTTAGCTATTACGGCTATCAGCTATCACAACCCCTTAGCTTATATCAGCTACACCTATCTGCTAATGGGCTATCTTTATTTTATATTTTTTCCTCATTGAAAACTGTTACGAAAGGTTTCCGAAAAATCTGTTGTTCGATAATAATTATGGTAAATTATGGCCGCGTAGAAAGTGTTATTATGCATATTAAGAATTTTAACTTTTATTGGCTTTCTACACCTACACGTTTTAAAGAACGACCAATCGTGTGTTCCGGGATCGATTTGATGTTTTAACGTTTAATAAGGGTTTAAATTTCTATGGCTTCTAACACCAAGTTAAAAACACCAACAATGTGATGTTTAAACTCTTAACATGCTTTTAATACCGGTTTAAACGTCATTGGCTTCCTACACCAAAGTTATATCAAATGTAACCACCTTAACACTTTCCACGCGACAGGCAGCTGCAGACGACATTCCAAAATTTCACAAAATGTTTCAAAAAGGTCAAAATTGTTGTATTTCATTACCATATTTGGAATCACCGTGAGAAATGCATTGAAATAAGTACAAACATGCCTTGTGTTTGGTCAGTAATCTTTGAGATAGACTTTGAAAATTATGAAAGGTTTCTGAAAAATCTCTTTTGTGTATGGTAAAAATAATAGCCGCGTGGAAAGCGTTAAAAGGTGTTTACATTTTTACATTTTATTGGCTTTTTTAAGAACGACCCTTGATGTGTTTGGGAAACGATCAAGTTAATGTTTTATCTTATAATATATTGTTGTAATAGCTAATATCAGCTATAGCTAGGTTTATAATAAAGTAAAAATATAACTACCATTAGCGCATAACCCAATATTAGCTATCAATAGCTGACATTAGCTACCAATAGCTTATATAAGCTACCAATAGCGTATTATTAGATTGTTGTAATAGCTAATAGCTGGTATATCTATGTCTAGAATAAAGAAGAAATCGAACTACCATATTAGCGAATATTAGCTATATTAGCTAGCGCTCTATTAAGCCGATATCAGCTTATGTTAGATAGCAATAGCTTATATGATTGTTATAATAGAAGGTTGTTATAGCTAATATCAGCTATAGCTAGATTTAGAATAAAGTAAGAATCTATGTACCATTATCCTATTAGCCAATAGTAGGTATCGATATAGCTTATATTGGCTACCAATAGCTTGTATTAGCTACCCGTAGCTTATAATAGATTGTTGTAATAGCTTATATCAGCTATAGCTAGGTTTATAATAAAATAAAAATCTAACTATTAGCGCATAACCAGATATTAGCTATCAATAGCTGATATTAGCTACCAATAGCTGATATTAGCTACCAATGGCTGATATTAGCTACCAATAGCTTATATTAGCTTCCAATAGCGTATATTAGATTGTTGTAATAGCTAATAGCTGGTATATCTATGTTTACAATAAAGAAGAAATCGAACTATCATATCGCATTAGCGGGTAGTAGCTTATATTAGCTAGCGCTCTAGTTAGCCGATATCAGCTTATATTAGATAGCAATAGCTTATATGATTGTTATAATAGAAGGTTGTAATAGCTAATATCAGCTATAGCTAGATTTAGAATAAAGTAAGAATATATGTACCATTATCCTATTAGCCAATATTAGGTATCGATAGCTTATATTGGCTACCAATAGCTTATATTGGCTACCAATAGCTTATATTAGCTACCCGTAGCTTATAATAGATTGTTGTAATAGCTTATATCAGCTATAGCTAGGTTTATAATAAAATAAAATCTAACTATTAGCGCATAACCCGATATTAGCTATCAATAGCTGATATTAGCTACCAATAGCTTATATTAGCTTCCAATAGCGTATATTAGATTGTTGTAATAGCTAATAGCTGGTATATCTATGTTTACAATAAAGAAGAAATCGAACTTTCATATCGCATTAGCGGGTAGTAGCTTATATTAGCTAGCGCTCTAGTTAGCCGATATCAGCTTATATTAGATAGCAATAGCTTATATGATTGTTATAATAGAAGGTTGTAATAGCTAATATCAGCTATAGCTAGATTTAGAATAAAGTAAGAATCTATGTACCATTATCCTATTAGCCAATATTAGGTATCGATAGCTTATATTGGCTACCAATAGCTTATATTGGCTACCAATAGCTTATATTAGCTACCCGTAGCTTATAATAGATTGTTGTAATAGCTTATATCAGCTATAGCTAGGTTTATAATAAAATAAAATCTAACTATTAGCGCATAACCCGATATTAGCTATCAATAGCTGATATTAGCTACCAATAGCTTATATTAGCTTCCAATAGCGTATATTAGATTGTTGTAATAGCTAATAGCTGGTATATCTATGTTTACAATAAAGAAGAAATCGAACTTTCATATCGCATTAGCGGGTAGTAGCTTATATTAGCTAGCGCTCTAGTTAGCCGATATCAGCTTATATTAGATAGCAATAGCTTATATGATTGTTATAATAGAAGGTTGTAATAGCTAATATCAGCTATAGCTAGATTTAGAATAAAGTAAGAATCTATGTACCATTATCCTATTAGCCAATATTAGGTATCGATAGCTTATATTGGCTACCAATAGCTTATATTGGCTACCAATAGCTTATATTAGCTACCCGTAGCTTATAATAGATTGTTGTAATAGCTTATATCAGCTATAGCTAGGTTTATAATAAAATAAAATCTAACTATTAGCGCATAACCCGATATTAGCTATCAATAGCTGATATTAGCTACCAATAGCTTATATTAGCTTCCAATAGCGTATATTAGATTGTTGTAATAGCTAATAGCTGGTATATCTATGTTTACAATAAAGAAGAAATCGAACTTTCATATCGCATTAGCGGGTAGTAGCTTATATTAGCTAGCGCTCTAGTTAGCCGATATCAGCTTATATTAGATAGCAATAGCTTATATGATTGTTATAATAGAAGGTTGTAATAGCTAATATCAGCTATAGCTAGATTTAGAATAAAGTAAGAATCTATGTACCATTATCCTATTAGCCAATATTAGGTATCGATAGCTTATATTGGCTACCAATAGCTTATATTGGCTACCAATAGCTTATATTAGCTACCCGTAGCTTATAATAGATTGTTGTAATAGCTTATATCAGCTATAGCTAGGTTTATAATAAAATAAAATCTAACTATTAGCGCATAACCCGATATTAGCTATCAATAGCTGATATTAGCTACCAATAGCTTATATTAGCTTCCAATAGCGTATATTAGATTGTTCTAATAGCTAATAGCTGGTATATCTATGTTTACAATAAAGAAGAAATCGAACTATCATATCGCATTAGCGGGTAGTAGCTTATATTAGCTAGCGCTCTAGTTAGCCGATATCAGCTTATATTAGAAGGCAATAGCTTATATGATTGTGATAATAGAATGTTGTAATAGCTAGTATCAGCTATAGGTAGGTTTGTAGCTGATATTAGCTAATACAATAAGCACATTGTAATAGCTAATATCTTATAGCTATAGCTAATATATAATAGCTGATATTAGATGTATTTGAGTACTATACTAATATACCATATTAGCAAGCTATAGCTGATAATAGCTACGGCATTAACGGGTTAATTGTAGTAGCTAATATCTTATTACCTATAGCTAATATCTAATATGCCCCTTTATTACCTAATATCATCCAATATCAGCTACAAGTACCATTAGCTAGTATCCGCAATAGCTGAGGCTATTGGTGGCTATTAGGTTTCTAATGCAGCTAAATGTAATTTCGCACCTTAATGGCTGACTGTGGCAGCACCTCCCTCATCAGCTCTCACCACTGATGAGTTTTACTCTGGTTTTTCATACATCATATTGGTATATTTGCTACTGATTGTCAACCTATACCTATGGAAACTTTTGAGCAAGTTTGGAGGAATTTACTTGTGGATTTGCTTCAATTTCGAGGATTTTTGTATCAATTTGGATCACACTGAGTATGGCAAGTACAAATCAAGTTATACACACACTCAGAATTGGATCAATCATCTTCATATACCAATTGATAACACTTTTAACTTGTGCTACACTGCTTTCACAAACAGTTGAGCTTGATCGCTCATCCGCAGTTATTAATATTGATTGTAACTCAAGTGATTGTCATACTGAATCTCAGCTTAGTACTATGTGCTATACCAGAACCCAAATATTAGAATGCAGAGTACCCCTTAATGTTAAATTATCTCCAGATCAATGGTCATGCATCAAGTCACTTGGACTGTGTGCCAAACCTCCTACCAGGAGGGGTAGGAGAGGGGGGAAACGGCACCCTAAACTTATCATACGTACAGATGATCACTATGCGCAGACACAGGCTGATGATAGCAATTCAATTCCTATTCCTCGCACAGAGACAATTAACAGACCAAAGTATATTGAAAGTGCCAATCATAAGATGCGTAATCTTCGTTATCCTCACATTAACAGGAAACCTATGGTTAGCGTATGTCTTTGGAACTCTAGATCAATCCGCAACAAAACCACCACTATCCATTCCTATGTTACAATGTGGAATGTGGATGTTGTATTCCTCACTGAGACATGGCTAGCTGATGATGACCCTGTTGTAATTGGTGAAATTACGCCTGATGGATATAACTTTCTTAATATATGTAGAGGTACTAGCAATCATGGAGGTATAGGTGTACTCTCTAAGGTCCAGATGGGATTCCGTCTATATCCTCTTAATTTCCGCAGCACTACGTTTGAACATGCTAGCATTCTCGACCCAAACAATGGAGTTCACTACATCATCATATACCGCCCACCCCCATCTGAAGAGAATGGTTTAACTGTTGCCGGTTTCTTTGATGAATTTCATGAATTTCTTAATGAAATAATGTCTATGTCTGGCAAACTAGTGCTCCTTAGTGACTTCAACTTCCATATTGATAAGCCTTAGAAGTCCGACGTCTCTCGGTTTAACACTATTCTCTCGTCCTTTGGCCTCATACAACATGTCCGGACTGCTACGCACAAAAAAAGGACATATTCTTGATCTGGTCATAACACGCAAATACGAAGACTTAGTGAGAATTTGTGATGTTGGCCTTAACCTAGGCTCTGATCATAATATGATAACATGCGTCATGCAACAAAACAAGCCCCCTCTACTGAAGGCGAAGTGCACAATGCGTGACTATCGGAACGTTGACTCTGAATCCCTTAAATCAGATCTGGCAAGTAAACTCTCTACTGACCAACCTAAAGAACCTAACACCCAGGTAGATGACTTGCTGGCCCATTTTGATACAACGGTCACATCAATTCTAGATTGTCATGCTCCTGAGAGTACCAGGATCCGCACTTTGCACCCTCGTCCGCGATGGTATAACGGTGAGATTAGAGCGGAAAAGCGGAAACAACGAACACTTGAGAGGAGGTGGAGAAAGCATCGTCGCCAAGCTGATAGAGATGCCTACATGATACAGCACGAGAAACTCGTAAAACTGATTGAGCGATCCAAAGAAGGCTATTTCATGAATAAGTTGAAGGACACAAACTCAAAAGACATGTTCAAGACTATTGGTGTTCTATTAAACAAGAATAAGAAAGTGCTGCCAACCATCAACTCATCGCACGCACTTAGTAACAAATTTGCAAAATTCTTTAACGATAAGGTCTCCAAAATAAGAAGTAGTATTATCTCTGAAAATGACCTTGCAATCTCTAGATCTCCACCAACCATCCAGACTGGCAATGTTGTCCCTATTAATTGTGACTTTCCATGTTTCCGCAACCTTGATGTCACTGAGGTTCATAACATCATAATGAAATGTGCCAATAAAACTTGTTCCTTAGATTACATGCCAATTTGGATGATTAAAGAGAACATCGACATTGTTACGCCATACATCACTAGTATTGTAAACACATCTCTGACAACTGGTGTTTTCCCAGACAAACTTAAAAGTGCAATTGTAACACCAATCATTAAGAAGGCCTCTTTGGACTGTAATGATCTAAAGAACTACAGACCCATCTCTAATATAAACTTTCTGGGCAAAGTGATTGAGAGAGCAGCTATTACTCAGGTAAATGAGCACATGGCTAAAAATGATCTTAATGAAGTGTTTCAGTCAGCGTACAAAGCTAACCACAGCACTGAAACTGCGTTGCTCAGGGTAAAAAATGACATTGACAAAGCCTTAGATAGTAACAAAGCTGTTCTCTTAGTCATGATTGACTTGTCTGCTGCCTTTGATACCATTGATCATGACATCCTTATTGACCGATTTGAGACAAACTTTGGTATCAAAGGCATAGCACTGGACTGGTTCCGGTCATACTTAACCGATCGTAGTTTTCGTGTGTGTGTTGATAGCCATATGTCTAATGTTTTCTATCTCAAATGTGGGGTTCCGCAGGGTTCAATCATTGGTCCCAAGGCCTTTACCATGTACACCCAGGAAGTTGCCGCCATCATACGCCGCCACAAGTTACAGTTCCATATCTATGCTGACGACACACAACTTTATCTAACGTTCAATCCCAAAATTCCAGGTGACTGTGCCTGTGCTTGCTTCAAGCTATCTGCGTGCATAAACAAAATTCATTCTTGGATGACCGCAAATATGCTTAAGCTCAATGAGACCAAGACTGAGTTCTTTATTGCTAGCACTCGGATGAACCTGTCTAGATTACGTGACACTACTCTTATTGTTGGTTCGGAAGAAATATCCCCATCCTCTACAATTAAAAACTTGGGTGTCACCTTTGATTCTTCCATGACCATGTCATCTTATGTCACTGCTATTTGTCGCACCATCAATTTCGGGTTATGGAACATATCCAGAATACGTAGATTTATTGACACTGACACTTGCAATCACACAATGCGTGCCCTTGTTCTTTCAAAACTTGATTATGCCAATTTCCTTCTTTCTGGATGTAGTAGTGCTGACAAGTCTCGCTTGCAGCGGCTTCAAAACAAGGCTGCGCGCATCATTTTTAAAGTCAACAGACGTCACTCATCTGCTCCACTGCTTCATTCTCTGCACTGGCTACCAGTTGATAAAAGAATCAAGTTCAAAACACTTCTGTACGTCTATAAATCTATCACTGGTTCTGCCCCCATATACATATCTGAGTATATTTCCATCTATGTTCCATCTAGACAAGGTCTACGATCTGCCATTGACAAAACCCGTCTTGTTGTGCCAGCCAGCCATAAACGCATTGGAGCTAACTTATTTGCTGTGGCTGGCCCAACACTATGAAATAGCATCCCACCTACATTAAGATCCAGCAACAGTATCATAACCTTCAAACATAATCTCAAGACTCATTTGTTTAGTAACTGATTATCTGTACATTTTTAGGCTTTCTCATTCTTTCCATTTTACTTTTGTATGTTGCCTGGGGTAAATTGTATTGTTTATGTTTTATCTTTTGTTAAGCGCTGTGATCATTTTTGGAACAGCGCTATATAAGCAATGCTATTATTATTATCAAATTGTTTATAAATGATACGCAGATGATATTTCGCATAATATCTGTGAACATCGGTGAACCGCATTTAATAAGTTTAAGTGACCTAGAGTCAATTTAAATTTATATCATATTATTCATTTTCGGAGTTCGGGTGCGTCAGTAAATGCTTGTATTATATAGAAACGTTATACCCAGTTATTTAAAACTGCTTTAACTCTGGCTTTGAATATCATGTTTTTTATTTTTACGTATTTCATCTCGATAATCAGAAATGAATACAACCAAAGTGTAAAGAAAAGGATTAATGACTGAATTGATTGGTAAAATCAGTGCAACGGTCCAGGCATAGACGACTGGGTCTACTGTGATGAGTCCTCCCTGAACGCATATGCATACGACTTCCAGAGGTACCCAACAGAGGAAATCCGTTACAACTATTGCAAACATTTTCATCGCCCTGCGTATTTCATCTTCCTGAGTTGAATTGCGCCCGGCTGATGACATTGTTTGTCTGATGGTATGAAATATATTTATGTAACAGATTGCGATCAGAATAAAACAAATCAGATTTACACCAATAAATACTACGATTGAAAAATATGTTGCAATCTTGTAATACGCAACCCCTGATGTTACAAAGTCGATCTTCTGAATTGTGCTTGATACAAATTGATAGAAAATTGGTCTAAAATTCCGACCTGTAGCATAGTGAGTTTGATACATATCAATCCCGCGCACTGTTACTATTTCTATAGATCTATTTTCTATAAAAGACACGGGTCTTCTTAAAATTGGTACACCGACACATACCTCAGACATTTCATAAATGTCCTGAAACATTCCTGAAAGTATCACTGGTGTTACGCTGAGTAGTATAGCAACGCACCAAATTATTGTCACGCATTTTCTAGCATTCTTTGGACCTAACCGACGCGAACTAAATGGATATTTCACTCCTTGAAACCTGTCAAAACTGATTACAGTTAGAAGCAGTACCGACGCTTCACTAGATAAAAGTGATAATATACCGGCTATTTTGCAAGTACTTCCTTGTCTCCATAGATCAGCATATGATGGAAAGAGTTCCTTATAATATGCATCAGCAAAAGCCAACAAGATCATATAAATTCCCATTATAAAATCTGAAAGCGAGAGATTTAATATCAATAGAGATTGAACCGTACCTTGCTCTTTACTTAAACAGCGAATGCTAAAAACTATTCCGTTGAAAAGTATAATCATTACACCAAGCATCCACATGCAAACTCGCATTGCAATATCGTTAAGCATTCGTTCACATGTTAGATAAACTTGCCGGGGATGTTCTGCGATGCAATTAACAAACTCCTCCATAAAGCAGCACGTACCATATTCGTCCACCAATACGATGGTTGAATTTTGTAGACCGTCAAATGATTGCTTCGTTACGAAGTGTAGGCCATTGTGGCTAAAGTCTAGCACGTTTATACTGACATTTTGAAAGAGTTGGTCACCTAAATTTTCAATTTGGTTCTTTGATATGTTTATTACTTGGACATGGTTTAAACCATCAAGAACATGTTTTGATAAAGTAGTTATCAAATTCAGCTGAATATTCAGAATTTTGAGTCCATACAAGCCATTAAAAGATTGTCCTGTAATTGTCTTTATTTGGTTATCAGTTAGGCTAAGGATTTCGAGAGCTCGTAGGGATTTAAACAATCCCGGATTAATTTTTTTCAAGAAATTGCTCATTAAATCAATAATGATCAAATTGTCTAGATAGTTAAAAATACAAATTGGTAGATCAGAGATGTAGTTATGGTCCAAAGACAGTGATTTTAATGAAGTGAGATACTCAAAGACCGTGCCGTTGATTTGAGATATAAAATTGAAACTTAGTACAAGAATCTCCAACATTGATAACTCGCCAAATGAGTGTAAAGCTATCAAATGATTGTGTGATAGATTAACATTTTTCAAAGACTTATAGTACTTAAATCCATACTCGGGCAAGGAACTTAGGTTATTGCTGCTTGCGTCCAATACTCTAATGAAGTCCGTTATATTGTCAGGCAACTCTGAAATCTGATTATCCCGTATGTACAGAAAATTCAAGCCACGTAATGGTCTTAACATTTCTCTTGGCAGCAAAGACAAGTCATTATTGTTAAGCGTTAGTATAAACAGGATTCCAAGGGAATGGAATATTTGTTTTGGCAGTGAAGACAATCTGTTGTGTTCAAGATATAATTCTCGGAGTTCACCCAATCCACTAAGAGCCCCAGCTTCTAATTTGTAAATTTCGTTATGATCAAGAAAAAGGCGAGTAAGTTGATGAAGGTGAACAAATGTGTTATTTAGTAATTGCCCCAATTTATTGTTATTTATACGAAGATCAAACAAATATATTAGGCCATTAAATATTCCAATCGGCAGAGTTGATAAGAAGTTATTCCCAATATATAGATATCTTAATTCCGGATTTGAATCAAATATATCCGAGGAGAGTCTAGTTAATGAGTTGTAATTTAAAAATATTTCAAGTAATCTGGGATTGGACTTGAACAACCCGATCGATAGCACCAACAAATTATTATCCGCTAAATTAAGAAGATTAAGCTTAATCAATGTATCAAAGATCCCCAAAGGTAATACGGTTAATCTATTTATTTGTAGATGAAGATATTGGAGACTAACCATGTATTGAAACAAACCAAGTGGTAGCTCTGTTATGTGATTATTATCCAGGTAAAGTAGAAACACCATTCCTGTTGAGCTGAATATTTCACGTGGTAATGATGTTAGTTGATTGTTTTGAAGTTCAATCGTCTTTGTTTGATTAAGTGATCGAAAAACACTCCTTTCCAATGTTTTAATCTCGTTATGATCAAGCTTAAGGATAATGATATCATGCATTTTCTCCAGCAAACCGTCATGCAGTTCGGCCAATTTGTTGTAATTGAGATATAATTCTTGTAATTGCCCTAAATCATCAAATACCCCCTTTTCCGCACTTGCCAATGCATTGGAAGCAAGTCGTAAAATGTCTAGCCGTTGAAGTCCTTTGAATACTCCATTGATCAAAATAACAATACAATTTTTATCTAAATCTAATAAATTCAGCTGATTTAACTCTTGAAAACCGTTAACGGGCAACTCAAACAAGATATTGTCGTTCAAATACAATAATTGTAATGACGGCAATCCAGTAAGTGAATCAACTAGTAATTTAGTTATAATATTGCGAGATAAGTATAATTTTTCCAATTTGCTTAAGGCATAGAAAGCGCCAGGTAGAATGTGATTGAGACGTAAAGATTCTAAGTATAAAATAGTATTTTTGGAATCATATATGATAAGAGCCTTTGATTGTGTCTTGTCTCCACATACAACTGTCCATTGTTTATAACCTAGACTACAAACGCATGCCGTCGGACACTTTATGTCATATATCACAGCTTGACGATACCGGCTCAGCGTTCTAGCTTCTTTAACCATATCATATGTATTTATTTTGCATGTATTGTCAAATTGTGCCCCCTTCTCTTTAGCTGAGTGATGTGTTACACATGAGGGTGTATACGCATGTATAGCATGTACCTTAAGATGCGCCTGGACATTCCTCAAATGTAATCTGTACATTATGAAGGGCAAGGAAATCGTGCATGCATTATGGTTCATTGCAAATGATATATACCTGGCATGAGAGGTACTACAGTTGTCCAAGTTGGGGTTTGGATTTTCAGGGTTAGCATGGTCGGAATATTCTTCAACATACATGTAAGAAAACCTATTAATTTCAATATGTTTATGAAGCGTAATTGATGTCGCATTACCTTCCGATAGAATGATTTCTATGCTGCAATTTTTCCTTTCTTCATCTGTCATGTTATTCATTGTCCCAAGGAGCAATGGATCTCTTGTAATATTGATTTGTTGAGAACTGCAAACATCCACGGTTTGAATATTTGCGATACACTGGTGCGCCTGTTGCAACAAAATGACTAGCAAAATTGCAACTTGCAATATGAATCCCATAGTGATTTTATTATCTGTATTAATGGAAGTAATGGTAATCGACTGGGTTTAATGAATTTCTATCTAAATTTAAAAATGCTAACGCCAGTCACTATTGTGAAACCTGCAATTGTCTTGTATAGAAAAACGCCCTCATGGATTCATGTAAACAAGATCGTATCAAGAACATTATTCAAACAGTTAAATAATTAAATGGTTATAGGCATTCTTTCAAAAAATATATACGAAATGATAAATTACAGGCTCGTACCGCTTTCTCGCTAAAAGGATCGTCTAAAAATTGGTTTCTTCCGGAAATTCACCTTGGACAGTTTTGGGACAGTAGGTTGTTTCTAAGCCAAGACCGCAGCGTTCATCGTCTTGAAGGTGCTGGCCAAATACCTGTAGAAAATTAATAGAAAATGAGAGACAACCACTTATTTTAAGAAATCAAAACAACCACAAATTCAGAATCAATCAATATTGTAGGCATTGTTTACAATAACTATCTTTCACTATATCCAAATCGGCCTATGAAATTTAACGACATTAATGCAATTTCACATTATTATGTGTCTGAACGAGGCTAAAATACCATCGTCTGCGAGTATCTGGTTTTCTGAAATTTCCGTAAGATAAAATATTGTAAGTTCAAAACCTATATTATTGATGGTGATAATTGCATTTGACACGTCATGTTAAAACATGAATCGGTATATGGACTCATTTTGCTTTTTTTTATAATTGCACAAAGATAATTACTTATTCATATAACTCTTTTATCGAAAGGCATAGTTCACTTACAAAGATGGGATGCGTGCAATGTTCAAATGTTTTTAATGATATCTTTAAAACTGCTCTCCTTATAGTTATGCGATTTGGAATGCAAGAAACGAACCTTCTTAGATAGAGTGTTATATTAAGATCTAGGGCAGGCCATTTGCCTGCTGGTTTCAGGTTTTAATTGTTTTGTGTAGGCTTGTTTTTTTGTTTTTGTTTTTTACATTTTTAGATCTTTTAATATAATACATTTGTTGTTGTTGTTTTTTGTCTTTCCTGTGTGGGATGGATCCATCGTCCATCTCGTATCCTGGCATATTTGCACGGTGTTCTTAACTGTTGAATAAAGATTGATTGAGTAATAAAAAAAAAAATTATGTTCAGGGAAGTAATCTAATAAAGCATACCAATCAGCTTTAGAGTAGAATAATGTAGGTTTCCCCAAACCGAGTGACCCTATGATAACAGTATCTCGTCTCACTACATTAGACCGTATTCTCGTACGTATTTAAACGCAGTTTTAAGCTAAACACACATTTAACTTTGAATTTAAACATATCGTTTAACTGTTTAACTAAACGGAATTCTCGAAAATTAAAAACACGCGAGTTGAAAGTATATAGACGTGCATTTGATGCATTTCTTTCATTTTTACGGTAACCCATTTGAATCGCAGATTAAGAATACAGACTACTGTTAAAGACCGCCACCAGACTAGCTTCTCGATTATACTATAATCACAACGCATGCTTACTTTCATGATGCAATCAAGGGGAGAGAGTACACTCTATTTTAATACTGTATAACATATGTTTGTATTTATAATGCCTTACTGTAATCAGTGACCGTTAAAAACCGCGTTTACACACGTACGAGATTACGGCCCACTATGTCTGGACTACCTGCAAACGCATTTCTCTGACCGAATATAACATACAATTCCCTACTTTATTGTACTAGGAGATAAAAGTGTACTTTAGGACCCAGATTCTGGCTGGACTGTACTAGTATCGTCCGATATTAGAACACCCAATATCGTTCGATACTGGTACAAAGTCAGTGTTCCAGTGTCGGCCGATATACCAGCACATACATGTACGAGGGGCGTTCAATAAATACCCGCAACCATTGTTTTTCTCAACTCATGCGCGACGTATGCCAACTAGAATAAGGGCAGTTTGAAATATGGGTCTTTATCTTTCCTCAATATGCATGAATGAACAATATCGTATGTGGGATTACGTAATGGCACATGCGTAAAATCAATACTCTGGACACTGCATGAAAAATAGCTGATCAGGGCGGAGAATATTTGCAAGCAATTTGATGCACAGTTACTTTTTTCAAAATATCTCAAGAACCGATGCATGGAATAAGTTGCCGTTTGAAACAGTGATAGACCAGTACTAGTATGTGCTCAACATTACTTATTTTCGGATGCAAATTATGGAGAAAAAACACTTATTATGTAACATTAAAACGTCATCTTCTTGTCATAGCTTTAAAGAAATAAACAGTCAAGGTCAAGGTATCCAACCGCAAGATTTGGCTTAAACCTCTTGCTCCTCATTGTTACATGTTATAGATTTAAACGGGAGATTTTAAAGACTATATCTGAAACCGTTTTCTGCAGAGAAAATGTTAATACAATGAAGCTCTTTTTACCCAATTTGAGTAAATTCACTATACTGACCATAACATTAAATTGAATTGTATTTTCAAATAAATGTTTACATTTTTAAACTTTGTATATGTATTGAAGTTCACCACAGTTCTTGTTTTCTTAAATTAAATTCCTTATCTGTAACTTTTACGTTGGTTGCAGTGATTGTTTAACATTTCTGCTCATTATGAGCGCTTTCTGACCACCGTGCGTTCTACGCATGCGCAGATTTTTATTCCAAGATCAACAATTCTCGATGTATTTATTGATACCCTCTAATCTATACAATAACGAATCCTGCATTTGCTGTGGTATTTCAGGAAATCCCAATTGTTTGCTATAACTATCATTTTCATTTCTTTGGATTTTCGGCATTTTGGGGCTCACTGTCAAAGCCTAATGTTGACCAAGATAAGATGCAGTGTATTTCCAAAAAGTGTCTTTGACAGAACCTCTCCATTTAGGGCCTCGTTGAACATGGTCTCTGGTTTCCCGATGCAAAATGTTAGACTTGCACACTTATCCGGAACAAAGTTCTGCTCATTTCAATGCACGTGCTACCAAGCTAATTCAAAATTCCTGCCAAAGTGGCATGTTTTTCACTGTCCAAATATGGGTTATTTTATGCTAATGCTATTACGTAATTATGATTAGTCAGTAAATCCAGATTGTGTTAAATGATAGATTAAGGTTCATACTTTATAATGTACCCACTTAGATTTCACAGAATCACTCAGGTGTGGAGAACAACAATGGTTGCGGGTATTTATTGAATGCCTCTCGTAATTATGTACCAAAATCGTTCAATACTGGGACAAATATCACTGGTATTACGTGTACCAGTATCGCCCGATACTGGAACATAAACACGTTCCAGTGTCGCCCGATACCGGAACACAATTAGGTGTTCATGTATCGACCGATACTAGAACAGTAAAATCGTACCAGTATTGACCGATACTGGCAACTTTTATGTTCCAGTATTAAACGACAGTAGTATACCAGTATCTGGGACCAAAAGTACGCTTTTCTTTAAGGTTTATTACTACCCATCATTCAATAAAAAAGGTAAGCCCCCTACAATTAGATCACGTTTATTCGCATAACTCTACATAGCGTGTTTACTTCTTTCACAATAGTCACATTTCCCAAAATGATGTTTTCAGAAAAAATGTCACATTTCAAGATGCTAAAGTTACAACAAAAGTCTCCAGTGCTTTTTAAACAATATTTGCATAAATCTACGTAATCCTACATCAAATCTATTCAAATTATGAAAATCAGGATTTAATATCGCCAACGCCTAGCATACAGGCTTTCTGATTATGCACCGAGAAAAAGTACAAGAAACTGCCTAATTCAGAGACCGGTGTAAGTACGTACGTTGAGTGTACTTAAAACTTTATGAACTTCAGTCGAGGTCAATTTACACTGATTTTATATAATTAAGCTTCAAAAGTGAAATAAATGTGTACAGTACACGGTACAGATAGATTGAACACACAGGACTGATAGGAGATTGTAAGACAACTTTGAGTTGATGCAGAAAACTCTCAAATAAGCTTACTTTTTACAGATTAAGTGATAGTCAAAATTTAAAACATTGGAATTATACCATGTCTGCACAAGTAATAGGTCACGCTGTCCATGTATATCCATGATAGCACGATCCCATATTAGATAGGGGCCAAATAATTGTTTCCATAACTCGCCCCTCCCCCCTCGAACACACCAAATACAAGTAGGCCTAAACAAAGATGAAAAAGAAGCTGTTTAGTATTGCCATGGCGCGTGCGTTATTATCATGATCATCAGATTCAGAGTCAAAGTCTAGTGGCAGGGAAGGGTGGGGGGGGGGGGGGGGGGGGGTGGGAGTTGGATGGGATATGTAATCATTACTATCATTAATGCTTCAAAATCATTAAAAATGTTTCAAAAATGAAGAATAACTAATGCATACTGTACCGTGTACTGTACACATTTATTTCACTTTTGAAAAGCATGCTATCTTCAGTAGATAGTAAATATGATTCAAGTAAATTTTGTTATACAAACGCCCGCGTTAAAAGGGATTTAAATGCTTGCAACGCTATCAATGTGCTGGAGTATATTCAACAAAACATTCATCCATGTAGGATCCACACCACTAAATAACTAATGGAAGAGTCCACGAAAGGCCTGTTGAATTGGTTGGATGACACTCCTCGAAGTGAATTATATAAAAATGCTGCAAAAGTAGTGTTGTTGGCTAACATTTTTATTGGGTTGTTTTCAAATGAAGATTGTCAAACAAAATCAGTGCAAATGTTCTTCTTTTGACAAATTTTGTATGATTTTATAGTCATTTTAGAGACTTCAATAATTGCTGAGAATCGCTTAAACCTAGGCTAGGCCTGGGCGTTCTAAAACATTCGTATCTTCGATGGCGCAAATCTCAACAGTTTTGCCTTGACCTTATTTAGTGTTGTTATTTAAAGGAAAGCCAAGGCCACGATCTTCATCAACAATGTTAATTTGAAGCAAGAAAGCGAGAAAATGGCTTTTAATTATGGCCCATTTTACACAGTAGGTATAGGGGATTTATTTAGTGATGCGTATCCTACAACCACGTACATCTGCCCTGGTCAAGAGAGATTGAATAATGATTACGAATGTTGTGGTGGGTAGCCCCGTTATTGCAAAGGTTACAGTAGTCGTTATTAGATTTATACACCTATCAGTTGTATGACGCACTATACGTCATGGGTGTGTCGTTTACCAACATATTCTTGACGGAGGGTACGTCAGTGGCAGCCTTTGGGTGCGTCAAGGTCCGTCACTTTACATGGGTGCGTCACAGTGTACATCTTTTTACGAACAACAAAATACGACCTTTAAATACATGTATATGCCATACTATACCACCAACCAGGCTCTACTTTAATACCTCAAACATCACTTTTCCGATATTTTATACCGCATGTTCTTAAATGCCTATCACTCGATCGCCGTTGCAAGTGTGCAAGTGTGCAAGCCTGAGTTTGGAAAACGGAAAAACAAACAAACAAGGAACCGACTGTAGACCGAGAACCTTTCATTTTGAGAGTAGTGTCACGTATAAGATAGGGAATCAGCATTGCGCTATACCACACAAGCGCAGAACAATCTATCAACAGCAGATGACCGACCCCCAAAAGGCCGGGAAGCGATAACTGGTAATAGCGGCCGCAATTTTTAGACCACGTCAGAATTTGTATATGAAACCAATCGTGTTATTTTCCGCCCCTGGTATAGTGTGCCCATTATTGAACCAATATTGGTTGCCAACATGATGTCAATTGAAGAGCGCCAATGTAAATCCAATTATTGGTCCAATATCGGGCACAATATACCAGGGCGGAAAATAACACGATTTATTTCATATACACATTCTGACGTGGTCTAAATAATATGCTCAAAATATTTTCTCGCCATTGTAACTCTTTGGCGGGAATGTTGTCATGACCTATATCATGTATATTGTTGGTTAAAATGTAGTATTAAAAGTAATTTTTAACCAACGCTTCATTTTTAACCAATGTAGTATACTTTTTAACCAACATTCTTTTAACCCATGGTTTTTGAATACCTGTTCTGAGAGTGTATTGGGTATAGTTATAGTCGGCGTCAGAGAAGTCCGGCACTTTTTCTGTGACAACTGCGTACAGCGTAAACACGGACGTGCGTTGTAGAACAGCGTCACAACAGCGTTATCTTTGGGTTCCTTCCCGGTCCCGGTCCGGGGTCTATATATTCGTGGGGCCAGGGTTGACAACATCGAATAATGGCAGATCCCCCGTGAATCAAAAGTAGTTTCATTTTTAGTAGTCATCGTGCTAAGAGTAAAAGCAAGATATACCAACAGAATGTGATCTAAAAAGCTTCAGAAACACACTTCAGGTAACAGACGGTGAGGTATAAATCGCGTTAGAAACACACTTCAGGTAACGGACGGTGAGATCTAAATATCGTCAGAAACACACCTTCAGGTAACGGGCGGTGATATCTAAATAGCGACACTAGAAACACACTTCAGGTAACGAACGGTGAGATCTAAATAGCGTCAGAAACACACTTCAGGTAACGGACGGTGAAATCTAAATAACTTAAGAAACACACCTTCAGGTAACGGAAGGTGAGGTCTAAATATCTTCAGAAACACACCTTCAGGTAATGGACGGTGAGGTATAAATAGCTCCAGAAACACACTTCAGGTAACGGACGGTGAGATCTAAATAGCTTCAGAAACACACCTTCAGGTAACGGACGGTGAGATCTAAATAACTTCAGAAACACACCTTCAGGTAACGGACGGTGAGATCTAAAAAGCTTCAGAAACACACTTCAGGTAACAGACGGTGAGGTATAAATAGCTTCAGAAACACACCGTCAGGTAACGGACGGTGAGATCTGAATAGCTTCAGAATTACACTTCAGGTAACGGACGGTGAGATCTAAATAGCTTCAGAAACACACTTCAGGTAACGGACGGTGAGATCTAAATAGCTTCAGAATTCAGAAACACACCTTCAGGTAACGGGCGGTGATATATAAATAGCGACACTAGAAACACACTTCAGGTAACGGACGGTGAGATCTAAATAGCGTCAGAAACACACTTCAGGTAACGGATGGTGAGCTCTAAATAGCTTCAGAAACACACCTTCAGGTATTAAACGGACGGTAAAATCTAAATATCGTCAAAAACACACCTTCAGGTAACGGATGGTGAGATCTAAATAGCGTCAGAAACACACTCCAGGTAACGGACGGTGAGATCTAAATAGCGTCAGAAACACACTTCAGGTAACGGACGGTGAGATCTAAATAGCGTCAGAAACACACTTCAGGTAACGGACGGTGAGATCTAAATAGCGTCAGAAGCACACTTCAGGTAACGGACGGTGAGATCTAAATAGCGTCAGAAACACACTTCAGGTAACGGACGGTGAGATCTAAATAGCGTCAGAAACACACATCAGGTAACGGATGGTGAGCTCTAAATAGCTTCAGATACACACTTCAGGTAACGGGCGGTGATATCTAAATAGCGTCAGAAACACACTCCAGGTAACGGACGGTGAGATCTAAATAGCGTCAGAAACACACTTCATGTGACGGACGGTGAGATCTAAATATCGTCAGAAACACACCTTCAGGTAACGGGCGGTGATATCTAAATAGCGACACTAGAAACACACTTCAGGTAACGGACGGTGAGATCTAAATAGCGTCAGAAACACACTTCAAGTAACGGACGGTGAGATCTAAATAGCGTCAGAAACATACATCAGGTAACGGATGGTGAGCTCTAAATAGCTTCAGATACACACTTCAGGTAACGGGCGGTGATATCTAAATAGCGTCAGAAACACACTCCAGGTAACGGACGGTGAGATCTAAATAGCGTCAGAAACACACTTCATGTGACGAACCGTGAGGACTAAATAGCGTCAGTAACACACATCACGTAACGGACGGTGAGATCTAAATAGCTTCAGAAACACACCTTCAGGTAACGGATGGTGAGATCTAAATAGCGTCAGAAACATTCCTTCCGGTTACGGACGGGAAGATCTAAATAGTATCAGAAACACACTTCAGGTAACGGATGGTGAGATCTAAATAGCTTCAGAAACACACTTCAGGTAACGGACAGTGAGATCTAAATAGCTTCAGAAACACACTTCAGGTAACGGATGGTGAGCTCTAAATAGCTTCAGAAACACACTTCAGGTAACGGGCGGTGAGATATAAATAGCGTCAGAAACACACTTCAGGTAACGGATGGTGAGCTCTAAATAGCTTCAGAAACACACTTCAGGTAACGGACGGTGAGATCTAAATACCTTCAGAAACACACTTTAGATAACGAACGGCGAGATATAAATAGCGTCACTAGAAACACACTTCAGGTAACGGACGGTAAAATCTAAATATCGTCAAAAACACACCTTCAGGTAACGGATGGTGAGATCTAAATAGCGTCAGAAACACACTTTAGATAACGGACGGCGAGATCTAAATAGCGTCACTAGAAACAAACTTCAGGTAACGGACGGTGAGATCTAAATAGCGTCAGAAACACACTTCAGGTAACGGACGGTGAGGTCTTAATAGCTTTAGATCCTTTTAAGAAGTGAAACAATACAAAATGATCACTCGTTTTAATGTGGCAATTCAACACTTCGCCATTTTATTGTTTGCACATTCAATGATTAATTTAATCATCTTCATTCTTGGTTTGAGGTGAAAACACTGAATGTACTTTAAAGATATCTGCTAAAAGCGCCATTTCTCACAGCAGGTAAATTGCACAGCAACAGCGTCAGCATATTTATTATAGAGTAATATTTTAGAATTACTTTGATATCAAGCTTGACCCCATCGTCGACCTCCCAACCTTTTCTTTAACTTTAATTCTCGAATTATTTAATTTCTCATATACTTGACAGCTCAGATATATTTATAACAGTCACAGCAACAGCGTCAGCATATTTATTATAGAGTAATATTTTAGAATTACTTTGATATCAAGCTTGACCCCATCGTCGACCTCCCAACCTTTTCTTTAACTTTAATTCTCGAATTATTTAATTTCTCATATACTTGACAGCTCAGATATATTTATAACAGTTCATCGCACCACATGAAACAGTTTCATCAGGAATTCAAGAGAACATTCCAAAAAGGAAACTTACTAATTTTCCATACGGGTTTCAACAACATATCTATTGTCTTCCTCAGTGGATTGTGTTTGATCCAGATTTCATCGTACCTTTTTGAAGATTTTCATCATTATAATTACCCTGGGTTTTAATCGGGGATCGTAGTTGGCAAGTACCAACACAGTATTTTAAACTTTAAAGGGTTTTTACCCTAACCCCCCCTGAGTGCTAAAAATGCTAATCCAAAGTCCCTCCAAACGCATGCGCCGTCGGTTTTCGATGACGTAGAGTAGTATATAAATGGGGATTGAAACACAATATATTATTACCCCCCCAAATTGTGTTTTCTGGTTGAAAACTTAACATGTTTGTTAATTTTCGTTCACGAAAATCGTTTCCGTGAACATCCGTGAACATCCGTGGCGATATCCTTGGAATTAGAGCGAGTTCACGTTATAGTTGATTTTAAGCGTGTAGCTCAAGGAATGATAATTATTTTGGATGACGATCGTGAGTTTTGGGTGTGTTCTGGATTGCAGAAATGTTTAAACGAAGATGATTATTTACCTAAATTTTTAGTATCTCTGGGTATGGTAAAAAGTAAGAATAATACGGGTCGTGAATATTTTGGTTTTAAGACGGGAAAGACCGTAAGGTTTTCTAACAAGGGACAAATTGGTAGTGCTCAACTATATTACTTAGCCAAAAGTATAGGTCTTCGTTTAAACATGAATTATGCACCGAAGAGCTTAATAAAGTCGCGCTCGATTCCGAAGATGATAAAAGAATTATTTTACCAAATAAAATTAATACACACGCTCTTTATTATGCAGTGTAAAAACGTACCTACTTTACCATGACTTTACTGGCTAATTCCATTTGAAGTGGCTGTAACATTGCACTTCATACAACATGTATAGTCTAGACACTATAACCTTTTGAACTTTTATATACAACAAGCGATCTCTTAGTACATGCTGTGATATAGCGTGGGTGAAATCCAGTAATGTAAACAGAGATATTATTAGTAGTCTTTAAATTTCATGTTGGTATTAATGCACAGCTGTAAAAAATAAATTGGTTGAATAAAATTGATTTTTGAGAGAAAAAGTTCATAGGTTAATCGTGTTTGTTTGAAGATATTACTTTGCTAGTATTTTGGTGTGCTATATTGTTACAGGACAAAAGTATGGAAAATATAAATGCATTTTTGGTGGAGGCAGTCAAGAGTTCTCATGCATCATCGAGTAGAGCGAGAATATTACTCGCAAGAAAACTAAACGAAAGAAGTAGATTAATCCAGAAACGAAAAAATCAACAAAAAAGACTGAAAAAGATAATTAAAGACTATCAAACGACAGAAGAGGAAATAAAACTGATTGATACAGACATTAATACAATAGAGAATGGTTTGGGAAACTGTTCGGATGGTGAAGGTGATTAAATTACTAAATAGAACACCCCCATACATATCAGACATTCCTTACATTCCTTAACTGTTATAAAATTCCTAAACTGTTATAAAATTCCTTAGCAGTTACTTTTTTTTTAAATTACTTTTGAAAAAACATAACCCACGCTAAAAGTTGTTTACTGTATTATTTTTACATCAATACACAGTATAGCGCCATCACATAGGTGTAAAATCATATAGATGGCGCTGTTACCTATTATTAGTTAATATCATCTGGGAGAAAATTTCCTCCGGAAATTTCAAAAATTATAATTATATTTTTTTTCTAAAATTTTGAAGGAAATTTCCGGAGGAAATTTTTACACTATTTTTTAGATTAAAAAAAAAAACAAACTGTAACTTTATACAGTTTGGTTTTTTTTAAATTTTTATTACAAGTATTTGTATGCAAGAACCCCTGTTCCAATCATTCCTAGACCAACGAGTGCCAGTTCTCCATTTTGAATCTTTTCGGCTTGGTCTTCATCAAGATAGTCGTAAAGCTGAGATTCTAATGGAAGAGGATCTAACAGTACTCCAGTTAAATTATAATATTGATGCATCGCATCATCGACATTTTGAAAAGTTTTTTCCGCGTGATCTTGTTTTTTCAATTGCTCATTAATATAGTCAATTCTCTGAAGACGTGCTTGATTCCACGAGTCACGATTGTGTTGAAGTTTTTCTAAGGCTAAATCGTGACGTTTTCTCTCGGCTGAACTTGATAAAGAGCTAAAAATAAAATTTGACCCAGAAAAAGCGAGAGCGTTTACTACTGCTCCACCGATCATAAAAGCTATTGATGCCATATTTTTTTATTTTAATAAAATTTTCTTCGAAAATTCTAGAAAAAATATAAATATTGATAATAATGAAATTTTCGAAGAAAATTTTAAGGTTTTTTTTTACTTATCAGGCATAATCTTATCAGGGATCCATCCTTGTTTGATCATGAAGTTAAAGGTCATGGTGGATATCAATATACTTCCAGTAAGCTTCATAAAATCTTCCGCATCGAGCTGATTTAAATTTGTCGGTTTCCACTTGAGGAATTTTTTCATCCCCCAAGCATTAGCAAACGTTAGAGCACTAATTATTCCGGCGTTGTAAGCGTCATTTACTATCATTTTTGCGTTATCTTCCGACATTTTATTAGTTAGAAATCATCAAAATCATTAAAATTTCCAAAATTTCCTTTGGAAATTTCTTCATTTTTTTCATTTTTTTTATAGGAAATTTCTGATTCTGAATCTTCAGAATTTCCTTTGGAAATTTTATTCGAAGGAAATTTGAACGCTGATTGTTCTATCCATTTTTTATAACCAAGGTATCCTACCAAAACTAAACCTAAACCTCCAGCAATTATCCATTGATTGTCATCACTCACTCCACTGAAAATTTTTTCTTTTTGAGGTTCCAAATTTTCCAAATTTCCCAAATTTCCTTCGGAAATTCTCATAGTTTCTCCATTTTTAGAGGGGGAATTTCCGGAGGAAATTTGTGACATTTCTTTAATTTTTGCTGCTCTTTTTTTGTTATCCGCAGCCATTTTTTTTCCAGCAGCTACACGTTTTGGATTTTTAACTTTTTGTGAAGGAAGAGCAGTCACTTTTTCTTCCAAATTTCCTAAATTTTCTTTGGAAATTTTTTCTTTAAAAATTTCTTCTGGTTTGCTTTGATCACTCATCTTTTTTATTATTACATTAATTTTAGAAAATTTACCCAGTTAACTGGGTAACATCTGGGTAACATCTGGGTAATTTTACTCAAGTGTTACTCAAGTATCTAAGTAACATCTGAGTAAATTTACCCAGTTAACTGGGTAACATCTGGGTAACATCTAGGTAATTTTACTCAAGTGTTACTCAAGTATCTAGATAATGACTGGGTAACGAAAATTCCCTCTAAAAAATTTCCTCCGGAAAATTTGAGGTTCATTTTATTGAGAGAAAATTTCCCTCGGAAATTTAAGGATTTTGTATAGTTTCTTCATTTTTAGAGGGAAAATTTCCGGAGGTCTCTAAGTTTTTCTGAATGTGATTGCCTGTCAACAGTAAAGCCTCAAGTGGACCTAGCATATGTCCGAATTTGTGATATAACTCACACGTCCATTTTGATAAAGCTAGGTCTATAAATGGCCCTCCGTTGAGTGATTCTTCCAGAGCATCACAGTTGGCAATTATCAAGTTTTTTTTTCCAAGGAATAATCCTACTATTTTTGTGTATGCTGTAATAATGTGAGATTTCATTGATTTTGTGACAAGACTTCCCATACAAATTTCATACCTTGCGTAAAGTTTTTTTAACTCTTTTTGATCAAGACGCTCGATTTCATTCGACGATAAATTTTTTCCGAGGTACTCTTTGCTTTTTCCCGCTATGGCTATTCCGATCAAACGTTCTCTCAGATTTGATAGGTTTTCCGATTGTAAATTATCCATTTGTAAACCAACCGCGACTTCATCCTTTGGTTCGCTAATCTCCGATGCCGCATTATTAACTATTTCATTAATTGATGTCATATTTTCTTTTAGGAAATTTCCCCCGAATTTCTTTCAGAAATTCAAAAAAAAAAAAAAATATATTGATGATGATGATGAAATTTCCAAAGAATTTCCTTTAGAAATTTCAAAAGAAAAAATAAAAATTTCGGAAATTTTTATAGTTTTTTCATTTTTTTTTATTTTAAATAAAAAAATTCCTTCGGAAATTTGAGGGAAATTTATGCTTGCCAAAAGTATGAAGTAGGTTGTTCCGTGATTAAAATTAGTTTAGAGTGTTTACACTCTGCTAGTTTTTTTTGGATTTCTTTTTTTTCTTCCGCGCATGAAATTACATTATTTTCTCTCAAGGTTTCGATAAAACTGTCTTGATCCTTTGTGTAAAATAACGCAGTCCATTTAGTTTGTTCTCTGAGATCGGTAAGAACGGAATTATATTTTTGAGTGAGAACCCATACGGAACAGTTTTTGTGTCTACCAGAAAAAGCCAATTCAGAAAGCATTTGGTTTTTTTTGGTCATAGACTTGTCAGCGCTGCAGTCATCGATAATGAAAAGAGTATGTCCGTCTTGAATTCCAAAAGTGTCGTAAGCGTATTTTAAACAATCGTTCAACCAGTTTAAATTTCCTCCGGAAATTTGAGGGCACCAGCTTGGATCCATCGGAATAATACAATTATCCGTAAAAAACCAAGGTCTGCTTAGATAAGTTTCGTTGTAAAACCAAGTGGGGCAGATAATAATAATATACTCAAAAAAACTTTTATATTCTTTTTCAAGCAAGTCTAAAATAAACTTAGTCTTACCACATCCCGTGCTTCCACAAATTATCGCTGAATGAGCTATTTTTGGAAAATTTTGTTTGTTCATTTTATTAAAAAAAAAATCCAAAGGAAATTTATCTAGATTTCCTTTGGATTTTTTTGTTTTTCTTTTAATAAACTACGTTGAGCAATTTCCCGTTTTCGATATTTAGCTGAGCATCTTGAATAGAATACAAATAAGCAGTCAAGTCTCCCGCGGTTTCAGCCTCTTTTTCAATTTCAATTTTACAATTTCTTCCTAGTTTTCTTCCTGATCCGTGAAGTTCTGGATCGTCAGTGCTACGCATATCTAGCCAAAGACCGTACTTTGTGGTTAGAAAATCTTCTAGCTCTACATCAGCAAGTTCAAATGCCTTGCCTACAAGTGGAATGGGTCTATGCTTTCCCTCGGCAAAATATTTTTGAATTTCCAAAAAATGTTGATGAGGAAGAAGGCCGCTGCTGTAAAGTTGATTTGGATCTCCCTCTAGACTAACCGATACTTTTTTAATTTTTGGATTGTAAAATTTTTCGCTGTCTCTAGCATAACTCGCACCACCTCCATCTCCAGCCTTATCTACGAATAAAATTAAAATGCCTTTCATACTTTTAGCCGTTGGCGCTAGATCAAAACTCCAATCGGTATCCGATTTGTTTAAAGTTTTTACGCCGCTTCTAGTAATTCTGTCGTACATAACTATGCTTTTTCCATTGTACTGATTTTTAATCATAGTTGCTATTTCGAGGGAATTTACAACTTCATATTCTAAGTGAATCTCGGTAATACTGTAACTGGCTGATGTATCGGTGGATACTATGACTTTTCCGCTACTGTTAAAAGTTAACTCGTAACTCAACTTATCTTTTAGTTCGTGTTGAGAAAACGGATTGTGTGAACTCAGCATTTCAAAATCCAATGGGATGCAAAACATATTGTCAAAGGCTGTGCCAATTGCAACTTCTTTTACGTCTGTTCCTTTATCTCCAGCATCTATTCTAATTTTTCTACCTGATTCCGATTGGATTCCCTGATATGCGGCATTTTTCCTTTCTTTGGTGGTTTTCCAAAGATCTTGATAGCACATAAAAATGTCAGCGCTGTCTAAAGTAAAAACATTTACACCTTCGAGTTTAACTTCAATTTTTGATATAATCGCCCTTCCAAGATTATTCACAATTGTTCTGTTGGGGTCGTTGTTTGCACCTGCTGCGGATGTAAGAGCAATTTTAAATGAGAGTATGCTGCTCCCAGGTACAATTACATCGTCTCTTCCCAAATCTGGAAAATTTATAGTTAAAAGTTCATTTTGATCTACGTGGCTCGGAGTGTGTGAGGATCGAATAGTCCGTCTCGCTCCTTTAATTCCTCGAGCTTTGCGAAGTTGACGGTATGGATTCAATTTATTACCAAATTCTGTCATATTTATTAAATAAAAATTTCCAAAAATTTCCTCAGGAAATTTTTTATATTTCAAAAATTATAATTATATTTTTTTTCTAAAATTTCCAGAGGAAATTTGGGATAAAAAAAAGATGGATGACATTAATCCGCGAGAGGAAATACAATTAGATGATTTTGATAGCACGGTTGATGGAACTACTGGCGCGGTTGGTGGTATAACTCAGGAAGAGACTGATTTTGGAGGTGGACTGATTGAAACACCAGATCAGAGACGTAGAGGAAGCGTTGGATGGGAGGACGATGGCATCACTATAGAGGATATCAATAGTGTGGAAGGTTTAACTCAGCGACTTAATGCTATTCGTGATGATAGCATTCGCAATGGAATTCCAGAACCTCCAGAAGATGTTCTGAAAATACAAAGAGAAATTAATGAAAAAATGTCCACACGCTGGAAAGAGTATGTAGAACAAAAGTTAAAACTAAAATTTGAACACGATACGGATAATGTTGAGAAAATAGGAGACACATTTCGTAAGGGTACAAAATGGTCGCTTGAAAACGATACCGTTTTTGTTGAATATGAAGGTATAAAAACCAGACTGACCTTAGGAGGCAATCCGCGATTTTTTTTAGATATTGATACTATTAAAACTATACGTGGTAAACAACTTGGACCTGGTAAAGGAGGTACTTCATTTCTAAGGACTGTTTTAGGCGTTATAGATTATACTGGTTCTAGTAAAAAAACACAAGGACAAGCTAAAAAAGCATCGGGTAGTGCGAGAGATGTTCCACTACTAACCAATACTCCAGCAGGTAGACCAAACACGGATAAAGTGATGCAAGGTCTTCAATTCGCGAATGATAATATGGAAGGACTGGGAGTAGACCTTACAAATGATCCTATTGCAAACCGAGAGGAAGTCAGGAATTTTTTGGATGCTCAAGGTAATTTGAAAAAACTGTCCAACGTTTACGAGCACTTGGTGAAAAGAAGGGATGAAAAAGCGCAAGAACTAGCGGATCTAAAGACAAAAAGTGACAATTCCGTTAGCTTTGATAATCCAGCGTACGAAGGAGAGGAAGAAGGCCTCCTTTTACCTGTAAGTGAAGAAGACGCTGAAAAAGACACGGAAAAAGCTAGGGAATTAGAAGCGGAGATCAAAGAACTTGACGATGCCATCGCTGACCAAGACGCTAAGGTCAGAAATTCGCTTCAACGTTTGCGAAATTCTATAGAAAATTTTATCGATAGCGATAACTCTTTGCGTGATCGAGTTAGCGCGTTATTTCGACGAGAAGGGGTTACTATTGTATCAATCATAACCGCAATTGGTATGACAATATCCACAATTATTGCATCGATAATTGCGGCAACGAGATCAACGATTTCAGCCGTCACTCCTGCACCTAAGCCTGTGCCTCCAAAACCAAAACCACCAGGACCAGATCCAGGTCCAAAACCAAAACCACCAGAGCCTTCAAAACCAAAAACGTGGATGCAAAAAATTGCAGACCTATTATTAAAATTAGGAGATAAAGCATTGATAGCTCTTCCAGGAATTATCGGAGCCGTAATAAACTTTGTTTTAAAAACAGCTTCATCAGTGGTTGGATTTTTAGCCAATCACATCTGGGTTTTTGCTCTCGCAGTCGGAGGAATTTTGTACACGACTGTAATGGAGGTATATGAGAAGAATAAAAAAAATAATTAAAATTTTTTAGAGGAATTTTCTAAAATATACGATTGCTGATCCGATAACGGCCACTCCCAAAATTAAAGAAAGTTTTTTCTCATCGTGTATTAGTGTTGTATCTTCATTTTTTTGAGAAGAAATTTCCGGAGAAAATTCTGGAGAATTATCCTTAGATAGAATTTCCTTTGGAGATTCTGAAGAAAATTTGGAGGGAATTTCAAAAGAATTATCCTTAGTTAGAATCTCTGAAGGAGATTCTAAAGATTCTTCATTTACCTCCGAGTTGTATCCAAGAGGCATATCATCAGTCGCAATTTGAATTAAATTGTTGTATCCGTTCAAAGTTCCAATTTGAACCTCCATGTTGCTTGGAAGCATGTACAATCCATGACCTACAACAAAGTTCAGTTTACTCCGAGCGTATTGCAAAGTTTTTTGATACCTGTCGATCGAATCGGGAAGATCCACGGGTGAATTAATCGCATCTTCAACATTCGCTAGAAATTGCTTCTGAGCATCAAATGCCGTTCCCGTACCGAGAATGCTGCTTCTAGCCTGAGTTTGAGATCCGAGAATAGCCCAAACTAAAGTTCGAATGCTGTCATTGATCCTTGACACTCCAGCCCTAGTAAAATTCCCTCCGGAATATTTTTTATTTTTTTTATTTTTTGAAGAAAAATCATCTACAAAAGATCCGATAGCTGCCATGGAGTCACCCTTACTAATCGATCTGTCGGTCAAACCTGGATCGCGATCAAATAATTGTTCGATATAATCTACAGGATCTCCTTTGACTTTCCAATTTCCTCCGGAAATTGAGGAGTCAAAAGAATCGGTCTTGGTTTTGATTTTTTTGGTTGTAACATAGTGGGACCGATACGCTCCGTGAGCCTGAGTGACCGTTTTATTGTACCACACGTACCCCATTCCATTGAGAGGATCAAATTTTTGTCTCCAATTGGCTTTGGAAGAAATTCCAAATTCATTGCAAATTCTTTCAAAAGCATTTTTGTCTATTCCATTGTTCAACGGATTCCATGAATCTTCGGTAGGCATTGGACATCTTATCTCTGATAGAATCCTTCTGATTTGATAGTAAACATGAAATCTAAAAACGGATCTTGTCATAGGATCCAAATTCTCAAAATTTCCTTCAGAAATTTCCGAAGAAGAATTATCCTTAGTTAGAATCTCCTGCGGAGATTCAGGAGATTCTAAATGCTTCTTAGAAATTCCACATCCGGTGGTAGCACACCACACGGCAAAATTTAATTGCATCTGCCAAAAGATCATTTGATCCGCCAACCAGTTGTCATACGTCGCTTTGTCTGTAATTCTAGGAAGCTTGTATGATTTCCAAATGTTTGGGAACTTTACTTTAAAACTAGAAATTTCTAAATTTCCTTTGGATCCATTTTTAGAGGGGGAATTTCCGGAGGAAATTTGTGGAATTTTCTTAACTCGAATCTCTTGGTTTACTAGACTAAATCTATGAGTGGGTTCGAATATTCCTCCTGTTTGAGGTTGAAAGTCTGTCATTTTATTTTAAATAAAAAATTTCAGGAAATTTTAGAGAATAAATGAGTTTGATATTGTTGAACGCGAGTAAGGGTAAACCTTTTACCTTGGAAAATCCTATAAACGAAACTAATACAAAAATCGGATTGAAAAGAGTTTTAGTTTGGGTTGGGTGGTATAACATAAACGAAGAACAAACTTGGTATTGGAATGATGGGGGGGATAATCAAGAAGTGAATATTGAACCGGGTTTGTACTCGTTTTCCGATTTGGTCGAAGTTTTAACCAGTCAGATTGAAGGATTTACGATCGAGATCGATAAAAAAACCGGGAAAATTGAAATGACTATTCCCGAAAACCACAATCTCCGTCTAACGGATACGATTTATAATCTTTTAGGATTGAATACCCCCCAAAATTTAGAGGAAATTTCATGGATGGATTCCGGAGACTACGAGGGTGATCGAGCCGTGGAGTTTTACCCCAAAAGAATTTTAATATATTTGAATCAACTTTCGACTACAAAAAATTTGACTAATCATCAAAATAACTCAAAGATAGTATCCTCTCAACTTTTGGATATTGTTCCGATCGAAAACGAGTCTTTTGGTCAAAGTTATACCCTAATTTATGAAAAACCGATTTTCAAAAAACTTAATCAGAGCGTTAACGAGCTCGACTTCGACTTTAAAATAGATTGGGAAAACGGAGACAGAAAAAAATTAGATAATCACGGTTTACCCATCGATCTCGTTCTGGAAATAAAATAAGAATCTCCTTCAGAGATTCTAACTAAAAATAATTGAAATTTTCTTCGTCTCAAAAAAATGAAAAAAAATGAGAAAATTTTCGAAGAAAATTTAAGGAAATTTGATTAAATAAATGAGTATCTACGGATCAAAATCACCAATTATTACCAGCGACGGTAGTAATGAGAACCTTTCCGCGTACGTTAAAAAAACTGGAGCGAGAATGACCGGGAGGATCAACATGGGAAACAAACAAATTGTAAATTTGGCTTATCCTACCGACTTGCAAGATGCGGCTAATGCACAGTACGTTCAAGACTGGGTGTTGAGGATCAGCAATGAAAAATTCGATAAATCTGGAGGAACATTAACGGGTGATATCGTTATGAGCGATAACAAAATCACGGATCTTGGAGAGCCCACAGAAGACAAAGACGCCGCGACAAAAGAGTACGTGGACGACTTGGTTCACCACGAGCACGACACTAGTTTACACGTTTTGGGAAGATTTATGGTGTGGATGAACGAAGACGGGACGCACTACGTTTCTATACGAGCCAAGAAAAACATCGACTTGAATGAGGGCAAACTAATCGAAATTAAAGATGGACAAAACACCACTCAGAATGCAAGACCTAATCAAATAGGAGTTACCGATAGTTTTACGATGATACCCAATCCCGGAAAAAATTTGGAGATCATGCGGTTAGATAGACCTCTGGAAATATATTTCAATAGTCCACATTTTATTACCCAACCTTGGAACCTTTCTTTTTCAGCGAAAGGAGACTCAGAATCTCTTTCGGAGATTCTAACTGAAGGAAATTTGGGATCCTGCGTTTTGACCTTTGAAGAAATTTCCTCCAGAAATTTGGGCTATCAGATGCATCTAAATATCAACTGGAACCCGCAAGGCGTGTCATTCATCGTATCGAACAACTCGCGAGAAACGCTCTTTGCCTCGACAGTTCCTCTTGACACGACAGTCTTAAACCATTTCTCGATCGAGTACGTAGAAAACAAGCTGTGCTTCTGGATAAACGGAATACAAAAAGAAGTTTTTAGACAAACTATGCTGAATCTCATCGGGATCACCATGAGAGTTGAACAACTGGGAATACTGAGCTTCTACGATAAAAATCTTAACAAGCAAGAAATTATTCAACACTTCGTACAACACCACGTTTCAAACTTTACGAATCACGAAGTTTTATTGGATTAGTTAAATTTTCGAAGAAAATTTGAGCAAAACTGGGGATTAATAAAAGATGAAGAAACCAAGCGCACCAAAATTATATCCTGAGATTCCTGAAATCGAAGACCAAGAAGAAGACCAAGGAGCTCAATTTAGACTCAATAAGATCTCTGAGATTAGAAACTTTTTAGAAAGCGAAGCCTCTGTCAGAGACAAGCTACGAAGGAGATATAAAACGGTATGGAACATTTTTTACAATCTAGCGCAAATTTCGGGACTCGTTGCCGTAGGATCGGGCGCGGGAGCTGTCGGAACCCTTGCAACGGGAATAGGCGCTGTCGTAAGTATTCCTCTCGGGGGTTTGGCAGTTGCCGGAGGCATTGTCAGTACAGCCAGCGTAGCTCTTGGAAAAGCAACCATGAAAAAATTAGAAAAACACGAATCTATCAAGCGTACCGCGGAATCCAGTTTAAACACCGTAAACGATCTAGTGTCCCAGGCTCTTTCGGATGGAAAAGTCAGTAACGAGGAATTTCACCACATTTTGCGCGAAATAGAAAACTACCGAGGTCACAAGGCTGGAATCAAGCATAGAACTCGCTCCAATCTGATCGAGTTAACTGCCGAAAGAGAACGAGAAATTAGGGCTGAAGCGGAGCAAGCTGGTGTTGAGAAGGGAAAAAAAGAAACTCTGAACTTCCTAAGTACAGTGAAATTTCCGAAGGAAATTTTGGAAACAAAAAATTAGAATTTGAGTTTGTTGTTTACAAATAAAAAATAAAATGGATCTTCCAATTCAAGATGAAAATTGGACTCAAAATCTAAGAGCGTATGGAGAGCACCGAAAAGAAATGTGGGAAATTTCCCCCGGAAATTTGGATGAAGAAATTTCCTCTGGAAATTTAAAGCCATGTGGTATTTGGCAATGGTACTATGACAAGGAAAAAACAAGAAAAAAGGCTAAGCTAGTATTTGATGATGATTATCCCATGTATATGACATGTTGGTACGAAAACGGAGCAATAAAATCAGAAGGTCGTTACAAAGATGGATTTCCCAGAGGTGATGGATGTAAAATTTGGTTAGAAAATGGAGAACTTGTGTTCGGTGATAAAGAAGAAAACAGTTGGTGTCCTCTGGAGGTTGGATATGTTGCTTTTGCAATAGCCTACATAGTTACAACCTTTTTCAACTGGTTAGTCTAAAATTTCCTAAAAATTTCCGGAGGAAATTTCAAAAAAAATTCATAGACAAAAAAATAAATCCCTTAAGTAGAAAAATTTCCTTCGGAAATTTCAAATATAATTATAATTTTTGAAATTTCCGAAGGAAATTTTTTTACTCAAGGGATTTTTTTATATTGTTATACTTTTCCAAAGCTTCTGCGATGCGTCTAGCTTCCATCTTTATCTTTCTCTCTGGTGTATCCAAGAGACATGCTAAATATAACCAAAACAAAACTATCATTTTTTTATTTTTATAAAATGGATAAGCTTTCCAAAATTTACTATAGTCCAAAAGGATACTGGAAAGGTATCTCGGCGATAGACAAATTAGCAAAAGAGGCAGGGGTATCGAAAGAAAAAGCTAAAGAGTTTTTAAAAAATCAAACTCTCTGGCAAATTTATCTTCCGGCTCCAAAATACATTCCTCGAGCAAAATTCAGCGTGAGTGTACCTAATGAAGTTCATCAAGCTGATTTGTTGTTTTTACCTCACGACAGACCCGGGAAAGGAAGAAAGTTGTACAAGTACGCTTTAACCGTGGTGGATGTTGCTAGCAGGTACAAGGAAGCCGAGCCATTGAGTTCGAAAGAATCCGGAGAAGTATCAAAAGCTTTCGAAAAAATTTACTCCCGAAATTTCCGGGGGAAATTTTTGCGATGGCCAAAACTTTTGCAAGTTGATCCTGGGCGTGAATTTATGGGGAAAGTCAACGAGGTTATGAAAAAACATAACGTTAGCATTCGAAGAGGTCAACCTAATCAACACAGAGCTCAAGCGATCGTAGAAAGATTCAATCGAACTCTAGCCGAGAGATTATTCGGATATCAGTATGCCGTCGAAATTTTGGCTGAAGCTAGAAATGGAAAAAACGTTAGATCGACAGAGTGGGTATCTAGACTTCCGGACGTTATTAAAGCTTTGAATAACGAGGAAACTCGATTAATCGGGATGAAACCTTCGGACGCGATCAAGAAAAAAGAGGTTGAGACTCAATCGTCGGCACCGCAAAAATTAAAAAATGAAATTCAAATTCCAACCAACGTAACTTTAAGATATCTCTATGAACCGGGTGAGCTCGAGGGTGGGCAAAGAAGGCGAGCCACCGATCCCATTTGGTCATTGAAAACATATACGATTAATGAAATCGTAAAAACTCCCGGGGATCCTATTTTGTACTATTTGTCCGCAGGAGCTCCTAAAAGAAGTTTTGTAAGGCAAGAGTTGATGATTGTTCCATATGATACACAGTTACCTCCTGAAAATGTAAAATAAGATATTTATTTACGATAAATAAATATCTTTATATTAGACCATAGATGATCTTTTTTTCGACTGCATCAAGAGTACTCAAACGATAGTTTCCGTACGATAAAGTTTTATTTCCATCATCGGAGATCCATCGTTTCGTATCTAAAGGAGAGAGAGAAATTTTATTCAAATGTATTCCATATATATTATGCTTTTCGCTTCTCAAAGCGTTCATACCGTGTTTAAAGATCTTTTTCTCGAGCACGGATTCCTTATACATCGCGTGAGTCAAGTTTTTCTTTACGACACATTTTTTAACGCCTTTTGCTTTTTTTATATTTGTATCGCTCATTTTTATCGAGTACATTTTAGCTCTTAAACAAACAACCTCATCGATTGGTTTCCCTCCACACTCATCTTTAAACTTTCCAAGAACTTTTTTATTCTTTAAGCTATACATGGGTGAGTCCTTTGGAAAGTTACTCGTATCATAGAAATCGGAGTCTTCAAACATGTCTCGGTACATATCATCCGTCTCGATGTGAACTAACAGCGAGTCGGTGTCACTGTAAAGCAACTTACACTTATCATCGTATCGCTTCTTTAGATAATTGTAGTAAAAATCGTACATGTGGCGTTTGCTCAGATCGAGTATCGCCATCCCAACGTAAATAGGTTTATTCAACGTCACTTTGGTTTTATGTTGTTCTACTCCGGCTAAGCTCGAATTAAATATTCTAGCTCTTGAAAACGATGGTTTTGCCATAGCTTTCAACAATTTCTTATTTTCTTCGGGACAACGAAATAAATTTACATTTACGTATTTTCTTACATTCTCCATAGTCTTACCAAACACGGCGTTGTTCATTAATTTCCAAAGATCTTTTTCAAACTCGCTTTTAGCATTTTTTCTAAGCTCGACATTTAGGTCAATGTATGGTCTCATCCAAGGTGACTGGTCAAATCTTATCGCGCGATGAATTTTCTTTAGTCGCATTCCTAATTCTAGATATAATTTTAAAATCCTGTAATCTAACACGTATTTTTCTTTATCGTATAAGTTTAGTATGAGCTTTTCCGCGTTTAAAACGTTGGTCTTTCCCATAAGATTTCGTTGATATTCCGATAACCACTCTTCCCTTACTTTCATGCGTTCCGGCGCTAAAGGGTAATCATCGTGAAAATCGTGTAATTCTTTCGGATACTCCAAATCAACTTCTAAAAAGTATCCCGTTTCAGATTCGTTGGGGAGACTAGGAATTTTCTTAAAAAGTTCTTCTAAATCCTCCACCCATTTAAACCCTCCCGTCGGTAAATATTCTCTCATAGCCAACCCGTACAAGTTATTCGCGTCAAAATATCCTATATAACTTTTTTTCTTAACGGGATCGTAGTCTTTTACCAACGGATTGTTCGCTTTAGCGTATCTACCAGCCGCCGTAGAAACACCTCCACGTTTGCCCTTTTCACAAAAAGTATACATGTCGTAATCCGTCATCAACTCTAACGTAACCCCCGTCTTTTTCAACATCGCGTCCCATCCTAAACTAGGTCCGCTTATATAGTGCGCGGGATCTAACTCGTAATGTTCGAGAGACTTGTTTCTAACATTTTCAAATATATCCGCGAGTAGAGTTACGTCGGTTTTAAGGTAAACATCATGATAGTCACCCAGGTTTTTACAATTAAAAGTTTCCCAAACCGTTTGAGCGTGCTCGTAATCTTCGTCGGAAATGTAATCATCCATCAATGAACTGTAAAACGCATCCTTAGGTGGTAGTTGTGTTTCTTTAAAGCGATCCCAACTGTTCATGTACTCGTATGGATACACACCCTTTCTGAGTAATAGATCGCGTTTTTGCGTATTTGGCTCGTGTTCTGAAGTAATTTTAAACTCCGTCGTAGATTCGACTAACTTTGCGAGTGAAGAAAGCAAAAACTGATTACTATCGATAAATTTTAGTTTACCCAACGAAAATGTTTTGTATTTTTCCATATTATTCGCGATACAAGAAATCTTTCCCTTCGTCTTACTTATCGCTTGCATTATGATGTGACTATCGTATCCTTTAAGATTATGAAATACTACAGGAATTACGGGTTTAAAACGAAAATTAAGATTGCACGAATTGTGAGCCGCGCCGCGAAAAGATCCCGTAATGTGACAATGATCGCGTACTTTATCTTTTTTCAACGATTTCTTACATATGTGGCAAAGAGTAGCCTTATCAAACCGACGAAAATCGTGTCTAGTCATTTCCATCGGTTTTATGTTTTTTAGTAAATTAGTTATTTTAACTTCTTCCTTTTTCACGCAATCAAGAAATTTCTCGTTAGCGTCCGGTCCTCGATAACTAACTGTTTTTTTCAGTAAAACCATCACTTCTCACGATCTTGTATGAAAAGCTACATACTTCGTGTACGTGTGTTTTTTGAGTATTCTTCTTCTCATCCAAAGTTTCCAACTTAGTAATCAAAGACTCAAAGTCAGCGTAAATGATATAAGGCGCTTTTAGTTGATTGGAAAAATGTCTAAATTTTTCGCTAATTTTTTCATTCATCTTTAAAATCTCTTCTTTAGAAACCCATTCTCTCTCTCTATCGTTATCCTTCCACTCAACTAAGTACATTCTTTGTCCATTTTCACATTTTTCAGTCACGATATTCTTTACGGGAAACTCTGGCATTTTAACTTTAGCATCCGTTTCTACGGGCCCTTTACATTCTGGGTAATGTCTGTCTAAAAATACTCGTTTAGAAAATCCGTGAAGACATTTATCGCAAAAGAATGTTTCTCCTTTGTGTTTATTCGTATCGCTAAGAAAACGGTTAAAATTTCTGATTAAAACGTAATGAGAATTATCTCTTTCCTGTATTAGCAAGAGGTTGATTCTAGGAATTTCAGTGGGTTGTTTGCTTAGGTGTATTCGCTCGGGATTAATACCATCGACAATAAAAACATTAAACGCTACGTTGTTTAGTTTCTCCACTCTCTTAAGTTTTTCAACTGGAATCGGAGCGTCGGGGTTAAATCCTTTAAGATTTAACCCTTCAACGTTTGAATACTTCGATGTTATGTTTGGATTTACTTTTACGGGCTGTTTCCACGCGCGGTAGCACCAATCTAGACAGTTGTTGTCCTTATTTTTTATGTTAACGAACGCTCTTTTATCTATTAACCACTTCGGTAACTTAATGTACGACCCACCGGGTCTTTGAATCGGATTGTACTCCCATATATCGAGATACAGTTCTTCTATACGTTCAATCCACCATCCAGATCCATTTTTAAGCCAACTATCAATTTTATTTAAAATAATCGAAAAGGGTTCGCTAAGATCAATATCATCATCATCGCGCGATACTAGTTGGCGTTCGTGATTAAAATAAATCTCGGCGGTTATTTTAGAATCACCCTCTATAATAGAATTGCTTAGCTTCGCCATTGTAATTCCAAGGTTTAACATAAAATTAAAAGATTTTTTCTCTTTCAACAATTCTTTGAGTTTAGCGATAATTTCCGTCTTTACTCCATTTAAAAACTTATTTTCATCCTTTTCAAGAATGTGATCTTTAGGTATGGTCATTCGAAAATTTTGAATACATCTCCCCGTTGTACACTCAACTCGCTCAAATTTAAGCGACCATTTTCTCGAAGCCGCTCTTTTTCTTCTTTCTTTCCTTTTTATAGTCTTACCGCGAGCTTTATCCAACGCTCTAATAGAGGACCACTTGTCATCTTCGGGTATCGGAGCGTTAAAATTAAAAGATTTAATTTTAGCAACTTTTCGTTGCGGAGGGTTGAGAATCCTTTTTTTAAAGGCTTCGTGTCTCGGATCAATATTCTTGGATGGGAGTTGTTCATCGAGAAACGACCAATCCTCTTCCTTTCGCTTTCGTAAATTGTAACGAGGTGGTGTATACGCTGTAGGTTGTAACATCGGTGCGTCTAATATATTACTCCCGTACATCAACAAATAATTTTCTTTTAAAATTTTTATTAAATCCAATTTTTTCATACGAGAATATCCAGATAAACCGGCATTTCTCGCGAGTTTTCGTAATTCAACGACGGTTGACATTTTTTATATAATATATTTTTTCTTTAACTCAAAAATATATTATTATATAGAATTTATTTTCGCCTTATATCTCTTCATAGCATCGCGAAATTGTTTCTTATTTTGTTTATAGTACTCGGAAGAATAACGCTTACCCTTATACCTAGCAATTCCCAATTCACGACATAGTCCCGCACCGTAATGTTGTTGTATTACGTAAGGACTATAAAACTTTTTTACGTTAGTTTTGTGATTAAGCAAAACCCAACTGCCATCGTACAAAACGTATAAATAATCATTTTCCATTTTCGATTTGAGAGTAATTTCTTTTTCAACATTGTGATATTTTTTAAAATGATCCATTCTTTTTTTATATTATATATATATTTTTCTTTAACTCAAAAATATATTTTACAAAGCGCGCTAAATTTTAATATCGCAAGATATTAAAATTTTATATCTATATTTAACAATCGTCCTCGGATTCCGAATCAGATGATCCAAGATACAAATCAGGGCTTATTACGCTTACGCGAGAATCAATCTTCTCTACAACGATAGCTTCTAAAAGCTTTATTTGAATCGATTCGATCGTCGCACCTACAAACACATTCTCAATTTTTAATCCTCCAATCACTTTACATTTTTGTCTTATATAGTTTTCACCTTCATCCCTTACAAGTTTTCCTCCAATAATTTTTACACCCTTTCTAACATCATTATCGGTCTTTTTCCTGTAAAATGATGAGCTGATTATTTTAGATAACTTATCAACAAACATTTTTGCGTAAATTACCGGTGGGTTATCATCTTTGTATTTTAAAATGGTAAGATTATCACTATCTACTTTTCGCTTTTTTCCTCCTTTTTTTAAAATCTTTTCTAAACTATCAATTTTACTTCTAATAACCTTAGTAATAGTTTCAATCATCGTTAGAAAATTCTCTTCTTCAACTACAAACGGCATAGAGTAACCAACAATCTCTCCGCTAGATGCATCTTTGTTTTCGCATCCTCCGAAAGAGTATAGAGTTGGAGTTTTAATCACTAATGCTCCTATTTTTCCTCCAGGATATTCGTAACACAAAGGTACTTTTTGGTAAACAACCGGTTTAGTAGCCGCGTAAATTTTTCCAACGGAAATCTTTGTTTCATCAAAATTGTCAATCGTTACAAACGCCATTTTATATTATACATACATTTCTTTTAACTCATTTTCATTTTTTTTTTTTTAAGTCAGTTATAATCTTTTTTAAGTAATCAATGATCTACTTCATCAAAATCACAAACCTTGTCAACCGTCTTACAACCAAAATATTCACGACCCGTATTATTCTTACTTTTTACCATACCCAGAGATACTAAAAATTTAGGTAAATAATCATCTTCGTTTAAACATTTCTGCAATCCAGAACACGCCCAAAACTCACGATCGTCATCCAAAATAATTAACATTCCTTGAGCTACACGCTTAAAATCAACTATAACGTAAACTCGCTCTAATTCCAAGGATATCGCCACGGATGTTCACGGATGTTCACGGAAACGATTTTCGTGAACGAAAATTAACAAACATGTTAAGTTTTCAACCAGAAAACACAATTTGGGGGGGTATTAATATATTGTGTTTCAATCCCCATTTATATACTACTCGTAGTCAACCGAGCCTATATAATGAGTGCAGTATACTGCACGAATGTGTAGCTGAGGGCCGTGGCTTAGTGGTTGGAAGGTGAGGCTTGAGAACGGAGGGTCCCCGGATCGATTCCCGGCAGGTTCCCGGATATTTAGTTGGTGTTTTTTCCTCGAAAATTGTGATCCCGGTCAAAAATCCTAAACCGGGGTTAGGGTTATGGTAACATTTTTTTAAATTTTATTTTTGTGTTCTATTAACCTTAACCCCCTGAGTGCTAAAAAATGCTAATCCAAAGTCCCTCTCCAAACGCATGCGCCGTCGGTTTTCGATGACGTAGTCAACCGAGCCTATATAATGAGTGCAGTATACTGCACGAATTTGAAGCTGAGGGCCGTGGCTTAGTGGTTGGAAGGTGGGGCTTGAGAACGGAGGGAACCGGCAGGTTCTGGGAGATTTAGCTGGTGTTTTTTCCTCGAAAATTGTGATCCCGGTCAAAAATCCTAAACAGGGGTTAGGGTTAAGATGCGTATTCCCGTCGTCACGTATCGGCCGACGTCAGTTCTATCCGCCGACGTCAGCCGATGTGTAACGACGGGAGTATGAACGGGTTTTAACATTTTCCACGCGGCAGGCGTCTGCAGACGACATTTCAATATTTCACAAAATGTTTCAAAAATGTCAAAATTATTGAAGTTAATTACCATATTTGGAATCACCATGAGAAATGCATTACAATAAGTACAAACATGCCTAATATTTAGTATTCCTTGAGATAGACCTTGGCATTTGGGAAAGGTTTCTGAAAAACCTGTTTTGTATTGGTAAAACCAATAGCCGCGTGGAAAGTGTTAAAAGCGTACACACACCCTATTTTTTTTATCATAATGTCACATTTCATCATTGACGAAAAATATGCCTTTAAGTCGAATTTGTGTGATATCTTCACGGGACCACCGTGCTAAGGAAACACAACAGCCGGTACACTGAAACAGGCCTGATTTTTTTACATAACGAAAAAACCGACCAAGCTTCGACGCATTCGTAGAAAAATAGACACACCAAGTAAATTCTTTATCCGTAGTGTATCTATAATAGCCTACCAGAAACATTATTATAAATACGCGCGTGTCTCAAAAGATGGCATTAACATATTTCAATCGTGTTCAGTGAATCTGAGTATTGTGCGTACTAAGATACATCCTAATTTACTGTCTTACCAGATTTTGGACATTTGCTTTGCTTCTGTACTACAGGTTTTCGTATATAGTTTCCCTAGAAAACGGCAACGGTAAAGTCTACAATATAACCGATTTATAATTGTTCGCACGTTGAATAACAAAGACGAATCTGCATTTGATTCACGCAATCACTTTACTGCGTTTTATATGGATATGAAGAAAGACAGTTCGTTGTCGAAACTTTCTGTACGGTTACTGACGTAACGTTGAAACGGCGTCGGCATTCGCCACTAAACCCTTACACAACGTAGTTCATAACCGCGGACCAAACGCATACTTAAAATAAAGGCGTTTACGTAATAGTACAATACACTCATACAAATCATCGGCTTGACGATATTTCACAATAGAATAGGAGTTGTCACCGCAGGGCACCACGTACATTGCCCGTTTCTGTTTACCAGTTTACAAAACGCGTACTTAAAATAGATGCCTTACGGACAATTAAGACGACGAGTTAAAGAACGCAATCGCGCGCGACTTTTTTCTAGTCAACCAAAAACAAAAAAAAGTGTATTTGTGGACGTGACAAATCGCAGGGAATTCTTGACATTCTTCAATTTTCTTTCTTGACGGCTGGAAATAATTGAACTCAGAATATGAACGTTTAAGGAATAAATATAAAACACACCTTTAAACCATGTCGAAACTACTAGAAAATAAACAGACGGGCATCGCTAACTTAAAGTTTATGTCATAGGATTAATTTCGAGAATTAACGCGTATTTTCTAAAATTCTTTTAACTTTATTATTCACTATTTATTTCATCAATTACACGATTGTTATGATTGCATAATTGTCACCCTCTTATTTCAACCCAATCACTTACATAAAATGTTCTGAATATAATTCCAAAACATGTTACGTTATCTCTTTTACCTGTACATTTAAAATATGATGGTATTTCTAGTCACACCACCTCTCGTGTTTTGCATAATTATTGTAAAACAATGAATACATCTCAATTAATTTTCTGGATCTCAATTCTGATCGAAAAAGAAATTCAAGATTAGGATGATTTCCATATCTAAATTGATATCATCGTGATCATAATTACACATGTTTAACATTTTGAGCGTGTGACATACTATGTATACGTTGAGCATTCGCCGTGTAAACGTTTCGCACGTTGAGTGTAAGTTTCTTTTTAAGCACCGTATATGGCCGAACAGCTGACATAACGTTCACGCAGCGAATGCTCAACATAACGTATGCATAGCGTATAGCGTATTGATCACTACGTTGTCACCCGCGTATCTCTGCGAACCTCAGAGATACGTTGTATGCGAACGTTTGTGAAATATGTCACGGACGAGTGACAACTTAACGGACGTACACCCAGATTTTTCAAAACGGCTGGCACTAGCTCTATACGCAACAGTTGTGACAGGGCCTTTAGACGGATCATTGAAATAGGCTGCCGAATCCACGGTTAGCCAAACGTTGAATCATGACGCTCTATCTGCATATTTAACGTAAGCACAAAGCTGAATTTGGAGGTCACACCAACGTTGTGTTTTGGCGTTAAAAACCCGTTCGTATTCACCTGCCAGACAGCCATCATCCAACGTTAGATCTTGACGTTTACACAATATTGTACCAACCAATTTGTGCCCACTGGGCTGGCCTTACCCCGGCTCAAACTATGTTGCTCTATGAACCACTACCCGTTCTTATACTTCATCGCTGCATTGTATATGGCTTATACCACATTAATTAAGTACGCAATTACACCCAAATCCACATTAACCTCATCCCATGGCTTGTACCAAAAATTAAGCCCCTTCCCAATCTGGCATAGCCCTATATTAATTCATTAACCCCCTCCCGAAATCGAATTTATTGGCAGATTCTGATTGAGAACCAAGAAATGATTTGTGTGCAATGTTGGTGTAATTTAATGCCCCCCTTGTGTGCTTTTACCGATTTTATACGCAGTAGTATGCGTAAGTGCAATATTGTGTAATTCTAGTGAATTTCTTTATCACAATTTGACCATTTTTTGGTTGATGTTACGGCAATTATTAAAACAGACCCTGGATTACCATCTATTATCAGTACATCGTTTACTGTTTTGAGGGAGACTTTCAATGATACCCAAATACATACACCCCTAGCCGCTGCACCCCAACCTACATACTAGAATAACCGCAACTTCGAATTGGCTCCTCATTATTTTAGTGCGAGGGCGCCCTGCGGTAATATACAAAAAAAATCAATTTTGTTTAATTGCGTAGATCAAATTAATAAGCGTTTATTAATGCCGCTATATAATCAAAACAAGACCTTTGATCGTTGATCTAATAACATACATTGAAATATATCCCTTCCATTTAAAAAAATCCAATTAATTAATTGAGACCTGTCATCACATAATAAGAGTTAAAGGCATATTATGTGATCTTTTCCAGAGAGCGCCCTCTATTCATTATTATTTTTAGAAAGTAGATTTTCTTGCAAATTTACATTTCTGATCATAAATCATACATACATGTACATTCCAAGTTACAGAGCGATACAATTCCTAATTACCTCAAAATCATGGTTTTAGAGTGAATTTAGAGTGAAAATAATAAACTGTCGGATTATCCAACAGTTTATTTTCACTCTAAAATCATGATTTTGAAGTAATCAAGAATCGTATCGCCCTGTAACTTGGAATGTATGTACGATTTATGCTCAGAAATGTAAATCTGCAAGAAAATCTTCTTTCAATTTTTTTTTCGATGTTGAGGGCGTTCCCTGGAAAGATCACATAATACACCTTTAAGTAGTTCAATTTTATTTTCTGTTATGTCCAGATTCCAATTGCTCAAGGAACAAGCATTGATAAGCGTGATATACAACATGTCATAATTGTTCAATGTTATATTATGGTTATAGCAACCCAGACGAGATGAGACGCGATAATATTTATCGCCGCAAAACACATTAATGGCTCAGAGATTGTACACGTTCAACACGCTTTTTCTAAATTTGAATGCAGGGCGATTTAGACTTAATAAATCGATGGGAGGGGATGTTACGTAGATTGAACTGGTGATGATGGTACACCATCTGAGAGCCACGAGACGGACGGGTCAACGAAGTGGTTATAGCATAAATGTGATGCGATATGTGAAAACCCGTCGGATGTCGCAAAATGTGAACTAGGGATTATGGGTAAAAAAAAATTTTTTTTAATTTTTTTTTTTTTAGATTTTTTTAAAGAAAAATTAGTTTCCAATACTCTGATCATCATCTTTCATGAAATTTCACCTTCAAAAACTTGCTTAAGTCACTTTTATTATTAACCTTATAATGTTATTATATTGCATTATGTATCTTTTTTGGCCTGTTTTCATGATTTCTTGTTTTGTAGCTTTTGATGACATCACAATCATCATTCACTCATAACTTTTTTTGTAGTGATCGTAGAAAAATGATCGAAACAGTTCTGTAATCAGCACAATTTTATCTTTCTTATGATATAAATATCTCCAATATGAAAAATGCCACCATGTGGCCGGTTTTCAGAGATCGCATCACAAATAATGAAACGAGTTGATTACCTCGTGGTGTTGACGCGATTTCCTGATATCAGGGGTATGCGAATCAACTTGCCGATCTGAAGCTACTTTACGTTTAACTTTGCTATGTCCCATGTTAGGTGGCGCTGTTTGTGTCGTCTGCTTTAGGTCAGATATAGACTTAATGAAGTTTACACGGAATTGTTGGAAAAATTCCCAAAATATGTGCGGTTTTGAAAGTTATGATAACACTTGCGCGATGGGCGGTTTAACAGGCATGAAATATCTGATACTTCACGTTTCATTGTTTATTTGATGAAGTTGAAATAATTCACCAGTACCGTCATTGTTTGTGTCCTACGCACTTGATGCAAGTAACTCTTTAAATTCCTTTTATTCCCGCGGTATCATAAAATGGCGCTGTTGCATTTTTTTATTTATGCAAACGGGACCTGTTTAGCTACGTACGTCAGTATAGGACTTTCCTATTCCAAAATGAATAAAATCCCTGCTGATTATGTCAAACGAATCGTCGCTGTTCTGACATACCGGCACATCTCTTTACTTATTTCTGTTGTGATGTGCCGGTATGTCAGAACAGTGACGGAATGATTGACAGTTCAAGCTTCAGTGATTGTCTAATCGCACGTAGATGATCGATTTAGATGGCGCTATATCTGGTTGCACGCGCAGATTATGCGTCGATAAAGAGTTTCACACCCTTGTACAGAATACCAGTCGATGCCTGTTACCCATTCAACCCCATACCTGACGTGTTCAGATAACACGCCTGTTTGGCAAATGAGATTGGATCAAGGCTATTCTGTTCTCATGTTCAAAGGCTGACAGCAAATGTGTTAACTTTATTTGTTGGAAGTGGCTCTTTTGACTTTATTCTTCTCTTCCATCTTTTCTAACTTTCATTTCATTCAGCCTGCATGCTTATATAGGCTTTTAAAGCCTAGCCTGGGCACTGTGCTCGAGCCTGGTCCCTTCAGGACCAAAGCGTGTGTCCGTACGGAACGACCGTTTAAACAAACAAACAAACACAGTGGACAATACAAATCAATGATATCCCATAGGAAACCATTTCTAATGCAACTTTGTCGTTGTTAGTCGTGGTTATTGAAATCATAACTTTAAAAGTATCCATTTGATTTTTATGAATGAGGTATCAAACTACGAAGAAGAAATTTGCTCATTAAATGTACATCTCATACCGATTATTGGTTTTTGATAAGCAAACATCAATGCACCTGATCTTGGACGTGTTGTGTTAGGTGCACCTACAGTGTCTTTAAGACATTGAATCATTCTCTCTGTATACAACAAAACTGTATTTTAAGTGCCTTTATTTGTGCAATATTCATTTAAATCAGCCAAATACATTGACGTGGCAGCAGTAAATACAACTTGTCATTAGTGAACTTACTGACATTATGATAACATCATTACAACAGGGTAACCATAAAACGGAAAACAGCGTTGATTAAGAGTAAGAATGTCGCCCTCTAGTGTTGATATTAATCAAGTGGTGTTAAATATGATTATCCATATATAATTGAAGATGAGAAAAGGGGAGAAAGGAAAGGAGGATTTTAGCTGAAACAACGTTCATCATATGCAACCCAGTCTCCCCTCTAGTTTGTGTCAATAATTATCACAATTGACCAATTGTGTTTTTTACACAATTTAGACGGAATTTCCGTTCAGCTAGTGGTGTCAAAATTACACTTAATAATATTGTGTAAAATACACAATTGTTCAATTGCGATCTTTAAACAAAATAAAGAGGAGACTGCGTTGATCATTTTATACCGACGATGGTGAACACCAATCGCCGTAAATTTTGAACTTCCGTTGGTTTCAATGTAAAAATGGATTTTTGATTATGACCCCAGAAAATTCATTACACGTTGGAACTTAATTATATCATCCAAAAACCGCTTGAGTTAGATAACTATCTCCAGTGTCAGTATAATTTTAATTATAATTGCTTGAATTTAATCCGTCGTTCACTCTCGTACGCATAATTCAACTTTCGTGTCCGGCATCGTCTGATATGATGCTAAAAAAGTCTACGTACCCCCTCTATCACCGACAAAGTGCACCTGCTCAACAGAGACAACCGACTGCCTATATTATAGTATCTCAAGCAGGACGCTCATCACCAGTGAGCCCGAAAAAGAGTAGCAATAATTTTGAGCCCATTCGCCTCTTAGGCTCACTGGCGATTTTGTCTTATTTGACGGACTACGTGTACCACTACCAGAACCTATTCACTTCATATTTCATTTAGGTATTAGTATTCCATTTTACCTCACCTATACACAATCCTTTAAGATTGCAAAAAGTCGGTATAAACTTGAGGCCCGTGGACAAAAGACTAGACTGCCATTACCGGATGGTTAGGGAGCCAGGAAATTTAAACCGAAAATACTTGTTTGAATAATTTTAACCTCAACAAGAATGTTAGATTTGTTGAATATACTATCCGATTTTAGTAATGAGTGTTATACAGGTGTTATTTTTAGTTATAGCTTTTAGATCGGAAACACGCTAATAAATGTTGTCCGCCTAGAAATGTTGATAAACCCTTAATACAATAGGACTATCTTTACATTTTTCCTGACGTGAATTAGCGTGTCCCTATAAACTGTTCGTGTTTTATACTGTGAGCACTCTTATCTTCGGTTGCCACTCATTCTGTGCGAGTCTCGGAGCTAAGACACAAAAGTTACGGGATACCGTCAAATATCTTACACTGGCACTCGAGTTGGGTGTCTTGGATTTGGAAACCCACAAAAGTAATATACCCATACAAAGTTATGTATTAGTGTTATATACATGATATGGTTTTGAACCAATCAGTTAAAATACGCGAAGGGATATGACACTCTGCAGGAGTGTCATACCTACGCGCACTACGCAATTTCATTTGATTGGTTCCTTGGTCACGTAGCAGCACGGTTTCACCGAATTTTGCCGGGGGTGTCATTAATTTTGGTAATAATATATACGTTTTATTCCCTTAATTTGAAGAGAGGAAAAGATAGAACATATAGTAAATGTTGATAAGTATTGCCGTGTATGAATCAATTCATATATGTTTTGTTTCTCAAAACATTAGAAAAAATCAACACACCTGTTCAAATGTTGATACTCACACTAGCACCTCCCTACGGGGTCGTGCTATAATTCACGCACCAACATAAGCGCACGTGCATTGATTTTCCTACATTTCTACTGAAACATATGACACGCATTTATAAACCTAGGCATCGGCAGCATTTAAACTCTCGCCTTAAGACGAGCGTGCCAAGATACATGAGACAGCTAGGCTGTTCTGATTAGTGACATCATAAATATCAAACAGTTAAAATAAAGATGATTTAACAACGCTTTTTGAAGAGTTTATATAGGCGACATATAAAACGTTTAGATCCGAGTGTTCGTTCCGGTTATCTCATGCTATCATAACTGGCTGGGTTTTGATAAGTAAAGTTAGAACTTTCTAGATATGTATGATTCCCGTAGTTGTTTATACAAGTCCGTGGTTGATGTACGTTTGACCAATGATTTGACCCATTGAAGTGTACGTGGAGCTGGCGTTTGATCAGAAGCAGACTTCAAGTACAGCACATCAGCCTTTAGAAAACGAGCGTAATGCTTCATTTCTTGAACGATATACATCTTCTGCACACGTCTGAGAGTATTATTGGTAGCAAGGCTAATTGTAGATGGGCAAGTCGTACCTCGAATGCAGGAATCGTTCCCCATGATATTGGTTATCTGAAATAGATGAACAATATATCCATGACATTCTTGACTTTTATGAAATCATTTGATTTAAAGGGGCATTGAGAGATGGGGGTGCGCCCTCAATTATCCTGGAAATCAGTTTTTCTGCATCAAAGTATTACTTAGGCATAAACTAACTACCATCTGAAACAGTTTACCAACATTCGCCGTTTATCATATAAAATTTCATGATTTTCTTAGTTTCGATATGATCATATCGAAACTAAGGTGCTAAATTCGGAAGTTATGCTAAGTTTTACTCACTGACTTTCGCGGCAAATCTCAACCCGGAAGTGCCGTTATTTGCTTAGTTTGGCATGAAGGCGATGTCGGAATTGTATGATATTTTGGATTTGGGCTATGCTGATGATTATCTTTACGTTATTTGCTCATTTAGCATATCGATACATCTCTCAATGCCCCTTAAATGTGTATGTAGACATGCATAATCATACGAAGATGCCAACATTATGTTAAACCGTATTTCAAAAATAGTACTTGTTAATGTTTGATTTTATTCAGAAATAAGTAATATATAGACTCGGACAAATTGGCGAGAATTAAATTACCAAAGACCTTAAAAATACACTGTCTCGAACCCGACCCTCTCGCATTCGCGGCGATAGGATAATCCACTAGACCACAAGGACTGTGTTTACATGGATACCAGAAGAACGAGCACTTATGTATACAAAACCTTATGGTATTATATAGAGTAGCACTATAGAGGTTTGGAATATTTTACTATAAGAACATGTTTTACCTGTATGTGCCAATCTTGAAAGTATATATTGGACACGCTAAATTGCGGTCATATGAAAATATAAAAATTATTATAACGTATTTTTGAGAAAATAAGTATTGATGAATTACAATTAATTATCTTTAGTATGTAAATATATGTATGCGATGTTGAAATAATATGATGAATACAAATAAATTTGAAAGATAGCAAAAATTCCATTTAAACTTCCATGCAAGTTCCTGTAGCACACAATTCTTATCATAAGTAACACCAGTTTAAAAGAAAATAGCTCGTTTTACAAGACATCTCCGTGAACCAGGAGCCACAAAATAAATCTAGGTTCAGGCTACACCAAAACTTAACCTCATATTTTACTATACACAGGGCACATTTGATTTGGTTAACTGTAATGGATATACGTATGCGCGAAACAAAGGAATAAGCTAGGAAATGGTTAGTGGTTGCACGATTCGACAACGTATATTATGTAACGTGTTACCAAACAAGATACTGCCGCATTATGAGCTTGACAGTTGCTTAAGCTTTAAGACTAAATATAATCTTACCCGGTCCTGAATTGTAATCACCGCACCTTGTAAGTTAACGTAAGCGCGTCCCTCATTATCAACGCTCCTGTTATACGATTGCTCGAATGCTTTGTAATGAGCCAACACTCGTGGATAATGGAACTCAAGCAGATGTAGCTCCTGTGACGAGAGACATACATTTTGAGATAATTGTATTAGTATATTACTACAAAGTATATATTAAATGCTATCATTCATTTTTATGTGTTAAGGGTCCCCATTTTATAAGCCCGTTTATCAGAGTTTTTGTTGGGGCTCCTAGCCCTTTCTCACATTATTATATTATGTATTCATTTTTGCTGAATAATTTGAGTTGAATTGAATTGAATTGAATTGAATTGAATTGAATTGAATTGAATTGAATTGAATTGAATTGAATTGAATTGAATTGAATTGAATTGAATTGAATTGAATTGAATTAAATTGAAATTGAATTGAATTGAAGAGTATAAAATCGTTTCTTAAATTTCTTAGCAAATGACCATAGTATCAATATCATAGAGTTATTTGCACCCGATCTGAGGTCACCTACATGTAAAACATACACAGAAAAATGAGTCTGAAGTCAATTTTCTTTTTCTTTTCTTTTTCTCCTTGGTTATTTTCTAATGCTACTTAATTCAAAGGATCTAGGCAATTGAAGGGCTGTAAAACAATATAGAATGAGAGAATATTTATTCTTTGGTTGGTTATAACAGTTAATATTTTTACTTCCGACTCATTTTGCTTGATGACATGATTATAAAAGGCTATATAATGTATATATTTCTAAAATGGTTTAACTTATATTATCCTTTTACAGGACAAACCGATGGCGCGCAGCGCATTAGTGTTTAAAATCGACCCCATGTCATCACCCGATGACGGGGGATAAATGTAGTTAAAAAACGTACGAGAATTAAGCTTGTATAATTATGCAGCACATAAGTCCCATATTAAAATAAAGCCACCATTGTTGTCTGTTCGTCAACAAACGATCCCAGGTGGATGCATACAGTTAACCATAGTCTAACCAACGTTTTTTGTAATACTTTTGAGGTGGAGGGGGGGGGGGGGGGGGGTTGACCCCTTCCCATAGTTTGTTATCATTAAACGCTCTATACCATTTTATCTGGTACTATTGTATAGCTATTAATTGGTTTTCTCTTTCCATTGTCAATGTGACGTCATGATGACTTAGGTCCCAAAAAGCGCCTTCATTTGGCCAACAATTTTTGAGGCTAGAAAACCCACTCTATTTTCACCATTCTTTATGCTAAATATTGATTAAAATATAATTAACAACATACTAACAAGTTTCAACGGTATCGCGGTAGAATAAATTTGGTTATAATCGGGGTTCTAATTAAGAACCCCATTATTAGACCAACATTTAGCGGTCAAAGGTAAACTCATTGAGTTGTTTGAACGAAATGGACTTTCGGCAGCTCGAGAATTACCCCCTGCATCGCGCTGGTTCCGAATTTTGAATACGATTTATTCCGTCAAAATAAACAGTCGGGTTCCAAAGCGTCGGCAATAACTATGTTCCTTTCATCTTGAAGCTCCCAAAAGTGAGATTCTGTTTTAAACTTCAAATGTGGATTGATCTACGTTATACCGGTAAAAATGCAAATTAAACGAGGTGACCTGAGGTCCTCGTAGCCATGTTAAATATATCTTGTTACTACCTTATTATTAGATCAATGTCTATCTTGCAGGTTTAACCGACGAATGTGTTAAATTTTGATACGTTTAACGGCTACTAAATACATTTCTAATGTCTTGATAGGTTGAAACGTGTACGTTATTACTGTTCGTAAATGGTGTCTTACATTTCTCACTTGCATTTATATAGTGAATCATGTAAATGCAAAATATTGCAATCTAAAGTTAAAGTTATAAAGTCCTAATTACCTCATCACGCCATTGGTAAGAACCTGCGGAATTGAAACTACTACCCTCTCTGTCAGAAACGGGTAACTGCGACATTTCAGCAGTAAGCTGATTCGGTAGAAGCCTGTCGATGAGAGAGATCTAGAAAAAGAAAAAAAAATAGGTAGACAAATGTTTAGCTAAAGAGTCGGGCTTATTCAATGTGTCTGCGGATCTATAAGGGTGTCTCGGAAACAAATTTACAAACAGGTGATAAAGACAAAAAAATGGGTGTATTTATACTTGATTTGAGCGAGCCGTATTTACGATATAAATGCTATTACGATACCCGCTAGGCCTCTACTAGAAAATCATGGTGCTGAATCGGTAAGAAAACGTGTACACAATGAGTCGTTAGAAAAGGAAGCCTGTATAGTCCATATAAATATAGTGAATCCATATCTATCCCACAACGTTTCAGGGATTTATTGTGAAAATGGCCTCATTATGGTTTAATTCAAAATAGAAACCGTAGAAACAAAAAAGTATCGCCTCTTTTAACGAAACGGAACACATGTTTAGGGATTTTCTATGCTGAAAAACGGTGATTTGATTGTTGTTTATGATTGGAAAAAGTTTAGGGATTTTCCAGTACAAAAGTTATACCTCATGTTTAGGGGTTTCTTGCAACAACAAAAAGCGACACATTTTGGTGGGACATCCCCGGATATCTTATTTACAGTAAACCCCTTCCTAGGTGGTATCTCATGCAGTGCAACAGAGCATAAATTACCAAAAGTGCATGTTATTGAAATTACGCTCCAAGTTAAAAAGTAACATAATGTAAGAAAAGGAGACAATACTATATTATAGAATACAACTTGGTGATTTAAAGTCATAGAAGAAAAAAAAGATTTGACCTTATTTGCATATATAAAATCCAACTTTCTTGACCACGTCTTTGATGACATATCCAGGGTAATAAATCATCCCCTCCTACACCATTTATCTGATTTATTTTACACCAACTGTGTCTTGCCAGCACGCGTGCTACCATTTCCACCGCTATCCTAAGCATAGCTCAAGGCTCTTTAGTGTTGGTGTAACTAGAAGCTCTATATACTACTTTTGAAAATGTTCTTGTGATAACAAATTCCAACTTTTAATTTCAATTTGTCATAAAAACTAGTGCTATGTCATATTTTATAAAAACAAATGTTCAAATTTCGAGAAAAAAAAAATCACATTATAATATCCAAAGAGCAGATTTTAGTTTTAAAACTAGCCCAAATCGGGTTGAAAAATCACCACGTGTGGAAAGTCATGTGGCGATACTGCAGCCCCTCAGGCTTGTTTCTAGTTCCACCGCTGCCACACTCAAGGTCCCCCAGCATGCGGTATCTGTGGTGGAACTTACTAATACTAGCGTCATGGCCAGTTCAACCTTGTGGGCTCAAACCTTACAGGCAACTGGAATGTAATGATAAGCATTATTATAAATAATAAAAAAAATGTTGCTTTTTGTAATTTACAGCAAAAACTATACATGCTATTAACACCAAATTTACTGGAAATTAAGTTCTCATCATTGTCAACAATTCTGTCTGAGAAAAATTTCACATTTATCTTTACTTTTAAACCCAAAAAATGTCTTAATTAAGCTTAAACGTTTAAAAACAGCTACTGGAAACTGCTTATTCACAACACTAGCCTGTATTTAAAATATCAAATTGTAAGGGACCTTAGCTTTCGATCCTAGCAGAATCTTTATCAAAGGCAGAATGAGACAAGATACATTCAAACACTTATATATAAACATAGGTACCAACGAGAAGGACAAAGAAAACAACGGACAGGAAGCAAAACAATAATGGAAGTATTCAACATAATGAATACTGTAAACAAAAACAGACAAAAACAATATATACGACAATACACAATGTGAATAAGGAAAATCACCACGAGAGGATACTGCAATAGAAAAATAATATAAACGCTTAAAAACAGCTACTAGAAACTGCTTATTCACAACACTAGCCTGTATTTAAAACATCAAATTGTAAGGGGCCTGAGCTTTCGATTAAGCTTAATTAATGGCCAAATTCGTTGAAATTATTAAGTAGTACTGTGCATATCCAAACCAGACTTGCAAGGTATCAAATTAAAAGTAAAGATGTGTTTAAAACAATGGTCTGAGCTGGTAATTAAATATATAAATATCCCTTTAGTATTTAAAATAGTTTCTTCCAAACATTTGGTATATTTTTAAAAACCACGAATGGTGTTTTGTATTTTTCTCATGAATTAAACATGCAATAAACACTAAAATGTTGATGGTTAGCCACACGAATCTGTCAAGCCATTCGTTAACATGTTTGCTGTGTAACTAATTTACGCGCGTAATTAATTAAATAAGTAGGCGTTTAAATGAAATAATTTTAAACCACTTTTTTTTGTATGCCCAATTTTAAAAGTTATGCAAGGTTTCAAATTAATCCCTAAATTATGCTTAACAAAATGGTCAAGCCACATTTCTCAATTTCGATTTTCTTTTTCTGTAATATTAATCAAAACTTTAGATACATTAATTTTGCAACATTTTCTTACAATAACAATGTATTTCATACAACTGTGCACAGACTTGGCAAAAGTCTATTGATAGTTGTCCAGCCATGCATGCAAACAATGTAAGGAATATTCAAGGACATGCCAACGCTAAGGGACCAATGCTTTGAAATTCGCGCTACAAGAAATCTGAAATGCCTTTCATCAGTATGCAGTCAAGGGTTTTAAGCATAATGGTGTATGTTTCTTTAGGTGACCGTGTGCTGACATGCAAGCCTGCACAAAAGGTACCATGATAAAGGCCTGCACTTAAATCTAAATAATAATAAAAAGTTTAAATAGTCAAGGCCATGACAGTAAGTAGCCGTAGCTGGTTGGATTAGCGTGTATGGATTATCAAGTATTGGCCAATCCGAAATCAGGTTTAATAAGAAATATAACAATGCTGATAATAAAGGACACAACACACTACTTTAAAACAAAGCTGTTTTGATTATATATGATACACATACTTGGGATTGAAATTTTCATGGTTGTACGACACTCAGGAGGGACTATATTTATAATTCAATATTTGGTAATTTATGCTCTGTTGCATTGTAGTAAAGCGGGTTTTTTTCTTCCTTTTGTTACGTAAATCTCGCTCAACAAAATTATTGTCCTTTCATTGCAACGAAATATCACTGGGAACAGGTAGACACAGGAGTTGTCGTGGGATGAAAGCAAGACACTCAGATGTTGCCCAATAAATCGTCTTTGTTAGAGCAGTAGCCGCCACATTAACACTTTCTATACGGCTATTAGTTTTACCATAGATTGTTCAGAAACCTTTCCCAACTTTCAAGGTCTATCTCAAGGATTACTGAATACTAGGCATGTTTGTACTTATTTCAATGCATTTCTCATGGTAAATCCAAATATGATGTTGACATTCAATAAATTTGACATTTTTAAAACATTATGTGCAATTTTGTGAAATGTTGGCTGCAGACTGCCACGTGGAAAGCGGACAACATGCCACTAGGTATCCAATGGAACAGATAAACCCGTACAGATGGTTTTGGATAGAAATAAATGCTTTCAATACGTTTATTTAACGACCTTTCATAGAATAACTTAAAATAATAGATCGATCGGGACCTTATTGCCTTATAATACCTACATATGATGACGCATCTTCAACAAAACGGTCCAATTCCTCGTAACTTTTCGCCTTGCTCTTCGTAGTTTGCATAGTTACATTCACCGGACATGACGTAATACATAGAATACCCTGGCAGACTTGTAGTATGACAAACGTGGACAGTATTAATCCTGTAATAACAAAATGGAATGATATAATCCTATTAGCACGATTAGCTTAACGGTTTTACGGAAGAAAAAAGTGATAAGGATGTTATGTTAGTTTTCTTCTGAGATCTCGTCCAAAACGGTCAGAGGTTTGGCATATTATGAGTCCCAACGGTATATATATTTTCAGTTCAATCAGATCTTTTGACAGGGAAGAAGGGGTTCTGAAACTGAGAATATAAGCCTTCATCAAGGGTGTGGGCGTTTTTCGAGGCGGCATCTGTGTGATTTCCGGTTTTCTGTGATTCACCTTTAGTTAGTCTACCTTTGATAAGCCTACAATGCAAAATAAATAAACGGAAGCTAAAGCTCTAACTCATTCCTTCTTACTTCCAGAAGCCCTAACATTGGAGACAAGGGTGATGCAAGTGTTGGTTATTTTACAGTTAAGAGGCATGATTGGAACAAATTAATGTGGCAACACGTTTTAGTCACATTCTAAACTAGTGTTCCCTTTCCGATCTGGACGCAGCTTCTCAAACAGCAACAAAACACGATAGCGTAAAAAGCTTGGATTACACTGCCGCGCGTAAGTATTTCTCCCCCTGGTAGCTTGCAAGTTATCACTGTGTTGTCGAACATCATTAAACCATCAGACCCAATTACCATTTCATTGTGTTCATTGTTCATATTATACCAATCAATTCATGTTTTTTATTTAGATTCATGATCTAAAAGTATTACAATTCATGATTTTATCGGGCAAGTCAAAATTCCAATGTAAAATCGCCGTAGTAAATCACCTCATGAATATCAATTAGCTCATTGTCGGCAGTGTAACGCTATGGGCATTTTCAACTGAGATCAACTGGTGATGGAAAACTCCATGTGCAGAATTTTATAAATGATATTTGGCATGCGCAGTTTATTGGAATACCTTTAGAAGGAACCATTCCAGCTTAAAAAAGTTATTTTTGCGAAGACGATTATGTTTTTGGCAGATATTCATCTTTATTTAAGGCACATCTAAAATTATTTTCAATAGAATGATTCGAAGCCGTAGAGTTTCCCACTATTTCATCTTCACAAAGGACCGCTCAATAAACAACATACCAATACATAATAAATGATACTTATTGTGTTCAACCTCTAACAGTACTTATTTACAGTCAATGGGTCCCCGGTGCTTTTTTAACTTGCCGAATTTGCGTTATCACGGCCCGATATGATTTGGTTTTAAAAAGATGAATTTCTTCCAAAAACAAAGTTCGACGTCAGAAAAAACCTACATATAGCTGGAATGGTTCCTTCTAAAGGTATTCCAATAAACTGCGCATGCCAATTATCATTTATACATTTATGCACATGGAGTTTTTCATCACCTGTTGATCTTAGTTGAAAATATCCCATGAGCTAATTGATATTTACCACAGCGATACATTGTAATTTTGACTTGCTCGATAAAATCATGAATTGCAATGCTTTTAAATCATGATTCTGAATAGGAAACATGAATATATTGGTATAAAAAGTACAATGAACACAATGAAATGGTTATTGGGTCTGATGATTTAATACTTTGTCGACAACACAGTGATAATTTGCAAGCTTCCAAAGGGAGAAATACTTTTGCGCGGCAGTGTATGTCCATAGTATATAAGACAGTGTCTATAATAGGATTACAGTTTGCACCGTCTGTAAGAAGTTGTCATTATCATCTGGCATGGATGTTTCGCCTTAAAAAGGAATAAGTGCGTCATAATAGGTTGTGCAACGAGAAAGTTTATTAAAAACTCATATTAAATGTTTTACTTACTACGTTGCTTGATCGTGCCACCAATCGAAAATCTGCTAGAAAAGAAGTCAAAGAAGTTTGCGGATTGTTGTGTCATGTTGGATTGAAATAACGAAATTCTTGATCGGTAGAATCGGTAAAATCAGTCTTTCAACGATTCCTCTAGCTAACTGAACCATGTAACGATTAGTCTCGCGTTTATATAACAGTAACGCGCGTAGGCAATCTACGTTCAACACCTATTCAATTACATTATTGTTCTTATTTAATTTTAAAAAAATAGAACAAATATGGCGTGATTCTTGGATTTTACGATATTTTGGTCTGTGCTTGGACTCTGCGATATCATACGCTATCCCATGGGCGTAGCTATTCATTCACTTGATACGCTAATTGCGCATTTTGGTAATTTTCTACCAGAAAACTAAACATAATAAGTGTGGGCAATAATTATATTATGGAAATATAATTTTGGTGTGTGGAGGTGTTATGTGGGTTATGTATTTTTTAGAGCCTTTTCTCTGAATTTAATTATGAATTAAAATCTACAATAATTAAATTCTACAGAATTTGCACGTCAGAATTGTTTTTTCCTCGGTTTTTATCCGTAAGCTATATAACAATAGCTACATGCTTTTAACTTCTCTTTTATACAGCTTCTAAACCATGAAAAGGCAAACATTTGGGGTTTGATTCTATACCAAAAATTTACAAACAACACAAATTTATTAAAAAAACCTATTTCTATTTACAGAGCTTCACGTTTACATAATAAAAGCTTTTTTTATATCCATTAGAGGAATTGATATAGGTAATGAAGTCAATTGACGAAGGCGACTAAAATAGTCATACGCTTCTGATTTTGAGAGGAAACAACGATCAAATGTAACCGTTGCTTAAGATGTAGGCGATTAGTTCACGTGTACTGTACGCGCTGTCATTAGCTGATGATGTTGATAACATCTTGATCGTCTACTTGCTACGCGCGCTTAAAATTAACAACTGCGTGGTCTGTGAATCGAGTGCGGCAGATATCAAATATTACCATGCACAAAATGGAGTGCGTAACGCGACTATAATTGTTTAGATACATCTAGCTTGACTTAAATTATTACGCAATACCCACAGCTTAAAACCTTTTTCAGCCGGTGGATTAATGAGCTTTGGTTACCGTACTATTTTAGTAAATTGATGGGGGGGGGGGGGGGGGGTTTACCCGCATATCCTAAATCACATCGTAGGTAGTTTATATCCAGACCAATGTCAAAAGTTCATTTCGTGCCATCGTCAACATTAATGTTATTTCTATTTTATTTTGAAATCTTATTTATACAAGAAGAAATAAAATTCTCAGAAGAAATTATGATCAATATGGGTCAATTGTTAAATTTAAATATTATGCACGTTTAAATATATGCAGTAATGGAAATACACAAGTGACTGTCAACCCGGGGTTGAAGATCATGTGTGTCGCAGCTCTATTAATAATATTGTGTGTGCTGATCATAATAGTAGTATTGCTTTATTCCGTAATAATAAGAGGGATTTCACCTCTCGCTAGTCTAGTGGTTGAGTTATGTGTCTTACAAGGCAGAGATCCATGGATCGATTCCCACTATGACCACTTGAGTTCACCTCTCGCTAGTCTAGTGGTTGAGTTATGTATGTGCCTTACAAGGCAGAGATCCATGGATCGATTCCCACTATGACCACTTTTTCAACTGATTTATTTCCTTTTGTAAATGTTAGGGTTAGAAGTCCACAAAGTGTGTAGCTCCTACCTAGTCAACCCCGGGTGAAAAGTCACGTGGGTATTTCCATCGGGTAAGCATCTTTAATGATCTCATATACTGCGTGTTGTTGTATTCTTTGTCAATTAGAATCTATAACTGCTCTATATCACACCTATCTGGTCTGTACTCTGTTTATCGGAGACGGCCGGTTAGCTCATTGATTAAAGCATTCGACTAGTGTTCAAATGGTCACTGTTTAGATTCCCGCACCGGCTCATGTCCTTGCTTTTTAAGTTGGGGTATGGGTCGAGGCTTGTTTAATATGTTTGTTTGAGTTGTGGAACTTGCGGTGGTTATCGGCCTCACTGTTATTATCAATATTTAGTAGGTAGATTATTATTGATTTTATCGATTATGTTCAATGACACATATAATGACAATTCTAATAACTCTAAAGAGCTCTCTATACATGGATAGTGGCCAAAGCTGAATTTGAAGATGCCGGAATAGATTTGCCATAATTTGATAACGAAAGCTCTAAAATGGATAGATTGTGTTGTTGTTGCTGAACATGAATAATCTATGTTTATATTTTTATTTGCAAAAAAAAAAATCATGTTTCACATGGGACACTTTTTTGACACACCCTGAAAGTTATGGTGTAAATAGTCACAAATTAAAGGATACGACGTGTTTCTTTAAAACAATTGAAACATTAGTATGGTAAGTTTCCATCAACACACAAAGATATTAACAATGATCTATTAACTTCTTCTTGTTGAAAAAAATCGTAAACAAGGGAAATATCTACCTTTCGCATAACTCTAAAGATCGCCATTTTTAGAGTTTGTAATCTTTGACTAAATTGTTTGTATATAGACATGATATTGAGATTCTTTTGTGTACAAATCCAAAAGAAGTGAAAGATGTTAATTGTTAATTATTGTTTAATGACGTTTCACTACCCCGCTGGTAGCTTCATCAGACTGGCAACTTTGATTATTCTCACTGGGTTGTATAGCTACTGCTACGTAGACGGCATTGGCAGGTATACTCGATCATTTGTGTCTGATACTGAATTGTGTACCTACTGGAAATTATCGTGAAGTCGTTGGGAATTGCGCAATAATACGTTGTTGCGATCTTCTACATAAACGTGGCGTATCCACAAAATGATATACATCTTTGACTGGTAATTATTATTTTCCAATACATAACGTTCCAGTTTCCTGTATTTTTCGCGATATATTTTTTGAGAGGTTGAACCGGCCACGAAGCTAGAACTTGCGTGTAAACATGGTGTGAATGGTATGAACAACCTGGACCACCTGTCTGGACGACTCAAAAAGCAGTCTACAGTCCTGCCGCATGACTTGCCACATGCGTTGACCTTTCACCCCATAGGACTAATTTAAAATTAAATCTGCGATATATCTATCGAAATTTGAACTTTTGATAAAATTTGACTAGTTTTTAAAACAAATTGAAGTTTCAAACATTGAATTTCTTAACACAAGAACTTTCAAAAGTCGCGTGTTGGGCTCTTAGTTCCACCCAAGAATTGATCGATCCAACACCAATGACCGCATGCCGGGGAACCTTGAGGATGGCCAAAAGGCAGTCTGACAATCTTGCCACATGACTTGATGACTTGCAACATATGTTGACTTTCAGCCCCCATTGGGCTTATTTATAAAACTATACTTTGCTCTAGGAATACTATATTGTGACTTTTTTTCCTTCGAAATTTGAACTTTTGATTTTACAAAATTTGAAATATCAGTTCTAAATAAGAATTATTGAACACACCCACTTTCCAAAGTAACACTTTGGGCTTCTAGTTCAACCCTGCACATTTTTCCAAGGAATGATACTTTTACTAAGCCTTCGGCCATGCTTGAGAGAGCGATGGTAGGGTTGTAAGTGCCCTGGCAATAAGCAGATGGTGTGAAATAAATCAGAGAAATGATGTAAGAGGAGGGGGGGGGGGGGGGGAGATTTATTCCCCTAAAAAAGCTTGCAAATCGTGGGTTAGGATAGTCTCAAACTTTTAAGGGGATAGAATCTTGTGATAAAAGTTGTGCATGGGTAAACTAAAACACATTTTTTCAGTTAAATCAAACATAGGATTCAGCTAATATCAAGACTAATTACCGACATTGACACATCTTGTGATAAAAAAATCTTTGTTATGCACGGGTCAGACCGACCCTTTTTTAGATTTTCTATTTATATTGTTTTATTATCAAACATTTAAGGACATTTTTTTAATTCTTTTTATTAAAAAAGTGTTTAGATTTTTTTTGAAATTTTTAGATTTGTATGAGAAAAAAAACCCGAACCCCCACCCCAAAAAACCAAACGCCCGACCGACCGACCCTACCTACCGTCGCCCAAGTATTTACCTGGCATATTATGTGATATTGTTCATGGAACACCCTCTATCTGTGATTTTCCCCTAGAAATGAAGTTTTTGGGGTCAAATTACATTTATAACCATGATACTAAAATATCTTATAAATTACAGAGCAACGCGATGTCTAGTTACATCAAAATTACATTTTGAAATACGTTGTCGTGGTACCAGGACAGTTATCCTGATAATCAAACTTCATTATAAGAAAGAGTATAATGTTCGTAAAACAAAATCACATAATCGTAAAATGTGGAAAAAATTCACGTTTTGAAAATCTGTGGTCTTCGAAATTACAGGAATCTTAACTCATTCTTAACCTCACCAAATCATGAAATGAACCCTCGTCTACAAAAAAGTCCATGTGCGTATTGCTCTATCTGCTTGGAGATAGCGAAGACCACGGAAACGTCATAGCTTCATACCACGGAAGGAAATCCGCCATAGACATTACATGGCGAAAATCGTACAGATTTGCACTGCAGTCCTCGGTGTAGGGAAAATATATTTTGTCAAATGTTGTCGTTCTAGTTTTATTATAATCCTAATAAGAGATTTTTTTTAATATCTGATTTTTTTTTGAAATATTGACCAAAAAGTGCCAAAATTGAGATTGTTTACCTCCAAAATCATGAAAATCACATTTTTGGCACTTTTTGGTCAATAATTAAAAAAACCTTCAGATATTCAAAACAAACAAAAGAGCTTCCTAGGGAACTTCATTAATAACCCTAACTCTACTACACCATACGGCAACTGTGCGGAAAAAGTGTTTCTATAACCCGGCGTGCAGGTTTTTTGGCTACAAAACGGACCCATGCTATATAACGAGGCGAATATACTCGCCGAGTGTCGACTGGGAGCCGTGGTGTAGTGGCTAGGATCTGGGCCCTGAAGCTGGAGGTCCGTGGTTCAAATCCCGGGGGGATAGGGGTACCTTTCTGGTGAATTTTGGGTGTCGGAAAAAATTCTGTTGCCGTGTGGTGAAATAGAGTTAGGGTTATGATGAATTTGGTGCAATTTCAGCGTTTTTTACCAAAAACTGAATTTGCTATGAATGTCCAAATTTTGAGTCACAAAAAGGGATTTTAAAAATCAGCATTTTTGTTGAAATTTAATACCAAAAAAGGATTTTCCGACTCATTTCCATTCTAAAAATGTATATATTTTATATACATCATATTAATAGTTCAAAAGTAACAGCGCTTGATAAATTTTATGTTGTGAGGGTAAAAGGCCCCCTTAATACTAATGATATTCAATTTATAGAACGACAGTGTCCGATTTGCCTGGCTTAAATTTCCATAAATAGAAAACAGATACCATCGTTCCAAAAATCAATTTATGTTTTTTTCTGAAACTATAGTTCTCACTACCGGTTGGCCAATTTAAATTGATTAACAAAATGTAATATGATTTTGTTTGTGGTCTAGTATAGGATTTATGCTGCTGTAGCACCCACTTTATATGATTATCCCTGCTTTTTGAATAATAATAATGTAGATGTTATATTATACACTGGGATTATCGGTCTCTATTGTCGTGTTATTATAGCCATCTTTATCTCATAAATCTACACATATCACCAAATATAAACGCTTTTTCGTCTTGTTGATTTTCTTTTACTGTCCTTATCATACTGAACTACAACTTACCATCTGGCCGCCACATGGCGTTTGTTCTGGTTCTGTAATATGCATGATCATTCAAAGTGAATATTTACCAGAGGGGCCAGCATAAAGAAGCAACACATTTCGTGTCAATTTGATGCTGTTTCTTTGTGTTAGAAGGATTTATCAATAATAGGATTTCGTTTTATTAGTCCGGGCAAGACACTTCATCGCTGTTCTGACATACCGGCACATCTCTTTACTTATCTCTGTTGTGATGTGCCGGTATGTCAGAACAGCGACGACTTACAACCAGCGTTTAGAGCCAAATAAAGGACATTTTACGTGAAAAAAATCGCTTTGTGGAAAACAGTTTCTTCGACCAATATAGAAATTTATTTTCAATAATATACTACACTCAATGAATCAATTACTTTATTCCTCACCAATTCAACCAACTGGATGACACGTCACTTTACTATGGGGCACCCGTACAAGTGGTATGAATTGCTTTAGTAAATACCGAACACAGTTTTAGATAGACCGACAATTTTGAGTTCTGAATTGCTTGTTATACGTGCATCGTGGACAAGCATATCTGATAGTGCGGGGGTCACGATTGATTTCTTAATTGCAATATTTGTACTTCAGTCCTAAGATGATCTGTGTTGTAACGCCAGATATCCTGAAGTATATACAAATTTCGATAATCTCTAATTGCATCTGGTACTGCGAAGTCAATTGTTGGGCAAGGTTCATTAGCAACGAAGTCGTAGTTTTCTTGAAATATCTGGAGAGATAAAAACAAGTTAAAGAAAACGAATGAAAAAAAGTCCGGCAAGTAAAAGGAAAACAATTCTATCCTTTTGATGCAATATCAGGCAGTTTATAAACTGCCTATTTAAAATGGCAAGACATCTAATCCGGGGATATTTAAAAGACATTTGTATAAAATAATCAAAAATATTAGTTCTAAGGACCTCTATCACGTACAAAATGTATAGCTGACAAATGGATGTAACTAATTTCTTACCAGTTCTTCAATTTTTTTTACTACCATTTTCAAGTAGATAGCCGAAAGTTCCAAATCATCTATGTAAAGAGCTACGTCACGTAAATTTTCGTCCTCTACAACTCGCTCCAATGCTCTATAGTAGGCCAACAAATGTGGATAATTGTGCTCAAGTAGTTCCTGATCCTGTTTTAATACAAATATATTAAATGTAACGATAAGCTTACTTAGTAAATTCGATTCCGGGAGGGTGTTAATAAATTCCCAATTTCTGGTATAAGCCATGCTTATGAAGTGATGTGGTTTAAGGTATAGTGGGTTAATGTGGTATAAGGTACGGGAAGGGATATGATGGAGCAATGTGGTTTATTATAAATACAAAGCCTCAGGAGATGGTTTAGGGTAGGCCTGGGGGTCAATGAAGCGACGTGGTATAAGCCACGGAGGGGTTAATGAAATAATGTGGTATAAGCCACGAACCGGGTTAATGAGGTAATGTGGTTTTACGAGGTAGAGGGTTAATAAAGTAATAAAACCCATGATAAGGCCATGAGGAAATGACATAATGGTTCTTTTTAAAATAAACCATTGACACGATCATGGGTTACGAGTAAGGGTGTTACGAAGAAATATGGCATGAGTCACAGGAGGGCTAATGTAAAGATATCGAGGGTTATGTGTTTATAAGCCAAGCCACCGAAGGACCAGGCAAACGAAATTAGGTGGCTTCTTATAAGTATTAGCCATGCGATGTCTTGGGGTAGGTGTTAATTGATATAATATGGTATAAAACTATGGAGGGGGCTAATGATGTGAGATGGTTTTGGGTACGTAATGTGGTATAAGCTTATTCAATTCAATCAGACTATATAGTATAAGGCCTACCATCCTCCATAACTTTAAATTCATCGGGAGTGCAGAAGATGGCAGAGTCCCCAATATTACTAGGCCTATGAACAATAAATAGCAATTAATAGCGAACGTAACTAGCTGGCTTCTTACAACTTCCGAGTTCATGAATTCATGTGTTCCATTTTGAATGAGTTTTACAACCAGATACTTTAATACTAGCTAAGCTTTTAACTTAAAAAGCCTAGGCCGTGATCGAAGTGATAACAGCATATTTTGATTATCTTTGTTTTGATAAAGAATCAATACGGTCTCAGAAGCTTTAATTTTAAACATGTTAAAAATTCATTCACAAAAGTGTGTTTATTTTTCGTCCTTGACCTTGTTGAATGAGGGAAGCTAGGCAGGCAATAATTACCCTGAATCTGTTTACGACGGCTTCTCCTCTGACAACAGTCAGATAATTATATTAATGATAATTTGATTGGCTTATTTCGTAATTGACACATTCATGCATATTCATATGACCTTATTTGGGGGTTGAGATGGGGTTTCCCCGGGAATCGCATGGTTTGAATCATTATCGTCAAAGGGAAGAGCATGTCAATTGTTTTACTAAATGTGAAATATATCCCTCTCAGAATGAGTTCTAAAAGAAGAATTTGTATCCGATTATATTAAAATATTTGATATTGAATGAAGTTAAATACTTTGTACCGGCTGATTTTTGGTTATTGTTATCGGTTATCGCGAAATTTCCCTCGGGTCTTCGCCCCTCGGTTAAAATTCCTTGGGCCTAAAACCATTTGTTTTGATTTTCAACAATTACCTCAACACAGCCAGTACGCATTATTTAACCTCTAACTAGATTTAAATGTTAATGACGTAACACAGGGAGGGCCACGAGCACGAAGTGTAATGAAATAGTGTGGTTTCTTAAAAGTATAATCGTTGGATATAGCTTGGGGTATGATGACAGGAAGCATTCAATTTCAGATCAGAATATAGACCTGTATTATATTTACTCATATATGTATGGGATATGGGCAATGACGGGAAACATTCAATTTCAGGTCAGAAAATAGGCTTATGCATTATATTGTAACTCATGAATGTATTCTTTAAACAATTTGTGACATATTTCCCCAAAATTTACATGTTGTCTCATTTTGTTGGTGTTCTATCTTGTAGGCCCTATTTACTACCGGAGCCCGTCCGGAGGACGAACGTCCCGCTAGTGATTACTAAACATTGTTATATTAAACTTACAACTTCAATATATAATTAAATACAAAACGCAATGTTTGTAAAAAAAAACCTGAATTTGCAGTTGATCTCACCATCATTATAAATGACTCATAGCATTTTATATTAAAATCACAACTTCAATATAAAAAAATGAATTAAATAAACGCATTTCGCATCGAACCACCTACTGGAATCAAATGCTATTTATATGTTGCCATATCCTGATATCGCCCCCTTTAATATCATACTTACCGACATTCCAAAGATTTCAAGTATCAAATGATCTTCACTGTAATCTTGACTGTCGGGAATACCGGCTATTGTGAAGGTGGGATCGAAAACATATTCTTCCAGATGATGGGCCACTCTCTATAATTTAAGTTACAGATAGTTCATTGTTGCGAGTTGTTGATGTTGTTGTTTTGGGGGTTGTTTGGGAATTTCTTTTTTTTGAGGGGGGGGGGGGGGTAGTTTTGAGTTTCCTTCAAATGCAAATAAGTGATAAATGTTTGTTAAAGGTATATAGATGACCCGATCACATTTTCATAGCACAGATTTTTCTCAAACATATGGAGATTTTCATATCATATGAAAGATCATATTTTTTCTGGTAAACATACTGAAATTTGACGGTCCAAATCAGTATGATTACGAAGAAATCGGTGAAATAACATCGAATTACCGCGAAAAGTGGTTAACCACAAATATAGTTTGTGTACAACTCAATATGCACATGCAACTCAAACTTTGGAATAAGACTTTTTTGAGGATGACGTTTCATGTCGAATAGAAAACTTCAAGTTGAAAATCGGAACATCTACCTTTAATTCAAAGTGGACTTTAAACTGAATGTCGGGGTTGGTGGTTTTTTTTTTTGGGGGGGGGGTATCTAAATCATATCCAAATTTCGAGTTCTTTGCACAAGGATTGATATTATTTGCTTACACAACATTTTATAAAGAAGGAAACGATTTTACTTACAAAGGATTCATATGCTCGTTCGTGATACAAGGTGAAAAGATCCGTAGCGTTCACAAGGTACCCATGAACCTGACGGACGTCTTCCCTGGTCCAATAGTTGTTGGCGAAACTTTGCTTTACGGGGCATGACGTGGAGTGTATACAATTGCAGGTTTGAAGTAACACGAATGTAAGGAGTAGCAATCCTGTAGGTAGAGAAACGAACATGAAATACAGTGCTCCACAAAGTATTTACGGGGGTAATAAATATGCTTATAGTTCCAAAACTATTATAGTTCCATCTTTGGAATGTCACATTACAACTTTCTTTTTTAAATTGAAAATTGGCTGAAAATTATCAGAGCAAGGTCTCCAAAACTAAAACAAAGTACGATTGAATAAAAACGATACGATGAATTAAAATAAGTGATTATAATTATAAAAATAAAGTGCGATTTTAAAGAACAATTTTAAATTTGACACTTTTGCATATTTAAGGGTGCACTACACTACACCCCTTTAAGGGATCACACCATTAAATAGGGCTCCATAGGGATATGTACATGAACACTGATATAAAACTCTGTTTTAGAACACTAAATTGCGAACTTGGACCTATTTTTTTTCTTAAAGATGATCACATTTTTTCACCAAAAAGTGAAGAAAAATAGGTAGGTGAGCCTGCTCGATTTTCCAAAATACGCCCATGGAGTTGACTACCTCTCTGTCGGGCTTGAAAATGTTACCGTAATCGGCAATGTTTCCAGTAAAAGGTACAAATTTGAAAGATGTCTCAACATTTATTTAGATGATATTCACAGTATATAGTCAGGGTGCATGTAGGTGATGTCCCATTAATCATGATTAATCACAAATCATAGGCATTTACACAATTCTATTACTGTCAAGTCTTTTTAAATTGAGGATTTTGTGATGCACACTTTCCGATTCTAGCTTTAAACACCGTCCTTTTGGGTAGGGGATACCCATTTAGTGTAGTGCACCCTTAAGGAAATTTATATTGTGCTGAATATACTTGAAATGTACTGGAATAGTTACCTTGAATCAATTGGAACATTTTATGACCATTTTACTGATATTTCCATGTTTTTATTATTATTTATGAGTGGAAATTGTCATGCATGGATACCTGCTATCTAATAAAGATAGCAACATTAACATAGCAATATTACATTTTGTGAGGACAGCTACCATCCTTTTTAAAATAAATACTTGTCAGAACAGCAGTCATCCTTTTGAAAGAAATTCTTGTTGAATTGAATGTCTAGGTAGTTGTTTTTTACTGAGTACATGCACTATTGCCTACTCCACTCCATGCATCATCCATGCATGGGCAATATCATGTTTTGCTTACCCGTTCGTGACTTCATACGGAATCAACGCCATAACATTTCACAGCTTATTCCGTTGGCGTGTACCATTACGGGGCACGTAACATGATATTGCCCATGCATGGAATCAAAGTAAACTTATTTATAAGCTAACTTCATAGATTGTTTCAAAGTAGGCTAAATTTGACTCAAAGCTTCATTGTAAGTTACTTTTATGCTGCTCAGTATCACCCCCCCCCCCCCCCCCCCCGCTTTCCCCTAATCAGGTGCATACATGACATTATTTTACCCAAGACTCCCACTTTGAGTTGTTGCACCGTACAACTATGCAGGACTGCCGAATTTTAATCAAGCAATTGTATTACTGTCAAGTCTTTTTAAATTGAGGATTTTGTGATGCACACTTTCCGATTCTAGCTTTAAACACCGTCCTTAAGGGTAGGGGATACCCATTTAGCGTAGTGCACCCTTATAGGTGTATGGTGTTTTTTGAGGACTGTAAGGGTTTTAGAGAGTATTGATGAGGTAATTATAGCTGGGGAGCGGAGGCCCATTATTAGGGTTTTGTGGTCCCAGTATGCTGGCACAGGGAGACATATACCAAAATGTTCCTTGGAGTCTGTAGCATTCAGCCTAGGTGGACACCCTTGCCAACTTGGATGTTAAGTTGACCTTTGACCTCAATCTATGGTCAAAGTTCACATGTGTTTCAATAGGACATCAAAACTTTAATTAGCATGGGAATAAAATTAAAAAACAATAAATTGACCATACAAAGTATATCATATTGTTCGGCTGACAGTTTAGAACAAAAAGTTCGATCACAACTTTAATTGTCGATCAATACTTTTTAACCTATGACCTTTTAAAAGTGACATGTCAGCAAACAACGGCAATATTTTACCGTTTTTCACGAAATTGGCCAAAAATGACATGTAATCATTATTTTCAAAATATTATTGGCCCTTGGATGATCGGAATACATCTTATTTTGCTGGTTAATATACCTACTTTGAGTTAAAGACAATTATGTTACCGACAATGCAGTTTCCGTAGCAACCACTATTTATGTCTAAATTTTCCTTCATTCTGACTAATTGTTGACGTTTTTGGATGCCATTTAAATCTGTTGCCATGACAACAGCACACCATTGATGTTCGAAATTTATCTTAATATCATGTACATTGATATACCAACCTTAAAACATGGTTTATCATTTCTCAATGAGTCACAATATGTTTTTAAAGTGGGAAAAAGTGGAATTTTGGCCGAATTTGTGAAAAATTGCCAAAAATGGCCTATTTTTGATGACTTGTCATTTTCAAAAGGTCATAGATCAAAAGATATTGATCGACGATCAAAGTTGTGATTAACCTTTTTTGCTCTTAACAGTCAGCCCAACAATATGATATACTTTTTGTGGTCAATAATTAGTTTTTTAAATTTTTTCCCATGTTAAATTTAAGTTTTGACGTCACATTGAAACACATGTGAACTTTGACCCTAAATCGAGGTCAAAGGTCAACTTAACATCCGAGTTGGCAAGGATGTCCACCTAGGTTATATACAACAGAAATCAAGGAACATTTCGGTTTATGACTCCCTGTGCCAGCAGACCGGGACCGAAAAACCATGTGCGCTCCCCAGCTATTATAATAATACAGATTTATTTGGTTGAACAAAGTGCAAATCGTGAAATAGTGTGCTTTAGGTCCTTCACGTATTTCAAGTCTGTGACGGAATAAAACGCATTATTTGGTTAGGAATAGGAATATGTTTAACGCGCAGTTTATGCATACCCGGAACCTAATGTACACTTTATCCGTAGAACTCAATCATAAATGGTTGAGTCCCAAATTTAGTGATATAACTCCTGTTAATACTGAAAAAAAATGCTGCAGATGAGGTTTTTTACAAAATTTTGGAAATAATAAGGAAAACAACTTTTTTAATTTATACTTCTATAATATAGCAAATACTAGGTGGGCAATGCAAGTATATGGTACCATTTTGAACATGTTGAAGAAATGGACTTTCAAAGAATACTTGCCCACAGTTTTCTACTGTGTTATGGTTTAACAGCTTTTGCGGAAACCGTGTACAGAAATGACTGTTCCAAAAATATATAATTATTCCTCGTCAGAGCAAAAACAACAGCTAAAACTAATTCATACTTATTTGAATAGTCTATATGGGTTATGAGTGGAAATTTATGGCTCTCATAATGGAATACTTGACACAAACAAAATAGTTTTGCAGTTTAGTTAACACTTTCCACGCGTCAGGCGACTGCAGACGACGTTCCAAAATGTCACAAAATGTTTCAAATATTTCAACATTAAAGAATTTCATTACCATCTTTGGAATCACCATGAGAAATGCATTGAAATAAATACAAGCATGCCTAATATTGGTTCAGTAATCCTTGAGAGATACCTTAAAACATGTGAAAGTTAAGAAAGGTTTGTGACAAATCTGTTTTGTAATGGTATAAAACCAATAGCCGCGTGGACAGTTTTCGTGTGGATTCACAACTGTCTCATTCAAAGCAATATTTCGCGACCAAACCTATTTCGTCCAAATAATTCTTACTCGATGACCATGTATTTCGTATCACCATCATTTGAAATAATCAGGGCTGGATCCTCAGATTTTATTCAACCAGCCAGTCGGGCAGGTAACTCACAAAAAAACACCTGCTCAACAGAAATTCCACCAGCCAGTGTAACACACTCACACTATGAGTTCAAAAATGTTTACCCGCCAGGTACTTTGTTATCACCCGCCCGACATAAAGGTTACCCGCTATGGTCAGGCGGGTGGGTGATATTTCCAGGCCTGGAAATAATACTCATGCACATGAACGATTAGGCCTACTTGTAAGCCTATTAATCGTTTCTTACAAGACATAAATACTGGAAAACAGTATATATATGAACAAGGCAGTATTTGCCTTGTTATCTTAACGGTTTGCATGAGTATTGATTGTGCAATGGGAGATGAAATAAATGATTGAAGCGTCATCGTAGATATCTACAGTAAACGTCACTTTTATTTCAGACCCCTTAATAGCAATAATCAACATGAAAAATACCAAATATCTTTCGATCTGAATTCAACGTGTCAGCGCTTAATTAACTACTAAAGCATATAGACCTACTCTAGCGATTTGGTGGTTAAAAGGTACGCATGATGCGTTGGCGCCAGTCTCTAAGAGAACACTTGGGAAATGGCCCAATTATAATTTCGGTAAAATATCTTCAACCGTATTTAGCTCTTGATCCCAACATTCAAATTAAAATTTGAACTAAAATGTAATTAACGCGCCGCGAAAACATGCTTTGATCACCGTAAATGTTCTTAACTTGGTTTGTACATTTCGATAGCATGAAATAAAATAAAAATGAACTCACTACAAGATCATACTAATTTTTGTTTGTTGTTGTTGTTATCACCCGCTATTGTCGTTAGTCGTGGTTATTAAAATAATCATAACTTTAAAAGTGTATACAAATGATCTCACTACAAGATCACACTATATATTAGCAATCATATATAAACGTATTTACTTTGTGGAAAATATACTTACGGCATTTCATTAGCTCGAACATCCTACCGGTTAGAAGTCGGGTTGGTGATGGCACTAACAACTATTAAAACTTGAATCTAACTATAACATATGTTCGACAAAAACTAGAACTTTTCACTTGTATCAAACAGATTGATGTGATGATCAAAAAGAAATTTCTTTCGTTTTATATAATTGTTGCACGAGCCTTACAAGCCCTATAATAACCATCTTAATAATTGTTAACGTCATCCACCCGCCCTCAAATTAATGATAATGCAGTAGGATGTTAACCTAATCACGTTCCGGTTACTTAACAAAATTAGGTTAAAATGATTTCATGATTTTGAGTGTATATTAGCAGTGCTCAGCCAAATGGATACTATATTGGTTTTAACAAGAAGATAAAAATCAAGTTTCCTACTCAAATATGGTCACTAATTATGATAGAGATTATTAGCAAATCAATCATCTAATTGGTGCGGAAACACGCTCATGCGTTTCGGGTTATTAGTCTGACTTTTCTGACTTTTCTAAAATACTTTTTTTATTAAAATATTTTAATTTCATGCGCTTTAACAAAAAACAATCATTATACGGAAGTTATCTTATACACTCACGCTTAAACTTATTTTCGATTCATTTTTAATGTGATTCCTATAACACCTGGTTTTATTTAAAAAAAGAAACCGGATACCACTTGAGATATAAAAAAATGGCCGCCAAAATGCCCACCGAAAAAAATAACCACACGAGGTCATTACATCATCAGCCTGGACCTCATGGAAATGGAATATACGCGTTAATTGTCATAAAATACTTTTTCAAGTACAGAATAATTATCTAATATTTCATAAAATTTACTAAATTTATCCCAAGATGTAAATTTTAAACGAAATTAAAATCTTCACGACATTGGAATACAAAATGCATACTATAAAATGTAGATGATCAACGCAACGACATGACAATATCGCTAGTACGATATTGGTTTATGAGTGGCTCATAAAACGCGGGATGATAGCCATTATTTTTGAAATGATGGCAAAAACGTTGAAATATTTGGAAACACAATTGTGTCCGAGTCATTTTGACCGTTCGTCTCGAAGGCCGACTGAAGTGCAATATTGTTATTTTTATTCAATTTATTCAAATTATTGTTTGAAGTAGGCTAACATGGCTAATAACATCACATTTTCTTGTTAACTTCATGGAAGATAAAGTCTAAAATGGTTTCCGTCCAATACGTGAACACGATTTGGCGCAAAAGAACAATCTATTTGAATGTAGGTTATAATTGTTTTATCCTCTATGTCGGGTTCAAAAATGCGCTCACATGACAACAAATTGAGAAATGTTCGTCAGATTGTGTGATTAACCCGTAATTCACCACCAGAAGATAATCACATACAATGATGATTGGTATTGTACTGAGCAGTGAGGTAGCTCAGCTTACATTAAGTTGCTATAGATGAGGTGACCTATGATGTCATGTATTTACAAATGGGACACCCTCTGTTGTTTCCCTCCAGGCAGAATATACAGTAAAGTTAATGAAGACAACATGAAATTTCTTTCTAATGAATTGTAAAACTCTTTTAGGTTTTTGTGTGAAATGCGATAGCTTATAGCATTCCTAAGCAAGTTTAAAAACAGTTTTGATAACAATTTGCTGTGACAACACAATCTAGTTAGAAAACCTGATCTGGCCTATGTAAACTATAGGAACTCTTGCCCGGTGTGTTTTGTCTCAAACCAACAGAGGGCGTCCTAAATGTCAACAAACGTCACCTCATCTATATATATTGCAGGAGCCTCAAAGCTTTAAATTCGGTAAAAAAAAGGATGTACTTTCATATCCCTATATATTATATAGCAGTTACGTATCCTGCTTTTTAAGTTATATAAGCTCTCCAGTTCTCGGACCCAGTTTACCACAAACAAATAATTGGTGTTGTAGTACTTAAATGGTGCTCAATAACTCAACCAAGGTGGTCTAACAAGTTCATTGGTTCAGCTACACCATTTTTTAGTTGGTTGGTTTAACCATTTTCGACTTTTGGGTACAGCACAACGGTACGTCTGGCAGTCATTACATAATGGCTCCTTCGGGTATGTGCTAATGGCCTTGTTACACCTGAGGCAATAATGCCAGCGATTGCATTGCATATAAATAACACGCAGGAAGAACGCAAAAATCTGTCCGACATTTTTAATTTTTAAATCAAGGTCACTAAAACCCTTCCACTCTTTGCTGCGATCATACCGGCGCTTTCATTACGCTGAAAAAGTCAAACGCATCATGGTCTCTAATGACACATTGATGACGCAGTGGGCACTGGCTGGGTTGGGAAAGAGGATCCCCGTACTCGCTCTTAAGGGCCAGTTCACCGCGTATGTTTTGTGCATGCACAAAACAAATGCGGAGGTTCGGCGTTCTGACCAGGGTGCTAGTATGACTCAGAAGTGTTACCGTGGCAGCTCAAAGCGAGCGATTTGAGCTCCCCGTTGACGTAGCAAGGATGCATACAAGATACTTGAGGTCGCAAAAGCTACTCTAGGTCGCAACAAAAACTCAATATCGTTCTCTGCATATGGTTCGGTGGGGTGGAGCAGACTGTCTTTCTCTTCCCCTCCCTCTGCCCGTGGGTGCCTTGCCTTTTTGCACCATGGTTTCTATGTTGTTTAATGTTGTTCACTAGTCAAGCCCCGAAAACAAGACTGAGCATGTAGGAGGCTCTGTTTATTCGCGCTTCGCACGGATCAAGGAGAGCCTTCTAACTGGAATTGCACAATGTCTCACTGCATGACCAGTCATATTGAGTATACAAGTCCGAGGCTCTCCTCGCAAATGGCGAATCGTGCAAAGGGAGAATAGGGCGATCATGTGGACCCTCTCCTGTGTCCACTGCGTCACCATTTGGTTCTAAGAGACCTTAATTGGGGACTTAAGGCTTGGCTTGGCGCTTTGATACATTTTGCGAAATGCACGCGCAAGGCCTGATCACCGAAGGTGTGACAGCCCTTTAACTAGATAACACGCCACTATGTAAATCCAACATAGAGACCACACAGAGACTATATAACTATGGGACAAGTATCTCGAAGGCAAAGTCCCCCGTTTATTATGCTTACATTGACGGGGGACGGTTTTAGAGGGGGCGCACTATCATGGTCGTAGCAAACCAGACGACCTAAGATGTGGTGGATTTTATCAGTTTAAAACATGATTTGTGGCACAGAAATAGTATATCAATGGTCAAAAAAAAGTGATTGTGATTTAGAGTAAAACTTATTTGCTTTGATGATAGCAGAATTTAGTTCTTATATGACACGAAACATTCAGAATTGGTTATTTGAAATTAATTTGTACGTGGAACAAAATACGAATTTTAAATTGTGGATAGCGGGCAGAGGAGGGGCGTGTCGTTATTTGCATTTTATGAATATTGTAATTATAGATCAGTTGGGAAAGACTCTAGATCGCGACGATCACATCGTGTGAGGTCATGAATAGTCATAGCTGAATATTCATTCACAACGAATGATTGACAGTTTACGCTTAACTTCCGGGGGACGGACTGATAGAGTGCGCTATACTGAACCAAATCTCAACAATGCGCTGATAGGCCTGGACCACATCAGGATTCCATTTACTAAGTGTATGTACGATGTTATCATTCTGTATAATATGTGACCAGTGAATTATGCATGACCATTTCCAATGCTAACTAGTGAAGGTGCCCGTCTTCTTGTAAATAGTTTGTACGCCAAGTAACCAAAAAGTAGGCCTACTGTCTGATAGGGTGGTGCCCATCATCTGTATAGGATGTTTATTAGAAACGATCTCTTTCATATGAGAAAAGTAAGAGTCATGTGTAGTAAAACAAGAGACTATCCATGTATGTAACCAAGTACAGTGGTCTACAAAGAGGAATCGCACCGGCCTATTCTACATGCACGATATACAGGGTGTCCCTAAAAAAATTGTGCACATGTTAGCGCAACTTGTTGACCATGACGTCTGAACGTCTGGTGTAATATATTTATACACACGGAAAGGACAAATACTCAGCTTTCAGATGCCGTTTATTTTATCTGATTTGGATTTGTCAATCCTGAGATATATCCAGTTTACCAAAGCTACCCAAAATCGACGTTGTGGCACTTTTACAGAAAGAATGATTATGAGCGTCAAAACGATACTAACATTGGTATATCCATATCCATGGGCATCAATCGTCTTGAAACATTGGGCCGGGCATTTGACCAGAATTGTTTAAAAGAGGCCGAGGAACAAAATGATGTCGTTGGAATATGTGGTAAGGGATTTCTACGAACAGTTATTCTGAGATCCCTCTGAAGTGCACGCCGCACGTTATCAATGTGTTACTGTGTCTTGCCACTTTTCATATCTTAGTCTTCCAGAATGTTCTTTATTCATATTTGGTGCTCGAACCATCTACCAAGCATTTGCAACACTCCTTGGTGTATTCCTAGAGGGTACGTGAGTGTTTGGGAAATCAATGGCAAACACTCTGGTGACTTCTGCTGGACTTCTCGTTTCATTATATTTTAAGACCATGAACACCCTCTTCTAACGAAAATCGAGGCCTCACCCAGCCATATGGGCGTCTGTATTGTTTTGAAAATGGAGGCTCAATAAACATTTTGTGAAACCTCGTAAAGCAATTCCATGTCATATTCTAATCAATCAATAACAGAAATAGTGGTATTAGCAGGGCTGTAGCCGGGATAGCAGGGATTAGCAGGGATAGCGATGGTGTTTTCCTCAATCCGCAAGAAAATTGCATGGTCAAAATCGCAAATGTACCGACGGAAGCTAGTATAAAGGTGTTGATTTTGTTAGGGGGATTTTATATGCTAGGCGGGAGTGCGGGAGAAAGAGTGTCTAGGCGGGAGAGTTGACAGCCCTGTATTAGACCCGAAATGCCACAAAATGTCTATGAACTAGAACGAATGTGAATTATTTCATATTCTATTCACATTTCAATACCGAGTCATCATTTATTGACACAATAATAACTAATTTTCAAAATGAATTTTACAATTTTTATTAGGTGTTTGCAGGTGGATTTTGAGGCTATTCGTTTATTTCAAAGAATCTTTCTACTCAACCTAAAACATTTTATTTATTGACTTAAACTCATCTGCTCAAACAAAAACAAAAATATGTGACAGGAGAGGGGGGATAGCGATGGTGTTGTCCTCAAATCCGCAAGAAAATTGCATGGTCAAAATCGCAAATGTACCGACGGAAGATGGGTGACATGTTGTTTAACAAAGGTTTTCCCGATTTGGCGGTAGTATTATTTATTTATTATTTATAGATCTTATGTTGTGATTAGGGGTGTATGTATGATGTATCCATAAAAGGCTCTCTCAGTTTGCAAACTAAACGCCGTGAACTTTGCACTGATTAAAGATGATTAATTATAATGTGAGTGTATAAAGCTATAAATGGCTGAAAACCGTACAGAATTGACCGAGATATGAGCAAAAAGGAGTAAATTCCAGGGCCTTTTCAGACTGTTTATACGGGCCATGTTTGTTTATATTTGTGCGTACTGCAACCATGCAGTCGGCGCACGTAACACATAACACGTCGTAGTGCGCCGTGTAAATAAACGCGCGCACAAGCGTGCTGGGAAATAGTGGGAAAATACGCCGTGCTACGGGAGATGGTTAAGATGTAGACCTTGGTATTGAAATTAGCCGGGAGACGGGGTGTAAATGGAGTATGTGAAGTAGGGGCCGGGGTTAATGAAGAAATGTGGAATAACCGAGGGCCATAAGGTAACGAAATAATGTGGTTTCTATAACAAAACATTATATGGTGAATCTAAATCACTTAAATGGTGTCAGATGTGGGATTTTATACTGTATGTGACACGCGGGCGGACAAATATTGGAGAAATACGCCGCGCTACGGGAGATGGTTAAGGCCTTGGCGTTGAGATAAGCCGCGGGGCGGGGAACTTTAGGCCAAAGGGTTGAGATATATGCCACGGGCGGGGCGGGCGGGCGGGGGCGCTGACGAATGGGATTGTGTGTATGATGTAATGTGGTTTGGGAGGCAGGGGGTTAATGAAGAAATGTGATGCTAAATTGCGTAACGGATATGCCACGGGGACAGGGCGGTGGAGTGACGGGTGTGGTACGGGATATTATTATTATTGTTATTATAAAGGATAGAAAACCGCATATACCACAAAATCAACCGTTACCCCCCTAGAATGGTAAAATGTCCCTCTCCCAAATCAAAAAGATATACCGGAAACATTCAACCAGGACTTGCCAATTCTGCTTACCAATATTTACGCCTTGGTCATGCATATACCACCTCCTCATTTATTCATACGTAGCATCAGTTCCCAACAAACCCTCGGTCATCGCCTCCGAAATGACGTTGATTCGTCGCCTAATAATGACATGAAGCGTTTTTTAAAGTCAATTTCCGTTACAGGTTTGTAATTCATTAACGATATTAGTTTCCATGTGTACGCAATTTAATCATCGAAATTGAAGTATGGTATTATGCTAGCGCTGAGCACCTAATTTTGTATGCCTTTTAGTTTATTATTAAAAACAGACAGCGGTGGCTAGATGTTGGTTTTTTTTTGTCCGGAAGCTGGTATACGTACGAGGCTACTGAAAAATCAAAAGTCACCTTTAGGCGACAAATGGTTTTTTTTTAACCTCTCTGGTAGCGTCGGTCGATGGCATCATTCTTTATTTTCTTCAAAATGTTCGTGAAAGTTTTGTTAAATTTGTAAAAGAGAAATCACATTTTTTTGAATTTTTCAAAAACTATTATTATTTAAAAATATATATATATAATAATAATAATAATTTCATGAATTTATGTTAATTATTATGCTCCTGACCGTTTATAAGTTGAGCACTTTCTGACTATCTCGATGCCTTTAGACCGATCCTGGGATTGAGTTTGAATTGCTGACACCTTGTGAGGGATTCAGCCATAATACCATCATATTGTCGTCTGGCGATTGCCTTCTTGGCATGAAACTCACAGAGTAACAACTCCCTTTCTCGGGAGGTCTAAACTTTGATTTAAAAAAATATATATATATATATAAAACAGAAAACCAGTTTCAATAGGATACGATTTCAGGTTTTAACGTTCTCATTTAATTCACAAGCATGCTTTCGCCCAGTGCCCCTTCATGTGAATGATACAAACACAAAAACACATGATATACGAGGGTCATTCAATAAGTTCTACCTCCTACCTCATAATCTCAGCTACAAAATCTTAGTTAATTGGTCTGAATACACATTGTACTTTATGCAGTAAAAACCATTTAGTTCGACGGAAACGGGTAAAAAACAGCCAAAATGTCTCCTAAGTGCTATTCATTTGGCTAATTCTAATAGACAAAATATACTTATCGGTCAATTACAATTGTTCTAAGTTACAAATATCTCTTGAACAGACTTTTAACTATACAAGTGACTGATTTGTTGGCGGAAAATGCCCTATAATTAGCCAGAACCAGACCAGGACAGCCTTCAATTTTAACCATACCCTAGAGAACCGCTTCAAAATTCATATTTGCTTTTCATAGTAACTAAGAGATCTTCATTATATAGGACTGAATGGATATATTTTAAGTCACTCGAAGGTATATTTTTCTATCACTGACTACCTGATTTACTATTCTAAATGTTGCATATAAGGAAAACTGATAAAGTTACTATCATGTTAAGATTTAACATTCGAGGCATCACTGTGGCTTGACTTGTAACAACGAACATTTTACTGAATATCAGTATTCCAGTATGCTAAAGGCGTGACAATACATTCGAGTTAATATTATACTATTTGTAGGCTACAAAGGTTAATATTGCCTATAGTCTGATTTATACAGCGTGTTCCAAAAAACTGGGTTTAAAAGTTAGTAGGAAATATAGATAGTTCATTTTTAGGAATATCAAACAAAATATATCTGACCTCAATTGGTTAAACTCTGTGATTAATGCAATATAAACTTTTTGAAATACAAAGATTTTAATAGAGCGTGGTCAAAACCCATTTGTCCCACTTTTCAAGGAACCTCCCAATTGCGCATTGTTGTGACTTAATCATAGTTTTGCCTTTGCATTCATTCTTTACAAAGAATTGGGCATTAAACAAAATTATCTTGGTCATATTGCAATAATACAAGTTCATTATTTACATAAACATTAAAACAAAATGTTCTTTGTTAAAGTCCGAGTTATTGTTAAGTTCTTTCGGAGAATAAACCCCATGCCGGGAATACTGCATACCGCACAGTTTCATGCAACGCACGGATGGTTTATTCCTTAAATCGGGACAAATGGGTTCTGACCACGCTCTATTCAAATCTTTGTATTTCAAAAAGTGTACATTGGATTGGTCTCCGAATTTACTCAATTAAGGTCAGGTATAATATTTTGTTTAATATCCTTAAATATAAACTAACTATGTTTCCTACTTATTTCGTTATAAGCTCGCAAACTTTTGAACCCAGTTTTTTGGGACACGCTGTACATGATTGTATGCATTATATTCAGAAATCATTCATGGTTTTCTGATTTCCGTATTTAAATAGGGCGGTTAACCTAATCATACAATACGGAAAGAAAACGAAAAAACCTGTATTTATCTTTGGGGTACTTGTCTGTGCCCGTTGTCCAAAACAAACAAAAAACTATAAATGTGTAGCTATGATTCAGAGCTATAATTATGACAAATGTCTAGAGGCTGACATTCATATTACCGATGTTATGAGTGAGGAGGTAGAACTTATTGAATGACCCTCGTATATACTTATTTATAACAACTTTGTCATGTTAAATACTGGGAAACCATTTTCAAGAGTCAACGCTAGTATGCGAACATTGAATTTCTTGGTGGCAAAGCTTGGAGTGTGATAGTACAAAGGATAAGGTCACATTTGAATTTCCCCTTCCTCTGGGTAAAATAAGTGTATATCAACTTCACAAATAGCGTTACATCTATAGCACCGATGAATGTGTTTATTAAAGTAATATGTTTCAAACAGAAGTATTTTAACTTTCACCATTGCTTTTTTATCAAACAAATTGTATGTATCCCGTTAGGTAGTATAAGATAATGTAGTTGCCGCAATAAACTATCAATACTCATACCGGGCTGTTCAACGTGATCTGACTCTGAATTAGTAACAGATAAAATACTTATTCAAAAATGCCTACAACATAGATTGTTTCTAAAGTACAGGTTGTGTTGAGCTCTTGAACCAAGTCAAATTGTCTTTGTTTTATATTCTATATAGGTCATTCTATCTGCTACCACCTTCAGGAAGACCAACGGTGAGGTCTTTTAAAATAGCTTCAGAGTCAGAGACAAACTTCAGGTAACGGACGGTAAGATCTAAATAGCTTCAGAAACACACCTTCGGGTAACGGACGGTGAGATCTAAATAGCTTCAGAAACACACCTTCGGGTAACGGACGGTGAGATCTAAATAGCTTCAGAAACACATCATCAGGTAACGGACGGTGAGGTCTAAATAGCTTCAGATACACACCTTCAGGTAACGGACGGTGAGGTCTAAATAGCTTCAGAAACACACCTTCAGGTAACGGACGGTGAGGTCTAAATAGCTTCAGAAACACACCTTCAGGTAACAGACGGTGAGTTCTAAATAACTTCAAAAACACACCTCGAATTGTTTAATTTCTCATATATTTTTGACAGCTCAGATATATTTATAACAGATCATCGTACCTTTTTGAAGATTTTCATAATTATAATTACCCTTGGTTTTAATTAAATATCGTGGTTGGCAAGTACCAAAACAGTATTATAAAGGGTTTTAAGATGCGTACATATTCCCGTCGTCACGTATCGGCCGACGTCTGTTAATAGGGAGCTTTCGATTTGCACGACGGACACTTCTACGACGGTAAACTGACCCCTAAGCGACATGTGCGCATGCGTCTATTTTGTGATCCGTCGGTCCTCTAAAGGCTTCAACACATAAAAGGGCCTAACAACCGTCGTGGTGACGACGGCAACGGTTTGTGTTATACCGTCGTAAAAGCGTCCGTCGTGCAAATTGAAAGCTCCCTAATATCTATCCACCGACGTTAGTCGATGCACAACGACGGATCACAATTATACTCGTCGATCTCTGTGGCGTGCATACGTTGGCCATGTCGTTGGCAATCGGAAATCACGGGTTCGATTCCCGAATATTCCTTGGTATCCTTTTATTTTTCTATTTTTTAAACTTGATGGTGGAGTAATGTAACATCATTGTTATGTCAATTTTAATAAATAATGAAGGCCACACATGCGTTTATAGTTTTCTTTTTATTTATTTATCTATCATTTAACTCTTGATTTATTTAACTTAGGATCTAAACAATTAAAATGCGTAAACAATTCTATTATTGCTCGATAAATAAGTGATTTAACTTAAGTTCAGTTTGATAATGATAGCAAAACTTGTTGTAAAACCATTTTACCAGTGTGCCCAACAATTTCTCCTTTGCACACTTTGTTTATACATTCAAAAGTAGAGCGTAGAGTATACACATGCACATGTACATTGTGTACCCCTACATGTATACAGTATTTGGCCAAATGTTTGTTACGGTTAATAAATTCGCACCCCGTGCATGTTCGCTGTGTATAACAGATCGTTGCATGAATAATGCAAAACGTCACGTTACGACACAACGTTCAGCCATGAGGTTCAGTCGAGCAATGATTGTGAACCGTATAAATGACGCCATTTGTTGTGTTCGAAAATGTCAACGTTTTTACCGTTCTTTCAAAAATAAGGAGTATAATCACATTACAAACACATTTTGTGCGAGAGAAACACACACATTTGGCAAATATGGCACAATAAAAATCCGTTCGTTATAAATAAATGGATATGGTTAAATAATAAAACTATCACAATTATACTCGTCGATCTCTGTGGCATGCATACGTTGGCCATGTCGTTGGCAATCGGCAATCACGGGTTCCATCCCGAATATTCCTTGTCATCCTTTTATTTTTCTATTTTTTAAATTTGATGGTGGATTAATGTAACATCATTGTTATGTCAATTGTTATAAATAATAAAGGCCGCACATGCGCTTATAGTTTTCTTTTTTATTTATTTATCTATCATTTAACATTTAACTTGCTTTATTTAACTTTGTATCTAAACAATTCAAATGTGTAAATAATTATATTGTTGCTCGATAAATAAGTGATTTATCTTGAGTTCAGTTTGATAATAATAGCAAAACTTGTTGTAAAACCATTTTACCAGTGTGCCCATCAATTTCTCCTCTGCACAGGCTTTGTTTATACATTCAGAGATGTCACTTTTAGCTTGTTATAGCTAGGCAAATATACAATTGTAAGCAAGTTTGCGACTTCTTTGATTTTAACAATCCCATAGTGCATTTCGTTAAAACAAGGGGAATTGTTTTTTCAACTATACGTATCACGTGATAAACACGATCGTTTTCGCAAAATATCGCAAAATGGCGCGGTACCCCCCCCCCCCTACGCGTTGATTAAAAATGAGAATGTCGCCCTCTAGTGGTGTTAAGGATGATAATACATATTCAAGGTGAGAAAAAGGGAGAATGAAAAGAAGGATTTTAGCAAAAACAATGTCCATCATATGCAACCCATTCTACCCTCTTTTTTGTGTAAATATCACAATTGACCAATTGTGTTTTTTACACAATTAAGACGGAATATCCGTTCAGCTAGTGATGTCAAAATCACACTAAATATTGTGTATAATACACAATTGGTCAATTGCGATATTTAAACAAAATAAAGAGGAGACTGCGTTGATCATATGACGCAGACGATGGTGGACACGAATCGCCGTAAGTTTTGAGCCTCCGTTGGTTTCAAGTTCAGTATTTTAATTATAAATTGTCCTAATCATACTACTGGAACCTTGATGTAACACGAGGGATTATACCAAATAATGGTACACGATATATAATATTCAAATATCAATTTTTAATATATAAATATATATTCTCATAAAGTTGTATATATCAACATAGATCATTACATCAATCAGTACATTCTGTTGTCATGAGCAGATTATCAGTTAATATCTTCATTTCAAGATAAATTCACATTCATGTAAGGACTGTATATTATAGGTGCAATCCAAAAGTATCCAATTAGATGATCGATCGAGGTAAAATTTCTGTTTCACAGCAATTAATCAATCCATCGATAAGGGATCATGTCATATATTACACATACAATTCATCAAATCAACAATTCATATTTTTGCAAATCAATATGGACAATCAGAGTTTATCATTATTGAAATACCTCGAAGACAAACGATGACGTGATAACCTTGGTGACGTATACGTTGCTGCTTCTCCATACGCTTTCCCGCGATTATAGATTCTGTGATTTGCGTTATCCGAGTTATGAATGTCTTTTCGCGTTAACATCTAATAGAAGTATGCGTAGTGGTAGTGGGATGCTCTCGTATTGGAATCCAAGCTATGTGACTGATGCCCAGTCCGGACCTAGATTGAAGGCCATTCATATATCATAGATGAATGACCAAATCAGGTAATTACAATGTTATTGCTAATGGATGTTGTGCATCTTCACATTATCTCTTCTTCCTATCCGATTAACCCTTTAATCGTCTGCAATCATGGGACTGTATACATTCTGTCTAAGCTACCTTTTGCTTAGATATTTTATTTACATCCGATGCAAATAAAGAAGGGTCGAGAGATGAGAGAACACGTCTGATGTGTGTCTTGTCTGATGTTACAATGCCTATATCGGCTTTTGAATTTTGCGCGGTATCATGCCCAATGGCGTATCCAGGACTGTTTGGATGGGGGGGGGGGGGGGGGGCAAACAAACCTGAAGCCATCTTGTTGATCTTAAATATTGAAACGTTGAACCTAATACGCGCGAAGCGCGCACAAAATTGTGATTTTAACACTAAAAATGTAGAGTATGACGATTTTAACGTCCCCCACATAGTATTTTAAGTATTTGGTGTGGTTTGAGGGCCATTATTATATTAAAACCTCTAGAAACATTCGCGCGGAGCGTGCAAAATTTTAGAGTCTTTGAGTTTTTGAACTAAAATATGGTCATGAAAAACTGTCCTGAAGCCATCTTGTTAAGCTTAAATAATGAAATATTAAAACTAAAACAAAATAATGAAATATTAAAACTAAAACAAATTGCATTTCTAACACTAATGGTTCTGTATGATAATAACGTCCCCCACATAATATTTATAATTTTTGGTGGGGTTTGAGGGTCATTATAATGTTAAAACCTATTCGCACGGAGCGCACAATATTTTTGAGTTTTTGAACTAAAATTGGTCATGGAAAACTGTCCTGAAGCCACCTTGTTAAGATTAAATAATGAAATATTGAAATTAATTTCAATTTCTAATGGCATTTCTAACACTTAAATGGTCCGGTTTGATGTCCCCACATAATATTTTAAATATTTGATATGGTTTGAGGGCCATTATAATGTTAGACCCTGTAGAAAATATGCGCGCAGAGCGCGCAAAATTTGAGTTTTAACTAAAATGGTCATGGAAAACTGTCCTGAAGCAACCTTGTTAAGCTTAAATAATGAAATATTGATATTAATACGCACGCGGAGCGCGCAAAAACTGCATTTCTAACATTAATGGTCCAGTATGATAATAACGTCCCCACCTAATATTTAGAATTTTTGGTGTGGTTTTTGCATTAAAACTTTAGTCCAGTATGATGTTTTTAATGTCCCCCACATATTTAGAATATTTGGTGGGTCTGATCCATATAATGTTAAAACCTGCAGTAAATATTCGCGCGGAGCGTGCAAACATTTTGACTTTTTTAACTAAACTGGTCATGGAAAACTATCCTGAAGCCATCTTGTCAAGCTTGAATAATGAAACATTGAAACTAATGCGCGAAGTACGCAAAAATTGACATTTCTAACACTTAAATTGGTCCAGTATGACGTTTTTAACGTCCCCAACATAATTTTTAGAATATTCGGCATGGTTTGAGAGTCATTATAATATTAAAACCTGTAGAAAATATGCGCGCGGAACGCTCACTATTTTTCAGTTTTTGAACTAAAATGGTCATGGGAAACTGTCCTGCAATGCCATCTTGTTAAGCTTGAATATTGAAACATTCAAATGAATGCGCGCGATGTACGCAAACATTGACATTTCTAACACTTGTCCAATATGATTTTTAACGTCCCCACATAATATTTAGAATATTTGGTGTGTTTTGAGACCCATTATAATGTTGAAACCTGTTGAAAAAGTGAGCGCGAATCGAGCAAGAAAAAAACCAGTTTTTAAACAAAAATGGTCCAGAAAAAACGTTCCTGAAGCCCTCTTGTTAAGCTTGAATAATGAAACATTGAAACTAATACGTGCAAATCGCGCAAAAATTGGCATTTTTAACATTATATTAAAATTATGGGGACGTAACCCCGTACTCCCCCCCCCCCCCCCCCCATTTGCGCCGCATATATCCCTACCCTTCCTCCTCCCCTACCTCCTTCTCTTCCTCCTTCTTCTCCTCTTCCTCCTTCTTCTCCTCTTCCTCCTTCTTCTCCTCTTCCTCCTTCTTCTCCTCTTCCTCCTTCTTCTCCTCTTCCTCCTTCTTCTCCTCTTCCTCCTTCTTCTCCTCTTCCTCCTTCTTCTCCTCTTCCTCCTTCTTCTCCTCTTCCTCCTTCTTCTCCTCTTCCTCCTTCTTCTCCTCTTCCTCCTTCTTCTCCTCTTCCTCCTTCTTCTCCTCTTCCTCATTCTTCTCCTCTTCCTCCTTCTTCTCCTCTTCCTCCTTCTCCTCTCCCTCCTTTTTTGTTTACACTTTTTTTCAATGGGGGGGGGGGGGGGGGGGGGGGCATGGCCTGCTGGGCCCCCCTGGATACGCCACTGATCATGCCCGATCGCGTTTATAGCAACCGTTACTAAGATTAAGAATAGCCCGTCGTATCGATACGCGGAGTGAGTGACGGTAATACGTTTTAATGTCGCGTGCGCCAAACAAATACATAGTAATGAGAATTATTATTGGAGGACGGGTACCGGCATCCTAAGATTTTGAAATCAAAGTTTGTGTGTGAAATATCTCGAAAAATACAGCTTGAATGAGTAAGATTTTTGGACACGATATTGGTACAGTATTTAACTCGGCTGAGTTCGAATGACTGGTTATTTGGATAATTATGATGGATAATGTTTCCTGCGATAGGGATATTTATTCCCTATCCGATATTGTCACATCAAAGAAAATGGCGGCGATTCTAGTTCGTAAACCCACCCGTATATCACCGTAATTGTTTTTAATACTCCATACGCTCTGTCGCTGAGCGCAAACGTTGATCACTTTTTTCCAATCAGGGGGCGTCATTTTGCTGTGCCGTCGTTTACTACGCATGTGTGTGAGCGGAACGAGTTCGATCGTAGTTGAGTATGACAACCCATTGCGTACAGTTGGGGACTCAGTCTATGCACAATCTCCCATTGAGTTGTGAGTCAGTCTATTTGGGGGCCCTATAGAGATGCACTCATCCCGATATTGTGTTTGCGATTTCGTCTTCATTAGTTTACTGATGGGTGCCAAATTTTGTGAGCGTGTACAAATCGCCGAAAACTTGGACGAGTTCGAAATTGGGGTTATTTTGAAGCTCATGAGAGAAAATTAATTTTGCCTTGAGAATTCATATAATTCCTATTTTAGAATTGGTTATTTCTATAAAATACGCGCCATTGGCTATGATTTTCAGAATACGGCACGTCAAATATTTGTTTAAGTCTTGATCAAACTAGCCAGACAATCAAGCCGTTCATTCAAACAACTTCCCATAACATATAAGGCCTAGTCAAATCAAACACTGTGTTACCCTTTCAAAAAGACTGAACATTTGTTTGCAAAATCTTGGGTCGGGATTTAAAAAAAAAAAAATAATAGCACAAGTACAAAATTAGCAAAAATATCGGGACTATTTTCAATAATTTTGTTCAACATAAAACCGCTAATATTTCCCCTTAAAACATAACTCTGCCCTACACCCTTTTATTTTATTCACTGAGTTGTTTTTATTCTAAATTATATGCTTCAAACATTTACATTTAGTACATGTTTACATGTTTGTATCTGATCCAGGGGTAGTTTTTGCTGACTCATTACTTGGACAAAAGTATTTACCCCGGTATTTACCCTTGAATTGAGTAAAAAAACAACAACAAACACAGTGTGTACGCCCCACGCACCCCTCAGTCCTTCTTTGACAGCTTGCATATTGACCTCTATTCAAGTTTAAAATGGATGAGTTTGAAAACAAATCGACCAACTCAATCGGAAATGTTTAAGATTGGAAGGGTAACGTACCGATGTTTTTGGCCTTTGGATACAATCTTGACAATAGGCACCAATTATCTGCGCTCATAAAAACTCCGTAACACCCTGACCAAACAAACATTTTCTAGAAATCAATTGGATCAATAAACTTCCACTTCAACTTTCTCGCCAGCCTAAACAATTTTCTCGCCATCAAGTAGCCGTCAATTTCCAATGCAGATAGGGCTGGACTCGGATGAGCATGATGAGATGGATTCGCCCGTTGGTATCTATTTCCAAGTTTTAAAAATCATGAATTAACAATTGATGGAATCATGGAATATACTATACTATACTATACTATACTATACTATACTATACTATACTATACTATACTATACTATACTATACTATACTATACTATACTATACTATACTATACTATACTATACTATACTATACTATACTATACTATACTATACTATACTATACTATACTATACTATACTATACTATACTAAATTAATAGAATATAATAGAATAGAATAACCCCCTCCCTCAAAAAGGCTACACAATTCATACAAGACACCTCTATCAACAATAGTATTTTTACTTTTACACGCACCTCGGATGTATACAAGACAACACACCCCGCACGTACAGGTTTGTGTTTAGTTTTATGTTTGGGTAGGCTACAAGTAAAGTCCCCGGGCGGACAAGGGGGGGGGGGGGGGGGGGGCGGTGGCACTCAACTTTGTAGGGTGTGTCGTTCAGGGTCTCAAAAGAAGGTGGGGTGCTTAGGAACTGGGCTTAGAGAATATTTTTGACGAACAATAAGAATGATAAGGTCTTAAAGGTGTATGTTCCGATCACTTTTTGGGGGCTATGATTTGTTTTTCACATCAAGATATTTTGATATCAGAAGAATCCCCATATTTTTCTCATTAGCCTATGTCTGTAAAATCTTAGGAGCCAGAAATGTTCCATTTAGAAATTATAGGGTAAAATGTGGTGAATTACTGCCAAAGGTGGTTAACCACCAACCAGTTTGTGTACTACTCAATGGGCAAATATTTTGTGACCTTGTGCTTCTAAAAATAGAACCGTTGGAGTTATGCAACTCAAACTTTGGAATGCGACCATTTTAAAGATGACCTTTCATGTAAAATAGAAAACATCAAGTTTGAAAATCGGGCCAGCAATCGGAACATCTACCTAAAGAACTGATTTTCTCGAAAAAAAAATTTTAAAACACTTTTCACACGCGGCTATTACTTTTAGTTTTACCATTATACAAAACAGATTTTCAGAAACCTTTCCCACCTAATCTCATGAACTATACTATTGAACCCAAACTAGACAAGTTTGCACTTATTTTAATATTGTAATGACATTCAATAATTTTAAAATGTTTAAAACATTTTTGGGAAATTTCGGAACTGTCGTCTGCAAACGCCTGCCGCGTGGAAAGTGTTAAATAACTGGGTTGTTTTTATTTGATTAGGGAGCAAATTTAAAACTCGACCGCGCGGCAACCGGCGATTCCGCCCGGTTGGACCGCATATCATTGTTTAGAACAATAGAAACCGACTGCAACCTCACGGAGCTACACGGAACCGGCGGTTGCCGGGCGGTCGAGTTTTGATGTGCTCCCTAGTAAGAATGAGTAGGGTCTACGCAGTGGCATGACCATTATATAAACAGGGAGGGTTGCCTGATTGGCTTTTAATGGTCCAATTATACTTTAGACCAACTTCAAGCCAATTTTAGCTATATTGTCGAGAAATAACCGACATGACTATAGTAACTCAATACTAAACAAATTTGCGCGTGCGTGCCACTCATCAATTACTCCCGCCCCGACCCTCGGTGGAAATAATAAACGGTTCCTAATAATTTTCGTTTCGAATACGGGTATATTCTGTTCAAATATCACGATTAATTTAAGTTAGCTTTTCATTCATTCAGCAGGCAAAATAAAATCATAAAAAAACATGTTTATGCAAGAAAGAAACCCTATTGTACGGTCGGTCGGGGGCTTTGTTCTTATTTTCCTTTGACATGTTTGAGCTGGAAATGACCGTAAAATAAATAAAAATCTTAAAAACAATGAAATCTGGCCATATCTATGGGAAATTTAATATAATTTCTTTACGGTGAATGGTGTCAATAGATGTTTCACCTTTAGTCTCGGTCTCAAAATTCATTTACGGTCTAGGCGGTGAGTTGTAGACAATGGCGACACCAGTATCATAACAGTATTTCTATGGGGTGGGGTGGGAGTGGGAGTTGGGTTGGGGCAAGTTTTGTTAGTCGCATGAAGAAAGAAGATGCGCTGGCCTGGAAGCGCGCACATTTTTTTTCCACAGTCAAATTTGGACAAATTGCAAGGGCCAGTGCCTCTGGTAATTTTTGTAACCAAATATTTAAAAAAGAGAGAGAAAGGAGAAAGAGAAAAAGGGGAATAGAAGGGAATGAAGAGAGTACAGATATTACCCGAGTAAAGGCGTCTACCGTTTACATGTCACATGGTCATGTCGCAAAAAAATAGGTACAAATTCAGCTAAAAATCATGTTTTAGTGGGCTAATTGAAAATAATTTCATTCAATGGCAATGCCCCTTGCAACTCGCAACAAGATCACTTTCATTACATTTTGACAAACCCTCGTATGTTCTTGTTCAATCACCACTAGGTTCAAGCAGCACACGCTTACTATTTTGAAACTGTCCAAAGCTTCATGACGCCGATTAAACGTATACCTATAGAGATGGACATTTCAATTTCTATTGTGATTTTAACATTTCATATGAATTGATATGTTTGCACGAATATTGTTCTAAAAAGAAGGTTCTTGTCAAATAGAGTTCTTAACCAATACACTAAAGTGACGAGATTGTCATTTCAATGTCTTCAAGGTGCTCATATTTTAAATATGATTCAGAATACAACAAATCTTCAATTGAATAATAGTTATTTAATGTATCGATAAATGCATTAAATTAATAGAATTAGTTAAAGAGTAAATAATCGGAAATTCATAAATAATTAAAACAACCCATCGATTTATGTATTAAATGTATTTGTAAATGTAATTAAAAACAATGAACAAGAAATATAATAGTCAATCAATGATTAAATTTGTTTTATTCTATTGAAATGCGATTGATAGATTACTTGAATAATGACTAAAATTGATATATTTATTTTTGCTTTTAGTATCAAATAATATTAATGAATGAACTGTTGGAATAAGTAATAAACAACATCAATAAGTTAATAATTAATTAACAATCTTATTAATTAATAAGTTAATTAATCAATTCGAGAATAAATTAATTAATTATACATTGGTATAGTGATTCATTTCAATAATTAAGTTGATTTAATTGTATTTTCTATTCATTTACTTGATTTTCAAATAATGTTAACAAATTAAGTGTTTTGAATAATTAATTAAGTTATTTATTTATATTTATATAAATTAATAGATAGATAAATACATTTATACAAATGATGGAATACATTATTATTACAATACATTTCCATTTATCCAAATTCAATGAAGTTTATTCAATGAAGGCTATTAATCGAAAATAATTTAATAGGTATAAATGCGTAAGTGTTGTTTTGAAAGAAATTAGACAAATCAATGCACGCGCGCTGATGTTGATGTGTGAATAATGGTTCGACCCTGCACGGGGTGCTATTGTGAGTATATCAACATTTGCGCAAGTGCATTGATTTTCTATTTTTTTTCGAGAAACAAAACATACGCATGTATTGACCAGATTCATACACGACAATATTACAAATCAAAATTCACAATTTGAGCATAATATTGATCTCTCTTATAACGAATAAAAACATCAACAAACATGTTAACAAGTTTGCTACCACTACCCGCAGTGAAAATCGGCGAACCCGCTATGCCTGAACAACTAATCAAAACAAAGCGCACGATGCGGGCATTGAACGACGCACATGCTGACGGTGCATTATGCAATTTCAATGCACTACGCATATTTTAGATTCTTGCTTTCTGAATGGTTCGACACTATTAGAGTATTTAATATACCTCATCTGAGCGATGGTTGTCTTTAAAGACCCTTTTTGATAGAAGTATTGGACGCATCCGGGTACTTTGGTTGAACCAAGGCATCAATATTCAATACACAGTTTTATTGTACCGTTAAAAAGCCTGATAGAAATAATACTTAATAAAATATCTATATAAAATTATGATTGTATGTAATCCAACGAATTGGATTGTAATTGTGTCTCATATCATGCAAAATAATAAACATTTCTCTTCGGAATAAAGATAAATTTACTTATTTTCAAGCATAAATAAATATCACAAACAACTATACTATAAAAAATATATATTACATTATAAACTTAAAAATAATTACAAATATCAAAAATATCAATAACGAATAGAAGTAGGCCTACCATTTTTTGAGTAATTGTTAAATATGTGTATATCCTGAATCCTAAATATAATCTATACTTTACTTGCCAAAATAATAGAATTCAATCTTAGCCTACTACAACACCCACCATTTTATTATTGTCTCATTTTCTGAATCTTTGCCCCTTACTTAATAATGTATAGTTATGTTACGTCCGAGTGGTTGTACCTGCTCACACGCATTTTTTTAAAATTTAGATCACAGTATAAGCTACCGAAAATAATGTGGACACAAATATCTCGGTTAAAATATTTAAACAAATCATCATTGCGTGATTTTTTTTACTATGGTGAGATCTCTGTTAAAATTCACACTATATTAATTTGAACATAACATGTAATAAATACCCCTATTTTAAACTGTAATAAGAGGTCTGCCGTTTCAAAATAGAATATATCAGGAATATCGTGTTTATACCTACCTTTCAACTTTATGCCTTCACGCAAGTATGATTTCATGGATTATTGCCAAAAGACCCAATTATCAAATTATACATGATCAAGTCCCATGTCCTTTGCAATCCTTAAATTCATTTTGATGTCCACATTTACAAAGCGAACCTTCAATTTCCATATAGGAAGATTACGGATTTCCCGGTTTCCAAATTCTTCAAATTTAATTCAATAGCCTTTTTCGTTTCAACCGAAATATATACACATTTGTAACCTAAAATGTTAATGTCAAAAGTCTCCTCCGCCATTGATGAATCATCCATGAAACAAATGAAAACTGTAGAATATGTACTTAAGTAACATTTTGACGAATTGAATTATGGGTGAGTACCTCATATTTGTGCTCATTCCATGTTGTCAATCAACGCCCGTCCTCCATGGTTCTGGTAAGACCCTAACATAATAATGTCAAGAAACTGCAACAAACTGATCTCCCGAATATTGTTCACTTAATCAATAAACCGTTCGAATGACAACCACCAAATCCAAACACCGCGAAACCCACAAACCGCTAAACCCGAGAACCGCTCTAGTTATCCTTAAAAACGACCGTGACAGTTTGTTTATGACCCCAGAAAATTCATTATACGTTGGAGCTTAATTATCATCCTAAAACCGCTGGAATTAGATAACCAACCCCAGTGTCAGTATAATTGTAATTATAATTGCTTGAATTTAATCCGTCGTTAACCGTGTGTTCCATTCGCTTGATCACGTAACTCTCGTACGCATAATTCAACCTTCGTGAACGAGCCCGTGTCAGGTATCGTCTGATATGATGCTAACATTCTACATACCCCCTCTATCACCAACTAAGTGCACCTGCTCAACACGAGAGACAACCGACTGCCTATATTATAGTATCTCAAGCAGGACGCTCATCCCCAGTGAGCCCGAAACTAACGAGTAGCAATAATTTTGGGCCCATTCGCCTCTCAGGCTATTGGCGACTGTGTCGTTTTGACGGACTACGTATACTTTTTAGGATTGCATAAAGTCGGTATAAACTTGAGGCCCGTGAACAAAGGACTGCCATTCCAGATGGTTGGGGAGCCAGGGAATTTAAATACTTGTTTAATTAATTCTAACCTCAACAAGAATGGAACCGGGGATCATGTTAGATTTGTTGAATATACTATCCGCTTTTAGTAATGAGTGTTATACATGTGTTGTAATTGTTATTTTATAATTTTTAGATTGCAAACACGCTAATAATTTTTATAAACCCTAAATACAATATGACCATCTTTACATTTTCCCAGTGACGTGAATTAGCGGGTCCCTATAAACTTTTCGTGTTTTATACTGCGAGCATTCTTTTCTTCGGTTGCAGCTCATTCTGTGCGAGTCTCGGAGCTACGACATACAGTTACGGGGAACCTTCAAATATTCTACACCGGCACTCGAGTTGGTTGTCTTGGACTTGGAAACCAACAAAAGTAATATACCCTTACAAAGTTATTTAATAGTGTTATATACATGGCATGGTTTTGAACCAATCAGTTCAAATACGCGAAGTAATATTGCACTCTGCGGGAGGAGTGTCATACCTACGCGCACTACGCAATTTCATTTGTTTGGTTCCTTTGTCACGTAGCAGCACGTTTCACCGAATGTTGCCGGGGTGTCATTAATTTTGGTAATAAAATAAACGTTTTATTCCCTTAATTTGAAGAGAGGAAAAAGATAGAACATACACCAAATGTTGATAAGTATTGCCGTGTATGAATCAATTCATCGTATATGTTTTGTTTCTCAAAAAATTAGAAAAAATCAACACCCCTGTTCAAATGTTGATACTCACAATAGCACCTCCCTACTGGGTCGTGCTATTGTTTACGCATAAACATCAGCGCGTGTGCATTGATTTTCCTACATTTCTACTGAAATATATCACACGCATTTATAAACCTAGCCATCGGCAGCATTTAAACCCTCGCCTTAAGACGAGAATGCCAAGAAACATTATAAGATTGTTCTGATTAGTGATATGATAAATCTCAAACAGTTAAAATAAAGATGATTAAACAATGCTTTTTGAAGAGTTTATATAGGCGACATGTAAAACGTTTAGATCCAATTGTTCGTCCCTGTCATCTCATGCTATCATAACTAACTGGGTTTTGATAAGTAAAGTTAGAACTTTCTAGATATGTATGATTCTCGTAGTTGTCTATACAAGTCCGTGGTTGTTGTCCGTTTGGCCAATGGTTTGACCCATTGAAGTGCACGTGGAGATCCGGTTTGAAAAGAAGCAGACTTCAAGTACAGCACATCTGCCTTTAGAAAACGGGCGTAATGCTTCATTTCTTGAAGGATATACAGTTTCTGCACACTTAGATCTGCATTTTCGGCAGCAAGGCTAATTGTCGATGGGCAAGTCGTACCAAGAATGAAGGCATCGTTCCCCGGGATATTGGTTATCTGAAATTGATGAAAAATATCCATGGCATTCGTGAGTTATATGAAATCATTTGATTTAAACGTGTGTGTAGAGGGGTGCACAATCTTATGAAGATGCCAACGTAGTACTTGTGAATGTTTAATTTTATTCAAAAAGCGTTGATTGCAGAAAAAAGTCATTTTAAGCATCGGAACATCCTAATTTGTTCTATTTATTTAAAAAAGAGGAATGAGTAACAATATAGATGTTTGGAATACTTTACAATAAGACAATGTTTTACCTGATGTATGGTTTTAATGTATACACGTACGTACAGTCATATTTGAATCTAAAAATTATTATGGTAGAAAAGAAGTAGTATTGATGAATTATAATGCATTATCATTGATACGCAAATATATGTATGCGATGTTGATATATGTAAATAAAATTAAATTTGAAAGAAAGCAAGAAATCCATTTTAACTTCCATGCAAGTTCTTGTAGCACAAAATTCTTATCATAAGTAACTCCTGTTTAGAAGTAAATAGCTTCTTTTTACAAGACATCTCTGTGAACCAGTAGCCACTTGCCCACAAAATAGATCTTGGTTCAGGCTACACCAAAACTTAACCTTATATATATTTTACTATACACAGGGCACATCTGATTTGGTTTAATAACTGTATCTGATATAGGTATCCGCGAAACAAAGGAATAATCTAGGAAATGGTTAGTGGTTGCATGATTCGACAACGTACATTATATAACGTGGTACCAAACCAGATACTGCCGCATTAGGAGCTTGACAGTTGTTAAATATAATCTTACCCGTTACTCAATATTGTCATCACCGCACCTTGTAAGTTAACAAATAAGGCACCCATCTCGTTCACATCAAAAGCTTACCCGTTCCTCCATTGACCACACCGCACCCTTTAAGTTAACAAAAGCTCGTCCCTCAAATGTATTCATCTCATCAAAAGCTTGCTTGAATGCCCTGTAATAAGCCAACAATTGTGGGTAATGGAACTCAAGCAGATGTAGCTCCTGTGAGGAAAGACATAAATATGGAGATAATTGTATAGTACATTACTACAAAGGCAATATTGGAGAGTATACAATCGTTTCTTAAATTTCTTATCAATCAACCATTAATATCATAGAGTTAATTGACAGGTCTCAATATTAAATATCACCTGTAAATCAACTGAGGCTGAGGTCACCTACATGCAATGGATACATATGAAAGTGAGTCTGAAGTCAAAAATATTAATTATTTAGTTTTCTCCGAATGTTCAAATGCTTCTGAATTCAAATGATCTGGGCAATTGAAGGGTTGTAAAACAATATAGAATAAAAGAATCTCTACGAAATGTATATATTTAGTGTTCAAAATCGAACCCATGTCATCGCCCGGTGATGGGGGATATTTAACAATTGCACTAGAATTGGGCTAGTATGCAGTGCTAAGTGCTATATTAAAATAACCCTGTCCACCGTTGTCAGTTTGTTCGAAAATTGTCAACCAACGACCCCAGGTTGATGCATACAGTTAACCCTAGTCCAACAATATATTCTTATCATTGTAAACCCTCTAGACCATTGGTACCATCGTTTACGGTAGCTTAATTGGTTTTCTCTTTCAATTGTCATTGTGACGTCATGACCAGAAAACCCACTTTATTTTCGCCATTATTTATGCCAAATATTGATTAAAATATAATTAACAACATACTATCAAGTTTCAATGGTATCGCGGTAGAATACAGTTGGTTCTAATCGGGTTCTTAATTAAACTCCTTTAGAACAACATGTAGTGGTCAAATGTGAACTCTTTGTTTGAACCTTCAAATTTGGATTGATCTATATTTGTATACCAGTAAAACTACTGCAAACTAAACGACTTGACCTGAGGTCCTTGTCGCCATGTTAGGTATATATTGCTACCTTACGCGTATATTAGATCAATGTCCTTCTTGCAGGTTTAACAGACGAATGTGTTAACTTTTAATACGTTTAACGGCTACTGAATACATTTCGAATTTCGTGATAGGTTGAAAGTGTACAATATACTGTCCGTAAATAGTGTGTTACATTTCTCACTCTAAAATTATAGTAATGTCCCACTTACCTCATCGAAACTACTGCCTTCTCTGTCAGCAACGGGTAACTGCGGCATTTCAGCAGTAAGCTGATTCGGAAGAGTTCTAGAAATGTGATCGTTCTAGAAATAAAAGGAAAAACGGTAGGAAAATGTTTAGCTAAAGAGTCGTGCTTATTAAATGTGTCTGCGGATCTACAAGGGTTGTCTCGGAAACAAAATTTGACAAACAGGAGATGGAGAAAAATGGCTGTATATACCTGATTTGGGCGACTGAAAAATCATGGTGCTGAATCGGTAATAAAACGTGTACACAATGAGTCGTTAATAAAGGAAGCCTGTATAATAGTCCCCATATACAGCGAATCCATTCTATCCCACAGCGTTTGAAGGATTTATTGAGAAATGGCCTCATAATTAACCACAGAAGAAAAAAAAAGTTTCGTCTCTTTTAGCGAAACTGGACACACGTTTAGGGATTTTCTATGCTGAGAAACGGCTGTGATTCTACTGTTTTTCATGATTTCAAATTGTTTAAGTGATTTTCCAGCACAAAATGATACCTCATGTGTATGGGTTTCTTGCAAAAAAGCAAAACATTTGGGTGGCACATCCCCGGATAGCTTATATAAAGTAAACCCCTTCCGGTGGTACCGCCTTCTAAAGCGGTTTTGTTTCCTTTTGTTACGTAATTCTCGCTCAACAAAATTATAATCCTTTCATTGCAACGAAATATCACTGGGAACAGGTAAACGAAGGAGATGTCGTGGGATGAAAGCTAGACGCTCAGATGTTGCCCAATCGTCTTTGTTAGAGCAGCAACCGCCATATTAACTCGATTTTTCAGAAACCTTTCCCGACTTACAAGGTCTATCTCAAGGATTACTAAATCAATACTAGGCATGTTTGTACTTATTTGACCTTCAATAAATGTTACATTTTTGGAAACATTTTGTGCAATTTTGCTCGGAAAGGGTTAACGGATCAACATACCACTAGGTATCCAATTCAACAAATAAACCCATTTTGAAGAAAACAAAATTATCTGTCGGGACCTTAGAGCAGACCCCATCCCTTTGTCGCCTTATATACTTACATATGCTAACGCAAGATAATCACTAAAAACATCAACAAAAGAGTACAATTCTGCGTAACTGTCCTCCTTGCTCTTCGTAGTTGGCATAGTATTTTTATTCCCAGAACATGACGTGATACAAAAAATACCATGGCAGGCTTGTAGTATAACAAACGTGGACAGTATTAATCCTGTGATAACAATATAGATTGATATAACATCCTATTAGTATGATAACTAACTATAATAATTAGAGAATAAAGGTATTGTTTTTAGACCGTACCCGTGTTATATTGTCTGACATAAATGCGGACGATAGTATTATTTTAAGTAGAACAACTCCGCCTGCGGCGTCGTTGTTCTACGCAAAAAAATAATACTATCGAACGCATTTATGTCAGACAATATAACACGGGTACGGTCTAAAAACAATACCTTTATTCTCATTCTTAAACAATCATACTTTAGACATTTATCAAAGAAATAAGTACATTTTATTGTCCACATTTGACAAATTTTACCCCTGCTAGGATCGAATAGCCCACAAACATTCCATCCAATCACATGCGATGAGTGAACCATGCGTAAGCGTCGCAGCGCCGGCATAAACGCAGGGAAAGCGCTAAAGACGCACTGCAGAAGTGCGCGTTATGGAGCAAACCACGCATTGTGAAGGTCGGGCGCGCTGTTAAAACGTAAGCCCCACCTCCCCGTGTTCTATTGTCTCATCTAGATGTCGCCGATTTCTCTCAGAACCAATGAGATTGCTTAAACTTTCTTAGCTGTTTAAGAATCATATATTATGATTAGCTTAAAGGTTTTTCGTCCGAAAAGGTCAGAGGTCAAACCGAACTTATTTTAATTGCATATTATTATGAGCCCCAACAGCATATATATTTGTATTTTAATCAGATATTTTGAAAGGGAAGAAGAAGGATCTGAAACTAAGATCCTTCATCAAGGGGGTGGGCGTTGTTTGAGGCGGCATCTATGGGATTTCCGGGTTGCAAGTACAGGGTGAGTCATAAAGCCTGCAGCAGTGGAAAGAAGCCATCTTCTTATTAAAACTGAGTTAAAGTTTGAAATGTTTAAACGTTATAAGAATACCCTACTTGTTACCAACTTTATGTGAAAAAAATAAGTCAATATCATTTTCCGTTTGCCCTTTTTCCCGTGCATCAATTTCACACGTTTGTCCACAAGATACCCAAAACATGCATAAGATCGCAAAATGTGTCTCCCGGTCAAATTTGGAAACTTGAGTACATTCGTTATGTAATTGGAATTTAACGCATCCTTTCTTGTTTACATGTGAGTTAACATAATCAATTTACCTCACCCATTGCCATGAATTGATTATAATGTTCCACTTTTGGATGAAAAACTGACTCTAAATTTTTGTTGGCGGGATATTCAAATATGAAAATGCGATGTGTGCAATTTCAATTGAAAATCACTGTGTTCGTGGACAAACACGTAAATTGGAGAGTGCGGCAAATAGGGTCACCAAAGACAAACGCAAAATGCGATCGTCTTCATTTGTTCACACAAAGTTAGGACAAATTATGTCATTCTTGTCACGTTTACAAATTTTCCAAATTCAACATTGTTTTGAAAACAAAATGGATTCTTGGAGTAAATTAATGGAAGTCACATCTAAGTCCTAACTCAATCCTTCTTACCTCCAGGAGCCCAAACATTGGAGGTGGTTCAAGTGTTGGTACTTTTACAGTTAAGAGGCATGATTTGAACAAATGTGGCACAACTTTTTAGCCACATTCTAAACTAGTGTTCCCTTTCCATCCCAGCACCTCCATCGAAGACATCGTATTAGCCAAATGCCAAGGGTACAACAGGTTATTACTTTCTAGTTTTATATACCACTTTTTTGAGCCATAACCTGACACTTCCTGATTATATCCTGTAGCATTCTGTAAGTCTCTTAAAGGGACACTAAGAGATGTGTTGGAGGCTGCGCCCTCAATTATGATAAAAATTGGGATTAGTATATTTTTATAATTGTATTACATGTATGAACTTACACCTATATATAAGGATTAAGAAAAATTAGCCCTCTTTGTACAAGAAAACGTCGATTCAAAAATGCTCGTACAGCCGCGACGAGCATTTTACGTCCGACAGTATCCCCCTGCAGTACGCGTGAACCATATTTGCATAGACGGCGTTTTTCAATAAATAGCGATGATATTGTTTTAATCAAGTTTTGCTGTGTTTCTGTTAGTAGAAACAACAATAATGGCAATTTTTACTGTTCATCTTGAATTCTGAAGTAAATTTTTAACATTTAAAATTTTCAACACCACTTACTGTCCCTTTAAAGCATGGTCTCAGTAAATAGCTAGCACAAACTGAAAGTTTACCGTACATAAACATCTGCTATGGTATTGATATGAAAGGAAGAACGCATTTTGGCTTTTCATAGAGTATGCAAGACAGAACAGTCGCCAAAACATTTATCTTATTACGATGGCTTTTTTTCTCTGTGTATCAAACATCTCATAAATATAGGATGGATTCTGAAACGAAAGTGGTTGTTTAAAGTGTCTAGCAGCAATATGGCATACAGGTGTGAACGATTACTTCTGGAATAGAATTTGGGGTATATGATTTTACAAAGACGGGAAAATCCTAATCTAATTGGTATTGCAGATAAGGCTTGGGCTGGGTACTTGCGGAATGCAAATCAATATGATTAAATACATTAGTATTTAATTAACATAAACGAAGGGATTTTATAAATGAGATGATATGGGTTTCAATTTCATTCCAGAGAAAATTTAGTGATTTTGACAAGTAAATACGGTTTATCTGGTAACGAGATCGCAGTTGTTAAAATATTCGTCATATGCCTTCAAATAAAAAGTAAATTGTGGTCAAAAGGGCAAAATTGAATCCGATCGCTATTTTGAGCTATTTATTTGTCAAAATGGCCAAATCTGTGACCCCTTTTTTGTGGCCATGTCAGATAACTAAGAATATATTGATAGCTTGCAGACGTTGCCATGTTGGCCATTTTTATTTCATATATGAGGCTGTAATTATCGATATGTCACAATGTAAATTCCCAATTATAGATACAATAACAACTACTTAAGCAGAGAATCTTAGAAAAGGTAGTCAGATATTTTCTTTATAATGCCTTATAGACTGGTGGTCATTAGCATTCGTATTAGCAATTCCAATATGCTAGAAATATACATTCCTTTGCTGTGACTACTACATAATTTATCAAGACAAATGTAAGTCTTTATAAGGTGTGAATATACTTAGACTGATATCATTAACTTGTTGTTGTCTTGCAAATGAAAAGTGCATTACCATCTTTTAAAATTATTTTTATGTAATTCCGTATATGAGAACAAACAAAGATGATCATGTCCATTTATTATGTATCCATAAATATTCAAGCTAATATTTTGTTTGATCCCAATTTAAAGGTCAAAACATCATATTCTTTTCATGCTTTAACAGCAATAATAATAATAATTCAGTAGTTCCAATTATATAGTCCGTTTCACCAGAGTATTAGTACGAGGTTATTCATATCTGATTACAACATGTTTAGCTTGGTGCAATAAGATAGCTATATTATTTTGGGAAATAGGATTGATCAATCAATGTTACGCTAATACTGACATCTTATCACGGAACACTTTCCACGCCGCTAATGGATTTATCAGATACAAACTAGATTTTTCAGAAATTTTCCCCAACTTTCAAGGTATATCTCAAGGATTACTGGACCAATACTTGACATGTTTGTACTTATTTTAATGCATTTCCGATGATTCCAGATATCGTAATCAAATGTATGCATTTTTATTTGGTTGAAACATTTTGTGATATTTTGGAATGTCGTATGCAGATGCCTGCCGCATGAAACTGTTAACAACTTGAGTCTATCAAATACCTGCACTAGTAATTATCACAAGATATGACAATATGTCAACTAGGCTTGATAATAGTTAAATTCCACGATGGGTTTAACTAGAAAATGTTTTATGAATGGACAACTTTATTTACAACTTTATCCCAACCCGGACCCAATAACAAAACCAAGGCAAAACCATAGAAAGCCTAAGCGTCACAATACTTTGGACATAGTTCCAACAATGCGTGCGTTTGTGCGTGTGTGCGTGAACTCGGAAGTGCGTACCGGGTGCTTTCAAACAAGACCACGAGTCCTGATTGGTCAATCGTGACGCGCATGGATGCATAGCCTATGCTCGCATTGATGATCTGGACGCAGCTTCGCGAACAACAACAAAACACGCTAGCGTGAAATAGCTTGGATTATGTCCATAGTATTAGGAGAGTGACTATAATGGCATTACATTTTGCACCGTCTGTAAACAGTTGTCATTATCATCCGGCATGTATGTCTCGCCTTAAAAAGGAATAAGTGCGTCATATAAGGGTGTGCAACGAGAAAGTGTATCAAACACTCATATTAAATGCTATACTTATTACTTACCTCGTTGCTTGATCGTAACACCAATCGAAATTCGGCTAGAAACGAAGGCAATGAAATTTGCGGATTGTTGCGTCATGTTGGATTAAGTTCTTGATCGGTAAAATCGATAAAATCGGTCTTTTAACGGTTACCCTATATAGCTAACTGAACCATGTAAACGATTAGTCTCACGTTTATATAACAACAACGCGCGTAGGCAATCTACATTCAACGCCTATTCGATTACATTTATAAAAAAAGAATTAGAAAAATATGACGTCGTTCTTGGATTTCACGATAATTTAGATTGTGTTTGGACTATGCGATATCCTACGCTATCCCATGGGCGTAGCTATTCATTCACTTGATTCATGTTAATTGCGCATTTTGCTAATTTTCGACCAGAAAACCAAGCATAATAGGTGCTGGCAATAATTATATTATGGAAATATGATTTTGGTGTGGGTGTGGGAAGGTGATGTGGGTTATGTATTTTTTAGAACCATTTCTCTGAATTTAATTATGAATTAAATATTACAGAATTTGCACGTCAGAGATTATTGTTTTTTTCCCCCGATTTTTATCCGTTAGCTTATCAACAATAGCTTCATGCTTTTAACTACTCTTTAATATAGCTTATAAACCATACAATTCCAAACTCGGTTTTTTTATACCTTCTATTGACAGAGCTTCACGCTGTCATTAGAAAAGCTTTTATATATTTATCAGAGGAATTGAAATTCGTTTCCATTATGATTAAAATGGTCATACGCTTCTGATTTTGAGAGAAAACGACGGCCAAATGTAACCGTTGCTAAAGATTAAAGCGTTTGGTTCATGTGTACTGTACGCGCTGGCGATGTCATTAGCTGATTATTTTGATAACATCTTGATCGCCGCATTCTAATTGCTACGCGCGCGTAAAACTAACAACTGCGTGGTCTGTGAATCGAGTGCGTCCGATATCAAATGTACCATGCACGATATAGAGCGCTTTTTATAGTCGTGTTACATCCACTTACAACGCTATGCTAGATTTAACACGAGCATAATTGTTTTGAAAAATCTAGCTTGACTTAAACTATTGCTCAATACCCACGGCTATATAAACCATTTGCAGCCGGTATATTCATAAGCTTTGGACGCCGTACTATTTCAGTGAACGGTAATATCTAGCAATTGAGGGGGGGGGGGGGGGGGGGGGGGGGGGGCAGTGATTTAAAATGAAATCCGCTTATTTAAAAAAAATATGGTTCTATGTTTACCCGCGTCCTAAATCACATCGTAGGAAGTCTATATCCAGAAAAGCGTCAAAGTTCATTTCGTGCCATCGTCAACATTCCTTTTCTTTCTATTTTTTTGTATCCTTATTTATACCATTATAACCATGTGACGCCAATTTTAAAGGATTTACATTGGTTGCCAATCAGAAAGCGAATTCTTTTTAAACTTCTCCTTGTTGTATATAAGTCCTTGCACAATCTTGCACCTACCTACATCAAACAACTCATCACACCTTACCATCCTTCTCGGACTTTAAGATTAAGATCCAAAGGGCTCCTTCAAGTACCACGTGCGGCCAGATCTGCTAAACGGACTTATGGCAGTAGAGCCTTTTTCATCGCTGCACCGAAGGAATGGAATGCTCTTCCCGAACATGTCCGACGTGCTACATCAGTGCAATCCTTCAAAACGTCATTGAAGACATATCTTTTTAATTTATGAATTGTGCATTGTAGACTGTGTTTGCATAATACTCTCATGTATTGTACATTATATTTCATTGTGTTAATGTACTGTGGTTTTTAATGATTACTTATTTATCTTTGTATGATAAGTTGCTGTTGTTGTATTTGTATTTGTATATATTTTTTTCATACATGTATGTTATGCGCCTCGGGGTTGTGTTCACAACGTGAGGCGCATTATAAATACCCTTTTATTATTATTATTATTATTATACCAGAATAAATAAAATCCAAAAAAAGAAATTATGATCAATATATGTCAATTGTTTAGAGGCACGTTTGAATATATGCAGTAATGGAAATACCCGGGGTTGACGATCTTGTGTGTCGCAGCTCTATAATATTGTGTGTCCTGATCATAATAGTAGTATTGTTTTATTCCGTAATAATAAGAGGGATTAAAATCATGTCTTGGCCAGTGATTGAGTTATGTGCCTTATAATGCAGAGATCCATGGATCGATTCCCACTAGGACCACTTTTTCAACTGATTTAAGTCCACAAAGTGTGTACTTCCTACATAAGTCAACCCCGGGTGGAAATTCATGTGGGTATTTTCATCGGGTAAGCATCTTTAATGATCTCATATACCGTGTGTTGTTTTATAGTTTGTCAATCAGAATCTATGACTGCTTTATATCACTACTATCTGGTCTGTACTCTGTTTATCGGAGACAGCCGGTTAGCTCAGTGGTTAGAGCATTCGACTAGTATTCAAAAGGTCACGAGTTTGATTCCCGTACCGACTCATGTCCTTGCTTATTAAGTTTGGATATGAGTCGAGGCTTGTTTAATATGTTTGTTTGAGTTGTGGAACTTACGGTATCTGCCTCGCTGTTATTATCAACATTTAGTAGGTAGATTATTATTAATTTTATCGATTATGTTCAATAACAAATAGAATGACGATTCAATAAAGAGCTCTATTCACATGGAAAGTGGCCAAAGCTGAATTTGAAGATGCCGGAATAGATTTCCAATAAATTGATAACGAAAGCTCAAAAATGAACAGATTTTGTTATGTTAATATTTTTCATTGCCAGAAAAAGCCTGTATCACATTGGACACTTTTTGACACACCCTGCATGTTATGATTTGAATAGTCACAAATTAAAGAATAAGACGTGTTTCTTTAACATAATTTGAAACAATATTTTGAAAGTTTCAATCAATACACTATTGATATTAATGATCTATTAACTTCTTCTTGTTGAACAAATCGTAAACAGGGGAAATATGTAAATTTGCATAATTCTAAACATGCTAAATATCGCCATGTTTAGAGTTTGTAATCTTTGAATAAATTGTTTGTAGACATAATATTGAGATCCGTTGTGTACAAATCTAAAAAAAGTGAAAGATGTTATTGTTACTCACTGTTAATGACGATTTACTTACTTACCCGCTGGTAGCTTCACCAGACTGGCAACTTTGATTCTTCTCACTGGGTTTTAAAGCTATGCTATACTGCCCCCCCCATGACAAAACAGCATAACTGACATTTTTTCAAAATTGAGTTATGCCATTTAGGGGACTCAGGACATCATGTTAGACATGTAAAACAAAACAAAATTAATCAGAACTGTCCCTTTGTTTAATTAATTAGCCTGTTGAAATGACATAACATTTATATTTCTCTGTAAACCCCATGACAAAATGATATAACAGCACAGAGTACTTGTGCACTCAAGGTAAACCACTTGAACTCAGTAACAACCAATCAGAATTGATTGCTCTGCATGATTGCTCCCAACTTATCTCACACCTCATGGAGACAGGATGTGTACTTGACAACCATAACAATAGAAATTCCTTCTATTGATTATGATGAGAACAATTTCCACAAAGCCCACAACAAAACGAGATAACATCAAGTTGACAACCTTATTCTGATAGTTTAGTTTCATCTAAAAGTAAATAATTTTAGTGTTTTCCAATTATTGTCTATTTTTTGCTCAATAAATGTTATGGTGAACATATAATTCGAAGATATTTCAGATAGTAAGTGTGGTGTGTGGGGGTGTGTGTGTGTGTGTGTGGGGGGGGGTGGGGGGGGGGGGGGGGGGTGGGGGGGGGGGGGGGGGTGGGGGGGGGGGTGAAGTCAAAAAATTTCGCACATCAAAAATTTCGCACGGACACAAAATTTCGCAGTCCAAAAAGCACTGTGGTCAATGTTTTATGAGTAGTTTTACTATCATTGAAATTTGAAACTAAGAAAAAGGCGATTTTCAAGGGGGGTGCGTCCGCACCCAACGCACCCCCCATCTGACGGCCCTGTAGAGAGTGACGTAATCCAATTTTGTAAGTTTGTATGACAACAAATTATGAAAGTTTACATTTCTTGTATATGTTTTGATTGGATTTGAGGTTTATGTCGGAAATATCAGTAATTTGTTTTTAAACCATGAAAAGTAAAATCCTTTTTTTGCATTAAATGTCTTGTTTCCATGGCAATTGTCAAGAATGTTTATTTTGATTGTTCCCATAATCAATAATGGAAGAGATACAAATACTATGTACATGTTTAAATTAGCAGATTGTTATAAGTTTTTCAAGCCAGATAAATTTTGATGAACACAAAAATTAACAAAAAAGTTTAAAAAAAACACTTTTCTATTCAAAAACATGAAGAAATTGGCTGAAATTTGTCAGACATAGTTGGTAAAAGACATGTAAATATTGTAAACATCTTGTGTTGACCTTTGAAGAGTTTGAAAGAATTAAATGCAACATTAAAATCAATTGTAAAAATGTGTCCTGCCTTAATTGTGTTTTGTAAAAATTTCTTCATACAAATATTTGGGGAAAACCCACGACAAAACAAGATAACTGACATTTTGAACGTAAAATGTGCATTTTTCAGGAAAATGTCAGATGACTTTTAAATAGCTTCATAATGTACATTTAAACATGTTAACTTGAAAACCAAACATAGAATAGATTTTTAAGGCTTTTAAAAAAACATGTTTTCTTTAATAACTCCAAAACTCCAAAATGTCAGTTATACTGTTCTGTCATGGGGGGGGGGGGGGGGGCAGTATACGTAGAAGGCATAGTACGTAGCAGGTATATTCGATCATTATGTGTCAGATACTGAATTGTGTACCTTCTGGAAATGATTGTGAAGTCGTTGGGTATTGCGCAATTTTACTTTGTTGTGATTTTTTACATACACGTGGCGTATCCGAAAATGGTATACAACTTTGACTGGTAATTATAATTTTCCAAGACATAACGCTCCAGTTATCTGAATAGTTTGCGATTCTTTAGAGGTTGAACTGGCTACGAAGCTAGTACTTGCGTGTGAATATGGTGTGAATGGTGTGAACAACCTGGACCACCTGTATAATATTGAGATCCGTTGTGTACAAATCTAAAAAAAAGTGAAAGATGTTATTGTTACTCACTGTTAATGACGATTTACTTACTTACCCGCTTATAGCTTCACCAGACTGGCAACTTTGATTCTTCTCACTGGGTTTTAAAGCTATGCTATACGTAGAAGGCATAGTACGTAGCAGGTATATTCGATCATTATGTGTCAGATACTGAATTGTGTACCTTCTGGAAATGATTGTGAAGTCGTTGGGTATTGCGCAATTTTACTTTGTTGTGATATTTTACATACACGTGGCGTATCCGAAAATGGTATACAACTTTGACTGGTTATTATAATTATCCAAGACATAACGCTCCAGTTATCTGAATAGTTTGCGATTCTTTAGAGGTTGAACTGGCTACGAAGCTAGTACTTGCGTGTGAATATGGTGTGAATGGTGTGAACAACCTGGACCACCTGTATGGACGACCCAAAAGGCAGTCTACAGTCCTGCCACATGCCTTGCCACATGCGTTATCATTACACCCCCATTGGGCTATTTAAAAACTAAAATCTGCTCTATATCTATCGAAATTTGAACTTTTGATATTACAAAATCTGACTAGTTTTTAAAACAAAATTGAAGTTTCAAACATTGAAATTCTTAACACAAGAACTTTCAAAAGTCGGGGGTCAGACAGCCAAAAGGCTGTCTGACAATCTTGCCACATGACTTGATGACTTGCCACATAATATGTTGACTTTCAGCCCACATTGAGCTTATTTTTAAAACTAACATCTGTTATAAGGATACTATTGTGACTCTTTTTTTTCTCGAAATTTGAACTTTTGATTTTACAAAATTTGAAATATCACTAGTTTTTATAACAAATTGAAGTTCAAAATTTGAATAATTTAAAAGTAAGTGCCCTGGCAATAAACAAGTGATGTGAAATAAATTTGAGAAATGATGTAGCAGTTTTTACCCTCGAAAAGCTTGCAAATCGGGGGTTAGGATAGTCTCAAACATTTAAGGGGATGGAATCGTAATGAAACATAATGTTGTAATCTAATCTTAAAGATCAATCTTTTACATTCTACAAAGATTTGACTCGGTTTAATTTGTTATGGGTCTTTTTGAGTATGCTATATAAATTCCTTAATCTTTATAACCATTTCTACAAGTTACAGATTGTGCCATCGTATTCTATAAAGGGATCTCCTTTTTCGTTTTGCATATTTTGCTCATTTGGAAATTATCATATGGTCAAAATTAAATTGCATTTTTGATACGCGCTGTACTGAAAAAGACGCATTAACCCTTAGAATACAAACAATCGCTAAAGCAGCTTCCCCATGAAAGTGGTTAACCCAAAAAATCTCTAAAGCGGATTTTCCCGACCTCAGAAAATGTGACGGATTGATCATATGTCTTCGAGAGGTCATATGACTTCTTCAAGTCACATAATCATCGGATGTGAAATACCTTCTTTTCGCCGTGTTTTGATCAAATTTTGTCATAAATGGCAATAAATAGGACGAATATGCAATGGGATTTTGTGCAGATGACTCTCAGGCAACCAGTGATGTACCGGATTACGGACAAACCAATCTGACGATTTTGTGGCGATTTGAGGCCGAAATCGGACAGTGAAAATGATGTTTCTATTGCTTTCTACGGTTTTTATTGACTGCCTGAATACGTATAACAAAAAAGGCCAGTATGCCACTATAGAATAGGGTAACACAGAGGGTGACAGATAGGACTGAAATTCACGATACCATAATATAATTATATTCAGCATGATTTTCGCAAATAACTCCGGATGAGTGTACCGACACGTACAAATAATTCAGGGTTGAAAAAAGAAAGAATACGGGGTCATGTGTGGGGAGAGCGCCGACAAATGCAGATCTTAACAGTCTTGCATACTTATCACCATAGCCGCCTCCCCCTCTCCCCCCACACGGAACTAAATTAGTTTCGCGGCTCATTCGGCCTAGGCGAATTAAATAAATGTAATATGTTTAACAGTTTAACCATCTTCTTACCCCTCGACCCGGCACCCTTCCCCATGGCGATGTATACATACTGGATGACAGGAGCTTGCACCTTACGATAAGGCAAAAAAAAAAATTGTTTGGTTGCCCTTTCACCTCAATTTTTTTTTGGGGTCGGTAGGTCGATATTCTTTTTCTTTTTTTTTCTTCTTATTTTTAGATGTCAAAGTGAATTAGATATGTTTTTATCCCCCGAATATAAGTGTTTTTACAAATGTAAAATGGAAGATGAAAGGGATTTTACATGATTTTTAAATACATTACCAATCTTTTCTTACACAAACAATTCACACTCAGACAAATCAGATATCTATAAACTTGATGTAGTGCATATCATATGGTGTCTTGAAATATATGCAATATTTAATTTGAAAAATATCTGCTTCGTCAAAATGTTGAACCAAATAGGGGAATCAATTGCACTTTCTATGTTCGCATTCCATTTAAATAAATATATTGATATTTCTATGACGCAATAAAACAAAAGTATAAGTTTTAATGTTAATATTTTATTCAATATTTTCTTGGAAACGTTCATGCACAATAGAATAGAAACACACCAAGGTGATCGAGCGAAGCATGTGAGGTGAGGTGTTGTGTTTACGATTGTCGTGTACCCGCCCGGGGTGGTACATGCTCTTTTAGCATCAGCCTAGAAGCTCCTAGAGAGGAATAAAATATGTATGGCCTAAGAATATGTGTCTGCAATACATTTTAAATGAACAGCAACCGTAATTCACCATCTCGTAAGCATTTATATTTATGAAATCAAATTTATTTGTTTGAATTTTTTTTTTTTTGAATTTTTTTTTTTTGAAAAAAAAAAAAAAAAAAATGCGACTGAGATTTTTCAATATTTACGGTCGGTCGGGAAAGGGCAACCAAACATTTTTTTTTTTGGCCTAAAAGTCGTGCATGGATAAACTGATATCATAGGAATCAGCTAATGTCAAGGCTAATTACCGACATTGACACATCATGTGATAAAAAAACCTTTGTTATGCACGAGCCAGATCGACCTATTTTAAAATAGATTTTATATTTAAAAAACATTTGAAGACATTTTTTTCATTTATCTTTATTTAAGCCAAAAAGTTTTTAGAAAATGTTTGACATTTTCAGAATAAGAAATAAAAACCTCGACCCCACCCCAAAAAACCTAAATGCCCGACCGACAGACCCTATCGGAGAGTTCCGTTTGCCCGTACAGGAACAATTCTCGTCGCGCAAGTATTTACTGGACTCAAGTTAAAGACATATTATGCGATCTTTATAATGGAACGACCTCTATCTGTGAATGTTTCTTAGAAATGCATTTGTTGGAGTCAAATTACATTAATGACCATGATACTAAAATATCTTATCGTTACATTCTAGTTGCCTGTAAAGTTTGAGCCCAATTTTGGTTGAACTGGCCATGACGCTAGTATTAGTAAGTTCCACCCTTGAATTACATCTATCCAACACCATTGACCGCATGCTGGGGGACCTTGAGTGTTGCAGCGGTGGAACTGGTAGCAAGCACACAAGCGATGCAGTCTTGCCACATGACTTGGCACACGTGGTGACTTTCAGTCAGATTCGGCCTGTTTTAAAACTTAAATCTGCTCTTCGGATAATATATTGTGATTTTGTTTCTTCAAAATTTGAACTTTTGTTTACAAAATATGACATAGCACTAGTTTCTTTGACAAATAGAAGTTAAAAGTTGGAATTTAAACACAAAAACATATTTCAAAAGTAATATATAGGGCGTCTAGTTACACCCAGAATAAAGAGCCTTGAGCCATGCTTAGGGCAGCGTTGGACACATGTGGTGTGAAATAATAGGAGTGGACGATTTATTACCCTGGATAAAGCATCAAAGCCGTGGTCAAAAAAAGTTGAAAAACATACATGGAACGGAACCGTAATGTAAATTACAGAACAATACGATTTCTTAATACATTTTACAATACGTTATCCTGGTACAGTTTTTCCTGACAATCAAACTTCATAAGAACGAGATTATGGGGGGGGGGGGGGGGTGATTTTTTTAAAATCACATACTATTGCTTTAAGTGTCCAAATTTCAGGTGAAATTCATGATATTGATCGATCATTGATCGGTACACTAACAGTTAGTTTACTAATTTAGAGTTCTTGTTTTTAAACACATTATATATGGCTATGTCTGGAGTTATTTGTGAGACCACAGAACTTGTTGTATATAATGTAAATTACTTATTGTTTGGCAAACAACGTGTTAGTATCCAGGATGGAAACCGCACCCTACACTTTTTGCCCTCTTCCTTTTGTGTTCATCATTCTCGATCTCTTTCCTCAGATTACTATTTACAAATTCTTATCGTGATCTCCCTGTTCCAGATCTGCTCTGGGTTTAGTACTCACTCACACTTTCAAAAACCTTTACACATTATCCAAACTGTATCACATTATACTAAAACTGTCCATTAATACTAATGATATTCCATTTATAGAACGACCATGTCCGATTTGCCCGGCTTAAATTACCATAAATAGAAAACAGATACCATCGTTCAAAATCAATTTATGTTTTTTTCTGAAATTATAGTTTAAATAGATTAACAAAAATGTAATATGATTTATGCTGCTGCAGCACCCACTTTATATGATTATCCCTGCTTTTTAATAATAATAATTTAGATGTTTATTATACATTGAGATCATTGGTCTCTATTATTGTGTTCTTATACCCATCCTTACCTCATACTGTAAATCTACACATATCACTAAAAAATGGAATATGAACGCTTCTTCGTCGTGTTGGTTTTCTTTTTACATTTTGTCCTTATCCTACTGAACTACAACTTAGATTAGTGGACCATCTGATCGCCACAAGACGCTTGTTCTGGTTCTGTAACATGCATGACCAACCAAAGTGAATATCTAACAGTTCGCGGCCATCACCATAAAGAAGCAACATATTTTGTGTCAATTGTTTTACAAGCAATGTTGGATTTGATGCTGTATATCTTTTATGCTGGCTCCCTGCACCCTGGATCCCCGGCTGGTTCTTTCATTAAAACAGGCATAGCTCCTGATATAATTGATCGATTTTATTGATTCCTTTTGTCATATGAGCGGAATTGCTCTTTGAATGCGTGCATCATGGGTTTGTCAAATTTGTTTGGTCTATTTTTAAACAAATATGCATTCTCGATCATCTTCTTTTTGACTCGCCCTGTGTATGTCGAATACAACCGTTCCTCAAATTCTGAGAAAATCCATCACGGACGCAATTAGAATCGAGAATTTAAGCAACAGTTGATCAATGAAAACCACATGAGTAAATCTTAACATATATAAGTTGCGTGATTGCCTGAGACAAATACTCAACAGTTGCCCAATTGAAACAATTAACGCAATATTTTAGCAACGAAATGAGTTTGACCGGGGGTTTCCACAACTTGTTACAAAATTGTTTTGCTCAACGTTGGGTAGTTTTTACTTTTATGCAACACCTAGGTTTCTACATATGTTGAATAGAATTTATTATTTAAGATTTGATATAATTTCAGTCCTACAACCCTGGATAACCCAATAAGCTTATTAGCTTATTTCCATTGGGGTCCGTTAGATGTGTGAACAGATACAGATCGGGATGATCCCCTACTCTTTACGAAAGAGTCTGTAACCTTTTAACGTGCTCGGGTATTGCTCTTCCGATGCACGGGACCACCATTTATACGTGACTTCCGAACCACTGTTTTTTGCTGCCATTAGGAAATCGTCAGAATCATTTCGCTTCATTTACCAGGCTACCGACGGCGCACACAGTATCAGCACTTAGATTGTAATATTCCCTAACAGCTCCCCAATGTCGCTTGGGTCGACGAAGCAATTGAGACTAAGTACCTTGCCCAAGGATACAAACAAGTTGGCTGTAGCGGGGCTCGAACTCACAATCTTTGCATCGTGAGACCGGCATGCTATCCACTATACCACACGTGCTACACACGTTTTCGTTCTATTTGTCCGGGCAAGACACTTAAAACCAGCGTATAGAGCCAACGATCATATATTTTTTACGATTTGTGGAAAACAGTTTATTCGACCAATATAGAGATTTTTTGTTAATAACTATACTACACTCAATGAATCCCTTAATTTATTCCTCACCAATTCAACCAACAGGATGATACTTCACTTTACTAAGGGACACCCTTATAAGTTGTATGAATTGCTTAGTATAATACCGAACAAAGTTTTAGATATACCGATGACAATTTTGAGTTCTGTATTGTTTGTTACGTGCATCATGGACAAGCATACGGTATGCTAGTGGAGTTACGATTGATTTCTATATTGCAATATTCGTACTTCAGTCCTGAGATGATCTGTGCTGTAACGCCAGATTTCCTGAAGAATATACAAATTTCGATAATCTCTCATTGCATCTGGTACTGCGAAGTCAATTGTTGGGCAAGTCTGATTACTAACGAAGTCGTCGTTTCCCTGATATATCTGGAGAAAAAAACAAGTTAAAGAAAAAAAAATACAAATAAGTAATTCTAGAAAAAGGAGTGAAATTCTACCGTTTTGATGATATGGCAGTTAAACTACCTATTGAAAATGGCAACATATCTAGTTAGGGGATATTTAAAAGACATTTGTTCCAAATTATCTGAGACCTTAAAGAATGCATTTGGTTCAGGGGTTCTGTAATTGTCATTGACATCATAAATATTTTTGGTTTCAGATCCGGTTATGGTTGCCCTATGATCTCGTTCAGATGTTTTTAGGCTGTTGCCAATATACCTGTCTGCACAAAAGTGAATGGCTTTGGTGTCTTATGGTATATCAAGCAATATCTGTTCTTGATACCGCTTCGCTCTTTCTTGAAAGGCAATCTTCTCACGCAATACATCCCATCTATGATAAAAAGCGGTTGTCAATCCTGGGTGCAGTTCTGATACATCGGATACTCCGGTTTCATCTTTCAGTGCCTTTACAAGTGTAGCCTTTGATCCAGGAGCTCTCATATGGCCATTCTCATCAAATAATGATGGAGGTGAATCTGCACATTCATGTCTGCCAATAAAATCTGTGATATCAACATCAACACCACTAGCCATAACCTGGGTCATCCTCATAAAAGCGACTACTTCAACACTCTTTCCTTCCGTTTTCTGTGATGCAGATGTTTTTACTTTTTTGTTCTGGGTATGGAATGTGTTGAGTTTTACGATTTTCTTCTTCTTGTCGTTGCCAGCTATTGCTTGTTCCAATTCCAATGCCCTTTCAGAGGAATTCTGTGTCCAACATTCAGTTTTAGGTCATAACATTAAAACAAATTGTTTTACAACAATATACATGTCATAATCCATGTTCAGAATCAAATTTGCTATCATTTGATACCAAACATGATATGGTTTGCTCAAATTTTACCAAATTTTACCCCCTGAACTTTGACCCCCCCCCCCCCGTTTCCCATCTTTGTGCACCTGATATTTTAGGTTGTTCACCCTAGGAATGTTGTATAGGTCCCAATGGTTGTCTGTATACCCACCAACCTTTTACAGCATGGGGGTACAGGGGGTTAAGCTGGCCCCTGGGTAGAGGTCAAAAATATAAATTCTAAGGACCTCTATCACTATGCTGGTTCCCTGCATCAATGGGCTCCACACAACTTATCCATAGATGCAGGTACGCTCAAATTTCCACTCAAATCTGATTTGCTGGCATAATAGTCATGCATATTCATGATTGACACAAAATAGATCCACAAATAAATTTGATCAAGCCAGCGTCACGCTTAGAATGATAACAAATTTGCTGATTGGCACAAACTACACGTGTATCTGCGCTAACCACAGCGCCGAACTTCACACGCACATGCACGCATGTCATACCGCGCTCCCCATCGCGCTGTAGCTATGGCAGCGCGACAATGCATTCAGCGTTCGATGCGGTATCTCAGCTACAGTGTGTTGATCGTTATTTACCTTATGCCATAACAGAGCGACAATGCAATGTGTTGAGCTTACGGTTACGGCCGGCAATGGATTTGCCTGTACCTGCACCTATGGATAAGTTGGGCCGGAGATCCAGGGTGCAGGGAACCAGCATACCCTATCACATACAAAATGTATAGCTGACAAATGGATGTCACTAATCTCTTACCAGTTCCTCAGTTTTTTTCATCACCATTTTCAAGTAGAGACGCGCAAGTTCTAAATCATCTATGTAAAGAGCTACGTCACGTAAATCTTCGTCCTCTACCACTAGCTCCAATGCTCTATAGTAGGCCAGCAGTTGTGGATAATTGTGCTCAAGTAGTTCCTGATTCTGTTTTAATACAAAGTCATAAAATGTAAAGACAAACTTACTTTGTCAATCCGATTCCAGGATGGGGTTAATAAATTCCCACGCAACTGGAAGTGGTTTGGATTAGGGGATTAACCTGTGGTATAAGCCATGGGGTGAGGTTAATGAAGCAACCCTGATAGCACACTGAAGTCGGCCCGACGTCGGGAAAGGTCGGCGTCCTTACGTTGAAGTCGGCTGGACGTCATATGGACGTTGAACCGACGTTGGAAAAATACCCTGAAAGTCTCGTCGGGGTACTAACGTTTTGCCGACGTCGGAACTACGTAAACCAATGATATTTTTTATATAAAGACAAATATTCAATAACTCAAAATTGTTATAATTTTGTCGTCTACATAATTGAGAAAGATAATTGTAATAAATAAATTGCTGATGACTTAATTATCATTGTTTTCATCTGCAACAATTTTAAGATCAAATTGATAGTTGAATAAATATTAAAATTAACGAATACGCTTAATGCGGTGTGGTATAAGGAACGGGGAGGGATGGATGTAAGGGTTCTGATTGAAATTGGCAGCGATAATAATTGGCAGAAAAACGCTTTGGGACTTTGCTTGCATTGTGAAAAGCGATATATAAGAACGGTGAATTATTATTATTATCATTATTATTATAACTATTATTATAATGTGGTTTCTTATACAATACAAAGCCACAAAAGATGGTTAAGGGTAGGCCTGGGGTTAAGGAAGCGACGTGGTATAAGCCACGGAGGGGTTAATGACGTAATGTGGTATTAGGCACGGGAGGGGTTAATGAAGTAATATGGTTTTGGGAGGTAGAGGGTTAATAAAGTAATAATCCATGTTGTGCTAAAAGAGATGGTTAAGGTAGGTCTTGGGGTTGAGATAAGCCGTGTGGGTGGGTGGGAGAGGAAGAAGGGTGATGAAGTACTAGTAATGTGGTTTGGGAGGTAGGGGGTTAATGAAGAAATGTGGTATAACCGAGGGCCATGAGGTAATGAAATAATGTTGTTCCTGTTAAGAACAAAACATGGTATGGTAAATCTAAGTCGCGTAAGATGGTGTCAGATGTGGGAATTGATACTGTATGTGGTATAAGCCCCGATCATTTACGAGATTTGAATGATACTAAATTGCGTAACACCTAGGGCCACGAGGTGTAATGAAATAGTGTGGTTTGTAAAAAAAAAGGAATTTGCAGTTGATTTCAGCATCGTTATAGATGACTGACTCTTTGCTAATCTTACGTTAAAATCACAATTTCAATATGAAAAATGAATTAAAAAAACGCATTTTGCATCTAGGTTTTCGAACCACCTACTGAAAAACAAAATTAATGCTATTTCTATTTTGTTTTTTTCTTGATATTGCCACCTTTAATATCATACTTACCGTCATTCCAAATATTTCACTTATCAAATGCTCTTCACTGTACTCTTGACTGTCGGGAACACCGGCTATTGTGATGGTGGGATCGAAAACATATTCTTCCAGATGATGGGCCACTCTCTAGAATTTAAGTTACAGATAGTTTATTGTTTTGAATTGTTGGTTGTTGCTGCTGTTTTTTTGTGGCTTGTTGTGGTGGGTTTTTTTGGAGGGGGGGGGGGGGGGGGGGGGGGGGGGCGTTTGAGTTTTGAGTTTCCTTTATCTAATGCATATAATTGATAAATGATTGTTAATTCAACTGAATGTAGTATTTTGGGGGGATTTATCTCAATCGAATCCAAATTTCGAGTTCTATGTACAAGTATTTTATTTGCTTGGACAAAATGTTATAAAAAAGGAAACGATTTTTACTTACAAAAGATTCATATGCTCGTTCGTGATACAAGGTGAAAAGATCCGTAGCGTTCACAAGGTACCCATGTACGTCTTCCCTGGTCCAATAGTTGTTGGCGAAGCTTTGCTTTACGGGGCATGACGTGGAGTGTATACAGTTGCAGGTTTGAAGTAACACGAATGTAAGGAGTAGCAATCCTGTACGTAGAGATAAGAATATGAAATACAGTGCTCCAAAAAGTATTTACCGGGGTATCAAATATGCTCATGACTCAAAAACTGTTGTTCCGTATTTGGAATGTCAAATTACAATTTGTTTTGTTTTTTAATTGATGTAATTTTTTAAAATTTAATGTCACACCTCGTATGCTTTACATCATTTACTTAAAGTATCTATCAAGCTAATTAACTAATTTTCAAATAAATGATTAACGAGTAGGATAAACCGTGTGCATAATTATAGTCACAAATCCGTTTTTGTCTAAAATTGTACTTGCAGGCAAATTGGAAAGAGTTATCAAGGCTCTGATTCGGATGTAAAAGCAATTAGTCCTAATTTGTATTTGCATAATTTAGTTATTTGTCCAGTATTTAAAGTTTTGTACTTTGACCACCTTGTATATATATTTTCTAATAAGCTAACCAATAAATATTGCATATGGCTGGATGGGTAATTTACTAAAATTACAAAAAAACCAATGTCAAGCCTTTAAAAATAGGTCCTGCATTTAGAAAATGCAAGAAAAAAAAGAAATTGATTATTTTGTATGAAATGTTAACTGTTACACCCTGTATAATGTTTAGTTTACCCTGTATATTTGATTTCGAGTTACCATATTCTCAATCCTTAGATTATAAGCTTTCCAAATATATATGTTTCATACACTTTAGATGTAAACATGTTGATGTATTCTACTGAAACTGCGAAAGGAGGTATATTTCATGAAATGACCTATGAAACACAATTGTAGCCCAGGTTAAAAAACATGACCATATTGAAGCGTCATCGTAGATATCTGCAGTAAACATCACTTTTATTTCAGTTCCCTAGGTGTTTAATAACAATAATCACCATGAAAAACACCAAATATCTTTCAATTCAACGTGTCAGCGCTTTAATACATTTCTTAGCATATAGGCCTACTCTAGCAATTTGGTTGGTTAAAAGGTACGCATGATGCGTTGACGCCAGTCTCTAAGAGAACACTTGGGAAATGGCTCAATTATAATTCCGGTAAAATATCTTCAACCGTATTTAGCTCTTGATTCAAACATTCAAATGAAACCAACTAAAATGTATATAATTAAGGCGCTCCGAAAAACATGCTTAATCGTATTTGTCTACACGTGGTTTGTACATTTCGATAGCATGAAATAATAAAAATGAACTCACTACAAGATCATATTATAGATGGGGTGACAGCAATGTTTATCAACAAAAGCAACGGTCGAAGGACTGGACTGTCGATACATGCTTGAGGGAACAGCATATGACCACAATACTGTCCAGTATGAGCGTGTTCCTACTGGGGCACTGCAAAGTTAACGTTAACTTTTAACGGTAAGTTTTAACTCTAACATTTTATCCCCTTCCCCTGTTTCTACTCGTGAAAACGTGCTTAGTTTATCGATCTTAGTCGATGGCCACGATATTTGACCTTTTGTTATACCAAACAACCCCGCCCCACTTGAAACACGACTGCCTCACAATGCGTAGAATCCAGCGTGTACGTGTATATCTGGTTTGTGAAGGGTTTTGCGGTATCAAGACTTTACCATTAATTAACGTTATCTGGCAGTTTTTACTGGGCAACTTAACGGTTATTACCGTTAAGTTCCCCAGTAGAAACACGCTCTATGTCTTATTGCCCTTTATAATGCATTGACGCGAGTTTTAAAAGCACGGGTCCTAAACAAGACAGGATACGCCGGGCAAAGAACAATGGCAACTGCCGACCAAATGCCCGGCATGACGTCACATGTCACCCCATCTATACATTACGCAATCATATACAAAAGCATACGCCCATCACAAAAAGTCCCTGACCAGGTGCTGTGATGTTAGCTATCCAAAATCAATTATCGATACTAAAAATATGAGATATACTTTTTAATGAGCAAATTTCTTCTCCGTAGTTTGATACCTCATTCATAAAAATTCTGTTTCTATGGGATATCATTGCTTAGTGTGTGATTATGCGATGAACATGTGTGTGTACAGACTCGTGTCGATACCTGTTACCCATTCATCCAGATACCTGACTGGTTCAGATAGCACACAATGGACAATACAAATCAATGGTATCCCATCGTTAGTCGTGGTTATTAAAATCATCATCACTTTAAAGGTAGATGTTCTGATTGCTGGCCCGATTTTCAACTTGATGTTTTCTATTTTACATGAAAGGTCGTCCTTATAATTGTCACATTCCAAAGTTTGACATGCATACCTCCTATGGTTCTTATTTTAGAAGGACAAGGCACAATAATTTTGCCCATTCAGTAGTACACAAACTGGCTGTTGGTTAACCACATTTAGCAGTAATTCACCACATTTTAGCTTATAATTTCTAAATGGACCATTTCTGGCCCCTAAGATTTTACAGACATAATAAACAAAATATGAAATATAGGGATTCTTCTGATTATCAAAATATCATGATGTAAAAAAACAAATCATAGCCAAAAAAGGTGATCGGAACATACACCTTTAACAGTGTATACAAGATCTCAGTACAAGATCACACTACAGATTACGCAATCATATATAAACGTATACTTTGTGGAAAATGTACTTACGGCATTGCATTAGCTTGAACATCCTACCGGTTAGAAGTCGGGTGGGTGATGGCACTATCAACCATTGAAGCTTAAATCTAACTATATCATATGTTCGACAAAAACTAGAACTTTTCACTTGTATCAAACAGATTGATGTGATGATCAAAATATAAATTTCTTTCGTTTTATATAATTGTTGCACTAGCCTTACAAGCCCTATAATACCCATCCTAATAATTGTTTACGTCATCCCCTCCCTCAAATTAATGATAACATACATTAGGATAGTAAATGCTAGGATGTTAACCCAATCACGTTCCAGTTACTTAACAAAATTAGGTTAAAATTAGTTCATGATTTCGAGTGTGTATTTGAAGTGCTCAGCAAAATGGATACTATTCGGTTTTAACAAGAAGAAAAAAATATTGTTTCCTACTCAGATAGGGTCACTAATTACGATAGAGATTATTAGTAAATCAATCATCTAATTGGTACGGAAACACGCTCATGCGTTTCGGGGGTTTATTGCTTTTCTGACTTTTTTAAAATCCTTTTTTTATTAAAATATTTTTATTTCGTGTCCTTTAACAACAACCAATAAGTATAAGGAAGTTATCATAAACACTCACGCTTAAACTTATTTTCGATTCATTTTTAATACGATTCCTATAACATCTCGTTTTATATTAAAGAAGAACCCGTATAACACTTTAGATTTTCAAAATGGCCACCGAAAAAACACACAAGATCATTACATCATCAGCCACGCTCGAGGAACTCATTGAAATTGGATAATTATACGTGTAATTGTCATAAAATACTTTTTCAAGCACAGAATAATGATCTAATATTTCATAAAATTACTAAATTTATCCCAAGATGTAAATTTTAAACGAAATTAGAATCTTCGTGACATTGGATTACAAATTGCATACTATAAAATGTAGATGATCAATACAACGACATGACAATATCGCTAGTACCATATTGGTTTATGTGTTCCTCTCGCACATACAACGCGGGGTGATAGCCATTATTTTTGAAATGACGGCAAAAACGTTGACATATTTGGAAACACAGTTGTTTCCGAGTCATTTTGACCGTTCGTCTCGAAGACCGACTGGAAGTGAGATATTGCTATGTTGTTCACTAGTCAAGCATTGAAAGCAAGATTGAGCATGAAGGAGACTCTATTTTTTCGCGCTTTGTACGGATCCGCCTCCTAACTGGAATTGCACAATGTCTCACTTGCAAGACCAAACATATTGTGCAGACTAAAGTCATACTAGTACCAGTCCAAGGCTCTCCTTACAGATGGCGGACCTTGCAAAAGGCGAATAGGGCGATTGCATAGAGGGTTATTAGTTCATTTCAAATCATACTCCAGATGGAGTCCAATCACCTGTCAAACAGATATTTATCAAAGTGATATTTTAAAGACGGAGGAACGCATCGGGTCGTAAGAATGCTATGAAAACGTGATTAGCGGGATACGAACATATTAAAAGCTACCTTGTTTTAAAGATTTGACGATTTTGGACAGTTTTCCGCGCTCTTTCTTTAAATGTTATTCATATTTCGACTTGATCGCAGCAGAGTGAAAATAAGCACAGCGCTCAGTCTGGCTGGTTTCTTAGGTGCGACCATGGGAACCCTCTCCCGTCCTAGTCCGTCTCCATTCGTTTCTTAGAGAATGTGATGGAGCTCGAGCTGAATGGGGGGGGGGGGGGGGTGGGGGGTTAAGTAGGGAAAGGTCATGACTCGGCCTCCACTGCCCCTACTCCAACCCATTCAAACAAACCCACCAACTCCACCCTAACGCCTTCCAACCAACCCCAAACACCAACTCCCAACCACACCATCCCGTGACTCAGTGCGATTACGGATATGGTCAGAAGTCACAAACTGGTCCAAAAAAATGTTGTTTAATCAATAAAATGAATAAAACTGTGTATTTTTTACATTAAAACACTCCCTGAATTGAACATCATATTCTAGTAGAGAATGTCTAGATAACAATTCAATATTAGTATTCATAGTAGCAGGCACATGTTATTAACACATATGAGAAGTTTGAAAACTTTCCTATGTATACTTTTAAAATGGCATCAAGTTGAAAAGTTCTAGTTTTCCGCTATTTTGTGTAGAAACCTATGGGCGCCACATCCACCGGCCCCACCCTTGACTCACTCGACGTTTAGATTGATAACTTCACTGTTACTAAACATGTGGCTTCAATCCTTTTTTTATTCGGTAGTTGGATTTAAATTGTCTTTAATATGATACCAAAAATGTTATGTTTTTTGACAACTTTTATTTAAAATAGAGACACGTACCACGATTATAAGGATTTTTTAAAACGGCCCCACCTTATTTGATATACCTATTAGTGACATGTGACCATATAAGCTCTAAAACGCGCCCTGCTTCTTCCTCCATAGCCTATTGCTTGGTTGATTGTAATAGTGTAAACAAGTCTTCATCGGCACAATTACAGTAATACTGAAATACAGGGGGGATCCAGGATTTTTTTAGGTTGGGGGGGGGGGGGGGGTAATATCTGAAAAATATGAAACGTGTCGCACCGCGCTCCGGGCGCGGACAGGGGGAGTTCGAATCCCCCCTTGCAAGTGGATTTTTTTATGTTCGAACTCATTTGGTGCTATTTGGTGTATATACTTTTGACCAATATTTTATCGAAAAGCTACCTATTCAATTTCAATAAATATCTTGGTTTTTTTATGTAAGAAAGAAGTTGAGCATAAACTAATAATTTCTTGATTTAAGTATATATGGTTGAAAAGCTCGGAGAGGGAGGAGTGTGACGGGGGATGTGCCCCCTCGCAAGTGGATTTTTTTTTGAAAAGCAATCACTTAATTTCCAATAAATATTGGCGTTTTATATAGCCTATTAGGCATATGCCGGAGAGAATGTGTGCATACTGATATGATTATTTATATTCTTGATTTAAAATTGTTATGTTGAAAAAACTTAAGGTTTAAAAAAGCATAACGAGTGTTATACTAGTTACCTCAAAATATATAATTTCTCGTCAACGTACGCGTATCCATCCCGACATCGACGTCCATAACAACTCCCAACGTTCTTATGTCCCTCGCATGCCCACTGCCTGCATTTTCGTATCCCCCACCCCACCCTTTCCTCTAACGTGTGTCCCCTTCATTTCTCTTTCCCTTTTATCTTTCTTTCCTTTTTTTCTTCCTTTTTTTTTCCCGCCACTACTACATCAACGTTTGAAAACTCGATGGAGGCTTAGTGGATACATGTGTTGTCAAATTGTGTGGTAAAGGGGGTTTATGTGTGCCTTATTTTGTCAATCAATCTGTTGATCAATTCATTGTAGGTGACTGCCCAGTTATGTATTGAGATTTTATGTACTGTTTACATTTACATGTTGTGATTATTTGATAATGTGCAATATAATGGCAGGGGGAGCTAATATATAGTAATTTGTATGTGCAATGTTGTTTGGTAGGTGGGTTTGTGTATGAGTGCATGCTTAGTGGAGGGGTGTGTTGTCGAATTGTGTGATAAAGGGGGTTTATGTGCGAAGGTGGGGGTGTACATTTGTGGTGTGAGGATGTTTTGTTTCATTTGCTTGTAAATGTGTGTGTTTGGATTCTTAAATAATTTTTTTATGGGGATTTGCAATCATAATTATGTATCTTATAATTATGTTATCACTGTTTTATCATGTATTAATATATATTTTTGATGATAATATTGTATGTTTTTATATTGCATTACGGTTCCGTGCCCTGTATAAAGTCCAACTTTCTTGACCACGTCTTTGATGACATATCCTGGGTAATAAATCATCCCCTCCTATACCATTTATCTGATTTATTTTACACCAACTGTGTCTTGCCATAGCTCAAGGCTCTTTAGTGTTGGTGTAACTATAGAAGCTCTATATACTACTTTTGAAAATGTTCTTGCGCTAACAAATTCCAACTTTTAATTTCAATTTGTCATAAAAACTAGTGCTATATCATATTTTATAAAAACAAATGTTCAAATTTCGGGGAAAAAAATCACATTATATTATCCAAAGAGCAGATTTTAGTTTTAAAACTAGCCCAAATCGGGCGGAAAAACGCCACGTGTGGAAAGTCATGTGGCAATACTGCAGCCCCTCAGGCTTGTTTCTAGTTCCACCGCTGCCACACTCAAGGTCCCCCAGCATGCGGTCACTGGTGTTGGATGGATGTCATTCTTGGGTGGAACTTACTAATACTAGCGTCATGGCGAGTTCAACCTTGGGATCAAACCTTACAGGCAACTGGAATGTAATGGTAAAAAATGCGCAAATTTGGCCTTGGCCACGATGTTATTTTATAATGAATTGAATTGAATTGAATTGAATTGAATTGAATTGAAATTGAATTGAATTGGATCCATTTTGGCACTGAGTGAATATTACCATGATTTAGATAGTAATTGTCAAAAACAAAGTACGAGTTTGATGTTTTGCGCGGTTTTTTTGTTGTCCACAAGCAGACTCCATGTAGCCGATTATTGATTGACTGGTAGCGACACGACAGCTCACCTGCTGATAGCTCGAGGCAATTTCTTGAGCAACACCAGCATATGCTTCATTTTCATCACATGACCACTGATTTCTGTCACCAGTGTCTACTGGTTCCACATTGACATTACAGTACAATGAAAGGCTTATAATGTTGTAAAACGAGGGTCTTTAAGAAAATCCTTCTGCACGTAGTACCGATGTGACTTCAATTCAGCCCGCTCTTGTTTTTCTTAAAGACCCGCTATTTTTCTAATAACAAATATGTATGTTTTAGTTGGGATTCAACTTCTTTTTCATATATTATTTGGCCAAGTTATGCCTATCTCTACCATATATTAGAAGGTGGAAGTCCAGACGACCCCCCCAGCTGTTAATTACTTCAGCACATGTTTGGCACTGTTTGTTTTGGTGGAAAAGCCCTGTTGGTACTGTAGTGGCGCTAAGCACGCTGGGGTGCATCACGAAAGCTCGAGGTGTATGGGGGATCATGTTTCCATCTCGAGTGTTTCTTTCCAGAATAAGGTTATGAGCCGTGAGTTGGGACCCCATTTTCTGTGACACATGGTAAAGCTAGATGTGGCTTTTGCTTCAAACATAGCCTTGAAAGTAAATGGGAAAGTATGGGAAAGTAAACCTTTTCTTAAAGCCTATAGGCCCCTGATATGTCAAATTGCATTTGATGAATATCAAGGTCGTGATACAAACAGGGTTTCTAAATAATATATCGGATGTAAAATGAATGTAATGCCCTAAAAGGCAACATTTTACACTTGCAAGTTTTTGACTTTTATGTAACAAAGGTTTTGTTGGACCCGTGCTATTGTACGAGGGTCATTCAATAAGTTCTACCTCCTCATAACATCGCTAATATTAATGTCAACATTAACATTATGACATTTGTCATGATTATAGCTCCCAATCATAACTACACATTTGTAGTAAATGATAATTGATATCTGTTTTACTTTTGTTACGACGCGGTCTAAGCCAGAGAGAGATTTTGGACAACGGACACAGAAAATTACCTTGAAAATATACACATTAATATTCGGGTGGTTTTTTCGTATTGTACGGTTAGAGTTAAAAGCATGATTTAAATACTGAAAATGGAAATAAATGAATAATATCTGAATATATTACAGTATTATCATGTATAGATAAGATTGTAAAAAGTATTAACTCGCGTAGGCTTGCAAATAGTGTACTATCAACTCAAATGTATTGCTATGCCTTTGGCATACCGGAATATTGCTAATCAGTCAAAAAAAAATCGTTGTTACAACTTAAGCCGCAATGATGCCTCGAATGTTAAATCTTTAACATAATAGTCACTTTATGGGTTTTACTTATGTGCAACCTTCAGAATAGTCTATCAGGTAGTCAATAATAGACAATAATTGCTTTGAGAGAGTTTTAATCCTTCTATTTAGTTCAGTATGTTGAAGGTCGCTTAGTTCTCATGAAAGTCAAATATGACTTTTACAGGGTTCTCTAAGGGGAGGGTAAATTGAATGGTTTTTTCCTGACCTGGATCTGGCGAATCAGAGGGCATATTATTTTCCAAAGCAACTTTATTGTTTTACAGTCCGTTAAATAGATATCTGACATTTAGAACGGTTGCAACAGGCCAAATGAATAGCACTTCGGCGATATCGTACTGTTTTTCATCCGTTTCCGTCACACTAAATCGAAGTTTGGTTCTCACTGCATCAACGGAGTGGTACAACCAATATTCAGATTAATGTACGATGAATTTATAACTGAGGTTCCAAGCTACAGTCGTGTGATATTTGATAAGACTGGCTCATATAATAATAAAGTTATGAGATAGGAGGTAGAACTTATTGAATGACCCTCGTATATAGAACTTCAATATTTAACAAGCAGGTATTTGTTTCACTCATGGAAGTTATTAGCCTTTATCATGGCACAGGGTACTCATTAAATTAAAATCAATTATTAACGACAAAACAGCGAATTAATACTAAAATTTCATCTTTCTAACCCTCCCTCTATTTACACGTTAAAATATATATAAACATCCAATTGTAGATATGAAGAGCGAATCTTTTCTAGGTTGACAAGCTCTTAGATTTTGCTTTACATGTGGGAGGTGAAAGACATTTTGAAGTTATGTACAGATACAGCATTAAGCAAATTCAGCAATCCTCTGTTTTCATGATAATGTCCCTACCTGGTTTTCACTCATTCTAAGGACAAATCGATTTTATTATACTAATTTCAGCAATGAAAGAGTGAACATTTTGGCAGAACCCTACATCAAGGTGATAGATTTTTTTGCCCAAACTGACTTTATGATTGGGTAACCCTATCTTTGGTCTAACAACAACCTGATTTAAATAAGTCAGTGTTGCCGGATTGATATCTGTTGCCATGTTCAACTTCACATTTTGCGGAAGAGGAAAAAGTTAAATATTACCTAACCGACTGGAAGTTGCTAAATCTCCCCTCGAGGTGATCTATCTGTTTTTCTGTGTTCTTTGTGTTTATAACAAAGACCTTATACCCTTTGAGTTTATTGACGAGAAAAAGGGGAAACCCGGGGTTCAAGTATCACGTGACCTGTAAGTCACACGATCCGATTTAAGGGAACCGATAGGCATAACGCTTTTATGGTGATTTTGGTGTTTATTCCTCGTAACACATAGAAACACCAATATTTTTTTACAGCAAAACACATCAATAAAATATTAAAAGAATTGGGCTACATTAGAATATAAGCTACAGTTACACGTTACATACTAGAAATCACATAGATCAGTCACACAGGAGTGACAAAATCCCAAGTTAAGTTGTCTTTAATTAGTTACAATACGAATATTGAGGTCATTTTGGATGAGAATAGAAAATTAGGATGATTGCCATATTTAAACATACTAATGCTTAGCTTGGCAATTGCAATGACATAGTGGAATATTTTTTATTATTTTCACATTCTTAGTGTGAATACCAAACAGGACATCACCTAGAGGAAAAGCTTTATTAAGCTTACATGGAATAATTAAGTTCACAGTTTTCCAAATAGGACTAATCGTTTTACATGAATAAAAAAAGTGATCAATATGATCAAAAACATTAACACAGGAATAACAAATATTTGATTTAATTCAATTTTGTTAATACAAAATTATAATATTAATCCTTTTATCACCTAGACGCTCTAGGTGATGTCCTTTGCGTTTTAGCGCAATCGGCGAAAATTCTTTGGGGAGAGGTGGGATGGTGTCCCTACTCCCCCAAACACTAAGTTAAAGGGGCACTAAGAGATGTGTTGGAGGCTGCGCCCTCAATTATGATAACAAACTGGGATTAGTATTTTTTTATAATTGTATTACATGTATGAACTTACACCTATAAGGATTAAGACAAATCAGCCCTCTTTGTACAAGAAAACGTCGATTCAAAAATGCTCGTACAGCCGCGACGAGCATTTTACGTCCGACAGTATCTCCCTGCAGTACGCGTGATACATAACGCGAACCATATTTGCATAGAGGGCGTTTTTCAATAAATGGCGATGATATTGTTTTATCAAGTTGTGCTGTGTTTTTGTTAGTATAAACAATAATAATGGCAATTTTTAACGTTCATCTTGAATTCTGAAGTAAATGTTTAAACATTTAAAATTTTCAACACCACTTTATGTCCCTTTAACAGTGTCACAAAAGCGTATCAGGAGGACGAGGGTTACGTATTCGATTAATTGAAGATATTTTGAGGTATATCAGGGGAAGAGTTGGCTGACCGCTTCGCTAACATCTTTGAAGTGAAAATAATGACCGTCCGCCAAGACATTGATTCAATTTCTAATTCACACATACTGTCGGTGAATATCGAGGAGTCATGTAACTCATAATTTGCTCAGTTCAAAGAACTGTCACAGGAGGCAGTGAGGAAACTTATTACGGAATCTCCTACCAAAAGCCACCCTCTTGACCCTCTCCCTATGGCTTCTCAAGCAATGTGTCGATAGTCTTCTGCCTGTTATTACATCAATAATTGTCAACAAATCACTCTCAACAGGCCCTGTGCCTTGTTGTCTCAAGACGGCACTGGTTGCCCTATACTCAAGAAGCTCAGCCTTGACAAAGACTTACTAAAGAACTACAGACCTGTGTCACAGCTTAAAATCGTGGGCAAACTCATTGAGAGATGCTGTTTGCAACAGCTTGAAGAATATTTGTCTTCAAACGATCTGCTTCTCAGTCTGCCTACCGTTCTAATAACAGCTGCGAGACTACACTTCTCCGAGTTCAAAACGATCTACTACAAGCTGCTGACCGACGACAAGATACAATACTTATAATACTCCTCGACTTTAGCGCAGCCTTCGACACAATAGACCACAACATATTTCTCCAGAGGCTACCCCGGCGCTATGGTGTTAAAGGTACGGTTCTTAACTGGTTTAGATCATATCTGGAAGGACGCACACAAGCTGTCTCTATCAATAAGAAAGTCTCCTCTCCTCATAAACTGATATATGGAGTCCCCCAGGGCTCTGTTCTTGGTGCACCGTGTTTCACTTGTACTACTCTGCTCCCCTTAGTGACGTCATCAATAACCACGGTATCAACAATTTAATGTACGCTGACGATACACAGGTCTACCTGCTTTTGCAACCACATCAATATTTTGGTTTTTATCAATTGCATTTTTAACCCTTAAAAGGTCCAGTATAATGTTTTAACGACCACCACATTAAAATTAGGGGAACATGAACCCGTAACACCTCCCTTCCACCCCCCCCCCTTTCCGCCGCATATGCCCCTACTCTTCCTCCTCCTTCTCTTCCTCCTTCTCCTCTTCCTCTTTCTTCTCCTCTTCGTCCTTTATTTTTACTCTTTCGTCAATGGGTGGGTACGCCACTGGTTCTCTCTCCCTCCCTCTCCCCCTTCCCCTTTGTCTCTTTCATTTTTTGTCTCAAATTACGTTGTTCAATTAAACATTGGAATTTTATTTATATTTTACAAATGTTTTTTCTCTGAAATATGGCACTAAAATATAATTACAAATGCGGCCTTGAGTACCCCCCCCCCCCCCCCCCCGGCCGCACCTAATAATTCCCGATAAAAACCCTGTCTTGACGATAAACGATTCTTGCTTTTTACTTTATTCCTCCTTCCGTTCTCTTTTCTTCCTTCCCTTTCTTTTCTCTTTTCTTCATTCCCTTTCTTTTCCCTTTTCTTTCCCCTTCTATTCCCCTTTCTTTTTTCCTCCGAAAACCCTTAGGGGGCGGCGTGCACCCCATGCCCTTATGACGCTACTGTGTCCATCTCCCAAATCAAAAGGATTTACCATGAATATTCAACCAGGACTTGGCAATTCTGCTTACCAATATTTACGCCTTGGTTTATGCATAATTATACCACCTCGCCATTGACCCGCCTCCAAAATGACGTTAATTCGTCGCCTATAATAATGACACAAGCGTTTTTTAAAGTCAATTTCCGTTACAGGTTTGTAATTCATTAACGATATTAGTTTCCATGTTTACGCAATTTAATCATCGAAATTGAAATATGATATTATGCTAGCGCTGAGCACCTAATTTTGTATGCCTTTTAGTTTATTATATATATTGAAACCAGACGTAGATGTTGGGTATTTTTAATCCGGAAGCTGGTATAGGGGTCACACCATTAAATAGAGCTCCATATCCCTAATATGTACAAAAACACCGATCTTAGACCACTAAATTGCGAAATTGGACCCTGTAGAGTATTTTTTTCTTAAAGATTATCACATTTCCCCACCAAAAAATGAAAAAAATAGGTAGGTTGACCTGCTCGATTTTCCAAAATATGCCAATGGAGTTGACTACCTTTCTGACGAGCTTGGAAATGTCGCCGTAATCGCCAATGTTTCCATTAAAAAGCACAAAATTTGAAAGATCTCTCAACATTTACCTAGATGATATTCACAGTTTATAGTCAGGGTGCATGTACAGATGTAGGTGATGTACATTAATCATAATTAATCAAAAATCATAGGCATTTACGCAATTATATTACTGTCAAGTCTTTTTAAATTGAGGATTTTGTGATGCATGCTTTCCGATTCTAGCTTGAAACACCGATTTAAGGGTAGGGGATACCCCATTTAGTGTAGTGCACCCTATTCGTACGAGGCTAATGAACTGACAACTCAAAAGTCACATTTAGGCGACAAACGTGTTTTTTTAACATCTCTGGTAGCTACGTTGTCGGTCGGTGGTGTCATTCTTTATTTTATTCAAAATGTTCGTGAAAGTTTTGTTAAATTTGTAAATGAGAAATATTTTGTTTTGAATTTTTCAAAAAATATTATTATTTCAAAATGTTCAAAAATAAATAAAAATAATAATTTATTTAGCGTAAATTCATGAATATCGACAATATTTCATGGTCAGACCATCTTTTATAGTCCAACCATGAAATATTGTCGATTCATGAATTTATGTTAATTAATGCTCCTGACCGTTTATCAGTTGAGCACTTTCTGACTATCTCGAAGCCTTTAGACGGACCCTGGGATGGAGTTTGAATAGCTGACACCTTTGAAAGTATTTACTTTCTTAGATGTGAGCGGTTCAGCCATAATACCATCATCTTGTCGTCTGACGATTGCCTTAATTATTGGCATTTAACTCAGAGTAACGACTCCCTTTCTCGGAAGGTCTAAACTTTGATTTATTTTGAAATAATAAAACCAGTTTCAACAGGACGATTTCAAGTTTTTACGTTGTCATTTAATTTAAGCATGCTTTCGCATTCAACAGCACTATACCAACAATATAAAATGCTGAAATGGCTAAAAAAGGTGCGTAATGACAACACCCAAGAATTAGACATTTAACACTTTCCACGCGGGTATTAGTTTTACCATTTACAATTTTTCAGAAACTTTTCCCATCTTTCAAGGTCTATCTCAAGGATTACTGAACCAATGCTAGGCATGTTGGTACTTATTTTAATGCATTCCTCATGGTGATTCCAAATATGGTGATGAAATTAAATAATTATGAAATTTTTGAATCATTTTGTGACATTTTGGAATGTCGTCTGCAGCTGCCTGCCGCGTGGAAAGTGTTAAAAGGCAAAAGATAAACAACACAATAAAATGTGGACTAAGACGTTTCGGATTGCACAACAATTCCTTTAATTGGACAAGTTAAAAACACAACTGTCTCTGACCAGCAAGTACTAATGCTTACAACCACTAGCTAAATAAAAATTAGCAGTCTGAACAAAAACATGACATTTATTTCACATTTCCCCACACTTCCAGGTATAAGCAAACCGGACGTGCGTAAGCGCAACGATCCGTGAACGACAGCAATTTTAATCACTTAATTGATAATTCAATATTTATTCGAAATTTGTGTCGACTAACCAATCAATCAATCACTTAAAGGGATTCAAACCAGCTCTACTATTTTTAACATTTTAAATATGATATATTATTGTCATGACGGCAACGACGACAGCGTGACGAGTTCGACGACGACTACTGGAAAACCCAAAATGTGTTCCAAGTATCGATCGATACTGGATCATTATATTTCTTCCAGTATCATTCGATACTGTTTTTTGGTTTGTTCCACTCCAAGATACTGCCCTATACTGGACCGATACTGGAACACAATGCGTATCGAGGACTGTTTTGATGGGGGGGGGGGGGGGGGGGGGCTAAATGTTGTATCCCTGTGAGCGGAGCGAGCGAAGTGAGTGGAGCGACAATCGGTAGGGTCCATGGGCCCGCCTTAGCAGGGCCCCTGCCAGGGGCGAAGCCCGTTGAAGCTTCTGGGTTTTAGGCATTTATAAGGCAAAGATTTAGCATTATGAAGCAGTAATTTTGTCATTTTCTCACCTGCCTAGCGCTACCAACAAAAAAACCTAATGATTCCTATGTACATATAGATAGGTAACGGGAGTTAAATCGAAACACAACGTGTGAACATTGAAACTCTAATTTGACCCCTTTTACTCCTGGTTTGACCCTTGAACCCTACTGGTTTAACCATTGGGCTTGATTTTTGTTAAAAAATGAAGATGTTGAATATTGCACCCGACATTTAATCAGTTTTACCAATAATATGACTGAAAAGTGTAAGTTTTGCGTAAATAGTGCGGACTTACATTATGGTAAACTGTCAAAACCACTTTTCTTTCAAACGGCAAGTTTTCAAACGGCAAATTTTTCTTTCAAACGACTTGTGCGAGTCTTTCCTGGATTCTCTACCCTTTCTTTCATCTTGTTCTCGTTCAAATGAAGGGGGGGGGGGGGGGGGGGGGGGGGGGGGGGGGGGTCCTGTCAACTTTTCAAGCCATAAGTACAACAGAATAAAAGGTTAATATAGCTGCTTCATTTTGCAAGCAAACATTTTAGAGGCTTGAATTTGTTTAGAAATATAAGAACTAAGTTATTTTCTGTTGCGGACGTACATCAAAGGGAGTAGTGATTTTGAAGTCATGTCCAAACATGAACAGAAATAAAAACATCGGCATATTACATTTACTTCACACGTAAATGGAAGGTAAAATAATGGTTTAGTTTGGGTAAAAATAATAAAACAAAAAAAATGGGGGATTCTAAATCTAAAGATAACCAATTTGAATTTTGGACAACGATACCAAATAACTTCCAATCAGCCGAACCCAGAATGTTTGGGTCGATTTCCAAACTATATCGTGAAACTACATTCTATCACCTTTGATTTGATACAGCTTTTTAATTTTTTGACCATTTGGGTTACCTAATTACGGATGCTTTAGCTGCGCCTAAAACTATATTGTCCATATATTGTATATAGAGCAATGCAAATATTTCCAATCCATTATATTATAGAAATACTGGCATCAGTTCAATTTCCATGCGTGGAAATGTACATGTGCACAATATAGTACTTTGGCACCTATCGTACAAGTCTTCCGTACAAACCACTATACGAATGAGTTATACGTTAAAGTTTTGCAGTGTGGCCTAACAATGTTTAGTTATGTATAGACTTAAGATATTAACATATTTGAAGAGTTGAGATAATCATAAATAATTTCATGTCAATGTATGTTTGAAGAAAATATAAATCTACCTATTATTTTAGGGACAATTCTGTCATCATATGTGCACCTGGAACTGGGAAACCTACATTATACTACTATTAAATATCATCACGTTGATTAGATTCTGTAGATATTCTCAGTAGCCTAATTATTACTTTTTCCGCATAACCAAGAATTATAATTAATTATTTTAATTATTATAAAAAGGGCGTTTTCTCTGCTGACAATATCGGTGGTCATGGACCAGCTTTCCAGAAAGACGGGGTTTTTTTGCCGGAAAACTGACCGTAGACTGGTTAGTTTAGTGACACCCTCCTCGTGAAACCCTTCCTACGCAGTTTAAAAACAGGAACAAATGGTTTTTTTAAGATTCCTGAGGAATGTATTTAAAATCCTCACTTGTATTCCCAATATATTGTATTTACCATTAAAAACTGCTGACTTGGGTCCAATCAATCCGACGCACGTTTTACAGGGTGAGTATAATAAAGTAGACTTAATGTAAAGATAAATATTTAAAATATTTCTAACCAAAATATGAAGGCAACCAATGCTTGAATCAATAGTCTGCACTTATTTTCTTTTATCAGCGAAAATAATCACAATATTTCATGGTACCGTCATCCAGTTATGAATATTTTAGTTAATGCATTTTGAAACCGAACAACATATTGAGTATTGTACTCAATGACGCATGATATCTATGATTAAAGGGACACAATGTCATGTTGATTTTTTTAAATTTTAAATAATTTACTTCAGAATTCAAGATGAACATTAAAAATTGCCATTATTGTTGTTTCTACTAAAATAAACCCAGCAAAACTTGATTAAAATAATGTTTTAAATATGTTGGAATACCACTCTTAACCATGTAAAATGCTGGTTGCGGATCTACCAGCATTTTTGAATCGACCGTTTTGTTGTACAAAGAGGGCTGATTTTTCTTAATCCTTAAGTTCATACAATGTAATACAATTGTAAAAATACACAAATCCCAGTTGTTATCATATATTTTTGTAATTGAGGGCGCTGCCTCCACCACATCTCTATGCCCCTGTAAGTGGCTACACACATGAGACACAATAGCTAATTAATTAAACAAACAAACTTGCTAAGATATTATTTTCATAGGCCTACATTAAATGCAAAATAATGATAAAATATGTCATTATTTCGTGAATTCAGCAGAGCAAATTTAAAATCAGGCTTTTGTGATGATCAGATTAGCGTGTGCGCCATTATTCAATAGTGAAATTCAAAAGAGCTTTGTGACGCTGCTAGCGTGTTGTCAGTATTATTTATCTCTTGATATCATTAATGTTGTGTTTCAAGCGTATATTTAGCTTGAATGTGGTACCGTACAGTTGCTTGAATTTACCTTTGCGTTGCGGTAGTCGACAGAAATGCCTGTTTTTCGAAGAAATCGACACGAAGAAACACCATATTTTACTGTATGGCAACTAGGGTTGATATATTTCTTCCCCGGTGTTTTATTTGTCAACTTCTTTATCATAAATGATATATTAAACAGAACATTTTGTTGATTGATTCTGTGCAGGTTTACGCAACTGCCGTTCCAAAAACAAGCATGCGAAAAAGAGACCGAATTATGTTCTTTATCAGGGGTGTGCGCCTCAACTTGACGATTTGAATCTACGTGTAAGTGATAGGCATATCTTTGGTGGCGCTGTTTGTCGTCTGCTTCATTAAGCAAACACAAGCTTGCCTGGCGCGGCGTGCGCGCAAATCACCTACCACGACGATGGTCACGCGATTTCATCGTTCCAATAAGGCAACGGGAGTGCGCCGTTTTGAAATATTCTTGACAGTCATCGCCGGTTAACGATGAAAATAATTTTAAAAAATAGCATTTACAATGGAGTTGGTTAGCCAACTCCAACGGTTTTGGATTGGAAACAAATTCTTCTAATTATGATGAATTTTTCAAAATGATAAGATTACGTGTTATTCCAATACGAATTCAAAATTTAGGATTTGCGTGACCATCGTCGTCTGTACCATACACTAAACCAGACCAGTCATCTGTAACAACAGCAGTCGATGCATGTTCCCCTTTGCATGGAATGGAACCGGGCATTTTTAAATATTGTTGATCAACAAGAGGTGACATGATCTATACACCGTCAAACAAATTATACTGTGTCACACCTTTTTTCTAAACTCGTGCAATTTACGCTAAGCACACTCTTACTCATGGCCAATTATTACATAGTGCAACATTTACATTTGGTAAGGTTACATCGATAATTGACACTGGGACTGGGTATCGACTTGTATTCGCTTCATGGGTCCACGGGTATTGGCTAGTTTGAACCAGGGTTTATTGTTAAATTGGTATATTTGTAGCTTCATTACACACTAGCGGTCATTAAAATTCCTGCATACATTCCAGTTTTCTGTATATTTTGCGAAATATTTTTGACAGGTTTGACTCGCCATGAAGCTAGTACTTGTGAATGGACAACCTGGACCCCAATGTCGGGATCCAGAGGCAGTCTACAAGCATGCCGCATGTCTTGCCCATGTATGATGACTATTCTTAAAACTAAAATCTGCTCTAGATTTGATTTTACAAAATCTGAAATAGCTCTAGTTTTTTAAGCAAATTGAAGTTCAAGCAATGAATTTCTTAACAAAATAACTTTCAAAAGGCGCTTTGGGCTCTTATAGTTCCACCAATAATTGGCCGATGCAACATCCAATGACCGCATGCCGGAGGATGGCCAAAAGGCAGCTACAGTATTGCCACATGACTTGATGATTTGCCCCACATGTTGACTTTAGGCTATTTTGAAAACTAAAATCTGCTCTAGGGATACTATATTGTGACCGTTTCGAAATTTGAACTTTCGGTTAAAATTACAAAACCTGAAATATCACGAGTTTTTATAACAAATTGGAGTTCAAAGTTTGAATTTTTAACACAACCACTTTCAAAGGATACACTTTGAGCTTTTAGTTCCACCCAGATAATTATCCAAGGAACGATACCAAGCATAGAGCCATGCTTGGGAGAGCGATGGTAGTGGTGCCGGCAATAAACAAGTGGTGTGAAATAATTGGTGTACGATGGGGATTAAAAAATCGGGGGTTAGGATAGTCTCAAACTTTTTAATGGATGGAATCGTAATGGGGTGCGGTACTCAACTTTCAGTTTGATTTTGGTAGAGGTGTAAGGTGTGCATCGCGAAGTGCTACCTAATCGGGGGTCTTTGAGAACTGAATGCTTATGCAATACATTTTGCACTTTTGGAACTGAATTTCAGTCAAATTTAAGGTTATGGAATTGAACATTTGCATTTGTGATTTTGTTGTTGAAATTGCGGGCATGGAGATCTGAAACAAGGGGGAACTGCCAAGAAGCGTGAAAAGGAGGTATTCTGCGCCGCACATACCTATGGCTTGTATATGTGAGTACCCCCTCCCTGATTAAAACCAACATCAAAATTTGTTTTGGTTGAGAAATTGTGTGCTTCTGGTCATGTTGGACGGCACGGTCATGTTTAAAGTAATCAACCAAATACCATTACAAGAAGATTAAAAGACTATTTCATAACAACATAAGATTAGCCATTGCAACTACACTGAGCCAAAAAAGAAACTTATAAAAAAAAGAAACTTATACAATTCTAACAGATCACCAAATAAAATTCTGTGCATGAAAATGTACCAAATTTGGATACAATATTACTGTTTACCAATTGTACCATTTGTATCCAAATTTGGTACATTTTCATGCACAGAATTTTTTTGGGTGATCTGTTAAAATTGTATAAGTTTCTTTTTTTTTATAAGTTTCTTTTTTGGCTCAGTGTATAACTGCTGAGTTCCCTCTTCTCTAACAACAGACATTTGACACCCACTGAACTCTAAAAAAGAAAGCTAACAGGTACTTTAGTCTTCAATCCATTTTAATAATATATTTCTTTGAATTGACGGAGAAATCAATGGAAACAATTAACATATGGTACTGCTTATAGTTAGTAGTCATTAGGTTTGTGTACAGTGTGAGTCCAAAAGAAGTTGATCGTGAATAATATTCCCCCCCCCAAAAAAATAAAATAAATAAATAAATAAATAAATAAAAAAATTGACAAGTCAACCGAAATTCATCTTTGGTATCATAAGTTATGCCTGTTTTAATAAAAGACCCCTTTTGGTAGCTGTCCACGAAATGCTAAATCATTTGAAATTATCCATCTTAAGTGAAGAGCAAAGCATACATATTCATACAGAGTATTATATTCAAATGAGATTTACACCCAGGAGCTCCATACCCAGTAGAATGGTATTTATAAAATCAATAGTATGTGGCTATAATTTGAGTAATCACTAAAATACACTTCCTTCTCATTTCAGAAAGAAATACATTTAAATGTTTCTGTTGCTTTTTTTTCATTAAGAATTCCATTGACGGCTCAAAAAGTGGTTCTTTTAGTAAAAAAAATATATTATTGAACATTGATTTTATCCCCACTTTAATTCATGTCGCAGGTATAAATATCTTTCGAATTTGAATGAATATGACCACTTTGCTCCTCGGACGGTCAATTTCAGAGGAGTATAGCATTCATCGGACAGTTTCTAACATGAGTTCTTTGATTGAAACAGGCACAACTCCCGATAGCAAGTAATTTTTTTTTAGAAGAGTGGAAGAATATGCTTTTTAAAATAATGATGTGCTTCATTGTTTGAATCTCCCGGGTATAAATATCTTTTGAATCTAAATGATACTTTTTGCTTCTCACTTAGACTGATTTACTTGAAGAATTTAGCATTCTGTGGACAGCTGCCGAAATGGGTTCCTTTATAAAAACAGGTATAACTCCGATAGCGAGGGGCAATTCCAGTGATTATGTTTAAAGATAGATTATTTTTTTAAAGATTGATTTTTTTTTTAAAGATGAGTGGAGGAATATACTCCTTATTTGCGTCATGGGTTTGTCAAATTTGTTTAGTCCTTTTTTATTTTTTTATTATTCACGATCAACTTCTTTTTGACTCACTCTGTATATTGTTGGATTGGATAACAACCGTCAAGTTGTAAACTTAACAGTTACACATACGTGACTGAGGTTTTACTAAGTGGAACAGTAGGCTGTTTGTTAGTGTTAAAGTGATCATTACAATGCCCAATATCAGGGCAGTGGGCAAGGCCAACATTGTTGGTACAAAAAGTCTGACATGGTTACGAGGGGGTATCAAACAGTTTTAGAAATCACCCAGAAGTGAAGGAGCTAGACATTTCATTTTGTTATGTGATCATTTCAGACATCTTTACATAGTCCCTGTGCAAAGTTACACATTTCTCCCACTATTTATTACCTGTCCACAGACCGCCATTGTAGAGATACTCAGATTGACCGCCATTGATTTATTTTCAGATTGCCTCAGATTGTGTTATTCCCCAAACAGCAATAAATAGTTTAAAGTGTTGACACAAAGGGTCAAATGTCATGTAGGGGTCATTAGAGGTCAATCTGTGCACACCCCATGTTACCCATAAGTTTATTGTCACCAAGCTTGTTTGTAATGACCTTTGACCCCTTTCTGTCAAAATTTTAAACTATTTATTGCTGTTTTGGGAATAACACAATCTGAGGCAATCTGAGAATCAATCAATGGCGGTCAATCTGAGGATCTCTACAATGGCAGTCTGTGGACAGGTAATGAATTGTGGGAGAAATGTGTAACTTTGCACAGGGACTATGTAAAGATGTCTGAAGGATCACGTATCAAAGAAAGTTTCTGACTCCTTCACTTCTGGGTGATTTCTAAAACTTTTTAATACCCCCTCGTATAACAGGTTTTTCCTGCTGTAAACCCAATCATAGAATTGGCGATTCAAGCAAACGCATATGTTGTGAGTGGACACCATAAAATCTACAATAGAGGAGGAAGTGTGTTAATTATGCCAGACCACATAACACTTGTATTTAAAGAGCTTACTGTTTTAAAACCCCATTTATTTTATGTAAGTATGAAAAGGTCTATTACTAACGTAATTGGCCATTTCACATTGTATAAACAACAATCAACTTGATTAAACTTTATCCACATACTTCAATCCTTATAATGTAGTTACATTCAGAACCCTTTGGACATTACATGCATAATATCTCAAACACACTGCATCACAGAGTGGTTCAGGGTGTCTTTTTTAATACCACGTCCAAGAATATAAAATTGCACTATGGTAAATAAAACACTGTGGCCCATATTCACAAATAATTTAGTAGTCCTGGCCTAATTTTTAACCCTGATTTTAGAAGCCTTTTATTTTCAATTTGTTCAAATATTTTTTTAATTTAATGCCAAAGTAAGTAAAACACATTAACTATAAGGGCCGTAGATAGTCTTTCTATCCTATTTTCATATTTTTCACATTAAATATAAGAAACCTAAAATTTAGAGTCCTTAATAGTTGGACTTAGTCCCTGGATTAAAAGTCAAGTCAGGACTAAATGCTTCAGTGGATATAGGTCTTTATAATTATACAGGAATCTGTACCATCAGCACTACTGTGTTTCCTTCAAAGCTTTTATAATCACATCAACAATCAGATTTGTATCACTTGATTTTTTTATAAACAGTCAGTGTGCGGGAATGTTCCAAACAAAACACTTGTACATATCAACAAATAAAAACTTCACAACAGTGTTGGAAAAAATATATATTCTATCGTACAACATAAAAGCTGTACAAGATACAGGGTGAGTAAAAAAACCCTGCAATAGTGGAAAGAAGCCATTTTGTTTTCAAAGTTTGAAGTTTGAAACTTTTGAAACGTTGCAAAGAAAGATATATTTGTTCTTAACTTTACGTGAAAAAATGAAGTCAATCAAAATTTTCGTTTATCTTTGGTGGACCTTTTTGCTGCTAAACCCATGTTACTTGTTTGTCCAAGAACATAGTGATTTTCAATTGAAATTGCACACATTTCATGTTCACATTTGAATATCTCACTAACAAAAAATTTGGAATAGTTTCATTTTTAATTCAAGTTTAGAACATTATAAGCAATTCATATAGCATGGGTTACGTATTGATTATTTTATCTCCCATGTTACAAGAAAGGAGGCATTAAATTCCACTTACATCACAAATTTACTCAAATTTTGCATGTTTCAGGTGTCTCATGGAATGGGTGCATGGGTAAAAAGGTTCACGAAAGGCAAATGAAAAATGCGATTGACTTTATTTTTGTACATGAAATTAGTAACAAAATATGTTAATTGTTATTCTTATTAAGTCGAAACAATGTCAAACATCAACTTGGTTTTGAAAACAAGATGGCTATTTTCCACTATTGCATATTTTTTAGACTTACCTTGTATAACAAAAGTAGTGAAGATAACTATAAACATTCTATGTTAGAAAAAAATACTGTAATATCATAATCTGGGATAGAATGAGTTCTAGAAATCACACATTTGTTATATATATATGCTAATTTTTAAACCATCTTGGTTCAAAATCATACAATTTAACATAATGTATATATCATTAAAACAGTATTTTTGAGTTGTCAACCAGGCAACAAATATCTTACTTTATGTTATTCATATTTTTATATATGAATCCTACAAGAAAAAAGGAAACCAACATTCTTTGACCTCTCTGTTTAGCCACATCATTCCTCATGGATTGGGAAATGTTGTGCTTTCTGAAAATAAGACATTGTCTTGTCTAAGACTGAACAATAATTGTGATCCATCAAATTGAAACAGACCAGTTGTCAGCAAACCGTATCAGCAGAAAAGAAAAAAAGAATATGAGAAAAATTAGGTAAATAAAACAAATTTATAACCTCTGAACCTGCATGAAATCTTTCGTTTTATGTTCAAAATCAATAAATTAAGTGTCATTTTAAAGCTAAATAAATGTTTTTGCGACACGGAATAAAAATCACAATTTTCCTTTTTGGAAACAACTGGTCTGTTTTGATGTGAGGGGTCACAAATATTCACGATGCATGACATGTAGATCACTTGCCACTGGTACAATGTGGCCAATGCAAAGAGGCATGCCACTAGTTCATGATAATTCATGAGGTGTGTAAATTAAAATACTGTCAGAAACACATTTGTATAAAGCCTGTATACATTGATCTCCATTGTAAGGGGGACCCCGAGTGCTATGAAATTATATAGGTTAATTTATGGGTTAACTCTCTTTTTGTATCATAAAATATAGCAGTGTTACGTTACATGGTTAAATTTCACACAACTTTCAAAGTAATACGCTGAGGTGCAAATTAAGATATAATTTTCCATTAAAATACCTTGTTCTGTGTAAACATTGTGCTTTGCAAAACAGTGCACAAATATACAACTAAAGAATTCTCTTTAAATAGTATCTGCTATATACAGCACCTTATACAAATAATATTGACGAGCTTCATGGTGATACATTGTAACATAACTTATGCTGCATCCGTATCTTGAAAATGCTCACTCATACTTAACACTTTCCACATGGCTATTAGTTTGACCATATACAAAACAGATTTTTCAGAAAAACCTCTCCCAATTTTCAAAGTCTATCTCATGGAATACTGAACCAATATTAGGCATATTTGTACTTATTTCAAAGCACCTCTCTTGGTGATTCCAAATATGGTAATGAAATTAAATAATCTTGAAATTTTTGAATCATTTGGCGAATTTTTGGAATGTCGCCTGCCGCGTGGAAAGTGTTAAGGTGGAATAGAGAATTAGACCGAACCACAATGAGTCCTTTTACAATACTATGAGGGATCATTTCTTTCAATAACAATATCATTTGACTTTTGCTTTTGAAAGATCGGGGACATTTTCCTCTCACAACAGTTCCATGGAATGTTTCCTACAGGAACTGCAAGGACCTTGTCTCTCTCATAAGAATATAAAGAATCACTCCTCTTGAATGATCAGACAACTCTCTTACATTATTACAGAATCTGCCCTTCTAAAAAACCCAACCAAATACAAGTTTAGTTACAATTTGTAGCACAACCTCGGTTCCTTTATGATTAATGATCATTAATGACATTTCGAGGGTTTAGTGCAACAAAGGGCGGCTATCGGCATTTTTTGGCCAAAATAAGATTTTGGTATCAAAATGATCCACACAAGATGAAGAACCCAATTATGAGAAAATAGTAAATTCACCTAATCAAAAGGTTTAAATATAGCATTTCTTTTAACTTGTCAAAACCAATAGGTGACAATGATGAGTACAAATCTTTAATTAACTTATCCTAAAAATGACAGAAATGCAGATAGCCCTTTTGTTGCTCTAAACCTTCAATTTGTTCCTTAAGGGTAAAAACTCAACTAATCTAATCTCTAATAATAAGAAAAAAAGTGTGACATTCTCAAGTGCAAAGACACAGTCCGACAACCAGTCAACCAGCATTTATATAAAATGTGCCATATCATAGGTTGGACCCAAACTGATACTCAGATGGCACAGTTTACTTAGTAAAATAAGTAGCAGCAACAGGAGTCACTGACATATGTCCTGGAAGATGAGAATGCTTATATACTATGCTATTCTAAAAGTATTTTCTTTGGTACCATACTATAAATTGTATAAACATAACAGGATATCTTGAACTTTATTACATCATTCCAAGACCGTGTTTTCTGTTGTAAAGTTTCCAAAAAATGTTCACTAAATTAAACGTACAGACTGTAACAACAAAATTATACAATTGTAAGAATCTTATAGTAGTCGCAAAACAACTTGGGCAGCTTTTTGACTTAAAAGTGACAAAATCAATGGAAAACTGGCTAGAATTGATTACACCGCAAACATACGAGCTTCCCCCTTCAGGGATGGACAATGTTGCATTAATTTGGTATTTAAACATGATCAAACATCAAATCATTATAAAAAGTGAAACAGAACAAACAAGTTTTCTTTCGTTCTCTCTCATAAGCCATACATAAGGCCCCCCCAAAAGAAAGGTAATGTTGTCCTCCACAGCTTTCAGAGGAGGGGCCAATTTTATTTTTTTAAAATAATTTCCTTATAACAGCGGAAGCTCAAAGTTCAGCCAACAAGAAGTTGAATCACTCTAAGAGTCGCACATGTTATAAACACTTAAATTAATATTCAATGCCATTTAAACTGTTAAAAGAAGAACAAATCTTTAAAAAAAGAAAAATCGGAGCGGCCCTAAATCTGACAAGCGGGCGGTCAAGGACAACATTACCATTTATTTTTTTGCCTAATGATACAAAGTCAATAATTGCAAATACTATAAACAAACTATTAATGCTCGATAACCTGTGAAACTGGCCCAACTCATTTTACGCCATCTTTGTTTAAATGGAAATAACTTTTTAAATAAAAGCAGTTATAAACCCATACTAAATTGCTTATGTTGACAAATAATATCATGTATTTTGCACTGGAAAAATGATGTCAGTGCAGCATTTATTCTTTTCTTGGGAAACATAAATGTAATTGTATATTTTTCTGTTACAGTCTGATACATACTGCCCTGCAATGTGTTAAATGTAGGTAGGTGACCTACCAAATTCACTTTTTCCTACCAAATTAATGTTGGTATTAAAATTAAAGAAAGCCAAAATCTTTAGGTCTGAAAGAGGTTGGTTTCCTTTATAAACTGCTCAAAAAAAGTTTGGAATTTTATTTCAATCACAAAATGTTCAAATATATCGGGATATTTCTATACTGTGTGGCATATCAATGAAAAGCTGATGTGTTCATCTTGACAATGATACCCAATCTATAGCAAAACATTATTCCAGTGCTCTGCCACTTGCTTGAGAACATGAAGAGGTCTCAATCTGAATGTGCCAAAATCAACACTATTTTATTCTCAAAAGTCAATAGAGCATCACTCTACACTTTAGTGGTCAATGTAACACTTCATTGAACAGACAACAAAGATAGTCTTTAAACACAAAATAGTGGAGAATTTGGCACATTTTGAATGCGACCTCCTCACATTCTCAAGCATATGGCTAAGCACTGAAACAAGTGATTGCTACAAATGAGGTATCGTTTATAGAAAGAAAAACACATCAGCTTTACATTCACAATATGAATATCACAAAATATTCAAAGAAATGGTGATTGAATTCAAATTTCCAAACTGTTGGCCTTGCTAGTCAACAATGACAGCAGACTTAACATCCTGACAAAGAGACACTTTTTGCCTCAGGATCTTAGGTCTGTAATACATAAGTGTTCAAGTCAGTGGAACTTACTGAAATTGTTACATACAATGTATGAGGCCTTAAGGGGGCTGTGCACCTTCGCATAGCCTCCGTAAAACTGCCGTAACTTCTTCATTATTCATTTAATCTTAATAAAAGTATACATTTTTTTTGCAGTAAAGGGTTCAATGAATCCAACTATGATCATGAAATTGACCATTTTGGAGAAAATTATAAAAAACATGTTTTTTGACCCATTTTAGGTTTGGAAAAGATAACTCAAAATATATTTTGTTAAATTTTGTCATACTAGTTTTATTATATTCCTCATGCAATTCCCTAGGAATCGGGTTTTTTTTTTAAATTTTACTTTATTATTTTTGGAATTACAGACCAAAAAGTGCCAAAAAACCTGTTTTTTAACCTCCAAAATCGTGAAAATCACGTTTTTTGGTAAAAAAATCATATTTTTTGGCACTTTTTGTTCGATAATTCAAAAAATAATAAAGTAAAAATTAAAAAAAAAAAATGATTCCTAGGGAATTGCATGAGGAATATAATTAAACCAGTATGATAAAATTTAACAAAATATATTTTGAGTTATCTTTTCCAAACCTAAAATGGGTCCAAAAACGTGTTTTTTATAATTTTCTCCCAAAATGGTCAATTTCATGATCATGGTTGGATTCATTGAACCCTTTTCTGCAAGAAAATGTATACTTTTATATAGATTTAATGAATAATAAAGAAGTTACGGCAGTTTTACGGAGGCTGTACCTGAAGGTGCACAGCCCCCTTAAAGGTAGATGACCCGATCACATTTCGATTTTCAACTTGAAGTTTTCTATTCTACATGAAAGATCATCCTTAAAAAAGTTGTGATCCAAAGTTTGAGTTGCATAGCTCTAATGGTTCTTATTTTACACGCACAAGATGCTGTGAACTGTACCCATTGAGTAGTACACAAACTATATCGGTGGTATACCACCATTCGCGGTAATTCGACGTTATTTCATCGATTTCTCCGTAATTATACCGATTTAGGCCGTCAAATTTCAGTATGATGATGAGAAAAATACGAGCTTTCATATGATATGAAAATCTCCGTATGTTTGAAATAATTCTGTGTTACGAAAATGTGATCGGGTCATCTACCTTTAATATCTTATCAGAATATCAATTTCCCTCACATTTTTTGCACACGTCTGATCAAGGTTTTGAAGTTGCAGATCATATTTGTAACAAAGTCATTGTTAATCCATTAATCAGATGCTGGCAAGACAAATGGAAGATATAAAGATTACCCAACCTTTGTTGATAGATTTTAAGCAAGTTAACATGTCAAGTTCCATGATTTGTTATTTAATCGATTTGTTTAATTCCACTCTATTGTGGCATATATATATATAAGAACATAATATGTTTGTTTGGAAAAGTTCTTTCTTCCAATAAAACTGTTTTTCAAATTATTACATGCAACAACGTATATAAACCGTTGCATGCGCCTGACTGACTTAAATCAGATTTCTAGAGCTAATGTATTAAAAAAAATCCTTGTATGAAAATATAAAACTTCTCAATCTAAGCTGTATTATACAAATACAAACAACATCGGTCACCAAATAACCACACCTGATGCAATTACTATAGTATCTGGTGCTAGTCAGCATCAGAAGTTTGTCATGTTGCGAGAATCTGTTTACATATGTATGTAAATAATCTTAAATGGATTTATGGATTCTCGTTGAATTTTCGTAACAATTTCGAATGAATCATGTTTTGTATAAACTAAGTAAATGTTGTCATTCTTAACCCTTTGAATTTGGCGAATTTCACTTAACTGATACATATTTTAGACTATTACCAAAAATGATTACTGTGTGATAGACTGTTGTCTTCTGCATACAATACTTCACTATTGACCACCATTCATACACTCTTAGTATTTACGTACCAATTAATAAGCGGAACACTGAGATACATGGAGTGCATTGAAAGTGTATAAATGCACTCTGCGTGCGCATCGGACATGCACGCACAACTTGATTCGTTGTTCACGTAGCACGGGCTGGCCAATTTTTAATTCTGGTGATTTAACACTTGTCAACATGCTTTTATTTCGTTATCAAAGAGATCAAAATTATGCACAAAATTTAAAATTTTGATTTGAATTGTTGTGTATGAATTAGATCGATACATGTATTGTTTCTTGTAAAATTTGAAAAATCAATGCACTTGCATAAATGCTCACAATGGCTCGACCCGTTATTCACTCATCAACATCAGTAAATTTATATGCACTGATTTTTGTCCAATTTATCTCGAAACAACACATTCACATTTATTGACCTATAATCAGCAAGGTCATGCATTGATGTCAAATTAATCAAAGTTCACAATTTTTTTCACTATTACTAGACTGAATGCAATTTGTGACATGGCACCACGAAATGGGTGGAAAGTCGCAAAAATTTGTTTATAGTTTTTTATCATATTCTTAAAATATAATATTTCAGCTTTCAAATGATATGTTAACCACTATTATAGATTGTTTCTATCCATAGATATGAGCAAAAGAAGTTGACACTACCTAGAAACCCAGTTTTGAGAAATTGACCGCCAAAGTCAGGGAAGTGTAACAACGCGAACGTGTGTAAATAATTAATGGCACTTGAGATGGATCAATATCTCGTTAGCAACTAGCCTGCTTCTTTACTCAGATTTCAATGAAACTTTCTACAGATGATTGTTACATTATGGACAACATTATATCAAGGTTTCAATTAGATATCTTAAAATTTAACATAAGTAATAGCCAATTATTTAACCTCCCTTATCTTTACACCGCGAAACAGCTGCCAAATTCAATACTTAGACTACATCCTTCAGTCTTCAATATTACCCAAAATTGATGTTTAGAGACAGAATTGCGCGAAATAACGTTGGGAAATGTTCAACGAATGTTTCTTGGAACTAAAAATACCGATAACTAAAAATCGCTCCTATTGATTTTTTTCACTGTTCGGCATGTATCTCCTATTCAGATACCACGACTTTCAGCCTGTTTCGTGGTGCCATGTCACATATATAACTCTATTGGATTGGGCCGTTTTATAACGTGCAGATTAATGTTCTCAACAATATCAAACTTCCAACACTGATTCTTAATTGCTCAACCCTTCGCATGGCTGGCTTGAGAATAAAATTACAGCACTATTGACAATGAATATGTGTACAGCCGCAGCAAAAGGATGCAGTTGTCTCTCAAAGAAAAAGATGAGATCTTATATAATGAACACAGGCTGAAAAAGTAGGCAATACGGAAAGCTCCTTGCCGGGAAATTTAAGCATTTGGAGGGAAATTTTGGCATTTGGAGGGAAATGTTACTCTTTCATTAAGAAATACATTCCATTTTGGAGGGAAATTTGGAATCGCTTGCCGGGAAAAAAACATTTTTTCAGGCCATGATAATGAATACCAAAATGACACCTTTATGGGTATAAAGATTGGATTGGATACTGCTTTCTGATGTTATGAAGTAAAATTACTGTTAAATGTTCTGTATTTCTTTGTTTTATGCCTATCTCAAAATGCATTTGACCAACAACTGCACTGTTTTGCTGCGACAGTACACATATAATGACGCGACGAGTAAAGAAAACCCTGTTCAACGGGTAAATAGACCTCTCAGGTAGGGTCTGTCTGGCTTCCCCCCCCCCCCCTTCAAAATGACACAAAAATTACAAAATCTGTGAAAATTTGGCTGTTCTTTGACAAAAGTAAAAAAACAATTTTTGAGTTAATATTCAAATGCATGAGTACATTTGCTCTCACATTTATAAAACATGGGTCGGTTGGGCACCTAGAACAGGGTTTCTTTTATCGCCACCTCAATTTAAAAATAACATGTTTTTGCTAATTTTCAAATATTTTGTTTTATTTTTATTTGTTTTCTCTACTTTTTGCCTGTTTTGTTGGTTTTTGTTTCTATGTTTTTTGTTGTTGACATTTTTATCTTTTCCAACTAATGCAGGAGGCTCTTTATAATATTTATAATTTCCTTATCGTTAAGGTGCAAACTTATTTAAAAAATACAGAATTGAGAAACAAAAACATATCAAACAAATCAATTGAGAGATGTCCCTAATAACAGGAAGCTATAGAGGGAATGACAAACATGTTTAATTTTTGTTATTTCGGCCATTTCAATTGAATAGACTACACTGTTTACGTCATGCTAACAAGACTGCAACCTTTTGTCCTTTGTTCTATTACGTATCCATAGCATACATGCATACATGATATTTCATTGGGTATCCAGATTGATACATCTTTACATTCTTTGCAACGACATCATCAAGTTATACATAATATTTCCTCAATCCAAAAAGCAAAGAGCTTATCTTCCTCTACTGAGATGTCCATTGAGCACACATGAATGACTGCACGTGCATTCATCCGCATCTCTTGCATTTCATCATTGCTGTATCGGCCAACCACCTCTTTCTTCATCGGGCGCTACAGTTTCTACTAACTAACTACGGTGTCTCCATGTTCTACCTTAGGGGTGCATCTGAAGAGGCATCGGATTCTATGTCTGATACGGAGTCCTGTTAGAGTTAAGACAAATACAAGACAAAAAGTATTAAGATAAATTGGTGGTGACAAGTGGTGTTTGATAGTGATGGCGTGCATAGAAACATGTGATATCCCACCTCTTTCACCACCTCCATAACCAGTATTTCTGGGTTATAGGTGGTGATGAGTGGTGATTTTGAATAGAAATGAGGGGGGGGGGGCTGATTATTTTAGTGGTATGTGATAACTTTCCACATGTCATGCTATGCACAGGTTACTGAGCACGCAACGTGAAGATTTACTTGATATATAATGCTTACATTGTGCATATTTTTGATGGAATTCAGGCATCAATTGCTGGTTATTGGTCATTATGATTATCACCGGTAATAACCAGTGATGGAATAGAAAGAAACAGGCTTAATGTCTCTCTGGTATGCACACCCATACTTTATTACTAAAAATGAAAAAAAACCCACCTGACAAGCAAACATCTGATGACACAATCAATACAATGCAAGCTTAAATTACACTAAAATTGTGTGTGATGGAATCCCCTACTACATGTACTCTCTATACTTCCTCACTGAATTCCACTCATTTTTATATTTATTATAAGATTTATTGGAAAAAGTGTACTTAAGGTCCCAGATTCTGGACTGTACTAGTATCGTCCGATACTGGAATTGTCTGAGTGTTCCATTATCGGCCGATACTGGAACATAATTATGTACCCGTATCATTCAATACTGGGGCAAATCTCACTGGTATCACATGTACCAGTATAGCCCCATACTGGAACATAAAAATGTTCTTGTATCGCTCGATACTGGAACAAAATTTGGCGTTTCAATATCGACTGATACTGGAACAGTATAATCATATTTTATGTTCCAGTATTGAACGATATTGGTACGAGTATCTGGGACCTAAAGTACACTTTTTCAATAGGCTTGAAGAGGGAACGCTTATTTACCTCAGAGTTATCTTCAGTTGCATTATCGTCCTGATTGTCGTTTTCCCCCGTATCCTGGTTTCCCCCTTCATTCCTATGGGCTTCATCCTCCTCTTCTCCATCCACATTTGATGATCGCTCGTCCTCCCCTTCCCCAACATCCTGCGCTGCCACTACATTTTCATGGACACCACCAAGGTTCATGTTGTTCATCAACTCCACAGGATCTACTGCGGCGGCACCATCAAACATACCCATCTCCTCTTGTTCAAGCATCTCCTCGAAACATCTTTCGATGAAGTCGTCTTCGATGATTTGTTCTAGGGCCTGAATTTGGATAAGTGGTATAAGTGGGCACAAAGAGAGAACAAATTACAAAAGTTCATAAAACATAACACTTGACAGTTGCTCTTAAATAGCAGGGGTATCCTATTGGACATTCAAGATCCCTCGATTGATAATAAACTTTAGTCCAAGAAGAATAATTCATTGGTAGATTACCAGTGTAGTCACCTTCGGAGCCATAATTTCACCCTTATTAAGATGAGCACTCCTGATGTAGTTCTCGTTGAAAATGACTATTGGGAAAAATCACCGTGTTGCATAATATAGCTTTTCTTCATCATCTTCATCTGTGTGGATAATTTTACTTGAAACCTAGCTGTTAACAGTCTCACATTATTTAAATAAACACACTTTCATATTCACTATTTTAAATACCACAAACAATGGTGCAATAACAAAGGGGGGCGTCGGTAGATTAATCTAAACCACCAAAATTGGGTGCTGTACCACTTATAGTTTGGTTGAAATAGAATTTTTTCACAGTAAACCAATAACCAAATATTGTTACATTTTTTTCGCTATTAACCCTTGCATGTGCTTTGGATTAATATGAGGTTAAAAATCTCTAGGAGCAACTTTTTTTAGTTGTGTCTCTTTTTCATGGAATCACCTATAGTCATTTATATAAAAACAACAAATTAGGGCAAGTTGACAAGTTCAAGTGCAAGTTGACTGCTTAGCAAATAGGGAGAAAGCCAAGAACAAAGCAACCTATTCATGATTGACAGTTGTAACATAATAGTTGACCAGCCTGTTAAAATAAAACTTAAATATAAAATAACCTTTAAAGTGAGACCAAAATCATGTTTGTACCATATAGCTATAGGGATGAGGAGCCATTGGGAACATTTGCATTTTCCCCAAAGAATTTGTACACACAACCGCCACCACCCTTGACTTTCGAAACCATATCACATCCAAACAATGATAGAACCAACCTAGGAAATAAGCGGGCGACAGGCGCCGTTCAGCGCCCGTCGGACGGCAAAAGGCGCCCGTATTGGCAAAAATGAAGAGTACGGGCGCCTATAATTTCTCCATTTTGGCGCCCGTTGTCAGACCTGGTTTGACACGAAGGAATTCATAATTGTTTACATCTTCTTACGATCGCGCGCCATTTTGTTATGATTCCTTGTGTCCGTGGTGCACCACTAGTTTTATTCCAAGAGACTAGCATCAAATGTGACGTCAATCTCGTCATGATTATAAAAATCTCCAACCTGCGCAGAAATCCGCCATTTTGAACCAATTTTAAACCGACGGAAAAAATTCTGCGCAATTACGTGTAAAGCAATGGGGATTTTGACTCTGACGAAAACGAAATATTAACTTCCGATAACTTCCGATACATCTAGATTTATCACACTTTTTCTAGTTATTTGAAGATGAAAATCTATATTTGTTGGTTTGACTTTGATGGTACGTGATCAAATATCAAGTAGGGAATATGTTTGCGTCAGTATTTGCGACATATTTGTGCAATAGCATTGCAAATCTTCAAAAATGTGTCGCATTTCGAGATGCAACTCCGCTTTCGACGCTGGACTTGGTTGTATGCACTATGCAGGTTATAGCGGGTCTGCTGAGCTCTACTCCCAGTGTGTTCACGGAGAGCGAGATTGATACGGGTCCTGTTTATACGCCCATAGTCACGTAAGAGAAATTTCTTGGGATAACTCATCATGAACGGCCACACCATTTTTTAAAACGGCCCCTGGTTCCACCAAAACGGCCCCTGGTTCATGACAAAACCCAGTGAACCAGGGGCCGTTTTTTTCTAAAAGTGGCCCCTGGTCCTGTGGTCCTTATTTCCTAGCCTGGATAGAACGCCGCCACCTTTTTGGGTGGAGAGTTCAAAACACATGGCCATATATGATGCACTTTTTTCCTGTCATAGACTTCATACATGACTGGGTCCTGGGTCCAAATTTTGTTCAACCAGCCATTCGGGCAGGTAACTCACAAAACTACCTGCCCAACAGAAATTCCATCAGCCAGTGTAATTACTCCCTTACAATTACATTGTGAGTTTGAAAAAACTCTGGCGGGTACTTTTGTATCTTCACCGGCCAGACGCATAAGTAACGCCCTTTAGGGCAGGTACACTATTGTACCTGTAAGGATGAGAAACCACATTACCTGCTTATTAAACTCATCTTCCTCTCCCATCCACATGTACTCCGCAAATGGATTGTCCTTATCAACATCATTTGCGTTGTCTTTATTTTCAAGAATTGCACTGCCACTAACAACACCGCCACCGTTGCCGCTGATACTATTATTGTTGTTTGTTGTCATGATTGCACAAGATCAGGAGCTGTATCTCACTTGGTGTTTACATGTGATGAGCACAACCTATAAAAGTAAAGTTGGAAGGTATTTTATGTTATTACACGAAAATACAAACAACTTATGCATAAACTTGATCTGTCTCCACACATAGACAGTTTAAAACAACCGATCAGTTACTCGACATCTAATTGCAGATAATCATATCAATAATAATAACCTTACCCATTATATCCTACATAAGGCCAAGTAAAAAAATAAACTCATCCGGACTTTTTAAAAAGTTGGTGATGAGGGAGGCCCTTATTATTTGTTATTTGTCACAAATGTGTTATTAAATTCTGTGCTAAGTTCCCATTGCCTGTCCCATTGTTGGAGGTTTGTCGTCAATCATAAAAACGGTGAGGCCCTTATTATTTGTTGTTTTTTCCTCATTGCTCTACTCCTAGCCTGGAAATCTTGTGTGGACTGTGTTTATAAATGATACCCAAGCACTTCCTATCATCTCTTTTATCACAACAATTGATGAAACAAAGTTAAACAGGAAATAAGAAAAATAACAAAAATATTTGACAATCTCAAAAAATTGGTGAGGGCGGGGACGAGTAACACGTTGATTATTTTACTTGGCCTAAAAGGTAACAATTATTTGAAGGAAAAAATAAAAATTTGTGTTAAAGGCTTTGCTAAATCATAGCAAATCAAAAGAAAATCTACATGAATAAATGTCACACAATTATTTAAATGTGATAACTTAGTTATATTTAAAGGTGGCTGTTCTGATCACTATGGCTTTTTTTGCCCATCAACATATTTCAATATCCCACAATGCTCTGGGTTTAGCCTCATCTTAGTCCTAAGCCAAAGTTAAAGGTATATTAATATTATGTGATCTTTCTAGGGAACGCCCACAAAATCGATTTTCTTGCAGATTTACATTTCTGATCATAAATCGTACATACATTCCAAGTTAGAGGGCGATACGATTCTTAATTACTTCAAAATCATGATTTTAGAGTGAAAATAAACTGTCGGATAATCCGACAGTTTATTATTTTCACTCTAAATTCACTCTAAAACCATGATTTTGAGGTAATTAGGAATCGTATCGCTCTGTAAACTTGGATGATTTATGATCAGAAATGTAAATCATCAAGAAAATCTACTTTCTAAAAAAAATAATGAATAGAGGGCGCTCTCTGGAAAAGATCACATAATATGCCTTTAATCTTTCTTAACTGTAACCCTAACTGTAACCTAACTCTCAACCCTAGTCCTAAGCTTAACCCTTAAGATTTTTATTCAAACCATCAGTGTATAGCCGACAGTATAGACATCAGTAAATACATGTACATCCCAGCCCACATCGTACTACATCACTGGATTTAAAACAGGTAAACATTGAGTTGTCCACATATTTTGGCTACCAAATTTTCAAAAAAATGTCGCCCTCTGTAGTCAATAATATGAACATGATCAGAACATCCCTAACTAGCATGACTAGGTGTGTTGTGTATTACAGCGTACTGAAAAGCGCCTACGAACGCGTTACGAGTCACATATTCGCGTATTACTTCTCCAGAGGGCCTGCTATCTTCTGAAGATAGTAAACATATTCCTAAACATCTTTCAATTTCGAGTTGAAATTTACAGGATAACTTTCATTTCATTCAGCCAGCATGCAAGGCTTTTTAATCCTGGCCTCAGTGGCCTGAGCATTTTGCTTGAGCATGGTCCCTTCAGTTCAGGACCAAAGCGTGTGTCCGTATGGACCGACCGTGTAAACAAACAAACAAACATCACACGTGATCACGTCAGAAACAAACACATGCACATGGTCCATGGACTCTCATCTCATCATGGACTGGAGTGGAGGTATTTTTTACCCCAATTTTGTTCACGATTTTGAAAAAAAAGGGGTTAAAATTGATGAAAAACCCTTGCAAGGGGTACTTTAACTTTGAAATTTATGAAAAACATGCACGGTTACCAATTTTTATATTTTGTGTTGAGTTGGGGGTGGGGGCAGGCGCAAAGGCATGAATAATCAGTCATATGACTACTGTGTGTACATGTACGTAGTACGTGTGTGTGTAGACCATGGTGGCTATACTATGATTCATGCCTCATCATACTAGACACACTTGCAGTGGCACTACGGTACCTATTTGGGACTAGTGTGTGTGGTGCAAAATTCGACAGTAAACAAACGTTAAAACAGTTCGCGTCGAACACGCACGGTAATAAAGCTAAAGTGTAGCCTACCTTTCCCGTGTGTTTACAGCCAGTACATAAATTTCATGTACCCTATTAATATTATATCTAACAATATTTGCATGAACTGTTAACGAAACAAAGTATTCTGTAAATCACAATGCAGGCAATTTTAGAAGACGACACATCCGCAAAAAATCACGTAACTTCGAGTTCGCAAAATTCCCACTGACCTCGAAAGACTGGTCACAAAATGTGCAAACCCCAAAACATCCGCAACGATTATCAGTTACAGATTTACGATATCACCAAATGAGCCAAATAAATCAAATGTTTTTTAAAGAATACGAAACTTTTTTAGAAGCCCCCCAAAAATGTATACATTCAAAGTTAATAAAATGGGCAAATTACGAGAAAAAAAAGGATCGCTGTCGGATGAACACAAAGGTCAGAGAAGGTGAACGGGCGGGTAAACGCGCAACAATTATCCCAGAATACATCAGTGCTCTGTCAGCTGTGTTTACGTTTTGCAAAAGGTTATGCAATGATCGACAACGGTACAGGGAGGACTTTAGAAAATCACTGATTTTGGTACGTAAAACACGTATTTCCTTACGGTAAGACTATTATTGGTTTGTATAATATTGCAATTGAAATCAAGTGGTTCATTATGACAATTGTACGTGTACGTTATGACGACTTTTGAGCTAGTTAAGTTAGGAAAGGCATAATCATTTAATAATCAGCATAATAATAATATCACTATCAGAAGTCTATCAGTATCAGTATCACTGCTATGTTGATTGATGACTATATCACTCGGGTCAGGGAGGTGTAAATAAAATTTGACACCTCCCTGGTATACAGTCCTCAAAAGAAGTAACTGACCAGGTAATAAATATGCTCTTAACTCCAAAACTGTAGCGCCTACGTAAACATATTAAATTATAAAGTTGTAAGGAAATCTCTTCTCTTCAATGTGAGACATTGTATTAATTGTTCATGAAGATCGGTTAATAATTGAGAACACTATGTATAGCCATGGACTTAATCAGACATTGATAAGTCCATGGTATTGATAAGGATAGAACAAAGTGCAGTTTACATTTTCACACTGGGGTTTTGAACACGCAGGACCATGTGAAAGGTATGAATATGGGCTGCATTGATCAATTGAAGCTTCCCCAATCCTCACCTAACTATCGACCTGTGAGTTATCGCTATCAGTAGTTAATCAATAATCTGCCTGTTGCTAGTCCGAGGCTGCATGTCGACGAACAAGATAAAATGAAAAACTGACTTTGTTTCGGTTTTGGGCACATTCATTCAATCTTCACATGCAATATCTCAAATTGAAGAGAAGAGATTGTCTTAGGGGGCTGGCATTTTCTTCGGAAGGGGGGGGGTCCCAAAAATGTGGATAGACCCAGACAATTTTTTCATGACCCCCCCTATCCAAGAGCTGCATATTTTTATGACCCCCCTACCTTTTTTTTTCTTCACGCAAGCATGCTTTGATAAATTTGTGACCCCCCCATTTTCAATGAAATAATTTTATGACCCCCCTGTTTTCATGTCAAAAAAACTATGACCCCCCCAGTATATTTGGGACCCACCCCCTTCTGAAGAAAATGCCAGCCCCCTTACAATTTTATAATTTAATATCTGGATAGATACTCCAGCAAAACGGAATATCCGCATCACGCTAGAGTTGATGACATGACCTAATGATTGTTAGAGCATATATTAAGTACCTGGTCAGTTACTTATTTTGAGGACTGTAATTATACGTAATACTGTAAGCTTCAATCAACAACCACACCATATTTTAGCTTTGAATCGTAGCTCTTTGTATGATATGGAATAATTAAGCATTATGAGTCGGCGTCGGATATTTTCATCAATATTTTTCAACTTTTCTGAATAAAATTAGTTAAACTTTTGCTTCAGATATCATGTTTGATAGATATCATGTTTGATATGTATCACTGCAAATTATGAATGTGTAGTTATGGACAGCATGTACTATGAGCGTTTACTTTTGTGTGTACTATTGCAAGGTTGCGCAAGGTTGTTGCGCTTATCAAACGTACAGGCACTAAAGACTTGACCTAAACAAATGCCAATATTTCCATAATATAATTACTCATCAATGTGTAAAGGATGCATATATGATGAGCTGGACAAAGTTATTCTCTAACCAAAATAGGGCAAACCAGCCGGTAGACCTGATCACAAAAATGTATTCTACGTCCTGGTTAATGCAGAGGCAGGGTGCAACATTAAATCCTATCAATCAGCGTGTTTCCACAGAACTGAACTTTCCGGTTATTGCCGTGTAAGAAATTGCAATTCCGGTAAGTTCTCCTGTGGAAACACACAAAAATTGGATTATTGATAAACCGATTATCACACATAAACGGTTTATTATAACCTTCTCCAGAGGTGGTTATTTCCGCCTAAAAAGATCGACACTACTACGCATGTGGAAACACACCGGTTTATGATAAACCGTTTAAGCTGAATTTGGAATCATAACGCGCCTGTCGATGCGCGTCCCGTAGTTCCCCCTACCTTTCAGGCGCGCACACATTGTGCGCCTCACGGCTCGCGCAGTAGTACGCTCAGTTCTACGCAGCCTTGATATGGCAGCAGAGATGCGGTGCGTTCGACAAACACCGCAAGGTTAAACAGTTTAAGTCAGGAGGGTCGGGAGCCGATTATTTAAACGGTTTATTGCGCTCTGTGGAAACGTGTCAGTTAAGCGCCGACACAGAATTTTCATTCCGGGTAAGATAAACCGTATTAACTAGCTCTTTTCTGTGGAAACACGCCGAATCCTATCCACTTGGGGAATGTCCAAAAGGTAGCAGACCCTAAATAAATAAGGTAGCACGTTCATCGACACACACTCAATATTCTTCACCAAGCCCTGGGAAAGGGTTCCCCACTTTTTCTATGATATAATATATATTTTGTTCCCAGTAATCTTTTGAGTTTCGGCCCTTAAATGGCATCAAATTAAAGTAGATTTTTGTGTCTTTGCTTATAATATTTACACTTGATTTTATGAACATTAATTTGCAAATAATGTTACAGGCGATGACGACAGGGACAAGCGGCTCCAGTGAACAGTGTTTTAGGGCGTTTTTCAGTTTGTTTTATAGCATAAATTTGTGAATGTAATAAATATAAGAGAATCGAGGCTGATCGGTTAAAGGTTAACATGGTTATGAAAAAATAAATTTCTGATTTTGATATTGATAGGTACCTCACAATGTTGGACAATATCTAGGCTATCTGAAATTGCATTTAAAAAAAATTAAAATGCGGTACGTTCGCGGAACAGTCCATTATTGTCCAAGGGGTGAAAACAAGATGCGTCACGGACGGACATTTTAGTTCAAGTTCATCATGCTATATTTTTATGTTAATGTAACATTTTCAGAGTTTTGTGATGTAATGTTGGTAGCTGACACACTTTTCCATCAAATAAGATAAATATTTGGGAAAAAAGTTCTGGGGAAGTTATATCGCTAGACTTGCGTTAACATTTTGATGTTTTGCTGTCCGTCCGTGACACAAAAAAAGTTTAAAAGTTTTTAAACTAATTTCAAGGACAAAGTAAAAAAATAAAAACATAGTGAAGTATCTCCCTTATATGTATTCTTTCCCATGCAGGAGTATTAATTAATTAGGGCAGGCATAAATTAGTTAAATTTTTAATTCAATGTTGTCACGGACGGACACAAATTTTGTCACGGACGGACACTGTTAGCTACTGTTCAGTTCTGAGCACACAAGCAAAGCTGAATACCACCCCTCTTACCATTAAATAAACTAGTCCATACAGGTATGCCCTTTATGTAAATGAGTAGGTTTGATACAGCAGTGAGCACATGTTATGATGCTCACCAGGTGCACTGTAAAATTACTTGAAGTCAAATGAAGTCATTTGCTTATTTGCGCATTTGTGAACCCTCAGCAGATCTTCTTGGTGAATCTGTAGTATAGATTGCGCTTGTTAACATTACTGCCTGTTGTACATGCTGAAATAATGCTAGCAAATAAAAGGGGTAGCATGAGATCAGTTAAAAGACACTGTTTAAAATTGCCCCATATAATAAGTGTATGCAAAATAAAAGCAAGTACATGTAACAGCATTGAAAGCAGAAAGTATCATTGGAGATGTTAGCACAAATTTAATTTTAAGCTTTGCACTATCAAAAGTTGCAGGCTTTTTCTTCATGAAACTTTGAAAATCTCAAAACACGGTTGGATGCCTACATGTATCCATTATCACTAACCTTTAATTACACAATTAATTGAACAAAAACTTATCAAAGAAGGGTCAAAATTGTTTTAAAAAGTTGTATCACAGCATACAGTCTTTTACACAATTAATCGAACAAAATTTATCAAAGAATGGTCAAAATTGTTTTACAAAGTTGTATCACAGCATACAGTCTATTTACACTGCCGCCCATAAGTATTTCTCCCCCTGGAAGCTCGCACGTTATCACTGTGTTGTCGACAAAGTATTAAACCACAGACCCAATTACCATTTCATTGTGTTCATTGTACATTTTATACAAATAAATTCATGTTTCCTATTCAGATTCATGCTTTTAAAGCTTTACAATTCATGATTTTATCGGGCAAGTCAAAATTCCAATGTAAAATCGCCGTAGTAAATCACCTCATGAATATCAATTAGCTCATTATCGGCAGTGTAATGCTATAGGAAATGTTCAACTGAGATCACCTTGTGATGGAAAACTCCATGTGCAGAATTTTGTAAATGATAATTGGCATGCGCAGTTTATTGGAATACCTGCAGAAGGAATAATACTTCGTCGACAAACACAGTGATAACTTGCAAGCTACCAGGGGGAGAAATACTTATGGGCTGCAGTGTATATGATGCAGCAGGTCTATCTCTTGCCATTTATGGTAAGAGGGGCAGGATTCAGTTTTGCATTTGTATTCAGAACTGAATAATGTCCATCCGTGACAAAATTTGTGTCCGTCCGTGACAACTTTTAATCACTGATTTAACTTATTTATTGACGCCATTGTTAATTAGTTTCATTTCTACATGAGAAAGGGGGTATATAGGGTATATAGCTCACTATGTTTTTATTTTTTCTCTCTTTCCTTGAAAAAACTTGTAAAACTTTAAAACTTTTTTTGCGTCACGGACGGACAGCTCTGCATCAAAAAGTTATCACAAGGGCAGGGTAATTACTTCCCAGAACTTTTATTCTAAAATATATTTCTTATTTAATGGATAAATGTGCCATCTATCAATTTTTAATTAAAAAAATTGAAAATGTTTCATTAACATAAAATATGGCAAGGTCAACTTCTACTAAGAATGTCCGTCCATGACGCATCTTGTTTCTACCCCTTTGGGCAATAATGGACTGTTCCGAAAACTTTTCCGCATTTTTTCTTCTTTTCGAATGCAGTTTCAGTTAGCCAAGATGTTGTCCAATATTGTGAGGTACAATTCAATATCAATATCAAAAAGTAATTTTTTCATACCAATGTGAACCTTTTTTTACCGATCACCCTCTGCTATCAAAGTGCCAAATTCTGCAACCTTTGAATATAACCATCACACTGGTTTTGGTATCTTGTGATCCTTTTTAATTACTAAGACTGAAAAATGATGACATACAATTTCTCTTACTATTTTGTAAGTATTTTATACCATTTTGTCATGTAAATAAGTGGCAATTTCAAAGTTCTTCAACATCTGTGTCCGTCCGTGACGCTAACAAATTTCCGTCTGTGACACAGTTTGTTACAGGTCTACCCTTCTCCTGTAAAAAATAAATCTGTTTTCAAATGCTGTGTATCAAACCATGTATCTCATTTACTATTTGACCTGGAAAGCTTGAGGAATATGGAATTGTTTAAATAGAAATTAAGAAGAAGTACTAAAGGTCCGGAGAACCCTATTTCCTATTTCTATCTTGTCCGTAGGGTTGGAAAAAGACTAATATCTTGACTGCTTTTTATTACTAAGACTGAAAATTCATGACTTAACATTTTTCTTACTATTTTGTAAGTATTTGATACCATTTTTTCATAAGTGTAAATAAGTGGCAATTTCAAAGTTTTTTATGTAGTTAACATTTGTGTCCGTCCGTGACGCTCACAAATGTCCGTCCGTGACAAAGTTTGTTACCCTACCCCTGTAAAAAATAAGAAATATTTTCAAATGCTGTGTACCAGTTATTCAAACCATGTATCTTACTTACGATTTGACCTGGAAAGCATTGGGGAATATGGAGTTGACTAGATAGAAATTAAAAAGAAGCACTAAAAGGTAGAGAACCCTATTTCTATCTAGTCCGTCCGTGACACAAACATTTCCGTCGTTCTATTTTTAGTAACAAACCACACCTTATTTTTTTTGGTGTATTTCAATAAAGTTGATGATTCTCTATAACATTAAACATAAAAAGTTGAATAAATGTCAGTAGTTACTTTTTACAAACTGTTTTTCGCTCATGTTTTGCACAAACGTCCGTCCGTGACAAACCGATCAGCCTCAAATTTCGAAACGTCAGGTCCTCTTTTATTTATTACTACTTACACAGGCTATTTTTGTGGATAAGCAGTTTGTATTCAGCTTTTACATTATAAATTTGTGAAATGATGTAAAACTACATGGTAAAATGTTCTGTGATTACTTTTATTTTTAGGCATTCATGTATTCTTTTAATATGCTGAAAACCAGACAAGTATGGTGGTTCAAAACAAAAATATTGACCTTGCTGGTTGAAATGCTTCCATCCCTTGTATGAATACACGATTAGGCCACTGTGACTGTCATGTAGTATTGTATTTCGGCTTGTAAGTCGACATCAAATGTTATCCTCATATGGTAACAGAAAAAAATCTCAGCTTTAATTTGGTCTCAACTCAGACTATTAACCAAGACAGGGTTCAAAGAAAATGTGCACACATGCAGTTGTAAAAGGTATCCCAGGTTTAGCTCCGAAACTATTTAGTGACGTGCTACCTTTAATCCTACGGTAGTTTATGAACTTTGATTTTTAAATTTTCATTTTGGTTCGTTATTTTTAAATAATCATAACCCAAATTTAATTTTAAACTTATATTGAAAGTTTCATTGATATTGGTCAAAATGTTTTTGAGATGTCGATTTGAATAGAAAACCCGTAAACCCCAACATGCTCCCCACGAGCCCCAGAACTGGAATTTCCGTGGTAATATATAGGTGTAAGAGGAGCATGGTTTAACTAACTCTACTGTTGTATCAAGCATTTTCCTTTCTTATCTTCATTATTACGATGTGTCATTATTAAGATATCCTGTAAATTTCATCTCGAAATTGAAGGATGTTTAGGTATGTTATTCAGAAGATAGCAGCTGGAGACGTAACACATCAAATATGTGACTTATAACGCGTCCATAGGTACTTTTCAGTATACACTGTATTACACACCTAGTAACGGCGCATGCTGACTTCTGAACGTGATGCTTTCCTTGAAGTTGTCATTTACGGCTTACTATCTTCTCAAGATAGCATTTACAAGTTGCTATCTTCTGAAGATAGCAATTAACAGGTTAATTACTAACTTCTGAAGATAGCATCTAACAGTGCTATCTTGAGAAGATAGTATGCCTGGCGACGGCGTCAATGCCCAAGAAATGATTAGAAAAGGCTGTACACCGATGGTTTGAACAAAGCTTAGGATTAAGCTTAGGACTAGGGCAGTGGCGTATCTGGGATATTTTCCAGGGGGGGGGGGGCAAAGGATATTTTCCCGGTGAACACCAGTTCCACCCTATTAAGTAAAAAAATGCGCAGCTGGGTTGTTTATTCGAGCGAATGACTTTGCATTCTAAAGTTGATGCGCGCGTAGTTTAACATCATATTACATATCTACACGAATCTGGCCATTATTAGGGTACATATTTCTTTCAAACTGGCTTCTATAATGATATTCCTGGACAAATGCGCACGTAGCGTGAGAAAATTTGCAATTTTTATACTAAATTGCCATTGCCAAAGTTGTCATTTAGATGGGAATTCAGTAAATCCCTTTTCTCTTTCCTTTTCCCTTTTATCTTCCTCTTCTCCCTCTTCTCCCTTTCCTTTCTTTTTCTTTCCATTTTCCTTCTCTCTTTCTCCCCTCTCTTTCCTTTCTTTCCAGGCCTCAAATTAATCGAAGGCATCGAAGGTAATTGCCTTTGATGCCCCACGTTGCCTAGATGCCCTCCATTTCTGGCTATTTTCAGTCCATTCAAAAAATAATTGCCTTGGTGCCCCTTTCAAATTGCCTTAAAGGCATATTATGTGATCTTTTCCAGAGAGCACCCTCTATTCATGATTTTTTTTAGAAAGTAGATTTTCTTGCAGATTTACATTTCTGATCATAAATCGTACATACATTCCAAGTTACAGAGCGATACAATTCCTAATTACCTCAAAATCATGGTTTTAGAGTGAATTTAGACTAGAATAAAATAAGTTGTCGGATATCCGACAGTTTATTTTCACTCTAAAACCATGATTTTGAAGTAATTAAGAATCATATCGCCCTGTAACTTGGAATGTATGTACGATTTATGATCAGAAATGTAAATCTGCAAGAAAATCTGCTTTCAATTTTTTTTCGCGATGTTGAGGGCGTTCCATGGAAAGATCACATAATATACCTTTAATGACGTGATTATTGAAGAGATGACGAGATAATTTACAGAAGACATGATTATTGACGAGATGACGAGATAATTTACAGATTACGTGATAATTGACAAGTTGACAACTTTTTTCCGAGTTATTCCGGCTGTCTGTATCATGATAGGCCTATAAATGCAGCTCGTATGCTACAGGGTGAGTCAAAAAAAAGTTTACCCTAATTGAAAAAATCAAAACAAAAATGTCTGACCACAAAATCAAGGCAAAGAAAACTTTAAATGATTGCGCTATTTCTTTGCTATCGTCTAGAAAAAAATCACGCTATTTGATGATACCGTTAAGTAAATATGACTATTTCTGTGCAAGAGCTGTTTTTTCACCAAAAACACGGTTTTTAATTTCAAGCTTAACGAGCTTAATAATGTTTACTAGGATTATGATGTAAAGCATTACACATCTTGTTTATTAAAAGAATTAAGTAGACAATAGACTTGTTCCAAATTGTCTCCTAATAGATTAAAACATGAAATATGGATTAAATCGTATCACCACTGTCAGTTAATAAATTATAATTGCAAGGATTAAATAGTCCACAAGGGATATTCATAAACATGATAAAACTAGATGAGGATATTGAATAAAAATTGTAACCAGTGACTATCTGATAATGTGAATAATAAACGATATAGTAGTTTGATAAAATCAATAAACATAATATTGCACTTTTTGTTGTTGTAAATATGTCCGATTAAGTAAACATTATCCTTGAACCAATCAAAAATTGTCAATGTCCACAGTAAGACTAGTAATTAATAGTCTATCCCTCACTTTCTCTCTCTACATGTAAATTTTATTCCTGTTAATGAATAGAAACCCACTTGATAATCCAGCATCTTGTTTGGTCTTTTTCCTGATCTTTGAGAGTGTGCTTAGGATGGTTGCACTGAGGGGCAATAGACAGCTTTAAGGCCTATTTATGACACAATTACCACACTTTAATCATTTCATAACAAAGGAATTGATACTTTCGCTGTAGGTATTGTAATTTTGATTGGTCGTATCTTATGAAATATAATGGTCAAGATCTGGAAGCGTGTTCGGACGTTAAATTAATCACTTTCGTTCAAAACAGCGTAAAATAAGTTTCCCTCAACCAATCTAAACCAGGTAAAATTCATATTAAAGCTAATTAATTAGTCTTTATACCGTATTAAATTGTTTTGAAAACAAACGAATACTTTTTTCTAAAAAAAAAAAATCGCTGAAGTTGAGTAAACTTTTTTTTGACTCACCCTGTATGTTGCTGCACCATCTATAGCACTCATATGTACTGTAACCCATGGACTCCGAGTACAGTCAGTGGTAAGGTTTGGAAATTCTGTACGTTCTGTGCTTAGCAAGTCTATCAGAGTAAATGCTATCTTCAGTTGATACCAAGTATATCAGAATGTAATATCTATGCTATCTTCAGTAGATAGCAAGTATATCAGAGTAAGTTGCTATCTTCAAAAGACACCAAGTCTATCAGGGTAAGTTGCTATCTTCAGTAGATAGCAAGTCTATTAGAGTAAGTTGCTATCTTCAGTAGATAGCAAGTCTATCCGAGTAAGTTGCTATCTTCAGTAGATAGCAAGTATATCAGGGTAAGATTAAGTTGCTATCTTCAGTAGATAGCAAGTGTATCAGAGTAAATGCACAAAAACAAAAAAGAGAGAGAGAATTCATTATGATTCATTAAAACTTTAAAACCCTTATTGTACCAGACCAGGTTAAGTATAATAAATACCTACTTTATCCCATTTCATGTATTTAAATCCCAGCTTCCCTCTTTGTCTCACTAGGGTCCCCTAGCTCTAGTCATGCAGTGTCTCTGATGTGTCAAAGAGACCAGCCGACCGACCCCTTATATTTGCAGATGCAAATATACCTGCGGGCCATTAAAAGAAGCTGGTTCTTCATTAACCAATCATCATCATCATGATTAAATATACCGAACAGCTTTTCAACATTAGTGAGATTGTCAAACAAATCATTCCACTTCTGTTTTAGTTCATTCCAAAATTCAACAACGTCAGGGCAAGTAACAAAAATGTGGTCAAGAGTTTCGATCTCAGTTTTGCATCTCAAACAAATTGGGCTTGTATTAATACCAATTTTATGCAGTCATTTAGTTGTTGGTAAAATAAAATGGTTAATTCTAAACTGTAACCGTCGTAATCTGTTATCAATTGTAACTCTCCATATAGCAGCATAAACATGATACAGACAGCCGGAATAACCCGCAAAAAGTCATCATCTCGTCAATAATCACGTCATCTGTAAATTATCTCGTCATCTCGTCAATAATCACGTCATCTGTAAATTAAGTCGCAATTATCTAGTCAATAACCACATCATCTGTAAATTAAGTCGCAATTATCTAGTCAATAATCACGTCATCTGTAAATTATCTCGTCATCTCGTCAATTATCCCGTCATCTGTAAATCATGTCGCGATTATTTAGTCAATAATCTCATTATCAATAAATTGTGTTGCAATTATCTAGTCAATAACCACGTCATCTGTAAATGATGTCGCAATTATCTAGTTAATAGTCACATTATCTGTAAATTATCTCGTCATCTGTAAATTATCTCACAATTATCTAGTCATTTATCTCGTCATGTCATCATCTGGTTAACTCGTCATGACCCTTCAGGGCCGACGTAGAAGGAGCATGGTTTAACAATGACAACTCTTACTGTTGTATCAAGCATTTTCCTTTCTTATCTTCATTCTATTAAAATGCATCGTCTTTTATTAAGATATCCTGTAAATTCTATCTTGAAATTGAAGTATTTTAGGTATGTTACTATCTTCAGAAGATAGCAGGTGTAGACGTAACGCATCAAATACGTGACTTATATTCAGCGTACGTTGTATTACTCACCTAGTAACGGCGCATGCTGTCTTCTGAACGCGATGCTTTCCCTGAAGTTGGCATTTACGAGTTGCTATCTTCTAAAGATCGCATTTACAAGTTGCTATCTTCTGAAGATAGCCTGTGTTCAGCCTTTTCTAATCATATCTTGAACATGGACGCCGTGGCCAGACTTACTATATTCTAAGGATAGCAACTAACAGGTCACTATCTTCTGAAGATAGCATCTAATTATAACAGTGCTATCTTCAGAAGATAGTAAACCTGGCAACAGCATCCATCCCCAAGATATGATCAGAAAAGGCTGTATACAACGCGATGTTTGAACAAAAAGCTTAGGGTTAAGCTTAGGACTAGGGTTAGAGTTAGGGTAGAGTTAGGGTTAGAGTGCCTCCCCCTCTCCCCTGACAGCTTTGACCATGAAGGCCAGCTCAAACTATGGGCTAAAAAAATTGAAGGGAAGGGAAGATGAAAGGGAAGAGAGGAAGAGAAACAGGGAAAGGAAAGGGAATCCGGAAAAGGGGAAGGAAATGGAAAGAAAGGAAGAAGATGGTGAGAAATAGAAAAGGAAAAGAGAAAGGAAAGGGGGAAAAAAGGAAAAAGAGGAAGATTTAAAAGGGAAGGAAAGGGAAAAGGAAAAAGAAAAACGAAGAGTAATAAGGACAGAGGGGAAGGAAAAGAATGTTGTAGATAGTTGATAAGGAAGGGAAAATAAATAAGTGGAAAGAGGTGAAAATCGAAAAAGAAACTTGGAGAAGAAGAGATTTAACCATCCAAACGCTTTTTGTGTAAGCGTGCATTACATAACTTCAGCCTTGTGACTTTCATCAAGGTGATCATAGGTAATGCTCACATTTAGGTGACAAAAACAACAACCATGTTTTACGGGCGGAGTGACCTGTCAAGTAGGGTCGGGCGGTCGATGTTTTTTTATTATAATTATTTTGTTTAACCTAAAATGTGACCAAAATCTGCAAAAATCTGGAATTAAAAATAAATAAATGTGAAAACACATTTTTGACAGACCCCAGATACGCCACTGTTAGTCACTTCATCGATCAAAACTTGTTTTAAATGCAAAGCTGAGAACAAACATCTCCAAACACCAGAAACAACAAAGTTGTGACATGAAATAAAGAAAAATGAAAAGAAAATTGAAGCGGACCAACAAAAGAAAAGGGGTGGTGATGTTATAGAACATGTTTAATTTTATATTTGGCTTAATTTATTTTTTCAGGGCATCCGAACTCCATAGTGGTTTAAACGCTTTTTGTCAAAATGCCCAAGAGACACGTGGTTCCAAGCTTGGAAAGGCTGTCCATGCTCAACATTGTGCATAACATTAAGGGGTGGACGAAGAACTACGAAGAGAATTGCATGGGTAAAGGGATCTATCGCTTTATCATCGGTCCTTTTGATGTCATCGGTGAGTTTTCTATTAAAGGTATATTATGTGATCTTATCCAGGGGGCACCTTCTATTCATGACTTTTTAAAGAAAGTAGATTTTCTTGCAGATTTACATTTCTGATCATAAATCATACATATATTCTGAGTTACAGAGCGATTCGATTCCTAATTACTTCAAAATCATGGTTTAAAATTAAAGAGTGAAAATAAACTGTCAGGTCTGCGTGATGACAACTTATTTTCCACTCTAAATTCACTCTAAAACCATGATTTTGACTTTCATCTCCCTGGAAAAGATCACATAATATGCCTCATGCTCAATTCATTGTGGGTCGATCATCAATTCAACCAAATGCTATTAATACATTACCCTCTCAGATAGCTGTTAGGGTTTTCTTGTTAGAGCTGTTCAAAGATGTGTGAATTCGACCATAACATCCAACTTTTTGAAAAACGGGAAATCTAAATCTAAGGGCTTTAATTGCTTGAAGGTAGTAGGTTTTTGGACATTTAAGCCAATTTTGTATCCAATTTCATGAAAAATAAGAAAACAAAAGTGAAAGAACAATGACTATAAATCATGTTGCTTGGTGAGAGACCATCTATAAATTCCTAATTGATACTGATAGAACCTTTTGAGAATCTTCTGAATTGTCAAAAAATTAAGGGCTGAAAAAAAAAGTATTTGAATAATTGTGAAGAACATGTGCCCTGCCCCTTGATATGCCAACAATATTTCCTTCCTTGTATATAATATGGTGTGCTGCCCTCTATTAATTTCCCCCATGAAGCTAGTTGTTTGTGCTCAATTCATTGTGGGTCGATCATCAATTCAACCAAATGCTATTAATACATTACCCTCTCAGATAGCTGTTAGGGTTTTCTTGTTAGAGCTGTTCAAAGATGTGTGAATTCGACCATAACATTCAACTTTTTGAAAAACGGGAAATCTAAATCTAAGGGCTTTAATTGCTTGAAGGTAGTAGGTTTTTGGACATTTAACCCAATTTTGTATCCAATTTCATGAAAAATAAGAAAACAAAAGTGAAAGTACAGGGAGCACAGCACCAAGACGCTCTCCATAGACTTTACTGTTAGGAAAGGCTTACTTAAATGGCTCTAGTTTCTAAATTAGCCATACAATTTCAATGAAATTTTGATATGTTTTACTCACAAGGGTAATCTACAACATATCTCAATATGAAGCAAACTTTCTCGTGCACTTTTTTTGCTATAAGCCGCCGCATAACAACGTAGTGATATGCCTACCTAAATTCGGTCTCCGGTCTGGATATCACCGCGTGTGTAAATCGGTCCGTGAAATTAAAATTGACCTCAAATCACATAGTTTAAATGTCAGAACATCAACTACACATTTCAAACACAACATATTAGTGAAAAATTATATCATAAACCGTCAAAAAATAACTCTCTTTCCCGCCAAATAGGAACTATTGTCGTACTCAACTTTGAGCGATCGCGACGATAGCGTGTCGCGATACCTATTTAGGTATGTGCTCCCTACAATGACTATAAATCATGTTGCTTGGTGAGAGACCATCTATAAATTCCTAATTGATAGAACCTTTTGAGAATCTTCTGAATTGTCAAAAAATTAAGGGCTGAAAAAAAAAGTATTTGAATAATTGTGAAGAACATGTGCCCTGACCCTTGATATGCCAACAATATTTCCTTCCTTGTATATAATATGGTGTGTTGCCCTCTATTGATTTCCCCCATGAAGCTAGTTGTTTGTGTGAAACTTCTCAGATAGACATAAGATGTTAATATATTGTATTGACCTAATTCCAAATACAATAGACTGGCCCTGGAACATGGAACCTAGCTTTCATTTAATTTCACTTCTGCAAAAATGAAAAAAAGGAAATTGCATAAAACCAACCATGATTTTAATCAGTTTGCAAACACTTGCCATTCAACTGTGTGCATAGACTCCCGAACTCTTTCTAGGATCTGTGTTAACAATTTACAACTCAAATGAATGGCATGAAGTAAAAGTGGTAATTTTCGCGTAATTAAATGTTCGCACTTTGCTGACTTTCATCCATTTCGCTTGTGTTTTAATTCGCGATTTTGAAAATTCATTACATATAGACAAAAATAAATATGTTTGCATGTGTTTATTTTCGCGGTAGCTGTTTGGAGCGCAAAAATTAATGTAGCCTGATTGCACCTGATTGAACATTTCCACATTTACAGTATATAAAATCTTATTCTTTACAATTTTGCTTTTGGTAGGATACAACATGACAGAAGAATTGACCAGTCTCCTGATAGAGAAGAAGAGGATAACCCGTGCAGCCCTGCATCTCTTGCTGAATGCGGGCAACTTCTACCACCTGGACCTTAGCAGATGTCCAAAACTGGTCACAGATGAAGTGGTGAATCTCATTGCTTCAAAATGCAAGGTTAGTTGTTCAACATAAATGGTCAGAACTTGTCTTGGAACCTTGTAATACAGCTAAGATGATTGACCCAAACTAGAACTTTGCATATGGTCATCTGATATTCTCAAGGTTTGTCAGACAAGAGTTTAAAACAAAACTTTGGACATATGGCACATGTCCATGGTCACAGATGGTATATCTTTTCTTCAGAATGCAAAGGTTAGTTTCAACATGAGGGGACAAAACTAGCATTTGGCAATTACAGCAGATGATCCAAACTAGTCGCAGATGGTCAATCTGATATCTTCGAAATGATATTGATGAAAAAATAAAAACAAAACTATGGACATATTATGCAGCACATGTCCAACACATGATCAGATTGGTCACAGATGAAGTGGTTAATTGATCTCATATCTTTAGAATGCAAGGTTAGTTTCAACAAGGGACGTCTACTCGTCTAGGGACCTTACAGAAAGATGACTAAAACAAAAGTCTCCGATGGTCAATCTGTTATTTTCAAAATATAAGGTTTGGGAGACAATAACATTTGGTCATTACACTGCACATGCCCAACACTGGTCACAGATGAAGTGGTTGATCTCATATCTTCAGAATGCAATGTTATATTCAACAAGGGACATGTCATTACGACATTACGGCAGATGTCCCAACAAACTAGTCTCAGATGGTCAATTTGTTATTTTCAAATTGTAAATTTTGTGAGACAATAACATGTGGTCATTTACACTGCACATGTCCAAAACTGGTCACAGATGAAGCTTGTGGTGAATCTCATTGCTTCAAAATGCAAGGTTAGTTGTTCAACATAAATGGTCAGAACTTGTCTTGGAACCTTGTAATACAGCTAAGATGATCGACCCAAACTAGAACTTTGCATATGGCTCATTCCATGAAGTTGGGGCATTTGTTAAAATAGCAGAATTTGGTACTTTAGGCAGCTTATAAACTGTTTTACTCTATGTGTATATCAAAAAAAATTAGTGTCCAAAAACAGTACTAGGTTATAGTATTGAGCCATGAAAAAAAAAAAAAAAATTGACCCTTCCTTGAAGAAGAAAAAAATAAAAAATTAGGTGGTGTCCAAGACCATTTTTGCTAAAAAACGTGACATGGAAAACACAACAATTAATATGAGTTTTATGTAAGCAAAACTATCATAGAATTGCTTGGAAATCGATTTGATTAATAAAAGATACATGTATTCATAGTTTACTGACCAAAACACCTCGTCACGCTGGACTGATTTTTCACCCAAGCAACATGAAAATTGCCTTTCCGATGCTACGCACGGTGTCCACAAAATATACACGTGTAGCATCGGGAGTTTTCATTGCTGAATGGGGTAGTTCTCTATCATACATTTTTTAATTATTTTCCAAAATTAAGAGCATTTATCAATTGAAAACTATTGCAAATGAGAATAAATTTCATGAAGACCATTCCATATATTCATGAAAAAGTATACCGTGCCGTGCGCATGGTGTCCTTACCATAAAATGTAGCATCGTGATAAACATCCTATGCAATTTGTGGGAATCCCCCCCTGGAGATAAATAAAACATTCCATATTTCTTTTGTAAGGATAGAGGTCAATAGCTATCAGGTTTGTTTGGAATTTGCCACATGTGGGCTAGTTTTATCAAGGTTTTAGTCGCTGGTGTCCAATGGTAGCATCGGGACTTTTATGTAGCATCAAAATGTAAACATTGGATAGTTTTGTGAATGGTAAGTGCGATTGTAATTATTTCTTAATGTTGCTTGTATGTCTGTATTTATTAATGCATTTTTATTGAAAGGGAAACACTGAATCAGAATTTCTTTTCATGTTATGATATTAATTTTGAGTCACGGACGCCATAATAATTTGGCGTCCATGTAGCATCGGGCATAGCATGGGCAATATTTTGCATTGGGTATCGTTATAGTTCGTTGAAATTGTATTTTTTTTGTAGAATCACATCATTAATAATTAAGTTAATAATGAATTAGTTTTTGCTCTTTCAATGCTAATAATATAGCTTACCAATACGATGCTACATGGACACCATGTCCATGTAGCATTTCATAAAATTTGCCTAATTAGACTAAAACAATTACCCCATTCGAAATTATCCATCACCCAAAACATTCAAAACATTGCCTACATTGTACTACACTTTACAGAAAAAAAAGGCATATTATGAGAGATGTATATCTAATGAAATATATTAATACACAATGCTACATGGACACCATTTCCATTAGCATTTCACTGAATTCACAATAAACATTCCCTTATTTTAGTTTTATTTACTATAAATAAAACAAATAATTGTAAATCATTTAAGTTCTCTATCCTTTGCTATTCTTTTTAAATGAATTTAATGTTAAATGAATAATAAATAAAATACTCCAGCATGATTTTAATATAAATATTTTCCTGCAACACAAAAAGTGCAACATGAATAAATAATCTACTCCAATATCAATACACAATGTTCCATGAAGATACTAAGCCATAGGGTTTATTTTGTTTTGCTTTGCAGGTTCTTGACATTAATTCAGAAGACAGTTCTATCGTCCTGGAATTTATGGAGATGAAGACAAGGAACCCATCATTTTCAAAAACTAGTACCTTTCCAAAGAAATCCATCATGGCAATTAAATTATTTTTTTGCAAACTGACTTTTTAAGTGATCAAACTTTTCAATCATCTTATCATTAATAGAGGATGATTCAATCAGAAACAAGCAAAGAGACTAAGATCACAAAGGGTACTTTAAGAACAACACTGCATGAAGTTTGTTTCAGTGGACATCTTAAGTTTCTTTGATCAATGGTGTATTGTTATTGTGTAATTGTAAGAAATGGTGTATGTGTATCATAGGTAATTATGTTTTATGCTTCATGGCAGGTTATCTTTTTGTGTAATTTGTAGTTTTACAATCCATGTTATTAATTTTATCGTGTGCTTATAACATAAAAAGTTAACATCATAGTACATCCTCTCTATTGATCTGAAAAAGATGCACCTGTTCAAGCTGTTCCAAATATTTTAGGGCACGGTGTCCATGTAGCATCGTAATAGTTGAGTACACAGAAAAGGTAAATTTTACATGAACAGTGTTTAGATAAATTTCAAGCAATTCACTCTGTGTATCTACTTGATATGATGAACAAGTAGACAAACCATTCACACTCAAATAATTGTAACAGTATGAATAGTCTTATTATTAACAATGTTACAAGACGCGGTGTCCATGTAGCATCGGTAGTGCATTTTATAACATTATACAGGTAAATAATACTTCATATACTTACTTTATGACTATAATGTAATCAATGTGCATGGTTTATAGAGTACTTTACATCAAACAAATATTGATATGTACTTTATTTAAATTCATTATACAAATTGCAAAATAAAGAGTCACTTTTCAATGAGTTTTTACATAAAACAGTTAATCTACGATGTCTTGTTCGTTAAGTTATGTTCAACCTAGACAAATCTGGTTTCTTTTCATGTATTTGTGGTTCCAAGTAGTTAATTGAGGTATAGAAACTTGGCCCACATCTTAAGCTATTTTATTAGAAAATGATATGGAAATGAGAAATGGTGTCCATGTAGCATCAGGATTTTTGGAAATGTCATCCAACTGTTGAACATGTGCGGTTATTTTACACCAAATGTTACATTAAAATAAAAAGTTCTACATTGGACTTTGGTAAATGTAGAACCTAAAAAAGAAGAAAGAGTTGGAAAATATCCATTTTGAAAATTTCACTTGGATGTCACATAATATGCCCCAACTTCATGGAATGAGCCATATGGTCATCTGATATTCTCAAGGTTTGTCAGACAAGAGTTTAAAACAAAACTTTGGACATATGGCACATGTCCATGGTCACAGATGGTATATCTTTTCTTCAGAATGCAAAGGTTAGTTTCAACATGAGGGGACAAAACTAGCATATTTGGCAATTACAGCAGATGATCCAAACTAGTCGCAGATGGTCAATCTGATATATTCGAAATGATATTGATGAAAAAATAAAAACAAAACTATGGACATATTATGCAGCACATGTCCAACACATGATCAGATTGGTCACAGATGAAGTGGTTAATTGATCTCATGATATCTTCAGAATGCAAGGTTAGTTTCAACAAGGGACGTCTACTCGTCTAGGGACCTTACAGAAAGATGACCCAAAACAAGTCTCCGATGGTCAATCTGTTATTTTCAAAGTGTAAGGTTTGGGAGACAATAACATTTGGTCATTACACTGCACATGCTCAACACTGGTCACAGATAAAGTGGTTGATCTCATATCTTCAGAATGCAAAGTTATACTCAACAAGGGAAATGTCTTGGGACATTACGGCATATGTCCCAATAAACTAGTATCAGATGGTCGATCTGTTATTTTCAAATTGTAAGGTTTGTGAGACATGGTTGATCTGTTATATTCAGATAGTCAAAAGGGCAGATATAATATAATATATAAGTTATTTGTTATACCTTTTTATAGCAGTGGCATACATCAGTCTTCAATCGGGGGTGGCAAGGACTTGAAGCAGGGCTGTTCAGGGGGGCATAACCAACTAATTTTGGTTTATATATGGTTTGCCTTAATGGGGGGGGGGGGGGGGGGGGTGGGGGGTGGGGGGAGGAGGAGGCCTTCTGGCCGTTTGGGGGGGGGGGGAAGGCAGCTTATGTCTGCTTATTAGCAGAGCTCAAAGTAGTTGAGATTAATGTTGTAATTGCATCTTGTCAAAATACAGCGGTTTTAGCTACAATCATACAAAAAAGGTGTTCGAACACTGTCCCTATAGTCTATCCATCTGAGACCGATCTTCCAACTACGTGACCCAGCCGTTCCATTGACTGGGAGAGGAGGCTATTTTCTGACGAAAATATCGATGGAATCAGTAGAGTGAAAAACAGCCATAATAAAAGACAATTATGTTACCCACCTACTGTTACTACAGGCCTCTACGAACAGGTACATGTAGAGTGATAGACCCCGATGAAGACAACCTTTCATTTTATAAGTCAGAAAATAAACTTTATTTAGTTTGTCAACGTTCAAATTGTATAATATTTGTTTGAATATGAAAATCATACCTTTCAATATTGATACCATATCATTGTAAGCGTATTTGTTTCTTTCTATACTTAACAAGGAAATGTGATTGATTCGGACATGCAGACAGAACATAGGGATACGGAGATTCATATCATTTTACAACCATTTTATCTTACTATGAGCCCGGCCAATCCGAGTGAAAATATACATTATTTACTGTTGGAAACATTACAAGATAACAAATAAAAATTAAATGTGGCCTCCTACAATATGCTAAATGTTAAAGGTCCATTACTTTCGATCTTTTTCAGCTTTGTGATTCTATTCATATGCCGAAATCACAGGTGACGATTATGGTAAATGTTCAAAGTCCATCACTTTCGATTTTTTTTCAGCTTTGTGATTATATTCATAGGCCGAAATCACAGGTGACGATTTCAAAGCCTTTTGATTTCAGATAATACGCAAATGTTTTGATATTTGTCTCTCTTTGAATGGTACTCTAGACATAGCTGCTATGTGCATGTGTGTGATGAGAATACTATGCATTGGAACAGTGTTGTGTGTGTTTGCATAAGGCAGCATAATTGTTTCAATTCACATTATAGATGAGGTTCGACCGGAGGTTGGAATAAAATGGGATCCTTCGACAACTAGCAAATATACGCCAGAAGACAGCACATCTTATTTTTACTCATCTCCCCTGCCCATCCGAGCACCAAAGATCGCTCTCAGATGGATAGACTATAATTGCCATGCTTATTGGACCATAACAGGCACTCTATTTGAGTCACGTGAAAATCAAAACTTGTTTCTGATAGCCTGAAGTATCCCCTTACTCATATCCCTCCCCCTTCCCCACTGATCAATTTTGCGAGGCCCTGTGCTGATGGTGGGCAAATTGTGGGATTCAACGTTGATCAGGGGGGAAGTGGCACATGATAAACTTGCTATCTACTGAAGATAGCAACTTACTCTGAATACTTTACATGATTTGAGTCTAAAAAAACCAAAAAAACATTCTTAAAAAACGCAAAAAGGGGGTCGGTCGGTCCCATAAAACAGGGTTTTATTTCCCCCTCGCCTTAGGTATAAATGTTGTGGCCTTATAGTGAGGAATAAAAAAAGGATTGTGTTTTTTTTTTGTCCAAAAATGTAAAAATTCTAGTGAAAGCATGACTGGCATATATGTTCTTCCTCTGTGGTTAGGTCTACATCCCCCCCCCCCCCCCCAACACACACACACAAAAGAAAACTGTGAAAAGGGCTGTGAGCCTGAAATACTGTATTGATTTTAAAGGAGAATTCATTTTGATTGAAAGTGTTTTGACTTTAGTAGGAATAAGAATTACCGTATTGCACTCAACTTTCTATAATCCCAGCTCTATAGCTCTCTCTTTGATTAATTTTTAAAACAATATCAAAAGCAGAATTTTCTTTTAATCAAACAATATATCATACAGTAAAAAAAAGGCTAGCACTGTCCTTGACAGAAGAAACAACGTAATATTTCACTTATCCATGATTGACTGTACAGAATCTCGCTATCATTAAAATTCTAAGTATTATTATCAAGGTTGTATATTTTCAGTTGTATATTTGTCTTTTGACAGTGAGCAGAGAGTAGGCCTATAGAATAATTATTGTGTGGTTGTCCGCACCTCCACAAATCTCTTTTGAGGAGGAGCGGGTAGGTGGATCAAATGATGCGTTTAGAAACTTAACCCAAAAAATGATCTCAAGCATATTTTAATTACTTGTTTACTTAATAAATGTTTTAAAAATGACCTAATAAGATCCAAAGCAAAACTGTTTGTTTATGATTAAGAATGTCAATTTTTTTGACAATTTGTCTATGTATCTTTTGTGTCAAAACCTTTTTCCAATCATGAAAATTAAAGTCGGGCTTTGGAGGACAACACCTTTGTTTTTAATAAAAATAAAAAAGGTTTGTTGACAGGCTTTTTAAACTTTTTTTGTTATTCCAATACAGAAACTTAAGACCTTGAACTTATCTGATTGCAAGAGGATTACCAAATCATCTTTATCCATCTTGACAAAGAACCTTCATCACGCAGTATCTTTGGATTTCAGCAAGACATGCGTTGACAGCCAGGTAAGGTTCTCTGTGAGTTTTTGACCTACAATAATGGTACTGGCCCATGTTATCACTCCATCTTCATATGAAAGCAACATTCTATTGATCATAATGCATCATTCCGTTCTTGTGTCCTATCAAATGTATGATACAAATTTTCATATGCCTGGCATTATCAGTCAGCTGTAGAACGGGGCCCGTTTCAATTGAGGGCGCTCTATTTAGTGACGCACTGCCGTCATTTTTTACACGGCGATTCATTAAGTGCCGGAAGTCCGTCGCCCGCCGGAATGCGAACAAAAATCACTTTTCAATAGAGGGCTGGCTTGAGAACGGGACTGCGTTAGCAAGGGAACGGCCTCACGTCACAGTAATTCTAAAAATTCATAAATAGCAGATTCTGCCGATTTTGAACAACGAAATAACTCTCTTATCAAAGAGATAACCGTTACAAAGGCATCACTTCTAAATACTACGGGGCTTATATTTAATGTAAAAATTATCACTCTTACACTAAAAATTCTATAAAATGGTGTAATCTCGTCTAGAAAATGGTGGTCTCATTGCAGCAAACCGGTCAAAAAAGACATAATTAAAGCTTGTGGCGTGTGATGTTGTGGTTAAAGGTTAAATTAAATCATCTAACTGGATGTTGCAAGGAGTTCTGATACCTTATGCTGCCCTCAACTCGATGGACAGTTACTTTTTATGCAGATAATTGGGTGTAAAAGGGGAAAATTCAATAATTGCGCAAATTGACGGGTGTGCGTTACCTTGGTTACGTACACCCGTTGTTTTAGAGCGCCCTCAATTGAAACAGGCTCCCGTTCTACAGCTGACTGATTATGGTATACACTTCTGCGTAGGCCTGTACAGGTTATATGCCAAGTACCTGTATGGGTGAAAAACCTGGGTACGCCACCGGGTCGAGCTGCTGTTCACCGGGAAAAAATACCCTTTTCCCCTCCTGACAAGTGACCCTGGCTACGCTAATTAATTCCTATTGTTGAACTCTGAATAACACTTTGAAAAATGTTGATTATTTCCCTTATACTATTAAACTAATACACCATGTGAGGCTTTTTGGAGAATGACCAACATATAGTGAATGATCAAATTGGAGGGCATTTTATAAGTATACCCATTGAATATAGTTAAAAGTTATACGAAGTGGAAAAGGATGACATATGCCCCATGACCAGTATTGTAGGTCAAAATGAATGCAGTCAGGTATTAAAGAAGGAAATCATATGAGTGGCAGCCTAGCATTTAAGTCTGTCGGAAGTTGCGACATGGAGATGTGAAATAGAGATAATGGAAATCTTCTTTCAAATACCTTCTTCCGTAAAATTTCCATCTGAATAACTTACATAAGTAACTTTTTGTATTACATTTTTAAAATTGTTAAATGTATTGCACAGGAGTCAAGGCTGTTGTGTAATTGCTTGTTTGTGCTTTTTTTTCCTACATCTCAATTCTGAATCTTAATAAAAGCAATAACTTAAAGTAGGAATGCTGTACTGTATCATAAATATATTTTATATAATTAATATTATTAAATTAAAACAAATAAAAAACATCTTATTTTTTGTGTTATATGATGAATCGTTTTCTGTAATTTATTTTATTCTGAAATGAAAAGTTACAGTAATTGTTAGAGAATCTTAGAAAAGTAATCCTTACAATAGACAGTGGTTTTATTAAATTGTACAGAGGGTAACTAATTTCAGATATGATTTTTTATCACCAATGAGATTGATTTTCATCGAACAAATTCATGTTGGCACTCTAATATGGTTAATGTTACCAACAAAATTAGACAGAGATACAGGGTGAGTAAAACAAAAGTGTACTCAACTTCAGCGATTTTTTTTAGAAAAAGTATTCGTTTGTTTTCAAAACAATATACTACTGTATAAAGACAAATCAATTAGCTTTAATATGAATTTTATCTGGTTTAGATTGGTTGAGGGAAACTTATTTTACGCTGTTTTGTATAAAAGTGACCAATTTAACGTCCGAACACGTTTTCCAGATCTATTCCTTTGTTATGAAATGATTAAAGTGTGGTAATTGTGTCATAAATAGGCCTTAAAGCTGTCTATTGTTTTAATCTATTAGGAGACAATTTTGAACAAGTGTATTGTCTACTTAATTCTTTTAATAAACAAGATGTGTAATGCTTTACATCATAATCCTAGTAAACATTATTAAGCTCGTTAAGCTTGAAATTAAAACCGTGTTTTTGGTGAAAAAACAGCTCCTGTACAGAAATAGTCATATTTACTTAACGGTATCATCAAATAGCATGATTTTTTTTCCAGATGGTAGCAAAGAAATGGCGCAATCATTTAAAGTTTTGTTTGCCTTGATTTTGTGGTCAACATTTTTGTTGTTGATTTTTTCAATTAGGGTACACTTTTTTTTGACTCACCCTGTATATGAGAACTGCATGATTTCAAATATTGTGATGAAGTTCTAATGATTGAGTTTGAAACTTGTACACATAAGTTTATAATATATTTTAATTTAATTATTATACCTTCCCAACATGGATTCCTATTCCTACAACAACAATCAATCTTCCTAAATTCAGTTCGTTATTTATACGATAAGATATTTTATTATAGAAATGCACTGTTCATGGGGAAACTGTCATCAAATATCAGTTTATCATCAATGTGTTCTTCCAATTGATCAACTCAGTCCCAAACATAATTACTTTCGTGAGATTTAAGTTGTACTCTAGGAGCAAAACAAGTTCTCTTTTAATACAAATCAAATTTACTGCCACAATCAAAAGACACACACTTTTCCCAAATTGCATTTAAATAACAGTACAAAGAGCAGTAATAAAACATAAGATAAGTTATGTATCAATTATATTTATTTATTAAACATTGATTGAAGGTATAGAAAAGCATTCTTATACATGATTTAATTTGATGTAATCGATTGTTGGCCCTATGGTTATACTGAATATTTTATGTGATGAATTGCAGATGCTATAATTGGTATGTTCAAAATGGTAAAAGTGTATGTTTGTGTGCACATATAGCGTTGGCAATTATGTTCAGTTAAAACACTCGACATGGGATGACTGTGGATAGTGAGCTCAGATGTTGCTGTTCCAAAATGATACAAATAATATGTGTAAAAAATAGTTTCTCATGAAAAAAAAAAATTAAAAAATTAGAAACATTTCTTTCCTGTAAATTTCAGAACTGCATGGTTGATTTAAAAAGCTGGTTGATTCATAAAAGTTGCAATACAATTTTGTTAAACATAACCACCGAAGATAACCATTTGTATATCATCTATCACTTGTTAGAGATGTGGGCCATGTAATCCAGAGTAAAATCATATAATAATGTTCTCTTTTTAATTCTCCGTAGATGTTGCAGCATCTACTCATAAAAAGTCCTAATCTGACAGAGCTGAGCCTTCAGAAATGCGGTGTGGATGACTGTGGTCTGCAAGAGTTATGCCTGTCTGCATCTCAACGAGACACCCCCACCAAGCTCCTCAAACTCGATGTCTCCCAAACCTATGTGACCTCACAAGGAATTACCCATGTCCTGCAAAAGATGCCACAACTACAAGTGGTCAGGTATCCTGGTATATTCGACTGTCTCTTTGAAGCCTATCTACCGGTAGACTTCAGAGATGGGGTCGACAGAGACGGGCTGGAACTTAGCATCGCCAAAGTCATGTCTAGCGTTGAGGATCCCGCCGGCATATATCAAATGAGATCTCTAGTGTGTGAAGACTTTGTTTATATCCCCAATGTAATGCTGCATCTACTTCCTTTGCTCTGTCCACACATTACACATGTGGATTTACGTTTTACGACAGGGTTTGATGATTTCGGTCTTAGGCAACTGTCAAATCTAATGGATTTGAAGCATGTGGAACTCTGTAACCAACAAGATGACGACAGCAGCATCACTTTTGATGGAGGAATCTTGCCGTTGCTATCAGACAGAGGGCGGACAATTCAGAAGTTGTCTCTTCAGGACATAGACAACACAGATCTGCTTGCCATCTGCGCTCTATGTCCCAATCTCCGAGGTCTATATCTCTTTATGATGCACGAGCAAGTTTGTTTTGCCAGCAGCATGTTGTACCATTCGCAAACCAGTATCTGCAAATGTCTACTAGATCTAAACATCTGGAGTAAACATGGTGATCTTACACTGACGCCATCAAGCCTGACACAAGTACTATCATGCAGCACCAATCTGCGGGAACTGAATCTAATCCGTACGGATACACTTACGGACTATGTTCTACTTGAGGTTATGCAGAGGAATCGCTTTGCACAGCTCCAAAAGCTTTCATTTCACGAGTGCAATGCTGTCAGCGGAGAGCTGATGACACAGTTGCTCCTGAACGACGCCAATAGTCTACAGAAAGTAAAACTGATGAATTGCAGGGATATATCAAGACGAGACTTTGAAATGTGGGCAGAAATTGCTAAAAGAGAAAATTTCAATGTAGAAATAGATTGGAAATAGTTTAAAGAGGTTTGTTGTTATTAATTGGTTTGGAAATATTTTATTTTAGATTTCATTGTTAGCCTATTTGTTTTCAATGACTATTATGGTATAATACCAAACATTTCTTTTTAGTTTTGGAATCGACTTTAGGGAATAGAGAAATGTCTTGGTGTGTATATGCTAATTTCCCACCCTCATAATACAAACTCTCGCATCCTTTTAAAAGTTAAAAAACCTGAGAAAGCTGAAATTGGAATTTTATAACCTATAGGTGGGGTATTTAAGAAAGAAAATGTGGCTATAGGGTGAATAAAAAAAATGTGCATGGATTGAAACGACCCTTCACTTTGACCTTGCTTGTGTGCATTCAATTGCAGTTGTTAAAATTAAGTGTATTTACTCTAGTTCATCTTCCAGAAAATTAAAGTAGTCAACTGATTACAGTTGGTTTCAAATTTTATAAAATACTAAAATAATTATTTAGCTCCTTTAATTGGTAGGGTTTTTTAGGGTAATTTAATTGTATGTGCTCTGTCAACACTACAGTGCAACAGAGCATAAATTTCCAAATATTGAATTATAAATATAGTGCCTCCTGATTGTTGTACAACAATGAACATTTCAATCCTAAGTATGTGTATCATAATATGATATATATTATATAATTAAAACTTTTAAAGTACTATTTCGTGTCCTTGTATGATTATCAGCATTGTTACATTTCTTATTAAACCTGATTTCGGATTGGCCAATACTTCATTATCCATACACGCTAATCCAACCAGCTACTGCCTTTCATGGCCTTGACTATTTAAACATTTCTTTTTTATTTAGACTTAGTGCAGGCCTTTAACAATATACCTGTTTGTAGACCCATGCATGTCAGCACACGGTCACCTAAAGTAACATACACCATTATGACTGCACGCTGGCGAATTGCATTTCAAATTTCCTGTAGCACGAATTTCAAACCACTGGTCCCTTAGCATGAGCATGTCCTTGAATATTCCTTCCATTGTTTGCGTGCATGGCTGCACAAGTATTAATAGACTTTTGCCAAGTATGTGTACAGTTGTATGAAATAGTGGTTACATGTGGTTTTTTCTCTCTTTAAATATATTAAATGTTTGGAGGACGATATTTTAAATACTAAAGGGATATTGAATTATCTGCTCAGACCATTCTTTTGAGCACATCTTTACCTTTACTTTGATACCATGCACGTCTAGTTTGGATACACAGTATTAGTTAATCATTTCAACGAGATTGGTCATTAATTAAGCTTAATTAAGACAGATTGTGGGTTTTGGTTAAAAGTAAAGATAAATGTGAACTTTTTCTCAGACAGTATCATTGGCAATGATGGGAACTTCATTTCCTGTAACTTTGGTGTTTTTCGCATTTATAGTTTTGCTGGAAATTCCAAAAAGCAAAATGTTAATGTATTTCTTTATAATATGCTAATCATATGCAAATAAGGTCAAACCATTTGTTTTTATATGACATTGAATTACCAAGCTGTATTCTATAATATGATATTGTCTCCTTGTCATACATATATTACTTTTTGAATTAGAGCGTAATTTCAATAACATGCACTTTTGGAAATTTATGCTCTGTTGCACTGTACTCAAATCTGCTGATTGTGAACAAACCATTTGTTCAAATTCTTAGCACTTTCATACAGAACCGCTGCCTTAAACGTTGTTTTATCACAGTTATTTGATCACATGACAATATTTGATATCTATAGTCTAACACTTAAGAGTGCATTTTGTTTAAGGAATAATCACATGTGATGAAGGTTGGGGAAATCATATCACATTTGGTCCATACATATGATGAACTACCTTCTATGAAGGGGATAATACTTGTACCACAAGTCTCTGTGTTTATAGATCAAAATACCCTAAATTTGCCAATTTGAACAGTTTAAACCTATATTCAGTAACAGGTAATTGTATTAGTTTGAATCTTGCAACCCCAAAAAGATTTTATACAAGACACTTATTCTGCAGTATTATTTTTAAACATTCTCCACGCGACTATAGTTTTAGGTTTACCATATTATTTAAAACAGATTTTTAAGAGACCTTTCCCAACTTTCATATCTCAAGAATTACTGAACCTATAATTGGCATGTTTGTACTTATCTTAATACATTTATCATGGTGATTCCAAATCTGGTGATGAAATTCAATAATGTTGACATTTTTGATACATTTTGTGAAATTTTGGAACTGTCGTCTGCAGACGCCTGCCTTGTGGAAAGTGTTAAAAGCCTTTAGGTCCACTTGTGGGTTTGTCACTAATCGGCATGGCGACTCCAGACAATATTACAATTGCCAGTCTTTTTAACATCTACATAGAATCATGAACAGAGTAATTATTAATGATATCTCCTGAAATATACGCTTGTGTTATTGGTTGTGCTACGCTCTAATGGTTATTATTTTCATCGCAGTTGACTGATTACTTGTCGTTTCACCTTGGCACGTAGTAACCCCTAATACTCAGTATTGTTCATCCTTATATTAATATATTTCAAGATGATTTGTAAAAGGCAATTTCATAAAACCTTATCTTGTGCTATATAATTCAAGTACACAAATTCTACTGAACCTAAATGTTAAAAAGTTTATAATCATGATAAGTAAGGTACGTGCAACATATTTAGGAGTCGAAACCCAAAAATTGATACAAAATACTTTTCGAACTTTAATGAGTAGTCATCAGTGTTGCCTGGTGTTGTGTTGTTTTGTGGCCAATTCATAATTCAGAAATAGTTATTCATCAGTTATTGTTGTATGTCGTAAAATAAAAAAGTCCCTATAAACGGGCTGGAAAGAGAAAAAAGTTATTCATCAGATATTAATTAATATACCTGTTTAGTGTTTAAAGTACCATTCCCATAGCAACAATATTGAACTTATCGGATAACCACCAGATAGTCACCCGATAGCCATCAGCAAATTTCACATGCAAATTAGATGGGTATCAGGTAGTTTATACCGGATGACTGCTGGATGACTTTCTATAGATAGCTTTTGCGGGAACTTTCGGACAAATTCAAATTTGTCACCAGGAGAGCACCCGGTGAGCATCCGGTAACTATCGGCTACCTTTATTTTTGCTATTGGAAGATAAAGATATAATTCCTCTTGCAATGGATTTACTATACGTTGACATCATATGTGACATATACAGGTATATGTATGTGACATACAGGTAGTAACAACAGCTAGGCTAGATTTACTGAGGCTATTCCATCGTCATATTTCCTTTATTCTTCAAACTATGTACATACAATATGTTAACAAATCTTTGTAAATAATAGATAAGTGCCCAAAATCTACTCAAACGATGCACTGTGTATAGGGTGTCTACTAACCTAAGACCTAAGACCCAAAACCTAAGACCCAAAACCTAAGACCAAAAAACTAAGACCAAAAAACTAAGACCCAAAAACTAAGACCCAAAAACTAAGACCCAAAAACTAAGACCCCCTCTCAAATGTCCTAAAATTCAGTTTTAGATACACGAGGATAGTGGATAAGTTGTTTAGAGAGGATGAGAGATCATCTGAATCCATTTTGGCGCCAAAAATCCAAAGGTCTTAGGTTAGTAGTTGCAAAAGGTGCCAAAAATTGTGATTTTTTACCGCCAAAATCATGAAAATCACCATTTTTGGGGAAAAAACACATTTTTTGGCACTTTTTGGTCTGTAACTCAAAAAATAAAAAATAAGATATTAAAAAAAAAACCGCTCCTGGGGAATGTTATCAGGATTATAATAAAACTAGTATGACAAAATCTAACAAAATATATTTTGAGTTATCTTTTCCAAAAATCAATAAGTTCTACATCGTACCTCATAACTTTGTTATCAAACAAGTCAGTCTTAGTGGAATATCAAAAAGTTATCCATGTCTTTAATTTTAAGAGAGTACTCCGAATCTAAAATGTTATGACTTTTTTTTTTTAGATTTGATGACTTTTTGGTTGTCCTGTTTCATATATGATGTGGTTTATGTAGTGTGCTTAATTGTGTCATCTTTGGGTTGTACAGCGCATTTATGTAGTGTATAATTGTGTAGTCTTTGGGTTGTATCGCGCGTTGATGCCGTTGTTTTTTGTGCTATATAAGTATTTGTATTTATTATTTTATTATTTATTGACTCGGTCAGACCAGAGATTGGTCCGGTCACATTAGAATGTGAATGTCCAGGTCAGAGGGTAGACTGGACCGGTCAGTGGGTAGATTTGCCCAGCCTCAGAGGGAAGATTGGCACAGTCAGAGGGTAAATTAACTCGGTCAAGGGTATATTGACTCAGTCGGAGGGTAGATTGGCAGAGTCAGATGGTAAATTAACTCGGTCAAAGGGTAGATTAACTCGGTCGAAGGGTAGATTGGCTTGGTCAAAGGGTTGATTGGCCCGGTCAAAAGGAAGATTGGCACAGTGAGAGGGTTAATTAGCTCGGTCAAGGGTATATTGACTTGGTCGGACAGTCAGAGGATTGATTCAATTAGAGGGTAAATTGACTTGGTTAGAGGGTGTAATAAGAATGATGATGATAATGATGATTGTATCGATGACAGTGACGACGATCACGACTTTGACGATGCATTAAAGCTGCATGAATAATACCACCCATAATGGGTAATATCATGGTGTAGCCCCCTCAGGATTAATTCATCTTGGTGTTGCTCTCTTTTCATGAACAAGTTTGTAACATTCCTATTTTACACGTGGCTAATAGTTAAGTTTACTTGATGAATTTCGCCAAATGTCTCCCAAAACTTATAATGTCATTGTAAACTATCAATCCAGGCCGTAATAGTACAACGCCATTTTCTTATGCCCGGAATCATAGTTACTTGGCTATCAGTACGATAAAGGAAGACATATCCCTCTAAAACGTACGTTCTATTCCACCGCTTCCTTAAACACCACTCTTAAAAGTACGTTACCTTATTCTTGCGCTTCCTTAAAAGACTACTCTATAACGTACGTTTCCCTATTCCAGCGCTTCCTTAAAAGATCACTCTAAAACGTACGTTTCCCTACTCCAGCACTTCCTTAAAAGATCACTCTATAACGTACGTTTCCCTACTCCAGCACTTCCTTAAAAGATCACTCTATAACGTACGTTTCCCTATTCCAGCACTTCCTTAAAAGATTACTCTATAACGTACGTTTCCCTATTCCAGCACTTCCTTAAAATATCACTCTATAACGTACGTTTCCCTACTCCAGCACTTCCTTAAAAGATCACTCTATAACGTACGTTTCCCTATTCAAGCACTTCCTTAAAAGATCACTATATAACGTACGTTTCCCTACTCCAACACTTCCCTAAAATATCACTCTATAACGTACGTTTCCCTATTCCAGCACTTCCTTAAAAGATCACTCTATAACGTACGTTTCCCTATTCCAGCACTTCCTTAAAAGATCACTCTATAACGTACGTTTCCCTATTCCAGCACTTCCTTAAAAGATCACTCTATAACGTACGTTTCCCTATTCCAGCACTTCCTTAAAAGATCACTCTATAACGTACGTTTTCCTATTCCAGCACTTCCTTTAATGATCACTCTATAACGTACGTTTCCCTACTCCAGCACTTCCTAAAAAAAGATCACTCTATAACGTGCGTTTCCCACATCTACATCAACTTTCAAAATGTATCTCAAGATTTTTACTGAACCAAAACTAGGCGTATTTGTACTTATTCCAATACATTTAACATGGTGATTCCAAACATGGTGATGCAATTCAAAAATGTTGACATATTTTTCAACATTTTGTTAAATTTTGGAATGTCGTCTGCAGACGCCTGCCGCGCGGTAAGTTTTTTCCTTTTGGCTTTCGAGTGACTATACAGGAAATCGATACACAAATCAATGAAATAAATTGAGTAGAAAAACGAGGGCGCATCCCTATACCAAATAATTGAGTGTGTCTTTACAACCATTCACATGTCATTTATGAGGGGTTAAAGATGTTTTATTAATCTGTGATCCTTAGTGCAGAATATTACTATCAATAGTTGATTACAGTAAATCCTTAAACTTTAATTTGCCGATCGCTTCTAAATTTAGCCCTTATTCCATTTTATACCACAGTTGACCAATCAGATCAGCAGCTTCTTTCAAATACTTTTGTAGTGGCAAAATATTAAAGAACGCAACTCATTCAGTTACACTGGTCGCTTAATAAAGGTTTAATAAATGAATGCTTCTTAATATGTGCTTTCCAACAATCTTATACATATGAACAGTTTATTTGCAAAACGTGGTAAGTCCACAAAATACACTGGAGAAATGTACGTGTTTTTATTATGGACATTTTGGATTGGTTGATTTGGTTAATATTGCATATGGCTTAAATACCCATACGAAACTTTATGTGGTTACTATCTCTTTTATTTCTAGAATACTATGGACTTAGCACGTTCTAAAAATACTCTTTGAAACCACTATGGCTATGATAAGTTCAGCCTTAAATTTTAAATGTTGTCAAATCGAAAAGATTGAATCCCAGAATCTAAGTTCTTTTTCTTTTGATACCTTATACCTTATACCTTATTTTCGATAAAATTACCTACAATTTCCCTACATTGTGGAATTTTCCGAAAGATTGTTGCCCGTCACTTGAATTTTTGCTTACGTAAGACTAAATGTACAACAATTACTATATTTTGTATTTCCAATGAAAGATTAAAGTGTAATAAACCCATTAAAAAACTACACACATTAACATCCGAATCATTTTTATGTCTTTGGGCCATTTTAATTTCATAGATAGGCTAATCATAATCTAAAAGCCGCTATAAATTAGCAAATTCAAACACAGGAAATGATGATGATGATGATGATAATATAGCGTATTATGCACATGTGCAATTATGATATACAATTGTGCATTTGTGAAATTATAAAATGCGTAATTAAAGATATACATAGTACCGTGTAATGATAAATGTAAACACGCTGAAAGAATGTGTTATAAATGTAATGATGAAACCACTGTTGTCTGATGATCGCACAAGCGTGAAACTCGGAGTAGCAACTACCTTTTCAAATGGTTTAACTAATAATGATGAAACTACGTGAAACGTGAAAAATGTGTAAACATGTTTATGTTTCGGATAATGATAACAATAACAGATAAAACAAATACAAAAAAGTACTGCACAACCAGTACGTATGTCTCATGAGTTGCAGTGAACCAATTGATTGGCCCGTCAGAGCTCTCTGTTGAGAGTTGGGCTGTTGTTCACATTTGCTCTTCATATACACAAAAAAAAAAGGAAAAGAAAAGTAACTTGTACGTATGAACTGCACGGTAGCTGCCATATCAATAGTGCATCACCATACGCACAGGCACAGATAAAAATGGATGTAAATCACTGCACACCTTTTTATAATCATTTAGTAATCACGTCAAAACTCGACCGCCAGAAGTGCCACTCAGAACATGGGAGAAAAAATCGATCGGAGACGGCGATTCCAAGGGTGCGCTATTATGACCGCAAAGTAACAGATTGATAGTGTAAATTGGTCCGGTAATGGCATTAAGTCAACCGGCGGTTGTTCAGTGTTGCATGCGTGAATATTCATACCAGTAAAACATTTGACCTGAAAGAACCGGGCGGAACCGAACGTAACCGGCGGTCAACGGGCGGTCGAGTTTTGATGTCTTTCCATATATACAAATATTGGAAATGGTCTCAGTATGTACGGTATTGCAAAATGTTACTTTGTAACTGTCTTATAAATCTAACGTACAAGTCGTATATACGTATGAGCCTACGTACTAGTGTTGCAGTACTTACTAAGGTGTGTCACAATATTGCTGAAAATCGATGACAACCCGTATTTCAATTTTAGTACAATCCAAATGATTAACCTCACACAACTTTTAAAGCTACGCCCAAAGAAGGGATTGAATCAGGTTTAACAAGTCCTTAACATTTTTCCGAGTCTATATATTATGTATTCATTTCACTTAGGGATCACGTCAAAACTCGACCGCCCGGCAACCGCCGGTTACGGCCGGTTCCGTTCGGTTCTCACAAAACGTGTCGTCTGTTATAATATACACACATAATGAGGTCAAATAGTAACACTCTGGTGAACACGACCGGTTGAAAGTGCCTCGTCACACACGTGAGCAATAACATCTTGAAGTAATGGGCTCTTTTAAGACTCAAAAGTCTCACAGTTGACAACCAGTACAATACAGCTATTGATTTTCGCTGGGGTTGGATTTTCAATCTGTTTATAGCTCAATTAACTTTTTAAAATCAATACCGAAAGTCTATGAATGTTGTTTTTTTATAGAACGATTATATAAGAGAGAGCTATTATGACCGCAAAGTAACAGATTGATAGTGTAAATTGGTCAGATTACAGCATTAAGTCAACCGGCGGTTGTTCAGTGTTGCATGCGCGAATATTCATATACCAGTAAAACATTTGACCTGAAAAGAACCGGGCGGAACCGCCCGTAACCGGCAGTCAACGGGCGGTCGAGTTTTGACGTCTCCCCTTAGGAATGATTTCAAAACTAAACCGCAGGTTAACCGCCAGTTCCGCCCGGTTCTGTGCGGTTGGAACCGGTTTCTATTGTTCTAAACAATGCATAGCGGTCCAACAACACTGAACCGCCGGTCAGCCGACGGTCTAGACCAGGCCTTCTCAATTAAATTTTGTGAAGCACCACTTTTGAGATGTTAATGATCTAGAAGCGCCACTATCCCTGCGAGCGGAGCGAAAAACGGGTGGGGTTCAGGGGAACGCCTTAGGTCCAGGGGGCGAAATCCCCTGGAAGCTCATGGACCAGTGGCGTAACCAGCGGGGGGGGGGGGGGGGGGCCGGCAGGGGGGGGGGGGCGGGAGCCCCCCCCCCCCCACTTGGAACCCTTGCCCCCCCCCCCGCTTGCCCCCCCAAATGAAATCAAGTACGGCTGTAAATAAAATTTACAAACAAAGTGCACAACCAATCCCCCCAATAATGACATCGTGTCGGTTGAGATTGGCACTGTCGGTTCATTTGACGAAAGGAATCATGGAATTATGATGGTCAAAAGTACACATATGAAAAAATTTCGCGCGCTACGCGCGCATATGTCTTCCCAAAATGAAATATTCTTTGGTACAAGCTTGTTTAGAGCCAAAATGTAGCTCAATCGTCCAAAAATAGCTGTAAAGTCAAAAAATTCGCGCGCTGCTCGCGCATCTTGGCCTCAAACAAATGTATGAGCCCCCCCATTTCAAGTCTCTGCCCCTTCTTGCCCCCCCCCCCCAAATGAAAAAGTCTAATTACGCCACTGTCATGGACTTCCCCCTTTTAAGAGGCTAAGGAGAGCTATATTTGCATGCAATATATAGTACAAGAAATAAAGAGATGTTGATGGTAAATGTACAAATATGGTATCAAGTAGGCCTAGTGATAATCAATAGGCCTAGACCTACTACTGCTAATCATGCCGACCCCACTGCATTTATACTCTGTTTGGCCATCTCGAGACAGTGACGTATCCGCGTATTCTACTAATTGCAGCACATAACGCGTGCGCCTACTCGCAGCGCTGGCGTACAAACACGAGCGTTGAAAGGCGGAAGATGCACACACGCGTGCATAAAGCTGCGCCTGTTAAGTTACGTCACTGTCTCGAGATGGCCAAACAGAGTATAGTGGCTGAAGTGGCTCTTCATGCTCCTTGCGATCTGGTTGAAGTTGGGGATATATTTCTTCTTCTTTTTTTAATTTTGATTTTAATATTTTAATATTTTATTTTTTCAATTTTTAATTTTTTTTAATTTAAAAAAAAAAAATATCCATGCATTCTTCCGCGCGCCACTCGGACTGATGCAATGCGCCACAAGTGGCGCGCGCGCCACCATTTGAGAAGGCCTGGTCTAGACGTCCCCCTTACTCGGCTGGTATCAGTTGGTCGATCCACGTATATTTAATTGAGTTTCGCTAGTCATAGATTCGGCTAGAGTCATGCATATAGGCCAATATAATAGTTAATATTTATTAATGTATTTCGGCCGCTTGAAATTCTCGACAAGACTTGATATAATTTACATTAGTGCTCGTTCATCTGGTTCCCATATAAACACAGCTTCTGTGATCTAGCAGGTAAGCCTTCGCTGCGATAGCGAATTAGGATGATTGGGTTCGGTTCGAGTCCGTGTATTTTTGAAGTCTTTGTTAATTTAATTCACGCCAGCTTGTCCGAGTTTATATATCATTAATTCATTTCACTTGATAATCGGCTAGTATCATTTGCTTGATCTTCGCGTGTTTAATTTAGTTTTCGCTATTCATAGATTCTGCTGGAATCGTGCATATAGGGCAATGTAATAGTTAATATTTAATATAATAAATGTTAAGTCACATATATTGTATACCCTCTCCCACACAAACTGCTCCAACACAATTTGATAGGACTTTATGCTGAACACGGTAAGCGATTTGTATACGATTTTTATATGTGATAATTTGGTCAAACTTGATATCTTCCAGCTGTCCAAAGTCAGTCTACCCATGTACCAAGTCACATCATCAGAGCACATCTCATTAGACTTACTTGGGAAATTACCTGGCAACTGGAAATGAAAACAATAAAGAACGTCAAAATAATGTTGTTGCCCCTTTGACCTAAGATATCTCGGTAACCGATAGAAATTAAAATTTTAAGTTCTAGAATCTTCAGACCAATGGCTAACAAATAATATTTGATTTGAAAGGAAATCAAAATTTCTGTATCGGCCAATAGAGCCACATTAAGTGTTATTTCAGTCAGTTGACGTACACGGATAGGGCCTCTCAGGCAGTGGACGTACAAGGATAGGACTTCACTTCACACAAAAGCAAGTCTAGTGGATGTGTTGGCATATGAATGCTAATATAGCGTCCCTCAAGATTACATTCCACATCTATCACACTAGTAGATTGTATTGTTGCCAAGGTAATACCAGGACCGCAGTCTGGATTGTTCCTGTCAGGATCTTGTCCTATTCTAACTACTGCACCTTGTAGGCGTACTTCTGCGCACTCTGTGTCAACGAAAAAAATTGACAGATTAGTGATTATTGTTTTTAAACAGGAATACTCTTTAATTTTGATGAAAATAATGATAACGATGATGACGATGACGAGCTTTTTAATACTTGACAACTAGATATCGGTAGTTTCGCAGCCTAATCAACAAAGATTTAGGTTTTAACCATGCGCACTTATGCTATTCTGTTTTTAAATTGAACAACAAGTAATGTAAAATTTATTAGGTTATTTATGTGTGTACACTACCAAAATCAGTCAAAGAATATAACTAAACTATCGATAAAAGACAAAAATGGCTCTCCTGTAAAATGACTGCAATGTCACTTACGCCGTTCTTGCATGCATATTATCGACGAATTATTTCAACAGATCAAAGGTAAAAGCCTTGTTAATCTACACCCCATTTATAACAAACATAAAGAAGTGACAATCGGATAGATGGGTACTGCTGAAATACTTTATGTGCAATTAAAGGTAGTTGTTCCGATTGCTGGCCCGATTTTCGACTTGATGTTTTCTGTTTCGTATGGAAGGTCATCCTTAAATGTGTCACATTCCAAAGTTTGAGCTGCATAACTGCAATAGTTCTTATTTTAGTATCACAAGGTCACAATTATGTTGCCCATTGAGTAGTACACAAACTGGCTGGTGGTTAACCACCTTTAGCAGTAATTCACCACATTTTTGCCTATAATTTCTAAATGGAACATTTCTGGCCCCTAAGATTTTACAGACATAATGAGAAAAATATGACGATTCTTCTGATATCAAAATATCTTGATGTGAAAAAAAATCATAGCCCCAAAAATGTGATCGGGTCATACACCTTTAAGATAACTCGTCGGCTAAAGTTTTGGCGAAATGTAGGTTCTGATACACACAATTTACAATATTTTTGAAATTTGTATATTTTTTTAAGTTTCCGAAATATTAACACCGATAGGTGTAAATTGGTCGTAAGCGACAGTTCGAGCGAAAAACAAAAAATCTATTTTCTTGTAAGTGCCACTTAACCCCGTTTTGCACTAACCTTGTAATACATTTGTTTTACAAGAGTAATATTGATCAGATCTTTGATCAGAAAACCATGTAGTGCACGATATAAGGACGGAATGATCTACATGTAAACACCAAACACGAAAGAATGTCGCCCCCATAGACAGAGGATAAGGAGGAAGTCAATCTCTTTTTCCCCTGTTATTTGTTGTGTTTTGTGCTGCGTTTGAAAATAAATCATCCGAAAAAATCTAGTTCTTATGTCTTATATTTTTTTCAATTTATTTCTTATGTTTTCAATTATTTGTTGTGTTTTGTGTTGTGTTCAGAAATAAAGCACCACAAACAATCGTACTTGTAACGTTTTATATTACTTTTGATCTCTTCTTTTTTTCTTCTTTTTTCATGACGCTTTGATCTTTTTGGAAAGGTGCCTTATAAATGCTGATTATGTTAAAACTTGTACCATTGTCTTGCATTATCATTGTAAAACATTGTGTCGTAAGTGCCACGTGCGACGATCTTGCATTAATCAATGTACACGCTTTATTTTACCATTTTATCAATATTATATATTAATTAATTTCCACACAAATTATTACGGAGTATAAAGACAATATAGAAAACACATTAACAAGTTATTTGATCAAATATTACCAGTTCCTTTGTGTTTTATAATGCGAACATGATAATGCACTTAGGGCCTTCTGCATTAAGAGATTCTCAACAGATTCGTGCAAGACGGTCGAAGTGGCACATACGACCTTTTTTTGTGAGCTTTTGCAAATTATAAAACTCATGATTTGTTTCATTTACTGGACATATTTAATATATCCCTTTACACCTCGTTGTAAATCACAAAAATGCTTCACATGAAAAAAAACCACCCAGCCAACATTCACTTAAGGGAGTGTGGACCCTCAGGTATAGCCTCCGCAAACTGCCGTAACTTCTTCATTATTCATTTAATCTATAAAAAAGTATACATTTTCTTGTAGAAAATGGTTCAATGAATCCAACCATGAAAATGTAATTGACCATTTTGGAGAAGATTATAAAAAACACGTTTATTTAACCCATTTTAGGTTCTGCAAAGTTAACTCAAAATATATGTTGTCAAATTTTGTCATACTAGTTTTATTATAATCCTGATAACATTCCCTAGGAAGCTTTTTTAAAATTTATTTTAATAATTTATTTTTTCGGTCTATAACTAAAAAAATATATATATAAGATATTCAAAACAAACAAACAAAACTCCCTAGGGAATGTTTAATATCAGGATTATATTATAAACGGAACAAAAAGTTGGTGACCCTATTTTTTAATTTATGTGCCTATTAAATCTTTTATTAAATTTACAACAAAATGTATTTCCATAGGATTGTGTACTAAATTATAGTCAAACATTGCTAAAAACACGTGTTTTGAAATGACTGTAGCTCAAGAAATAAGTTGATGACCCCCTATTTTATTCAAGATTCTTTTTTATAATCGTTCAAACTTTGTTCACAGTAAATATAAATAACAATGGCGGACAAATTTTATCGTGGTGCAGTACCCTTAAATAATTAATGAAGAAGTTTCGGCAGTTTTACGGAGGCTATGATGAGGGTCCACACTCCCTTAAGTGAATGTTGGCTTAAAAGACTCTCTTGCATCAGCTGACGCAATGTTCATGTATAATTTAATTATAATCATTAGAATAGATAAAGGGAAAATGCCAACAAAGGTTGATGCCTGAAGGCAAAGGATCGGACCCCTTTCTAAATCCTAACAGTGCGTTACAATATCAATGAAGAATCACCTACTAAACCAGTGCCTGTCTAACAGTACAACTTAGAATATAGCTTATTTTTACATCATAACTTGGACAATATGGTACCATTACAAGTGGTTATTAAGTCGAAGAAGATAACTTACGAGAACATTCCTGCCTGTTGTAGATAACCACTTGACCAACACACGCGCTAACACGTAGGTCCACCATCCACCAAGGGTTTGCGGAAATGGGTTCTATAACGGATATGATATTAAATAAAAGACAAGAATAATGCATTATGGTGGGAATGCAACTTACTGTCATATAATACTATGAGCATTGACACAATTATACGGCGGAGTGTCATCCTTTTGACTTTAAGGGAGTACCACGGGTCAGTTAATGCGACACCGTACAAAGGCTAATACATTTGCTTTGACTTTTATCGGTCTTCCGTACAACTTAAAACAAATGAATATGTGAGTTCCTTGCGAAAGTATTCAAGATATTCAAGATTGATTCGTATTCAAATTCAAGAACAGACATGTTGGGTGGTTTAATATCTTATTGTATATTCTATCCATGTTGTAACGTCAGCTAAAATTTCCTCATATAATTATTCACTAATCGCAATATCACAATGACATTCATTGTGGACAACATGATTTTAAATCATTATTCTATTGTATATAATAAAATAACAGCATTGGACCAATCCACCGTCTGACTGAGCCGATCTATCCTCCGAACCGGCCAAATTAACCTCTAACCGAGCCAATCTATCCTCTGACGGGGACACTCTTACGCCGTGACCGGGCCAATCACTAAATATATAATACACAAGTATGTACTCGGTAGGGTGTGCATATGATATAAGTACATGTATGTACACAGAGCATTCTGAGTTTAGCAATGTTTTTTCTATTGTAACTACGGAATAAAGCATGTCAATTTATATTGCGCTTTATTTCGTAAATAGTATAAGCTAGTAGAATATCCAATATGTGTTTGACCTGTACACAGAGCATATACTAAGTATAGCAGTGTATTAACTATTTTACAAGTAACGAATAAAACGATGTCAAATATATACTGCTCTTTATTGCGTAAAAAAACATAAGCTAGTAGAATATCCATGTGTTTGATCATATTTTTTCAGCATCCCCATCCCACCACCACTTTTCAGGGGTTGTTTAATGTATTCTATATCGCAAATACTAATTCAATGGTGTCAAAATTATTTCTAACCTTAGAAAATACATGGGTGTGCTTAGTAAGCTTTGTGTACATATATGTACTTATCATATGCAAACATTGTGTACTGATTACATGGAAGTGTATTATTTGGTGATTGGCCCGGTCACGGCGAAGAGTGTCCTCGTTAGAGGATATATATTGGCTCGGTTAGTGAGTAAATTGGCCGGTTCAGAGGATAGATTGGCTGGGTCAGACGGTAGATTGGTCCAGTCGGAGGATTGATTCAGTCGAACGGTAGAGGGTTGGTCAGAGGGTTGTCTGTGTGAGAGAGTAGATTGGCTCTGTAAGAGGGGGTATTTTGCCTCTGTCGAAGGTAGATTGGAGGGTAAATAGACCCACTAAGATGGTGGATTGCCCTTGTCAGAGGTAAGATTGGCTCGGTCAGACGGGTAGATTGATCTAGTCGGAAGATTAGATTGATTTAGTCGATCGGCAGATAGGCTCGGTGAGAGAGTTGTCTGGGTGAGAGAGTAGCTTGGCTCTGTGAGAGGGGGTACATGTATATTGGCTCTGTCAAGTAGATTGGCACGGTTAGGGTAAATTGGCCCACTTAGATGGTAGATTGGCCTTGTAAGAATGTAAGATTAGCTTGGTCAGACGGTAGTTTGGTCCAATAGGAGGATTACATTGATTCTTTCGAATGGTAAATTGGCTCGGTAAGAGGGTTGTCTGTATGATAGGGTAGATTTTCTTTGTCAGAGAGGGTAGGTGGGCTCTGTCAGAGGGTAAATTGGCACGGTCCGAGCGTAAATTGGTCCACTCAGATGGTAGAATTGTCTTGTCAGAGGATATATAGAATGGCTCGGACAGAGGGTAATTTGCCCGGTCTAGTATATAGATTGTATCGGTCAGATCAGAGAATATAATTGGTCCTGGTTTCACATCGTAGATTGTCCCGACCAGTGGGTGGCTCGGTTAGCAGTAGACTTTCCCAGGTGGCGGGCACATTAGCTCGGCGAGATGGTAGATTGGTTCGATCACAGAGTAGATTGGCAAGGTCAGCGGGTAGATGTGCTCGGACAGAGGGTAAATTGCCACTGTAAGAGGAAAAATTGGCTCTGTCACGTCAGAGGGTAAATCGGTCCGATCAGAGGGTAGATAGCAATTGTGAGAGGGTAGATTGTTCCGGTCAGACGGTAGATTGCCAGAGGGAAAACACGTCCAGTATTGGCCCGTTGTTGAGAGGGTATATTTACCCGGTCACCGGGTGAGCTATGTCTCTGGGTGTGAGGTACATTCGATTTTAGCAAAGTCAAAACCGTCACGAAGCCATGTATCCCGATTGTTACCCAACCAACCAAAGTGTCGTAAGCTCGTACAAAGCAACGACCGAATCACGCGAACATTTCTCCTCACCTGAATCGGTAAGTGTATGAGAACAAAATCCATTTCCAAATACGGCATTAGTATTTCCATCAATGGCCTTATCAGATTTGTGCACGCCGTATGTGCTACTTTGACTTGTTGTTCCACATCGAATAATTTCTGTAGGTTGAATTATAAAACCAAACAAATAACACTAGTAAAATGTTTTGTATGCTACATGTATGACGTTGAAAATACGTTAAAACAGAATACAACCCAATTTGATGGGCAATATCATGGTGTAGCCCTCAGGATTTAATTCATGTTCGCAATGCCTCTTTTCATGCCTACTTATTCACGTGGCTAATAGCATGAACAGTATCGATTTCATTCAGGGTAAAACAAACGTAGTTGTTTTGTGTGAAAACATGAATTCAATACACTCTCAGAACAAAGGTTAAAATCTTTAACCATGTTGGTTACAATTTTAACCAACGGGAGGTTACCAGGTGAACCACACAATTGGTTGGTTAAAACTGTAACCAACAGCTGTTGGTTAAACTTTAACCTGTGGTTGGTTACAATTTTTAATCATTTGTTGGTTAATATGTTTTGACCAACAGTGGTTGGTTAAACTTTAACCTGTGGTTGGTTACAACTTTTAATCATTTGTTGGTTAATATGTTTTGGTTAAACTTCTTTTTTTTTTTTGTTGCTAAACTTTAACCCAGACAACATTACAATATTGATGTTTCACTGGACCGATATTGGCTTTCAATATTGGCGCCAACCCGTGGCCAGGACCAACAAGGGACAGGACAAGGCACAAGATCCTAGCCAAGAGGCCGGGAAGCGATTACTTGAAACAGCGGCCGCAATTTTTAGACCACGTCAGAATTTGTATATGAAATCAATCGTGTTATTTTCCGCCCCTGGTATTTACATTGGCGTCTTCAATTGGCATCAAATTTTTGACGTGGTCTAAATAATATGCGCAAAATATTTTCCTCGCCAATGAAATTCTTTGGCGGGAATCTTGTTATGACCTATTGTTGGTTAAAATTATAATGCATTAACCAACGTTGAATAAACTAAAAATGAATTATATTTTTACTCTTTAACCAACGCAGTATTAAAAGTAATTTTTAACCAACGCTTCAATTTTAACCAATGTAGTATACTTTTTAACCAACATTCTTTTAACCCATGCTTTTTTAATACCTGTTCTGAGAGTGTAGCATTTTCCGATTGCCTTTGGTGAGCCGTTTTACCGTTTCACCGGTTTATCGACAAGACACCCAAAACAGCGTCTCTCATTCAAAATTAAATATGTGAACACATTTGTAACGTAATGAGAATTGAATGCATCTTTTATTCTCTACATGTACTGTGAGTGACATAATCAATTTAATTTATCCATGAAAAGAAATCTCTATTATGTTCTAAAATTGAATAAAAAGACGAAATCATTCCAAATTTGTTGGCGGGATTTTCAAATGGGAAAATGAGATGTATGCAGTGTCAATTGAAAATTCACTAGGTTTCGAGGACATACACGTAAAAGTTCACTAAAGACAAACGGAGAATACGATTGACGATTTTTTTACACAAAATTAATCACAACTAAGCCTGTATTATTCTTGCAACGTTTAAAAATGTGAAATTTCAACTTGGTCGATGATTCCGCCAACTTTCGCTTGTAAATTGTATGTTAACCTAAACCTACTCCATCAAGGCCATACTAGTACACAGGCATTTTCTTATTCCCGATATCAGAGTATTCGACTGTCGGTACCTGTACTTGTATTGTTTGCTTATTACTTGTATGGGATCTGTACAGTACCTTTGCGGTACAACCAAAGATGCCACGCATTTGCAAAGTTACTGGTACTGTGCAGCATGTAGTGGTACTTCACTGATGGTACTTTAATACTTTTACTACCCATACGGGTACAGGGCATACAGTATCTATACAGGTGTACCCATAAAGGTACTGATAGCAGAGTAACCATGATACCGAATGATGTTCATCAAAAATAAAATATACTCCTGAAAAGGCCCCCTCTTTCAGAAAACTGTCGAAACATACAGTATTATAGGCTCCTGTCTTAAGGGGGCTGTGCACCTTCGCATAGCCTCCGTAAAACTGCCGTAACTTCTTCATTATTCATTTAATCTTAATAAAAGTATACATTTTTTTGCAGGAAAGGGTTCAATGAATCCAACTATGATCATGAAATTGACCATTTTGGAGAAAATTATAAAAAACATGTTTTTTGACCCATTTTAGGTTTGGAAAAGATAACTCAAAATAGATTTTGTTAACTTTTGTCATACTAGTTTTATCATATTCCTCATGCAATTCCCTAGGAATCGGGTTTTTTTTTAATTTTTACTTTATTATTTTTTGAATTACAGACCAAAAAGTGCCAAAAAAACTGTTTTTTAACCTCCAAAATTGTGAAAATCACGTTTTTTTGGGTAAAAAATCATATTTGTTGGCACTTTTTGTTCGATAATTCAAAAAATAATAAAGTAAAAATTAAAAAAAAAAAGAAGATTCCTAGGGAATTGCATGAGGAATATAATTAAACTAGTATGATAAAATTTAACAAAATATATTTTGAGTTATCTTTTCCAAACCTAAAATGGGTCAAAAAACGTGTTTTTATAATTTTCTCCCAAAATAGTTTTTAATTTCATGATCATGGTTGGATTCATTGAACCCTTTTCTGCAAGAAAATGTATACTTTTATATAGATTTAATGAATAATAAAGAAGTTACGGCAGTTTTACGGAGGCTGTACCTGAAGGTGCACAGCCCCCTTAATACTAAAATTAATCCCATCTGTTAACACTTAAAACTATAGTAAAGGGATGGGTTAAGTTGGCCATGGGGTAAGCGGCTCAAATGAAGTTTTTTTTGTAGCAGTATGCATATTCTTTTGAACAACATTGCTTGAACTATTATCTTTTGCCAAAATAATATTAGCAAATTCAGGATAACGTCATGCTTGATATTCTCCTCTCCTGATCTTTGAAGCCACCAACCACTGTGCCCTATTAAAAACATGAGTATTTGTAGTTTGTATCGCAGCTCGAAGATCAGTTTTGGAACAATGTCAACATTCTTACAACTACAATGTTAGAAAAAGTGTTCGAACACTTAATAGGCCTAAAGTAAAATAAAGTCATCCCTCTCACCCCCATGATCAACGTTGAGTCATCCAACTTTCCAACCATCAGCCCGTGGCCTAGCAATATTGATTGGTGGGGGAGGGCAGGGGTATGTTGAAGGGAAACTTTCAGGCTATCAGATGCAAATTTATATGTTCACATGACTCTAATAACGCGTACAATATGGTAATTAAAAGGTGCAAAGAAGGGTCAGTGTTTGAACACATTTCTTTCTATGATTGCAGTTCAATTTTCTGTCTGAGGGGTGAATTGTTTGCATTTCTCGAGTACCAAAAGCGACAAGGAGGGATTATTGACGGACTTGGAAATGGTGCTATTAAAGCATTACCTGTTCCTACCATCACGGTGACAATAAAGCTAATAGACGCCTTATTTCCAGAAGGATCAACAGCCGTGTAATTTACAGAAGTTACTCCGTATGGCAACAATTGCCCTGGAACATGAGTTGAGAATAAAGTAAAATATCCAGAATTATCAGTAGCTGTAGGTTCTTCCCATTGGACTGCGGCATTATCTGCACATTCTGAAAGTATGTGTACAACATCACCTGCGTCACCGATGATCGGGTTTTCAATATCTGCAGACAAATAAAAGGACAATTTACCGGTGAACCTTACGCCTTAATAATCATGATAATGGTTGTATAGTCATTCGATCGACACAAGAGAATTGTTAACAATACCTCTGCTGATCGTGGCTAGTCATTGTAGGTAGTCTGATATTGTTTCGTTTTTGGGCTAATAAACAAACGTAACTTGACCCTCGTCTACCCAGGCTATTTTTTGGTAACACAAGTTTCATGGTGGCGGGTGTTTCCCCCTGTAGTATTTGGTTTGTTATTTAAACGACCTATGACATTGTGTTTGGTCCCACTATAGTTGTCTCCTCTTCCCTTTTATACCAAGTAAATTGCCAACTATTACATCATAATGACCTAAAACAACGCCCTCATTTGACCGGATTCGAACTCCCGATTTTAGCTAAATGTTAAATGAAACACTATAACCGCATAACTTTAAAATTTAAAATTCATAAGAGTAATAATATGATTTTCGTGATTGCATCAACACCATACCCTAACGTTGACGGGCCACTCTAACTCCGGGTAAGGGGGAGGTTAACAATTTGGCTAAAATAAACGGAATCGGTGGTTGTATGATGCGCGTTAGTCATATACTCTTTGAGATTTTACCGTGACAGAAACTGGCATACCAGTATTTCTAATTTCTGGAACATAAACGTTGCCAGTATCGGTCGACACTGGTACGATTTTACTTTTACAGTATCGGTCGATACTGGAACACAACATTGTGTTCCAGTATCGCCCGATGCTGGTATACGTGATACCAGTGAGAGTTATCGCCCGAATCGCCCGACACTGGAAACCTTTATATGTGCCAGTATCGGCCGATACTGGAACACTGACTTGGCACCAGTATCGGACGATACTGAGTGCTCCAGTATCGGACGATACTAGTACAGTTCAGAAGCTGGAACCTCAAGTACACATTTTCCAAATAATCTGAGGAGGAGAGGCGTTGTAACCCCACTTTCGCTTAGACTAGGGTTAATAGTATTAACATGGCTTATATCACTGCCCCGAAGAGGTCTCGTATTTTAGTGTGAATATCGACTGTGGAATCATCATGCATTTGTTCATACCGTTTAATACTTACTCACCTTTGATGCTAACTACAAAAGATTTTGTTATGGTATTGCCTGCAAGATCTACAGCCGTATATGTCACTGCTGTGTGCCCAACACTTAAAACTATTCCCGGTTTGTGGCTGGATGTTAGGCTGTATAAAGTATCGTGTGCACCATAATAATCGCTGGCTGTTGGTTCTTTCCAGGATACTTCAGTATCAGCCTTCCCATTGTTAGTAGTTAATGAAATCTTTGGTGGCATACCAACAATGATTGGATATTCTTTATCTAGAAGAACCAAAACAATGATACACAGTTTATGCATCGATAACAATACGCTTAAAACGTTATGTCGCTGAAGCCCAGTGTATAACATTTCAAGCTCCGTCGTATGTGCCCTTTTATGAAATGTATTTTCGAGTTAATTTACTTTCATTTGATCGGAATCGGACTATAACATTCTGAAAATAGCCTGAACTAGATACCAACATAATATAAACTTTTCTGAGCTGTGAAATAGCTTAGATGTCCCTCCCTATAGATCATCTACTTTTCCAAAGTTTCTCAGTGCCCACTATAGCTCACTTAATAACCGGTAGCATGCATGTACATGTATGTAGGTATGCAAATAGCCAATAACCTTTTAGTGAACCTGAATATGATACTATTTCTTGCCCTTAACTGCATGTTGTGCCCACTTGTTTCAAAAAGCTGGATTCACCGCTGACACCTTGCAAAAGGTTGGCACAAGAATACAAAGAGCTAGCCAGCAAGGCTTTACGCTCTGAATTTTAACGATTTTGGAAATGTTCGGATTCTTGTTATAATCCTCCTACATTAATTTAGTTGTTTCTCCTATTTTTTACGTAGGTTGTAATGATCGTTATGTACTCGGTGCATGGTTCTATAAAGAAAATATATACGTGGGTCATTCAATAAGTTCTACCTCCGCGCCCTCATAACATCGCTTATATGAAAGTCAGCCTTAAGACATTGTAATGGCTATAATAGCTCTGAGTTATAGCTACACATTTATAGTAAATGATAATTGATATCTGTTTTACTTTTGTTTTGATGAACCCGGAGAGAGATTTTGGACAACGGAAACATTGGGTCAACCCCCACCCCCACACCACCGTTTTTCACCGCATTGTATACTTAGATAACGGATAATATCTAAATATAATACGGTACTATCATCTGATCATGTATGAAAACGATTTGAAGGCTTGCAAATAATTATTATAATATCAACTCTGATTGATTGATATGTCATTAGCATACTTCAATACGGCTAATCAGTTATACAGTGATGCCGCGTATGTTAAATCTTTACATAATAGTCACTTTGTAAGTTTTTTTTTATGTGCAACCTTCAGAACAGTTCATCGAATAGTCAATAGTAGAACATCATTTCTCGGATAGAGTTGGTATTCCTCCATTTATTCATGTATATCGAAAAACTTTCAGTTATTGTGAAAAACAAATAATTATGTATTTGGCAGTGTTCCCTAGGAGTGGGCTAAACTAAATGGATATATCATTATCTGTATGGTTAATCGGAGGGCATATTTTTTCAAACAAAGCAGTCAATTTCATTGTATATAATCTGTTGAAGAGGTATCTGCCATTTAGAAAGGTTTTACTTGCCCGAAGTTTTGTCTCTTAGGATTGGCCAAGTTATCAGCCCTTACGATATATTTGGCTGTTTATCATCCGATTCAGTGTTCACTGCATCTACGACAAGTCCAATCAGTATGAATTTGTAGCTGAGATTTAAAGCTAATTTGTGGAATATTTCATAAATAATAAGGGAGCACATCAAAACTCGACCGCCCGGCAACCGCCAGTTCCGTGGGGTTCCGTGCGGTTGCAGCCGGTTTCTATTGTTCTAAACAATGATATGTGGTCCAACCGGGCGGAACCGGCGGTTGCCGCGCGGTCGAGTTTTGAGATGCTCCCTAACAAAGTGTTGAGGTAGGATGTAGAACTTATTGAATGACCGTCGTAGAAATAATTGAGAAATCTTATGTTGCTTTAGAATGACTGAATGTATCTTTTATAACTTACCACAAAGTCTCGTTCGATTAAACATTAAGTCTAAAGTTTCTATATTCCAGTTCTCGCGTAGAGTAAATGGAGAGGGAGTATCCATGAACCAGAATCTATAACCAATTGGTGTTGTTGTTGTCGGGCAAATCTGTGATAATTCCATTGGCGTTATTACCATCTGACAGAAGCATATGTCGTCGTAAGAAAGGGACCAGCGCATTGTATTGCCGTTAGAAGGATCTGGTCTTTTACGTAGAATGCAAACGTGACCGTAGGTATCAGCCAATAAACACACTATAAAATATATATAATACCTTATTTAGTTTTGTGAATAAAGGATTGTTTAGTAGTTGTTATTTTAACCCTAACCCATTCGAGTCTTTTTAGCAATAAAGCTAACAGAGGGAAATACGGGACAAATATTATGACAGACAAATGGTGCTTGCCGCCTCCGGGAATCGAAGTGCTGCCGCGGCCGGGAGGCGATGTTCGTTACCGTAAACAACATTTGATCCTTAACGGAGTAAAGCGCATAGCACGTGTACATTGTACAGCAATACATTTATACAGTAAGTGGGTACGGGAGTCCAGGTGTTCGTGGGCTGGAGTCGCGCCCATAAAAACATCTTTTTTCGGAGTCTATAATGTACATTCAAGTGATTGCGGTGCTTCTGTTGAAATTTGTTGGGTATATCGTGGTTAGGGCTACTTAAAGTATTGCACGCTCATATTACAATTATATTGTTACATTGTCTATACTTAATTTTCCTTGGAACGTATACAACGTCCGTTTGTCAGTGTTTGCCCGCTTACTTGGACGAGTGATTTGATATACGGTATGTACCCGGATTGTTCAATATGATCGGCCGAGTGCACCCAACTAGTTTTATCTACGAACGATGTAAGCTACCTCGCTAGTGCTTATGCCCTAACTACAGCGTATATTACTAGCGATGTAATTTTGAGAGTAAAACTGGAGAATACGAACGGAATAGTAACTAGCGAGATAAATATCCAAATAAATTAACATCGTCCTACTTCAAAAAAAGTTGTCGCATGTGTCAAATGTGTGTACATGTACCGAACAGCAATCATATTGACACGAATGGTGTTAAAATGTATAGTAAGTCGCTACATCAAGCCTTGATTTAAATAACATGAATAATGCAACATGTCATACCACGTCCAGTCGAGCAATGAAAGTCCTTGAAATGACGCCATTTTTTGTGATCAAAAATTTGTTACCGTTCTTTCAAAAATAAGGACTTTAATTACATTACAAACACATTTTGTTCGAGAGTAACATACACATATGGTATTAAAATGCAAAATTCACGATAAAAATCCGTTCGTTGTTAATATTAAAATTGATCAATGGTTAAATAATATCAGGGAGAGAAGGACAAGATTCTCAGGCCACTGCTTTAGGAGTCAAGAATGTGTGTCAAAGCTGGTTCATTGGATACCAAAGCATGGGAGAAGAAAACCTGGAAGACCTGCCCTAACTTACATCGATGTGCTAAAACAGGACACTGGTTTGGATGTCGGAGACTTAAAGACAGCAATGCAGGACAGGAAGGTGTGGAGAGCCATTGTAGATCGAGAACACAACTCGAATTAAGCAAGTAAGCAATGGTTAACTAATAAAACTATCACAGATACACTCGTCGATCAATGTGGCGAGCTTATGTTGCCCATGTCTTTGGCAATCGACAAACACGGGTTCGATCCCCGTGTAGGCCCTATTCCTCATTATTCTTTGAATTTTTAGTTTTTTAAACTAGATGATGGATTAATGTAACATCATTTTTATGTCAAATGTTTATAAATTATAAAGGTCCATGCGTTTGTATTTTATTTATTTTTCTATTTATTATTCAATAATTTATCCCTTGATTGCTTTCTTTAATAACTTCTATGATTGTGTATACTATTGCTTGATTAATAGTTGATTTGACTTGAGTGTTCAGTTAATCCAAGCACTGTTTTGATTAAAGTCACCTATATCCTCGATCTCGACATAGCTATGTCTGCGTCCACCTTGTAATCTTTTTAGCATCGATAGTTGCAGCAGCATAACGTTATGCTCCAACTTACTCTTGGGTCTGGACATGTATAAGATTTAGCGTAAATTAATCGTTTTTTACTAACCTAGTAGCTTACCTTGGTTTGGCGCTCTCAAAATTATGACTTACCTCTCACTTACTAGCGAGGTAGCGCTATTCTTCAGCTACTCGCCATTGGTGCACTCGGCCGTTTAAATATCATACTTTTAGTTTATAATTATGAAGTTGCATTATTTTTAAAGCCTCGTTGTTTTCAAAACCACAGTCACTCACCTAGCAGACCTCCACTTGAAACAAACAAACGCCACACAACATGATGGATGTTATAGAGCCACATCGTAAGGTCTGATGAAGAAAGCCGGTGTCTAAACTATGATTTTCAATGGTTTATAAAATTGTATTGATATAGGCAATCCTGTGAAATGATAATTGTTATCAACGTCTCAACTATGTCGACGACTACGCGATATTAAACACGTTTCAATTAATATCAAAATTGCTACGGTAGACAATGATATAAAAAGAAAAATACATGTGAAATGCCTTAATTGACCCACACACTATAGTATCGAGCTAACGACGCACTTAACGACGCACTTAAATATATCGGTGTCTCAAATCCATATTTGAGGGATTGTCAAGGACGATAAGATAAAACACGTTTTAATTTATATACATTGTGATAATGGTACACTGTGATGGCACGAAAAAGTGCAGGCCTTAATTGACCTATGTTAATACTTTTGTATTTAATTAAATTAAACTCAAATAAAATAAAACATGGAATAGTACATGTAATCCATGCGCCAGTCAAAGATTCGACAACAGAATATTATCCGAGGATAAAACCAGTTCTCAAATCCAGGGACAATGAATCCAATTTGCAGATCCGGACGTATCTTAAAGCCCCAGGCATCTACTAAATGGTGGAGAAACTGAAAGGGGCATCGTCAAAATTACATTTTACTTTTCTTATCGTTTATCTTTGTTTTATCAACTGATTTATACGAACAATATTTGAAAATACATTTAACCATGTTTTTGAAAAGATCTACTGTCTACTGAACATGGATATCAAGAGGCATTTAAAACATTTAGTATTGCAGCGCCCTCTATTGCTCAAATGTGTCAGATTGGCAGATTGGCTGGATTAAGCCACTGGTGGAATGAGTATAGGAGAGGATGGGGCAACTGGTCCGGTTAAGCATATTTCATGATATAAAAGATTAAAGCTCGTATACATATTTATGGAATTGCTATGAAAATATCACCCATGTAACTGTTTACATATAACATTATAATCAATGTTAAATAATATCTAAAGAAAAGGCCAATTACCACTAACTGAAAACTTTACCTGGCACGGACCGTGACCAGTTACCCCATCATTGGGGCAACTGGTTCTATATGTTCCAACGGTTAGAATACACAGAAATCAGTGAATGACAACACGGAAACTAGGCAGTATTCTCTTTACAAACACATTTCCATATTATTTAACATGTAAAAAGGATACATGTCTCATGAAACCCATGTTTTATACAGTTTTCGTGGTTAACGTGTAAATAGCAGTATATTAATGGTGTACAAAGCAAGCGAAATTTTCGACTGCACATTTATTAGATAAAACGGTATGAACCTAGTTAAATGGTTACATGGTTGTGACATTCAGATGCCCCATACATTTGTCTATATATACCCCTTTCTTTAATGATTTTATTTACTTCATATAATCATCATTTAGTACTTATAATAAACCATCTTGATATTTAGCCAGCTTTTCATGTTACAGGGGAAGTTAGTCAATATGACAATGATGACCCAATGGGTTAATATACACAAAAAGCACTGGATAAAAATACATAAATCATGATGTTTTGTCATTGCACATACCTTTACAGACACCATTCAAAATATAATAAAGATGAAATTCATAATACCGAGGTTTTAAACCATTCTAAAGCAATTTCATGTCATATTGTAATCCTTCAATAGCAGAAATAGTGGTATTAGACACAAAATGCCTCAAAATGTCTAAGAACTAGACAGAATGTGAATTATTTCATATTCTATTCACATTTCAATACCGAGTCATGATTTATTGACACTAACAACTAATTTTCCAAATGAATTTTACAATTTTGATTACGTTTTTGCAAGGCGGACCAGTTGCACCATACCCCTTCGGACCACTTTCCCCCAACAAATTACTTAAAGGCGAGCTACCACTCTGGGTTTCTAGCCACATCCAGTTCTCTTGGGGATTTGACAAGGTTACAATTTCTCCATGTTAACTCTGTATTGTCTGTCACCAATTGAACAGGTGTTTGACCAGTTCGTCTGTGGTGAACTGCCAAAGTGGTAGGCCAGCTTTGACACTTTGTCGAGATGAAACATTATTCAAACACGCCTGTGACGTAATAAATTTTACGCCAAAATGTTTTAAAACATACCACCATTTGTCATAATAATCAATAACTCCAATACATTTCAGAAAAAAAGGCAACACTGCATTTTTGTTTTTATCCATTACACAGATTTCTGTAGCCAGCGAGTATCTTTGAATTCGCAAATATTACGACGTTCGGGTCCTACAAGTAGACGAGTGTCTTTAGATAAAATAAGAAATGTTGTACTTTGTTATTTGCAAATGCATAAACTAATAACTCTACCAAATGAATACCCGTGATAATGATTTAAGTTGAAGCATTCCTGAAATGATAATATTGATCGCAAATCCAAACCACCAATGTCCCAAATATAGCAATATGCGCCATTTTACGGTCATTTCAACCTCAAGCTATGGTTTTAATCACATTTCGGAAAGTCCCTAAGCACACTACAATATAGCACCCATCAAATGCAATATGTAACTAGCATGTATGTTTACTGTTGCATATCTGTCAATCATATAAAGTACATTAAACATGATCTAAACCAATCTTCATATATCGCCCATACTATCTGTGAATTATCAATCAGTCACTCAAGGAGGTGGCTTCAAAGATCTGGAGAATATCACATGTGTAATACCCTAAAGTTCCAAATGTTTTGGATTGTAGAAGGTAAGGATATATGTCAAGTTTCAACAAATGTCGTACTGTTCAAAAGAAAGCAGTATGCCCATACAATTACAAATCCTTCATTTCGGACCACTTGCCCCACGGACCACTTGCCCCATATTCCCCTATATGCCTGTGTCTTTAATACATTGGAAACTCACGGATAGACACATATTTATAATGTATCTTTTTCATATACGCCAGTTTGTCCGAGTCTATATATTATTTATTTTAAAGGTGTTTTAAAACATTGAGGTATAATATCAGTCAGTGTCAGGGAGAGCGGATTGCTAAGCATCTATTTTCTTTGATAATTTATTATTGCCCTTAAAGCTTGTTTTAATCTATTAAGTGGTCAGATGTGTGCAACGATGCAAAGTAATTCCAGACTGGTTCACGAAATTAACGCGCCATGGGATCAGTTTTACACGCAGACTTAATGCTCGTTGAGAATAGTGCATAAAAGTAGTAAATGTACAGTGAAACAGGCCATAAACTACCCCGAACAGACAAGTCAAGTCATCAAGTCATGTGGCAAAACTGTAGACTGCATTTTTGCAATCCTAAAGGTACCCCGGCATATGGTCAATTGGTATTGGAATAGTCAATTCTTGGGTGGAACTAAGAGCCCAAAGTTGCGTTAAGAAATTCAATGTTTGTTTATAAAAACTAGTGCTGTTTCAGATCTTATTAAATCAAAAGTTCGAATTTCGAAAGATGTTACGATATAGATGAGGTGACCGTTGTTTACATCAGTAGTGTTTACATATTGATTAGCGCCTGGTCTAAAGACATGCTAGGGGTACTAGTCCATGACTACTGCATACATCATACTATATGAAAGCAAAACACACATCACTGAGCGCCAATTTTAAAAGCACATGCCCTTATGGTGCGCACGCAAACCGTCGGGCAACCAGATTTAGTGCCTGGTCTCTCATTGTGCTTAGGGATGCATACCATGACTACTGCACTATTACACCGTAAGCATGGTGAGTAATGATCAATCAAGTGTGAATTAAAGCACCGTTCCCTGTAGGTGCGCACGCAAACCGCCGGGCACTACGTCACCGGTCACACCATCTATAGTATCCCTAGAACATATTTTTGTTTTAAAAAAGTATCCCAATGGGGGCAAAAGTCAACATATATGGCAAGACATGTCGCAAGATTGTGGGCTGCCTTTTGGGTCCCGACATGTGGTCCAGGTTGTCCATTCGCAAGTACTAGCTTCATGGTCAGACAACCTGTCAACAAATATATCGCAAAATATACAGGTAACTGGAACGTAATGGCGCTCCCTAAAAAAAACCCTGTAATGGTTGTCCTGATCTTGTCCAGACGAGACAGATGGCCTAGGGTTATCCAACAAATCAGCCCTTTTGCATTGTTTATATAGCCTGTTAAAGATATATTATATTTAGTTCACAATTATACTTGACCGATCGGTATGTGCCCTGTCTTCTAGAATTTACAAAAAAGATCATTACGGTTCCATGCCCTGTAATATTTGAGCCTGCTTGTAACCACGTTTTTCAAGCTTTTCCGTGGGTAATAAATCCCAATCCTTTATCTCCTATTTGTCTGAATTATTACACCACCTGTTATTGCCTATAGCACCCCTACTTTCAGTTACCAGCATGACCAGAAGGCAATCTACAGTCTTGCCAGTAGCCTTGCCAAACTCGCATTCCAGTAGCCACATTTGGATATTTTTCACAATTTGCTCTAGAGATGCTATATTATCAGTTATATTCGAAATGTTAACTTTTAATTTTAAAATATCTGAAATAGCATTAGTTTCTTACACAAATTGAAGTTCAAAGTTTGAATTCTTTCAACAACAACTATCAAACGTCACGCTTTGGGTAGCCTGCCTGATTTGTTGCTAGAGACAATCCTTAAAATGAGGTCATTGAATGACCTCATTTTAAGGATACCTAGTAGCAGAGCAGCACTCTTATTTTTGGGGGTTAATGTTTAGAAAGGGAACAAAATGAAGAAAGGAAATGAAATACATGAAAGACTTGCAAAAGCTTACAAAGGGGGTATGAAAAAACCTAAATGACCAACCAATAGAATTTGGGAACATCTTTGACAGGAAAGTTATATTATTTATAATTACACAAATATTTTTAGATTTCCGAAGTCTCAAACACGCTTATTGACAAGCCCTGCATGTATTTTAATGATGATGTTCTGACAAGTCAATCACGCCAAAGAGAGCCAGTGCTCAATGCCAATTATTGTAACCACTCTAGATGTGTCAATGGGTGGTCTGCTGGCCTATACTATGAGCCTAGACTGTGCACCTGTCTAAAAATGGCTTCAAAGTTTACAGGCCACTGGAACTTAACGTTCATATTGAGCTGTGTTTTCGAATGAACATTCGGTTTTAACCTGCACCTGCGGAAAAGTACAATCAGCACTCGAAGTTATGTTCGATTTAAAACTTGAGATTAAAGGCTACAATTGTGAAAATTGTTTGCTCGTATAATATTAGCAAAGGTAAGAGATAGGAGGAAGAACTTAATGAATGACCCTCGTACAATTTATACAATATGTGTGGTGGTATGGGAAAACCCGTCGGAAGTCGCTAGTGTTAATATTGAGATATCTGGGTCATACCAAAATATTCCTAACAAAAGAGTTCCAAGTCAATTTTCCAACTTTGGTCCCAAGATAGAGATTATACCTTGAACTTTAGTCTCCAGGAGTTTTTTATGCAAAATTCCAGATGTCAAGTTTATTTTAGTACTTTTCTGAACCTTGTTTATCAAATTTTATGTGTAAAATGCTATGTTTACGTAAAATGACATTGTTACCATGGTAACCACTTGTGAATTCCGACAATGCATTGTAAAGATTTTGAAAGTGAAGAACTTACAATTGTTGATAATATCGCAAAAAACTAGGTTCATATCAAAAGTCCTTTTCATATGACAAGCTATTCTGTGTGATATAACAATGTATTTTTATTATTATTAGAGCATTTAAAAGATTATGTGTACACCTTTGAATTGCCAGTTTCAATTTTTAGTATTGCGTTTAAACTTGCCAACTTTAAAATGCTATAACTGTAGTTCTAGATGGAATTTCTGAAAAATTTAAACAGTCCTATACTCAGTAGAGTATGAAGCTCTCTGCCAAATAAAAAAACCAAGTTGTTAGAAAATGACCATGTGAAGGGTTTTCCCATGCCACCACACATATAGGCAGAAAGGTTAACGGCATTTCCCCTCTAAATTCAATATGATATAGCATTATTCACTAGATAACAAACTATTGTCATATTACATTGAAATGTTTATGTGGTTATATTAGAAGTAATTTCCATCGTAGGCAATTATGAGAAGCAATTCCATATATGTTATTATTGTCATCGATGTTTGAAGAATATGAATTTGTGTTTTGAATGTGAAATCTTCGTAGAATGGATAGAAAATTGGTTTTAAACGATGATACGTGAATTGGAAAGTTAGCGGTCTCTTCAGCGATTTCAAAGATTCTTTTGTTTTTGTTGTTGCAGTTGTTCTTGGATTTTCTTTTAAACAATAGAATGCCATAATTATGACCTTGACAATCTCGGATATTTTCACTCCAAAAAGTAGTAAATAGTGGAAAGTAATGATAACTTTACTGGCCGCTATGAGCTTGTATGAGTATAGGTAATCACAAATATCTGCCTTAATTGGATTGGAAAAGATTTGGCAGACTACAGGAATTGCGCAATATTTAAAGTATGGCTATATTTGTACGAACACTTTCCACGCGGCTATTAGTGCTACCATAGGCTTTGTACAAAACAGATTTTTCAGAAACCTTTTCCAACTTTTAAAGTCTATCTCAATATTTACTGACCCAATACTAGGAATATGTGTACATATTTCAATACATCTCACATGGTGATTCCAAATATGGTAATGAAATTCAAAAATGTTGACATGTTTGAAACACTTTGTGAAATTTTGGAATGTCGTCTGCAGACGCCTGCCGCGTGAACAGTGTCAATGAGGTCATTTATATTTGCAAAAAGGCACAGAACTATGTTACTTTTCCTGTTGGCTTTTAATTGACTACACAGGAAAGCGTTACACAAATCCATACAATTCAATTGAGTAGAAAAACGAGGGCGCATCTGTATACCAAATGATAGAGTGTGTCTTTACAACCATTCACATGTCATTTATGAGGGGTTAAAGATGTTTTATTAATCCACGATCGTTAGTGCAAAATATTAAATACCAATGGTTTAATATAGTAGATCCATAAACTTGAATTTGCCGATCGTTTCTAAATTCTTAATCAGCTCTTATTCCATTCTATACCACAGCTGACCAATCTGTTCAGCGGCTTCGTTAAGATATTTTCGTAGTGGCGAAATATTAAAGAACATAACTCATCCATGAGTTACACGCATCAATAATGAAGCTTAAAGGCTGGCTCACACTAAGACGAATAGGGATCAACGGCAACCTACGTTATTATCTACCGCTACTATGTGAGCCAGTCTTAAAATGAAGGCTTCGAAATGTGTGCTTACCAACAATCGTATACATTGACATACGTTTATTTACAAAACATGCTAAGTCCACAAGTGTACTACGGAGGATTTGGTTGTATGGCTTAAGGTATGCCCATACGAAACTAAAATAACACGTTTGGTTGAAATCCTGAACCTTTGCTATTTTGTTTCCAAAATACTATGGACTTTAATAGCACGTTTTGCGACTAAACAAATCGATCCACTTTCTAATAATACTATATTGGTAACCACTATGGTTATAAGTTCGGCATTCCATTTTAAAGAGGTTGTCAAATGATTTAGCAATCAAACAGAATTAATCCAAAATCTCATTTCTTTTTCTTTTTTTACCTTTTTTTACCACATAATTAATGTTTTTGACGATTTGAAATATTGCAATATTCATTAAAAATGTAATATTTTCGTCAATTTGTAATCAAACCTCATTAATTAAATCCTGAGCTAATTAATATATGTAATAGTTACTTCCATCTCATTAATTCATGTTCAGTATTATTTTCTTCTATTCCATCATAATCATGTTTTCAGTTCAGTTTATCATTTTAATCTTTTGTGGCATATATATATTTTCGGAATATTGTTTTATTTTGGCCCTTTGATCACGGAAAGTTGATCACAAAAATGGTTTTAATCTATATTGCTACAATGGTGTTGATTTGCACCACTCTTTGGATTTCAAGTTTATATGCAGGGGTAGATATTTTATTTATTTATTTGAACATACGCTTTTAAAACAGCGGCACCCGTCTACCCGACGGTGCGTTCATATACAGAAAAGCACAAGATTAATACACAATTAATACACAAATTACAAAGTTTTACCATGAGATAGATATACATATTATATACAGACACAAAGTCAATCGTACAAAATTGATCTGAAATTATGCCAGGCACACGTGGAAAATGGCACTATACATGTATGAACAAATATAATTCAATCGTCATTGTTTGCGCATTTCGTCTCTAATCGTGCCTTCCATGCACGCTTAGAGAAGGACTTACAATAGATAGTTTATTGATGTTTATCTTTCTTAAGAAATTCAAGATCATAAACGTTTTGTTACATTTTGGCCATTCATGCTTAATCCTAATCCTTGTGCTTAGTTCTATTATGTCGTTCTGGGAAGTCCACTTAAGTGTAAATCCAATCAACCGGTCTGTCCACTTAACAACTTGACCCAGCAGTAATCTCTTTCACCAGTCATAAAGTTTAAAGCTATATTGTGTATTGTGTCTAATATTGTGCATAAGTGATGTATTCGTTTATGTAGCAGAGTCTAATTTTGGTTGTTTATTAAGTTACTAGGCAACTGCTTCTTTAAATCACCCAGCAGTTATAATTGTAAAGAGAGTTTAAACACTTTCGATCGGGTCACCATTGCAACAAGTTCATCAGTTAGATTCCACCTTCAGTATTTTTAGTAATTTAATCTTCTATCTTCAAGTTAAAAAGGTTATCATCAAGTGAATGTTATCCATCGCAGCATTTGTTATTGTGTATTTAAATAAAAGTATCTTCAAGTTAAAGTTCATCATTTGCTTTAAGTCTATATATCTCTTCGAGTTTCACCCCTACGGTCAAGATCGCTGGACATTACAATTTCTCTATAAACCCAATTAATCTACACCGCGACATATATTATTTGCATAATTAGTTGTTTGTTATATTTTTCTGGAAGCTTGAAGTCTGATCTATCCATTGATATGTTACTTCCGTGGTTTTATCAACACCGCGCTGAATTGATACAGTGATCAAGAAAGGGCGTCTATTAGCTTTTGAAAAACCCCATTTTTGTGTTTGTTGCATTATAATCTTTTCATATACAAGGTGTCCAAAAATGGTTTATGCTATAAAAATAAGAGACTATTGTGTATCATATGCCTGTAACATGCTGATTGATATGTCCTCTACCTAGTCTGATAATTTAAACAAGATATCGCTTTTTGTTAACATCGCACTGCTTTCGATAGCATTGACAAAAACTTTATTTTTACCGCTTTAGAAGATCTTAACTTTGGTCCAGACTTCATAAGATGGGTGAAGACCATTTATAATGGTACCACCAGTTGTATTGGTAATGTATCAGAGTGTTTTACTCTGGAGAAAGGTGTACGACAGGGCTGTCTTTCCTCTGCATTATTGTTTATGGTATCGAATGAAGTTCTTATAGCTAGTAAATTAAGACAAAACAAAGATATTGAGGGTATTACATTGATATTACAATATTTGGAGAAGATGAAAAGCACGTCCGTCAAGATTGACACATTCGACAAGAATTTTCTACAGTATCAGGTCTAAAGCTAATACGACAAAACCGAAGCAATGTATTGGGTGACTAGACTAGCCAGAAATATGAGTGTGATCTTTTAATAAATGGAAACTGTATCCAAATAATAGTGTAAAATCACTCGGTGTATATTTTAGTAGTACAAATGAGATTTCTCAGAATCGGGAAGTAAAGGTAATGATCGTCAAAAACATTATCAAAGTTTGGAAAAGAAGAGATCGGACGATGGTAGGCCAAATGATTGTTCAAAGAATTTATTTGTGTCACAACTAGATTATAATATGTACATGTAGTATAATAAATCTCCCAGAGCAAATAATAAAAGAAGTAAATACACTTTTGATTCAATTTGTTTGGAGAGGAAAAGAAAGGGGCAATTGTTAATGATTACGAAGGTGGTGGTCTAAAAATAATCAAACTACCTGCCTTCATAGAAGCTCTTAAATGTTCATGGATTAAAAGTTAACAAATGAAATATATGCTACTTATATTCAATGCTACTCAAAATATTGCTTTTTTTAAATAAAAAAAATCAGCCTTAGTACTGACATAATATATGTGTAATTATAAGTATCTGAATGAGGTTTGTGTGCCACAGATACAAAACATGGCGCTATTTTATCGCAAACTTGTTGTGTCATGGTTGAGTTGTAAAACAAAACAAAGCGTAGATGTGAAAAAGAATCCAGACCGGGAAATCATCTGGAATAATAAAAATATAAAATATCGTGAAAAACATTGTATTTCTAACAATGGTTATGATGTAACACTGTCTTCAGTGTATAGTGACAAATGGTCAAAAAGATCAATAACCAAATTAGAAAGCTAGGTGGTATCATGTTGGACTTTCACACTTAAATTACTTCCATTCCAAAATACTGGAGATAATTGAAACGTTTAAGTGCAAATGAAGACTGCATAAATGGTTTGAGATACAAGCTACATTCGTACCCATTTAATCGATGTTAGTTCGTTTCAGTTTAACTTCTAATATTTCTGTCGAACCAATTAGCCAATCTTTTAGGTAAATGTCCAACCTATACATTACCCATTTCACGTTAAGGAAGCTAAACTTATAACCTTAAATTGGAAAATGTTATGTAATATATACGAGTATTCTCTTACCAAAAATGGGAATGGTAAATAATAGTAAATGTAAAGTACGTGACGATAAAAAATATTTAAAACACTTTTTTTCTTAACTGCAAACAAATTGAAACAATATATGGTCATACATAAGTATAATTATTTTCAAAAAACCGGGGACAAAGAATTAACATAACTGTCACCGATGTTATATTTGGGTATTTTAAATGCAAAGAAAAAGAAAACCCATTCATAAAGAGGCTAATCATAATTAAAAAAGCTACGTATTAGCAAATTCAATACGGGAAACATCCAAATTTATTATTATGATGATGATGATGAGTATATTATATAGAGTATTATGACATACAATATACAGGCTGTAACAAAAAAAAGTTATACAGTTTTGAATAAAATATTAAAAATGTCTCCCGTTAGATTTATGTTTTGATTTGTAATGGTATGCAAGGGGAATTTTCTAAGCTTTCGAATAAACTTTGACTCATGACAATCGATGGTCGGTAAGCAGACATATGATCAATTGTCTAAAGTAGTCATTAAATCACCTGGGCGACTTTGAACAGGCGCTCGTGTCGGAATGGACCTCGAAAAGTCCAGATTTCTTTCAAAAATTTGAAATTAAGAAAAAACAAGAACATTTGAGAATAGATAGAAAGAAGAAAAAATGTGAAAGAAAGTAATCATCCTAGTTTTGCCCCCCCCCCCCAGAAATAAACATTGATGTGTGTAAGTGTGGGGGGGGGGGGTCAATGCATGCCCCACCCATCTCAGTGTCATGAATTAAAATATTAAAAGTTAAATGATTACGTGAAAGGAATAAATTGACTGAATCAAGTAATTAATTTTGCCTTCCCGTCCCATACTCTCTGGCACGTCATTATAATGAAAGGCGCACACAACTAATTCAGTCTAGAAATCCACTTCCGGCCAAAAGTTGAGTACAGCAATAGTTCCTATAAAGCACAAAAAGTGTGCGAAATCGACACATTAGCTGGCACTGTCCTCTCGAATGTTGCATGTATGTGTTGTGTGGAATATGTACGTGAAGTTTGTAAAAGAAACGGGATGATTTGAGCTTGATTATAATTTTATCCACCGATTTACCGCCATTTTTGCATCCCAGCCTGAGGACTGAAAATTAGGTGATGAAATTAATACTTCCCAATTCAGCGGTATTTACTGAAAAATGTGACGAATAACTTTACTTGATATTCAGATATGTTATAAATAAGCGTTTATGGCATAAGATTGCAAGTTTTCACAAAAATTGACTGGTGAAGTTTTGAAATAGAGCGGTTTTATAATAGGCCGACATTTGTGTGTAAAGCCTATGGGGAGCTAATTAGTTGCGTGCTCCCTTCAGTCTGTAAACTTTCGACGAATAGGGAAAGTGAGTGTTTTGAGACTTGGTGAAATAAGGTGGGAATTCATCTTGGAAATCGAATACTATTTTTTTCTAACCAAATCTATGTTAAAATAACCCATTGCATTACAGGCGTAATTGTATTTCACACATTGCCACATTTGAGTAATAAGCTTAAATTTCTGTTTCTAAAATCTCGAGTCCGACTCACTCCCGAGCCCAGCAAAATAGGCCTACTCGAGGTTGCTCATTGTTCTCTGATCTAAGTGGGTTCAAATCAGAAACCTTGTCCCAAGTTCAATATCTTTCAACGCTGAGGATTTATTTTATTAATTTAAACACGCAGTACAGCTTGAATTAGGCAAAGTAAAAATTAAAACATGTTTAGCGTTGTGACTTTTTTTCAAAAAAGGAAGGAAGAGGCCCTTTTTTCCTTCTTCTTTTTTCCCCCCACTTTTAGTACAAATTGGCCTGGAAAGCGATAAACTTTGGGAACCTGAAAAAGTTATGACTGAAATTAAGAGAGAAAAAAAAAATTGAAGCGGACCCCAAGCAAAAAGGAAGCGGGAGGGGACGCTAAACAGTTTTTTTTTTGTTGGCCTTAATTAGTCTAGTGTATATTAGACACATTTGCAACACAATGCTGAGCGACGTAGTCCTCGATCCTGTTGACCGCTGCGCTGACATGGTGCTGGCATCACACATGCAGTAACCCCCACATACAAATGGTCTGCGACAAGCCTGGGCAATTCCATGGTTCCGCTGACCCGACCCAAAAAAATATTCCCATGGCCCTTTTCCATGCGCCCTCCCTGTTTTTCGCTCGATCAGCAATGCAAAGCGTCCTGTAGTCACGCGTCTATAGTCTATTTTGTCTTCCTCGATACAGTGATTTCACTGCATCATCCTTACTGATCGCACTGAATAACCCCCTCCCCCACTGACGTGCACCCCAATTGGCCCAATTTTCATTGAGCCCATAGAGAATGCATCGGTTGGTATGTAGCCCAAAAAAGGCATGTTCATACCCCCGTCGTTGCGCATCGGTCGACGTCGACGGATGATTATATAGTTGACATTGTTTCAACTCTCGCACCGTGATGGCGGCTGATGCGCGACGATGATTCCTCAGCGTCCCATGTGGCTGGCGCGTAACCGTAACATGCACAGCGTTGCGCGACTTGCTTGCCTGAAACCACTGTGACCCGGGTTCAATGCCTACATCGGTCGGTCGGTCGGTCGGTCATATTAATTTTAGGTGAATTTTCACCTATTGTTTTCAAAAACATTCAAAAAATGCATTAATTTTCACTTTTTTTCAAAAACATTCAACAAATGCATTAATTTTCACTTTTTTCCAAAACCATTCAAAAATTGCATTAATGTTCACATTTTTTTTCATAATTTTCACATTTTTTCCCCCAAAACATTCAAAAATTGCAATATTTTGTTCACATTTTCAAATCATTTCAAAAAATTTCAATAATTTTCCAAAAAAAACCCCTCAAATTTAAAATAAATGTTACAAATTTCTAATATTCCATACAAAACTGAATTCAATTTGTTTGTCTCAAACAAAAAGGGGGGGGGTAATTTGAGCTCATTAGGGGAGGGGGGTAATTTGAGCTCATTGGGGGAGGGGGGGGTAATTTGAGCTCATAAAAATCTGTCGGTACAGCAATTGCTCTGACAAAACACGCAATGGTTTGCGCGTTCATTTTCTGTGCTTCAGACAGCAGGCAGGCAGGCAGGCAGGCGATAACTTAATCGCTTAAAAAACTCTTCACGGTTTAAAAATATTAATTCTAGAAAGCTAGCTAGGCCCTATGTCATATCATGACAGGTACTGTAAAAGTGGAAATGTTCACGCGTGTAAATCTTCGCGCATTGCACATTTTGAACAATTGTGCTTGTTTTTATTTTCGCGATTTTGAGGTTCCATGCATACTTCCATGCATAGACAGACCTATACAAAATGAATATATTCGCGCGTTTTAATTTTCGGCTTGCTGATTTGATTGAGCGCGAAAAGCGCGAAAATAAATGTAGCGCAAACATTTCCACTTTTACAGTATTATGTTGTGATTACTTTTTGTCTGTGGCTGATCTTTTTGGCCCAATGAGGTGCATTTGTGATGATAAGGTTTGTCAATTGAAATAATATATAGGGAAATCTATTGTTCATTACATAATTGGGCTATTATAGTTGGTAACACTTGGTGACCCTGCCTGGACACACAGCACATGTATGCCATTAATCACACATGTTTACTCAGAACTTTAGGATGCCTTGTTGTCTTCACTCATTGGACCATTATGTAGCCCAATTCTTGTCATGTTGTTCTTAATTGCACATTATTTGGGCTGCTTTTACCTGTTTGCACATTATTTGGGCTGCATTTCCCTTTTTTGTGTGATTTCAGGAACCTTTTTGGGTGCATTTGCATTACATTTTGGAAACACTTGCTGTTTGCCTTACATATAGCATAGCTGCACTGTGTAGGTACCATAGACTGTAATAATCATGCAGATGACATTGGTTTTTACTCTGATTTTGTTATGGCAAGTGGAACATATACCAAAGACGAATGACGAGTTCGGACCGATGCGCCCTTTTTAATCTTAGCGCGCACACTCTGCTGATCTGACAATGTCACCATGGGATCAAAATCAAAGATCTGCAGTAATCGTATTATGAACATTTGTTGGATATATCGAATGCTGTGCTGGAGCACACTTAATAACTACTGGTATTATAGTACTGCATGCATAGATTTGACATGGACATTTCAACATTACGCACAAACTTGCATGTCTACGAGACGTGAAAGCGTACATACATTGCATGACAAAACTACGTATGTCGACCGCTTGAAATAGTCAACCGCTTGAAATAGTGCGCTAACAGTAACATTGAATGGAAGTAAAACATGTGGGTTTTTTGCCTTGCATTGTTGTTGTTTTGGTACAATTGGGCTTGTAAGGAAAACCATTGGCAACATGTAAGCCCAAATATGATGGCAAAACCATGAATGATAATCATGCTTAGCTACACATGTTTTGTATTGAGGAAGTACTGTGGACTTCAAATTTTCCCTCTTTCAAATCCAATTGTATGTTTGTGCATTCAATTTTAAAAAATTTAAAAAAATTGTGGATGGAAAATTTGAAAATTTGAAACTTAATTTGAAAAAAATTAGAGGAAAAAAAAAAAAAAAAAAAATAGGAATAAATTGGACTTTCAGAATCCAGATTGACAAAATATCCTGTTTTTGGTTTAATCAATGGTAAAACCACTGGGATGAATATGAATGGAATTGAACCAGGAACATAGCAGTAGAGGGCTCTTGTTAGACAACAAGGGTTCATTTCGAGTAGATTCAAAGTATTACAAAGAAGGTATTCTAAGGTCTTTACAAAGATCTGTAATGAAGGGTAAAACCATCCCTTACTAAGAGCATGGCTGCCGCTCAACAAGTGCCTCAATTCACATTGGAAGAACGAGTGTTTATGGTTGTAATCAGAACTTTAGAATGACAATGATTGAGACAGACTTTGTGCTTGCCATTTGCTCGGGTGGAATAATGAGCTGTTTTATTTATGAACTCCAAATTAATTTTGTCACGATATAATTTATTTTTGTAATGATTTGTTAAATTTAAATGAAATAAAACTATTTGAAAAAGAATTATATTGTTCTCTTTAACGTTCCTTGCATGATACCCTAACCATATAATTTATACAAGCAAAATTGTATGATATTTAGAAAGTGGCCCAACCCGATTTCTAGACGACTTAGTAGACTAACTTTTAAACGCAAGTAGTTATAAAGACCAAATAACATTATTCTGGTAACCAAAACGGAACTTAACACAGAGTGTATAAACGATTTAGACATTGCATAATTTTAACATTGGATTAAAAATAAAATTGCGATTGTATAACCTTTTTTTTTGTTACAGTCTGTACAATGCGAATGTGCAATTCTGACATACGACTGAGCATTTGTAATGATATACAATGTAAACATGATGAAACCATAAAATGGCGTAATTTGTTAAATTGTGTAATAATAAATGCCGTGTTTTAATGATAAATACCGTCTAATGGTAAATGCAATCATGCTGAAAGACTTGAAAATGTTTTATAAATGTAATGATATACTATGTGAACGTGATGAAACTATGTGAAACGTGAACTTTATGTGAATATGTTTAAGTAACGGATACTAATAAAACTAAAAGGTTTTCAAAAAAATAAAAAGCACTGTAAAACCAGTACATATGGCTCATTCATACGTATAAGTGACCTGTACGTAGGACTTATACGATAGCCGTAATAGCAATATTTTATATCACCATACGTGCAAGCACTAATTAAAATTGAAATAAAGCAATGCAAACATGTTCATTATAATTTATATAGAAATATTGGAAATGGTCTCAGTTGCTTATCTTATAAATCTAACGTACAAGTCGCTTTATACGTATGAGCCATACGTACTAGTTTTGCAGCACTTCCCAAAGTTTGTCACGATATTGCTGAAAATCGATGACAACCCGTATTTCAATTTTAGTGCATTGCAAATAATTAACCTCACACAAATCACCACTTTTAAAACTACGCCCAAAGAAAGGATTGAATCAGGCTCAACAAGTCCTTAACATAATAAATGTTACTTCGCATATTTTACAGAACAGATTAGGGCGATCCCCCTCGTCCCCCCTCCCCCTCCACAGCCCTCTGTATACGCCACTGCTCAAAAACATTTAAATAGGTCTCTTAGCTGAACATGGTCAACGATTTTTATGATTTTTAAAGGTGATAATTTTGGTCAAACTTAAAATCTTCCATCTGTCCAAAATGTCAGACTACCCATGTACCAATTTACGTCATCATAGCTCTACTCATCCATCCACAAACTTTACCTTGCATATTTTATGCATACATAATTATACTTAACTAGCGGGCATCCGCGCTTCGCGCGGACCCACTAGAAGATTTCACGGGGAGGTAAGTAAACAAAGCGTAAGCAAATTTGATACAATATCAAGAACATGTCCTATGTATACATAATCCACACGGGCCCTAAATAATCCGAATATCGCAGGTGCTTTTGATAATCCAGGTATACATGTGCCTTAAAGTAGGTAGGCCTACCTTTGTCTTTCCAGATACCTATGGAGGCCTCCCATGTGACCTGAAATGCAGGTACCCGTTGTCCCATTATATCCAGGGACCCCATAGGCCTAAGCCCTACCCCATATCCAGTTACCACAGGTGCCCTTAATGGCACCGGATACCACATAATCCAGGTACTGCAGTGTGCCGTTATATCGAGATACCCAGGTGCCTTACTGCATCATTCAAGTAACTTGAATTAATCGCGGGTGCCAAAGATAGCGGGCTGTAATAGTCATACCACAATAGGCAGAGGTGAGTAATATCAAAGCGTTATAAATGTTTATATAAATATCAAGAGTATGTCCTTATTCAGGTACCCAGCGCAGGTAACTAAAGTGCCCTTGATATAATGTAAGTGACATGGTACCCTTAATACACCATGCGCCTAGGCCCAATGTGCTCTTAAATAATACATTAATACACCGGTTGCCCATAGGCCTAGGCCCTACCCCTCACAGATGGCCTTAATAACCCAGGTACCGCATTTGCCGGCATTATATCCATACCAATGTACCCGTACTATATCCAGTTTATAATGGAAAGCGCAGGTATAGGTGCCGAAGCTATAATAGCGGGTGGTTAGTCACATCAAAACGTATAAAGATGAGGGTATTGTAAAACAGCAAGAGTATGTCGTTGATACTCCATGTATCCTACATGTCCTAGGTGCCCTTAATACTGACATTGGTACCACAGTGCCCTTAATAATCCATATATACCATGTGCCCTTTGCCATGCATGTATAACACATGGTGCCCTTGATTATTCAGGTACCACCCCATGTACTTTAATAATCAAGATTGTGTATTAGTGATCCAATATAGGACCTCCATGGACTATGTGGTTTATCTTGAATCGAATATTAAGGGCACCCGTGATAACTGTGTATGCGGCTATTAGGGCCTACGTGGATTAATAAGGACAACTGAATGGTTATTCAGGTGTAGGAATACTTAAGATATTCAGAGTATCTGGATTGCCTTAATATCCCCTCCCCCAGTTACCCCTATCAGCTCATGCCCCTACCCATTTTGTACCCCAAATAATACAAAAGTTGTATTTTAATGTCAAAACTGAAAGTAAATTAAAATTAGCTTTAAAATGTCTCCACGATTCTTTTATTGCCCCGCCACCCCGTTTTCCTCCTTTAAAATGTTGATATGTGTGCCATCCGGGTTTTTTGGCCTATTTACTTAAATACATTATTCCTCTAATAGGCATGTAGGGCCTAAACGTATGTAGTCCCTCTGTCATGTTTGTTGTGTTCTAAATAAGGCCTTCCGAGATACTACCATAATACACCCTTAAAATCCAGTTATCACAGGTGGCACACCTGCGCATAGTATATCCAGTTAATTTGAGACTATCTGCGTTTTATAGTGAACCCGCGCCCGTAATCCAGATACCACTGGTGCCCTTACTAATCCAGACACTCTATAATAATCATGATAATATACTACACGTTTCGTTTATCCAGATGCCCATGCCCTTATATCCCGATTATCAAGTAAGGGAAGTGTGGGGAGGAGGAGATGGCTTTAGGGTATGATGGGGCAATACCGCACGTTCCGTTTATCCAGATACCCATGTGGCCTTAGTAAGGCCGCCTTACTATATCTATATTATCAAGTAAGGGAAGTGCGGGGGAAGGGGGCTTATACCTTAGGGTATGATGTGACAATCCCGTAATTTACGTGCTATATAAGCCGCACGGCGAATAAGCCGCAGCACCTCAAATTAAGATTCAGACCTCATCGTATACAGTAAGCCGCACCGCTGTATAATAAGTCGCACAAAGAAAATGAAAGGTGTGTGTGGGGGATGGGTGTGTGTGGGAGGTGGGGGTCGACCATGATCCACCAGCCCATAGCTTCATGACCAGCCATGGGGTTACAACTGCATGAGTGACTCCATCAAATGTATTTTCCTTCAGCCACTTCAGTCACTTTAAATAATGTTATCCTGGATACGGTTTGCGCCTTGCTCCCAGTTTCTTTATTAAAATAAAGGTCTTGGCTTTATGATTAATGTTTTGTTTGTGTCTTGCTCTCGTTACATTTTATTGTACTGTACGGTATGCACCGCGGAGCAACCGTACGGACTGCCTGCTTTCAATACATGTCCCGTTTACAATGTACAGTTTGCGCCACAAACGCGTACACACTTTGTCTGCGTCATTACGTGTGCGCCGAATCGCGTGCGCCATGTTAAACGCGGTCGCCCAGCAACAACAACGGTTGGTATGGTACCGCCAGTTTCTTTATCGTTAGCAAACTCCGCGTTCATCTATGTTATTAATGTGAAAGTGTCACTTTAAGATCTGCGTAAGAGTTTTTGTTTACATTTAGAAAATGTCGTAAAATATTTTAATTTGTTGGACGTATAGTCCCGTATAAATGCTTGTTACTATGCGTTCTTTAAGAATAACAAACAGCCGCATATACAGAAATGTAGCTGGTCGAATCCAACGAAAAGTGTACACAGCTAGATTTTTAGGGTCCAGTTTCAAAATGCTTCGATCTCTTTTTGCTTTTCCCCACTCAAAGTCAACATATCAAGCTTGTATGGAAAAAAAGTGCCATCACTAATCTTTCCAATTGACCACGTGGCGGAATGATGAAGTTGAAGGTACACTTCTCAATGTTACCTACAAATACAAGTACCATATTTTGATTAAGTGGTGATTATTCCACCTATTTACATATTGCATTCAAATTTGTGATTGTATTGTATTCAGAAGATGCTAATGCTGATAGAAAGTGGACATATTTGTACAGGTACTCATCTTTTTTTACATTTTAGATTCACACAGTTAGGTAGCATTTTCAAGCTCTCAATACTTTGAAACATGAGGTTGAGTCACTTTGTATACTTTCACCAAGATGATTTTAATGAACATTTGTTTTCATGTACCTCAAAGAGGGGGAATGACCCTTTCTGGAAAATTTAGAATTTTGAGCATGCGCCAGAAACTTAAGTACATAGAGGAATGTGGACATTTTGTATTCGTAGGTAACAGTTAATGTATACGTAGGTATAAGAGAAGTAAAACTGTAATAAATTAATGTTGTACTTAATTTATGCTGCATTTTGGGGGTGAAATGATCATGCAGGGTTGTTAACAATATTTGTTTTTAAATAAACATGTTAAAACATGTTTAAATCCTAATATTATGGACATATTCCCCAATAGTTTACTTTAAATAGATACTAGAATATTAATTTAATGTTGAAAAAATATACAATATCTAACTCTCAGTTGTGATTTTGAATAGGTTTATTAAGAACAAAATATCAGGCAACAATTTTAAGCATTCCTATAAGAGAAAAACATGTTAAGACTTAAAGCACGGTAGCTAGTATTGCAATAATCAAAGTATTCGTAGGTAACACATTTGTTCTCAACTTTAACTTCGTTGACTAAGAACGGCTGGATTCTTTGATTTTACATATGTTTAAGAGGCAAAATTGTACTCGACGTAGTTTTTATGCCCTGAATCGCGTGTGAGGGTGAATGTCGTACAGCAAAATAAAAAGGTGTCTTGCTTGACGTTAAAAGTTGATAATATAAGAATGTGCGCTCAGAATTGCGTAATATTCAACATTTGAATAAAAAGCAAGATTAACCAAATAAACATTAAAATTATATAAAACTATGTTCCTATTTCTAAGATATAAAAGAAAACATCCTAAACATCAATAAACTCACTAGGCCTAATACTGTTAGTATTATTGATCATCTAATTTGGTTAAGGAATGTTGATTAAAATTAATTTACACATGATAATTACGGCAGAAAATGTTTTATTATGCTAACGTATCTGATCATCCAATTTTGTAAGTGTCTTTCTTGCTTGACTTTCAATTATTAAGAATGTGCGTTTAACTTCTACAAAACAGTCAGAAGTGTGTAATATTTAACATCTGATACAAGGCAAGATGATGACAACATACATATCGTACTGGGTTAAAATGTCGTAAAGGTATAGTTAAACAATCAATTAACTCGCTAGTATAATATTCTTACTCATCTCATTTGGTAAAAAGCATGTTCATCATTAAAACTAAACATAATGAAATATTAAGCATATAGAAACATTTTAAGTAAGATACCTCTGATCATTCAGCCTTGTAATCTCTACTTAACAAGTTTAGTGGATCTTGTTGTATTCTTTGTGTAGTTAGTTCTTCATCTCTCTCTTGTCACGAGAATGAATATCTAGTAGAACAGAATTACTCTTTGTTTATTATAGGAAATTTTAGAATGTTAAGAATGAACGTTTCAGTTTCCGTGTGAATCCAAAGTATTGGATCGAATCAACTATTGAACATTTCCCCGAGCCATCATTAATTAGAAAGCAAGCGGTTTTCTTTTAGCATACAGTTTGATTTGCCTGTAATTCATAATCTTGAATGTCAGGTTATTTGTTTTAAGCAATAAAACAACCGGTTGTCTTCCTCAATTTGTTCTAAATGAAGGAGGCAAGTGAGTCTTCTAGCAGTTATCATTTTGAATAGCTGTTTTAAACACGAAAGCCAGATCGCTTTTTAATTCATTTAATATATACTTTGAAATAATTTCATATCAGACCTTATATTATATATATAAGTTTAATATGAGCCGAACATGTTCAAAGTCTAGAATATTCAAATGTCGTGCATTTCAGTCCACAGCGCAAGGAATAAAGCACATACAACTTACAGCAAGACATCCAGTTGTCAGATTAGAATTAAGATATAATTTCCTAGTTTGGAATTTGTATCATTCTAAAAGTCGTACATAGTAAGTTTTTATCGAGTTTCAACCGGAGTTTCATTCCGTTTGACATAGAATCATCAATATGAAATATTTTGTCAGATGTACACAAAATAGGAATTTTATGTTTAAAAATTCAATGTTGTTTGATTTAAAAAGACTAATCTAATAGGTTTTGCCACGACAGAGATATTGTCGGGCATGTGCCTTTCATTGTGATTTTCTTTTAAATCAACCACTGCTTAGTTCAATTACACTAATTAATGAATGTCGGAAGCATTATTCATGAACAATTCTTGATTTGAGACTGAAATCAGTTAGGCCTACCCTTGATTACCTCCCACCTTTAAAAAAAAGGGAAAATGTTTTACTAAATTTCTTGTTCACTTAAAATACGTTTCGGTGACATTACACAACCTGCCCGAGCAAAAATGAAGCAAGTTATTTTATATTTGTGACACATGAATTCCATTTTCAAATACAACTACAATAATGGCCAATATTATGTACCTCAGTAGTCACTTCTCTGCAATTCCAGAGGAAGTTGGTTAACTACGTATACATCATATCGACAAGCTGGTTTAAAACAATATTACGCTCCAAACGATATTATTCCCGTCTTATACATTCCTGCTAAATATTTACATAATATAAGGTGCGAATGAAAGCGAAAAACAATACAGGAATTGTACCACGCTCATTAACTAATATATAGGTTACCTACGAATACAAAATGGAATATGAGAAAATTGATTATGAAGCCGACATTTCATGGATATTATGACTAAATGAACCCATTTTAAGACGATCAACGTGTAATCTATGGATATAAATAACATTCATTCACTCTAACTCCAACAAAAAATATGTTCTCGGCAAAACCAGTGTGATTACACCATGCATTTTATTTAAATTAACACCTCCTATTTTCATTTAATAAGGGAATATTAATTTTTTCCCTCCAAATATAAATATAATAATATATCCAGTCAGATTGTATGATTGCGCACTGCTTGTATGTAAAATCAAATCATTTAGGGCCAATATGCACCGTGTATATTATTGAATGTTGCCTACATATACATGTTACCTCCGAATACAACATGAAGTCAATGCACGAGAAGCTGTTACTGATTATTTATATAAACATTAATCACCCCCATTGCGATTTAAATCAACTGTCAGAGGATGTCTTTGCGTGAATAACATAAACAACTACACTAATAGGAGTAACAAGATTGAGACATAGGGAGGCTATATTCAATCAACTTTTAAGACAACAACAAATTATTGATGCACTTGTACGCAAACTACAGAATTTTGTGAAAAGTTACTTACAAAAGCTGAAAGATTGATGCAAAACTTCTCTGTGGCTTGCCGAACGCAGCGCACATTTCTACTTTATTCCAGTCGATACAAGTATGTAACAACAGAGGGAATAACCACGGTATCGTTATTTGTATTTGAAGGTAAAAGTTCATATTTTAAATTTGCCTACGAATACAGCCTTTTATTGCTGATATTTCAAAAAATGTTGCCTTCAAAATGATAAAACTTGGCACACATGTACATTGTATCACACTTCGCTTATTCTATAGATATCATTCACTAATCTGTGTTTATATTAAAATGGCAGTGTTTTAAATAGGTATTCGGAGGTAATGCATTTTTTTTACCAAACCGATCGTTTCCGCTTTTAAAATTTCTAACAGCTTTATCAAAAAATCGACTTGAATGTGGACAATGCATTTAAGTATTTAACATATTTAGGTATCCTTACAGCACAAATTACACTACCTCAGGCGAATTCTTCCCCGAAAGTGAGATTTAACAAAACATGTATTGGTAGGTAACGTCAAAACTTACCACAGCCAAAAAAATCACAACAATTCAGGGGATTGATCAAAAGTAACAAAAATTACAAGAGGCATTCTTGAGATATCCACCAATCAAACAGGTAAAATTATTTCCGCTTAAGCTCGTTTTCATCTAAACGGTTATATGTCTAAAATAAAACCTTAACAACTATTTTGTAAAAAGGGTGAAAAATAGCATGTTTATTGCTCGCATACGCCCAATTGTGCATAGAAGTTAGTCATATTATATATGGCGCGAAGCGTCTCATCGAGGCGGATACGTATAACACAAAAATAAAATAGTCAAGATATAGATTATTTTATTATAGGCCTGAACATCACGTGTACACTTTTCGTTGGATTCGACCAGCTATATCCCTGAAGAAAATATTTTGGGTGAAGACCATATGTCATCACTCATTCCGAATACCACAATTTGTGTCCGAACAGTAACTACCCGAGTAAAAGAAATTCAACATTTCGGATTTTCACATGTGATCCTTTCTGCGCATGTCTGTAAACGGGAAAATACGGGCATTGAACTATCTAATTAGCTCGTGTATTAGAGGCGCAATTACCACGCTTTTTCAGTTGAAGAGGGACGCGAGTGTAAAATTATATTGAACTATCTAATAAAGCCATGTTCCGAAAATTAGTATATAGATTAGGAAATTACCTGGCAACTGGAATTGAAAAAATAAAGAAAATGAAAAGAAAGTTGTTGTCAAAGATATTGGTTCAACGCTTCTGGAATATATCTCGGCAATCGAGTGTCCGATTTAAATAAATCCTCAGTTCCAGAATCTTCAGACCAAAGGCTAAAACATATTTGATTTTAAAGGAAATCTAAATGTTTGACTCGGCTTTATAGAGCCACCTTAAGTGTTATCTCAGTCAGTGGACGTACACGATCCTGGATAGGACTTCACTTCACACAGAGTCAATGGCTCTCCATTTGCTGGCAGATGAATGCTTATATAACGTCCCTCAAGATCACATTCCACATCTATCACACTAGTAGATTGTATTGTTGCCAAGGTAATACCAGGCCCGCAATCAGGATTGTTCATGTCAGGATCTTGTCCTATTCGAACTACTGCACCTGTTAGGGGTTCCTCTGTGTCGACAAAATGGACAGATTATAGTAATTATTGTTTTAAACAGGAAAACTTGTTAATTTGATAATAAACAATGATAATAATGACGACGATGATGACGATGACGACGACACTGATGATGGCAACGGTGACGATGACGACAAGACGAGCTGTGTTTTATAATACTGGACAACTAGATATTGGTAGTTTTCGAAGTTTAATCAACAAAGATTTCGGTGTACACATCTACCACGTATGTTGCCAGCATAGATAGATCTGATTGGTAGACCAATATAAGCGCGCTCTTTAACATGTTTTTACACTAAAGTCTCTTGAACTAATCAAGGTTAGGGAGCAATTCCATTTGTACGCGATAAAAATTGCGAGAATGTTCCGGGCCCCGATGAGTTTTTTATCAGGCCTCGATGAGATTTTTAGCGCGTACAGTTGCGAGTAGCAAAGGATTATTTATCGAGTAGCGTATTACCGCTTGTTTAAATATAACGAAAGATAAGTGGTCGGTATGTAAATAGAGCTTCGGGCTATTTATTCTAGTTGTAAGGTACAAATTCAGCATTTCATGTTTTTAGAGATAATGTTATTGATGAAATTTATATTTTGGGAGCATACCCCATGGTATGGCAGAAGCCTCGTATCGGGCCCCGATGTCTATTTTATCGGGGCCTGATGTCTATTTTAGCGCGTATCAACTTGAAAAACATCGGGTCCAAAACATATCGGCCCCGGTACAGTCGCGATAAATTTATCGCGTATAAATGGAACTGCTCCCTTATCTAATTGAATCGTTACTGATAAGATCAGGGATGAAGAGATCTTTGCCTAATTGGCCAACTTTGTATATTTCGACCGATCTCAGTGATTCGGTTGACAGCATTAAACTATCTAATGAGCATTTAATATATTTAGTTTAATACACAACGCCGCATCGAACATTACGATGTCATGTACATCTGAAGTATAGACCTATCTGTGCTGGTCTGTGCCCTGCAGCTGTGCATCAACTAAACTTTATAACAAAACATCTTGGAATAATAGCTCCATTTTGTACAGCATAACATGGACAACATGGTACCCTTAATACTAGTAGTAGTTTAAGTCGAAGGAGATAACTTACGACAACAATCCTTCCTGCTGTAGATAACCACTTTACCAACACACACACTGACACGTAGGTCCACCATCCACCAAGGGTTTGCGGAAATGGGTTCTATAACAGATATGATATTCAATAAAGGATAAGAATAATGCATTGTGGTGGTAATGCAATTTGCTGTCATATATTTTACTATGAATATCGTCTGTATCGACACAATGGCGAAGCATTACAATGAAGGGAAATGAAAGAAATTATTTACCATTCTTTTGGGTTCTAAAAATCGACATTTAAAAAATTAAAAAATACAGTTTTTCTTGATATTGGTCGACGTTACACCCCTTCACGCTCCCATCCTTGCCTTTCACTTACAGGGAGTACCACGGGTCAGTTAAAGCTACACCATAAATTGTTATCAAGGCTAATGCATTTGCTTTGACTTTTATCAGTCTTCCTTGTAACTAAAAACAAGTGAATAGAGGTGAGGGTTTTTTTGGCATAGTCAGAGGGTAAATTGGTACAGTCAGTGGGTAGATTGGCACAGTCAGAGGGTAGATTGGCACTGTCAAAGGGTAGACTAGCACAGTCAGTAGGTAGATTGGCACAGTCAGTGTGTAAATTGGCACAGTAAGAGGATAGATTGGCACTGTCAAAGGGTAGACTAGCACAGTCAGTGCGTAGATTAGCACAGTCAGAGGGTAGATTGGCACAGTCAGTAGGTAGATTGGCACAGTCAGTGGGTAAATTGGCACAGTAAGAGGACAGATTGGCACAGTCAGAGGGTAGATTGGCATAGTCAGTGGGTAGATTGGCGCAGTCAGAGGGTAGATTGGCACAGTAAGTGGGTAAATTGACGCATTAATTGGGTTAATTGGGTAAACTGGCACAGTCACATGAAAGATTGGCACAGTCAGTAGATAGATTAGCTCGGTCAGCGGGTAGAATTGATAATTCAGAGAGTAGATTGGCACAGTCAGAGGGTAGATTGGCACAGTCAGAGGGTAGATTGGCACAGTCAGAGGGTAGAGTGGCACAGTCAGAGGGTTGATTGGCTCGTTCATAGCTTACTCACTTAATAACATTAATTAATTGCAAAAAAGAGAGGTTGGACATGGATTCGGACCTATAATTGTAAGCGAATCCTTATCCCCTGTGCTATGAAAACTAACCTGGCAGAGGTCAGTGTTGTTTTGTAATACTTGAATATATTCAATGACGGAATTATAGCGTAGTATACATGTACATGTATGATAGAGACTGGTTGATATATACAGTGTATAGTGTATAGATTTTTCCCTTTTTAAAATGTTGTTTACGGTTAATATATACGCAGCCCGGTCAAGTATATTGGCTCGGTCAGATCAGAGGGTAGATTGTCCCGGTCAGAGGAAGGATATATTGGCTCGGTTAGAGGGTATATTGTCTGTGTGAGTGGGTACATTGGATCGGTCAGAATGTAGATTGGCTCTGTCAAACAGTAGATTATGCGAAGTAGAGGGTACATAAGCTCGGTCAGAGGGTAGATTAGCCCGGAGAGAGAGAGAGTAGATTGGCTCGGTCAGACGGTGGATTGGTCCAGTCGGAGATAAATTGATTCAGTCAGACGGTAGATTGGCTCGGTGAGAGGTTAAATTGTCTGTGTGAGAAGGTAGATTGGCACTGTCAGAGGGGGAAGATGGGCTCTGTCAAACGGTAGATTATCCCAGGTAGAGGGTACACTAGTTTGGTCAGAGGGTACTTAAGCTCGGTCACAGGGTAGAGTGGCACCGTCAGAGGGTAGATGGCCCGGAGAGAGAGTAGATTGGATCGGTCAGACGGTGGATTGGTCCAGTCGGAGACGGATTCAGTCTGACGGTAGATTGGCTCGTTGAGAGGGTAGAATGTCTGTGTGAGAGGGTAGATTGGCTCGGTCAGAGGGGTAGATTGGCTTTGTCAGACGGTAGATTATCCCAGGTAGAGGGTACATTGGCTCCGTCAGAGGGTAGATTGGCACTATCAGAGGGTAAATTTACCCACTCAGATGGTAGATCATGTAAATTGGCCTTGTCAGGGGTAGAATTGCTCGGAGGGTAGTTTGCCCCGGTCTGGCAGATTGTCTTGGTCAGATCAGAGAAGATATAATTGGTTCTGGTTTCACATCTTAAATTGTCCCGATCAGTGGGTACACTGGCTCTGTCAGAGGGTAGGGTAGATTTTCCAAGCTCGGTCAGATGGTAGATTGGTTCGATCAAAGGGTAGGGTAGATTTGCTGGGTCAGAGGGTAAATTGGCCCTGCAAGAGGATAGATTGGCCAGGCGACAGGGTAAATTGGCCCATCAGATGGCAGATTTTTCCGATCAGAGGGTAGATTATCAGATGGAAAATACGTCTGGTATTGGCCCGATCAGAGGTATATTTACCCGGTCACAGGGTATATGTCTGGGTCTGAGGTACACAATTAGATTTTGAGCAAGTTAAAAAAGCCTTCATCAAGAGGCCGTCTGTCCCGATTTACCCAACCAACCAAAGTGTCGTAACCTCGTATCAAGCAACGACTGAATTACACAAGGTATTCCTCCTCACCTGTAATAATATTTGTATGAGTACAAAATCCATTTTCAAATGATCCTGCAACGACTTCAGTGGTATTTCCATCAATGGCCTTCTCAGAGTTGGCACCTATGCCGGTGATCGTGTCAGTCAATGTACTACTTTGACTTGTTTTTCCACATCGAATAATTCCTTTTTGTTGAAATGTGTAAAACCAAACAAATAACACTAGTCTAGTAAAATGTATGTATGCCTTGATCATAAAACTAAATACAAACGATTTGCAATAGGCAATATCATGGTGTAGCCCCTTAAGTGGCTAATATTAAAATATTGCAGGGTGAGTAAAAAATACAATAGTGGAAAGAAGCCATCTTGTTTTCATAACCAAACTGATACACAATTTTAAACGTAGTTGTTACTAAACTATGTGTGAAAATATGAAGTCAGTAGCATTTTCCGTTGGCCTTTGATAAGACTATTTACTGTTGCACCCGTTTAACAGGTTTGTCCACAAGACACCCACAATTTAAAATGTTGACCAAATGTGTGACGTATCGCCCGATACTGGTACATTCTATATAAACCAGTATCGGCCGATACTGGAACACTGACTTTGTACCAGTATCGGACGATACTGGGTGGGTGTTCTAGTATCGGACGATACGAGTACCGTCCAGAATCTGGGACCTAAAGTACACTTTTCCCCAAATGTTATACAACAGATTTTTGGGCGGTTGTATTTACTGGATAATGTTCACCTAAAATAAAATATACTCCTAAAATAATCCCCTCTTTCGAAAACTGTCGAAAATGTTAAAACATACAGTATAGGCTCCTCTCCTGTATAATCCCGACTTAATCTCATCTGTTAAAACTGTAAAATATCGTGGTGGGGGGATAGTGGTCCATGGGGTAAACGGTCCAAATAAAGTTTTTCTGACGGTATATGCATATTGTCTTTTTATGAACAACATGGCTTGTTTAATCTATATATAACCTTTTGCCAAAATAGTTCAGGATAACGTCATGCTTGATATTCTCCTGATCTTGGAAGCCACCGGCCACTGTGCCCTATTAAATACATGACTATTTATAGTTTCTATGGTAATGTAGCTCGAAACTCAGTTTCGGGGGACTGTCAACATTAGTATAACTTCAGTTCCAAATTGGCGAAGCCTCGTAATGAATACAGAAGGCCGCGGTCGCGATGAAGACAACAAGTGCACTTTGCATCCTATGCGTGACGCCTGTGTGCAGCCAAAACCGCGTGCGTGTTGCCATAATCGCGCTTGTACGCTTTTGCGCGCGGAAAGATCAAAACCGAAGGTTTGACTTTTTGCATTTTAAGACTACCAAAAGCGACAAGTGGATTATTGACAGACTTGTGAATAGTGTTATTAAAGCATTACCTGTTCCTACCATCACGGTGACAATAAAACTAATAGACGCCTTATTTCCCGAAGGATCAACAGCCGTGTTATTTACAGAAGTTACTCCGTATGATACGATGTTGATGACATCCCGTCACAATTTACTCTGGAAGTGAGGAACAGATTTTCGAAACTCTTACAGTCAGAAGAAGAGGAAAAAACACCAAATGAGCTTTGGGAGAGCATGAAGGAAATTGTCCAGTCTGAAGCCAAAAAGCACATCCCCAAAAAACAGAGGAAGAAACAAGTTTGGATCTCACAGAGCACATTAGATCTTGCTGATGAGAGGAAAAAGGCCAAAGTAAAAGGTAAAAAAGAGGAGTGGTCTCGTCTAAACAAGGAAGTTGCCAGGAGTGCTAGAGAGGACAAGAAAGCTTTTGTTGAAAAAAAGTGTGATGACCTCGAGTCCAGTGCAGGTGACTCAAAGAAGATGTTCAAAATAATCAAAGATGTAACCGGAAAATGGACCCCGAGAACTGATGTTATCAATGATGAAAATGGAAACACCTTGACAGAGACAGAGGATATAACGCGCAGGTGGGTGGAATATAGCACCATGCTGTATAACGCAAAGGACCCTCAACACACATACAGTCATGGATCAGCAGAAGATGAGCCTCCACCATTGAGATCAGAAGTACAGAAAGCATTACATCAGATGAAAAATGGAAAGTCACCAGGAACAGATGGCATACCTGCAGAAATGTGGAAGGCCACAGGTGAAGAAGGTGTTGATCTCCTGTGGCGTCTCTGTATTTCTATCTGGAAGGAGAAAGAATGGCCGAAAGACTGGTGTAGAGCTGTCTTCATTCCTCTACCAAAAAAAGGCAATTTGAAGGAATGCTCCAATCATCGCACCATCAGCCTCATTTCACATGCCAGTAAGGTGCTGCTCCGGATCATCATAAATAGAATGAAATTAAAGCTAGATCAGGAGATTTCTATTATGCAGGCTGGTTTCAGAGAGGGGAGAGGAACTAGGGATCAAACTGTCAACATCAGGAACATCATGGAGAAGTGCAAAATACATCGACTCCCCCTGTACATGGTCTTCATAGACTACTCCAAGGCCTTCGACTGTGTCAGCCACAATGAAATGTGGGAGACCATGAAGAAAATGGGTTTCCCAAAACACCTCATCGACTTGACCTGTAGGCTGTATGAAGACCAAGAATCTGCAGTGAGAACATCAAGTGGTGATACAGAATGGTTTGCCATAGGAAGAGGATTACGGCAAGGGTGCATATTGTCACCAAGCTTCTTCAATGTGTATTCTGAAGATATTATGAGAGAAGCATTGGAGAGCTTTGAAGGTGGTGTGAAATTCGGAGGAATTAAAATTACCAACTTAAGATATGCTGATGATACCACACTCATATGCAGCAGCCGAAAAGAACTCATGGACCTTCTACAAAGGGTAAAAGAAGCAAGTGAGAAGAAAGGTCTTCTGCTGAACACTAAAAAGACAAAAATAATGGTAATGGACAAAGAGGACACAGGGGCTGACTTCTCACTAGATAAACAGAAGATAGATGTTGTACAACAGTTCGAGTACCTAGGATCTCTTATCAACACCAAGAGTGACAGTTCAACGGAGATCAAACGTAGACTGGCAATAGCTCGCAAGACATTACAAGATATGTCAACTATCTGGAAGAGCAAAGGTCTATCAATGAATCTCAAGGTACGCCTCCTGAAAGCAACCATCTTCTCCATCGCCACATATGGAAGTGAGTCATGGGCAATGACAAAGAATGACAGGAAACGAGTTGATGCATTTGAGATGTGGTGCTATAGGCGACTCCTACGAGTTTCATGGAGGGAGAAGAGAAGCAATCACTGGGTATTGGAAAAGGTTAGAACAAAGCTCACACTAAGGAGGGACATCAACATCAGAAAGCTGCGCTACTTTGGTCATATTACCAGGAGAGATAACAGTGTCGAGAAATTAATTCTGCAAGGTGCAGTAGAAGGTAGTCGTGGCAGAGGACGCCCTATAACATCATGGACTGATGACATTAAAAGGATCACTGGTTTAAGTACGATAGAAGCAACACGACGTGCATCAAACAGAACCAAATGGCGAGCTCTTGTGAAGGCCACAGCAGCACCACCTGGTGCCATCTGACATAGAGAGAGAGACTCCGTATGGCAACAATTGCCCTGGCACATGACTTGAGAATAAAGTAAAATATCCAGAATTATCAGTAGCTGTAGGTTCTTCTGCACATTCTGAAATGATGTGTACAACATCACCTGCGACACTGATGATCGGATTTTCAATATCTGCAGACAAATAAAAGGTGAACGTTGATCATTCGATCGACACAAGATAAGATGATATTAAGTTTTGCGAATAATGCCTCGAGTTTCTGGTGATCGTGGCGAGTCGTTGTAGGTAGCCTGATATGATATTCTTTCGTTAGTGGGCTAATAAACAAACTTAGCCCTCGTCTGTCTACCCAGGCTATCTTTTGTAACCCAAGTTACCAGGTGGCTGGTGGTTTTTTTTTAGAATTTAAACGTGCTATGCCATTGTGTTTGGTACCACTATAATTGTCTCATTTCCCTTTTATACCAAACAAATTAACAACTATTACATCATAAAACCCAAATAACGCCCTCATTTGACCAGAATTGTGGTATATCTTTGGCTAAGAACAAAATCAAACTCACGAATTTAGCTAAATATAAAATGAAATTCGGCGAATACCCTTTACTTTGACGGGCTACCGTACCTCTGGGTTGGGGGGGGGGGGGGGGGGGGGGGGGGGGGGGTAGGTAAAACATTTGGGCTAAAATAAACGTAATATGTGGTTGAATGATGCGCGTCAGTAATTTATAAATAATTTGAAATTTTACCGTGACAAAAACAATCGGAAAGAGTGTACTTTAGTCCCAGATACTGGCATACCAGTATTGCTCAATACTGGAACATACAAGTTGCCAGTATCGGTCGACACTGGTACGATTTTACTGTTCCAGTATCGGGCGATACTGGTACACGTGATACCAATGAGATTTAACCCCGTATTGAACGATACTGGTATAACTATGATCCAGTATCACCCGATACGGGAACTTTTTATATGTGCCGGTATCGCCCGATACGGGAACACAGACTTTGTACCAATATCGGACGATACTGAGTAGTTCAGTATCAGACGATACTAGTACAGTCCAGAATCTGAAACCTTAAGTACACTTTTCCCAAACAATCTTAGCAGGAAGGGGCGTTTAGACGTTTAGGCGTTTAGACGGTTAAAAGAATTAACATGGCTAACATCACTGCACGGAGGAGGTCTCGCATTTTAGTGTGAATATCGACTGTGGAATCATCATGCACGGGCCATACCATTTAACTCACCTTTGATGCTAATTACAAAAGATTTTGTTATAGTATTGCCTGCAAGATCTACAGCCGTATACGTGACGGCTGTGTGCCCAATACTTAAAACTATTCCCGGTTTGTGGCTGGATGTTAGGCTGTATAAAGTGTCGTATGCACCATAATAATCGCTGGCTGTTGGTTCTTTCCAGGATACTTTAGTATCAGCCGTCCCATTGTCAGTAGTTAATGTAATATTTGGTGGCATACCAAAAATAATAGGATATTCTTTATCTAGAAGAAGCAAAAAAAATATATACACATTTTACGCATCGATAGCAATAAACTTAAAATGTTATGTTTACTCTGATGCCCGATTATATTTCAAGCTCCGTCTTGTATGCCTTTTTATTAAATGTATTTTCGAGTAAATGTACTCTTATTGGATCGATCTCGAACTATAAGCTAGGAAAAAGTCTGAAAATAGCCTAAAATAGATACCAACATAATATAACATTTTTAAGCTGTGAAATAGCTTAGATGCCCCCCCCCCCCACCCCCCCACACACACACCTACAGATCATCTACTTTCCCAAAGTGTTTCGGGCCCGCTTTACTCTGCTCGCTTAACCGGTAGCATACAATAGTAGCCAATATCCCTATAGCGAACCTGGATTACGTTACTATTGCTAGCCTTTCGTCAGTATTGAAAAGCTTGCTTCGCCACTGACACCGTGCGAAAGATAACGGATGATATCTAAATATAATACGGAATCGTCAGGTATGAATACGATTTTGAGCAACATTAACTCTTGCAGGCTTGCAAATATGATTATATCAACTCGAATTGTTTGATATGTCTTTAGCATACTCCAATACGGTTAATCAGTCATATTCGCTGTTAACGATACAGTCATGATACAATGATGCCGCGTGTGTTAAATCTTTACTTAATAGTCACTTTGTAAGTTTGGTTTATGTGCAACCTTCAGAACAGTCCATGGAATAGTCAATAGTAGAACATAATTTCATGGAGAGAGTGGGAATTCCTCCTTTTATTCATGTATATCGAAGATCTTTCAGTTATTGTGAAAAGCAAATATGAATTTGGCAGTGTTCCCTAGGAGTGGGCTAAACTAAATGGTTATCACGATCTGATTCTGGCTATTGGAGGGCATTTATTTATTTTCAAACAAAGCAGTAAATTTCATTGTATAGTCTGTTAAAGTGATGAAAATTACAAAATTTTGGAATGAAAAAAAACACAGAAACAAATTCTGATTAACCCTAACCTTACTACACCACACGGCAACAGATTCTTTTTCCGACCCCCAAAATTCACCAGAAATGTCCCCCCGCTCCCACCGGGATTTGAACCCCGGACCTCCTGCACCAAAGCCCAGCTGCACCACGGCTACACCACTACACCACGGCTACACTACACCTCGGCTCAGTATATTCGCCTCGTTATATAGTCTGGGTCCATTTTGGAGCCCAAAAACTAAATGGACATTCGGTTTTCACTGCATCTCCAGACATATGTCCAACCACTACTCAGACCAATTTACTATGAATTTGTTGCTGAGATTCAAAGCTAAATTGTGGAATATTTCATGAGACTGGGTTATATAATAGAAAAGTAATTAGATCGGATGTAGAACTTATTGAATGAACCTCGTAGAAATAATATAGAAATCAAATGTTGTTTTAGAATCACTGAATGTATCTTTTATAACTTACCACAAAGTCTGGTTCGATTAAACATTAAGTCTAAAGTTTCTATATTCCAGTTCTCGCGTAGAGTATATGGAGAGGGAGTATCCATGAACCAGAATCTAGAACCCATTGGTGTTGTTGTTGTCGGGCAAAACTGTGATAATTCACTCGGCGTTATTACCATCTGACAGAAGCATATGTCGTTGTAAGAAAGGGACCAGCGCATTGTATTGCCGTTAGAAGGGTCTGGTCTTTTACGTAGAATGCAAACGTGACCGTAGGTATCAGCCAAAAAACACACTATAACAATAATAGAATACCTTATCTTATTTAGTTTTGTGAATAATGGTTTTATATAGAAGTTGTTACTTTAACCCTAACCCATTCGGGGGCTTGTAGCAATCAAGCTATAAACCCGGTGGAAACACTGGACAAATAAAGGCAGAAAAATGGTGAGTCCAGGTGATCGTGCATCACGCTACGGGGGCTGGGGTTGCGCTCATAAAAACATATTTATAGAAGCCTATAATGTACATTCAAGTGATTGCGGTTCTTCTGTTGGATTTTGTTGGATTTATCATGGTTAGGGTTACTAAAAGTATTGCACGCTCACTTTTCAATTATATTATTACATTGTCTATACTTTATTTTCCCGCCTAGTGATTTGGAGCGTATAGAACGTCAGTTTGTCAATGTTTGCCCGCTTGCTTGGACGAGTGATCTGATATACGTAATAAAAAAATCAGTGTATCTTTATCATCATTGTTACCCGGATTGTTCAATATTATAAATATCATATTTTTAGTTCACAATTATCAAGTTGCATTATTTTAAAGCCTTTGACATTTTTAAAACCGTAATTACATACCTAGCAGACCTCCACTTGAAACAAACAAATGCCACACAACATGATGGATGTTATAAAGCCACATCGTCTGATGAAGAAAGCCGGTGTTTAAATTATGATTTATCAATGGTTTATCAAATTGTAACGATATATTGAGGCAATCCTCTGAAGTGATTTTTATTAACGTCTCAACTATTTCGACAACTACACGATATTAAACACGTTTCAATTATCTAAATTGTGATAGGCTACTACGGTACACTATGGTATACAAAAAATGAAAAGTGCAATGCCAAAATCAATTTTCTATGATAAGTCATTATAGCCTATAATGCTTGTTTTAATCTAAAGTGGTCAGATGTGTGCAACGATGCAGAGCAATTCCAGACTGATTTGTGACATTAAATGCTCCTACACATGTTTCGGGTGCACTTGGGGTCAGTTCTACACGCAGACTTGATGCTCGTTGAGAATAGCACATACAAAACAGTATATATATTCAGGAAATCTTATCTAAATGGTGATAGGCTACTACGGTACACTATGGTATAAAAAAGAAAAGAAAAGTGCAATGCCAGCATCAATTTTCTATAATAAGTCATTATAGCTTATAAAGCTTGTTTTAATCTAAAGTGGTCAGATGTGTGCAACGATGCAGAGCAATTCCAGACTGGTTTGTGACATTAAATGCTCCTTTCACATGTTATGGGTGTACTTGGGGTCAGTTCTACACGCAGACTTGATGCTCGTTGAGAATAGCACATACAAACAGTATATATATTCAAGAAATCTTAAAAAATAATAAACAGGTGAATTTAATTATTTTACCATAAATCGGGTAACACCCCTTGAACTTGACAACTTATCACAGATTTGGTTTGCACATTCAACAGATTGACATAAGCACACAATTTCGGAGCCTCGGCTATAAATGATAAAGCAAATTTCCTGAAGAGCACACTTCACTACACTATTAAATCTCCGTTAAATTACGCTAAAATTTCCAAAAATATACGGAATTTATAATGCTAATTAGTGTGACCCAAACACTTAAACACATTATAGGACGCATGTTATTATCCCACCAACAACCGAGTAAGGTTCTGTTTAATGTTATGGTATGAAAAAAAGAACACGAAACGTTAATATTTGTCCGGCAGCGACATTTCCGGAAATTGTTTTCATTCCGATGATTTTGACAGGTGTTCACGGTTGTGAATGGGCATATTCTTATGTGTACCTGCAATGTTATGCCACAGTGATGCCTCGTACATTTAACGTCAACAATCGTAATCAATTCACAAGTATTCTTTATGTTCATCCTTCGAACTTCAGATATAGTCACTGACATAATGCTATGGGCGAAATTAAAGCTATTTCACACGAGCGTGATTACTTGTGGTTCGCGGAGCTGCGTCCAGATGCATAAATAATGACGCACGTCGACTATTATAGTCAAAAGTCTTAAATCATCTCTTGGAGAGACTTCAAATCCGTCAATTTAAAGGCATATGTCCACTTAGAACAGTCCACTTTGAATGGCTAGCCTGTTCATTTGGTGAAAGATGAAATAGAGTTCAGATGGAGAAATCATAACCTTAAGATATTCCCAAAGGATCTGGCTGGTAAGAGTGGACCTACCGGTTAAAGTCCTGATTTTTGAAAAACTCTCAGTTCTATGAAAAGCATTGACCTTTGCAGCCATTACGAGTCCATCCCCTTAAAGGTTTGGGAATATATTAACCCCCGATTGGCAAGCTTTTCCAGAGTAATAAATCTTCCACTTCCTACACCATTTCTCAGATTTGTTTCACACCACCTGTTTATTGCCAGGGCACTTGCTACCCTATCATCGCTCTCTCAAGCATGGCCCAAGGCTTTAGACTTGGTATCATTCCTTGGATAATTTGTTGGGTGGAACTAGAAGCCCGAAGTGGGACGTTTGAAAGTGGTTGTGTTCAAAAAATAAAACTTTGAACTTCAATTTGTTATAAAAAATAGTGATATTTCAGATTTTGTAAAATCAAAAGTTAATATTTCGAGAAAAAAGTCACAATATAGTATCCCTAGAGCAGATTAGTGTTTTAAAAATAGCCCAATGGGGGCTGAAAGTCAACATATATAGCAAGTCATCAAGTCATGTGGCAAGACTGTAGATTGCCTTTTGGCCATCCTAAAGGTCCCCTGGCATACGATCAATTGGTGTTGGATAAGCCAATTCCTGGGTGGAACTACAGAGTAAGAGCCCAAATTGCGACTTTTGAAAGTTCTTGCGTTAAGAAATTCAATGTTTGTTTATAAAAACTAGTGCTATTTCAGATCTTGTCAAATCAAAAGTTCGAATTTCGAAAGAAGTTACGATATAGTATCCCTAGAGCAGATTTTAGTTTGAAAAATTAGCCCAATAGGGGCTAAAAGTCAACATATATGGAAAGTCATGTGGCAAGATTGTGGACTAAAATGGTAATATATTATTCACATTTTATTGGATTTGTATAAAAAGAAGTAAAATATCAGTAACATGTTCAGTAACAATCCAGATGAACAGATTAAAAGATTTGAAATAGCACTAGTTTCTTAAACAAATTGTTTAAAGTTTGAACTATTTCCACAACAACTTTCAAACGTCACGCTTTGGGCTGTTGGCTTGCGTGTCCATGTAGTACCATACCAAATCAAACAAATTATCAACCAGCCAACCATTGAGTGTCCATGCATGAGGAACCCCCACTGCTATTTACCTGATTTGTTGCTAGAGGCGATGACCTCATTTTAAGGATACCTAGTAGCAGCACTCTTATTATTTTGGGTTAATTTTTAGAAAGGGAACAAATTACAGGAAAGACTTGCACAAGTTTACAAAGGGGGTATGAAAAAACCTGAATGACCAACCAATAGAATTTGGTAACATCTTTGACAGGAAAGTTATATTATTTATAATTACACAAATGTTTTAAATTTACAAATATTTTTAGATTTCCGAAGTCTCAAACACGTTTATTGACAAGCCCTGCATGTATATTAATGATGATGTTCTGACAAGTCACTCACGCCAAAGAGAGCCAGTGCTCAATGCCAATTATAGTAACCAATTTAGATGTGTCCATGGGTGGTCTGCTGGCCTATACTATCAGCCTAGACTGTGCACCTGTCTAAAAATAGCTGCACAGTTTACAGGCCATTGGAACTTAACGTTCATATTAAGCTGTGTTTTCGAATGAACATTCGGTTTTCACCTGCACCTGCGGAAAAGTACAATCAGCACTCGAAGTTATGTTCGATTTAAAACTTGAGATTAAAGGCTACAATTGTGAAAATTGTTTGCTCGTATAATTATTAGCAAAGGTAAGATATAGGAGGAAGAACTTAATGAATGACCCTCGTACAATGTATACAATATAGGCAGGAAGGTTAAAGGCATTTCCACTCTAACTTCATTATGATATTGCATATATTCACGAGATAACAAACTATCGTCATATTACATTGAAATGTTTATGTGGTTTTATTAGGTTTAAGTAATTTTCACCGTAGGCAATTATGAGAAGCAATTCCATATACACCTAGTTAATCTAATAAAAGGGTACTTCGGAAGCGTTTCCTTTTTTTGCTATTATAACATGTTATCATTGTCAACAATGTTTGAAGCATATGAATTTGTGTTTTGAATGCGAAATATTCGTAGAATTGATAGAAAATTGGTTTTAAACGATGATACGTGAATTGGAAAGTTAATTAACGGTCTATTCAGCGATTTTAAAGCACATTTTTCTGTTTTTTGTTGTTGCCGTTGTTCTTGGATTGCCTTTTAAACAATAGAATACAATAATTATGACCTTGACAATCTCGGATATTATCACTCCAAAAAGTAGTAAATAGTGGAAACAAATACATTCTAATCATTAATGTAAAAATATTCACGGACATTTTTTTTAAAAATTCCTTAAATATCCTAAATAATGAATTTTGGCCGCTATGAGTTTGCATGGAGTATAGGTAGTCAAAAATATCTGCCTGAATTGGCTTGGAAAATAGTTGGTAATATATTTTAAAGGGTGAGGTTCAAATTCAAACCTCACCAGATTTGGAATACTTATGTTCTTATTTTAGAACATCAATACTGTTTTAACGAATAAGGACCCTTTGTTACCTTCGATAGGCTCATGAGAATATATAGCAAGTGTGGAGAAAGGCAACAGTGTTGCCGAAACGTCCACAGTTGTGAGTACACTATTTGGATCAGTATAAGAACCTTATCCTATCAGTTACATAAGCTAGTCTTTTCAAACCCTTTAGGAAAATATCTGATTAACGGCACTTATTTCCTAGGGTATAAGTAGTTTTTGGTGTATTGGTTTATTTTTTGGAGGACGTTCTTCTTGCCTGGATTTTGTTCCAGCACAACCTGAATCCAAACGACAGCAGAGAAGTTCTTTGGTCCTTTATCTGGAACAATCCATTGACTAAATGGTGGATTTTTAAATTGCAGTTGAGTTTAAAATGACATTCTTTCATTCTTTATAGTTATGATCTCTTGGATACAAACAGAGGTTTCTAGTCTTTGAATGCATTTAGAAGGAAATATGTTAATCTTAGGACCAACTTTTTTAAGTGTCATGGGCTCACACGTGCTATCATCGAGGTTTTTAGCAATGGGTTCTTGATTGCCAATGTTTAACCGGTTGCCATCCTATTTATCCCTATAAACATAGATAATCTCTTGTAAAGAATTTTAAATTTTTAAATTTTAAGTTTTAAATTTTTAAATTTTAAATTTTAAATTTTAAATTTTAAATTTTTAAATTTTAAATTTGAATTTTTAATTGATTGATTTTATCTTTGTGCGGCGCATTGTGTTTCCTTGCGGTTTGAAATGCGTCTTTTAAATGCCTGTTTATTATTATTATATTATTGTAAGGGTCCATATCCAAACTCTCAGTGCTTTTAAAGCATTTTTCTAGCGATTTAAAAGCGCTTTTCCAACGGTATTTCGTTCTATTGTTAAAAGCATCGGAAAAAGATCGGTGATTAACTAGAAACCTCTCTACTTATCTGGCGTTAACAATAGAACTATTGTAGTACTCTCGATGGCTGCATTAGTGAAGCAGACAGATCAAAGGCGCAAGGAAGGTTGTGTTATATTCTTTAAGAAATACTATAATATAGTATTTCTTAAAGAATATAACACAACCTTCCTTGCGCCTTTGATCTGTCTGCTTCACTAATGCAGCCATCGAGAGTACTACAATAGTTATATTGTTAACGCCAAATAAGTAGAGAGGTTTCTAGTTAATCACCGATCTTGTTCCGATGCTTTTAACAATAGAACGAAATACCGTTGGAAAAGCGCTTTTAAATCGCTAGAAAAATGCTTTAAAAGCACTGAGAGTTTGGATATGGACCCTAAGACATAAAGGGTTGTAGGCGTATCTACAAAATCCGTTTACCCAACTTTAATAACAAAGCCAAGTTAAAGTGGTTGCAAAAACTCCAACACATCGATGACCACGAATGGAAAGTTTTGTCGCCATTGTTGGTTTTTGCAATTTATAATATAGTTTACTTGTTGGTGTATTGTTTCTATATCAGTTAGTCACACTCATTATGTAGACCATTTGTAATAATGTATTACCTGTACTGTATTCTTTGTTAATCATAGCAGATAAAAATAAATACAAATAATCACAATTATTTCAATTCGAAATAAGACATTGATGAACAAATTGGCCAAAGTTAGATTCTCTGACTAGTGATTCTTGTTTGTTTTTTACTAAGTCAAATTTCTTGTCACTATTGTGTCGTCAATACCTTTATTTGATTAATCTTTTGGCTCACAATCGAGCAGCCTTGACCGTTTACTCATCGAAAATCATTGTATTTTTGTTGTTGCTTGTCCCTATAATAGTTGTTCGTCGAAATCAACTGGCCGAAGAAATCATTATGAAAACATATCGAATATCGAACCAACTGAAATTTTAAAGCAAAAATTGATCTGAATATTACTGTTTTTAATAGTGAACATAATGGAATTTCATTTAATAACACATGATACAAAGTTCCCGCCAAATTGAACATTCTATACAACTTTTATGGCTGATGTCCATCCTCAATTATGTCGGCATGTCATTCCATACAGTACAGAGACATGCAATTCGTCAATCTTTCATCTTTAGAATATCGAGTAAATAGACCTTAGGCAAAACATAATATGAACATCCCGCATCCTTGTTTGGGTACGCTTCATTCTTACTTAATTTGTTCGTTATTTCAGTCATAACTTTTTTGTTCAGGTGTTTCAGAGTTTGAGATATTTGTAACAGCTTTGTTTGTGCATAATTTTTAAACAAGTTTTGTGGTAACGAACCCCTCAGAACCATGGAATAAAAACAATTTAAAGAAGCTTCATACTCAACAAAGTTTATGGCTAATATGGGCGATTTGTGTGCTATTTATTTTTGACCGTCATTAGTCATTATTGTTACAACTTAAGCCACAATGATGCCTCAAATGTTAAATCTTTACCATAATAGTCACTTTATGAGTTTTAATTATGAGCAACCTTCAGAATAGTCAATCAGGTAGTCAATGATAGAAAATTATCGCTTTGACACACTTTAAATCCCTCCATTTATTTCGATATATTCAAGATCGCTTAGTTATCATGAAAGTCAATTATGACTTTTACAGGGTTCTCTAGGGAAGGGGTAAACTGAATGGTTCTCCTGACCTGGATCTGGCTAATTAGAGGGCATATTTTTTCCTAACTAATCAGTCAACTTTATTGTTTACAGTTTGTTAAAGAGATATCTGACATTTGGAACGGTTATAACTGACCGATAGGTATGTTTTGCCTCTTGCAATAGGCCAATTGAAAAACACTTCGGCGACATTTTGCTGTTTTTCATCCGTTTCCGTCACACTAAATCGAAGTTTGGTTCTCACTGCATGTCCGGAAAAGTACAACCAGTACTCAGATCAATTTACATTGGATTTGTAGCTGAGATTCCAAGCTACAATCGTGTGATATTTGATAAGACTGGCTCATATAATAATTAAGTTATGAGGTAGAAGGTAGAATTTATTGAATGACCCTCGTACAATGTTATGCTACACTGATGCCACGTACGCTTAATATTAAACAATTGTATATGTTTTGTTTATGGTCAACCTTCGGAGTAGGCAATCAGATAGTCAAAAGTAGAAAATCATCTCTTGGAGAATCTTCAAATCCGTCAATTTAAAGGCATAATATGTGATTCTTTTCCAGAGAGCGCCCTCTATTCATGATATTTTTTAGAAAGTAGATTTTCTTGCAGATTTACATTTCCGATCATAAATCGTACATACATTCCAAGTTACAGAGCGATACGATTCTTAATTACTTCAAAATCATGGTTTTAGAGTGAATTTAGAGTGAAAATATAAACTGTTGTGTTAACCCGACAGTTTATTTTCACTCTAAAACCATGATTTTGAAGTATTTAAGAATCGTATCGCCCTGTCCCTTTGAATGTATGTACGAATTATGATCAGAAATGTAAATCTGCAAGAAAATCTGCTTTCAATTTTCTTTTCGATGTTGAGGGCGTTCCCTGGAAAGATCACATAATATACCTTTAAGTTCTTTTATTGAAGGTTTCTCAGTTCTCATGAAAAGCAATGACCTTTATAGAGTTCCCTAAGAAAACAAATTGGACGTAATTGTAGTCCTGATCTGGTCCTGATGGGACAGATGGCCTAGTTTACCCAACAAATCAGTCCCTTTGTATTGTATATATAGCCTGCTAAAGATATATATAATATATATATTTACAAAAACGGTTATACTTGCCCGATATGTGTCCTGTCTCTTATAATTGGGCAACATTAACATCACTTATCAGATATATAGCTGTTTTATTTACGGTTTCCATTCAATTAAATGGACATTCGGTTTTCACCTGCATCTTACAACCAATACTGGGAAATGTCACAAGGCTAGCTTATATATAAGTAAAGTTATATGGTAGGAGATACAACTTATTGAATGATCGTCGAACAATATAAACAATATAGGCATTTCCTCTCTAACTTCATTATGGTATAGCAACGTATTCACTACGCGGTAACAAGCTATTGTCACGTTACATTGACATTTTCAATGGTTAGATTAAGTCTGTGTAATTTCCATCGTTGATAATGATGTGAAGCAATTCCATACACATGTAGTTAATCTAATAAAAGGTATTTCAGAAGCTTTTCCGTTTTTGCTGTTATAGCATTGTTTTCATTGTCAACGATGATTGAAGCATTATATGACTCTGTGTTTTGAACGTGAAATTCCTGTACAGGTTTTTTTCTTTTACAATATAGAACACAATGTCAATCTCGGATGTTTTCACTAAATTTTACAAAATTCTAAAAATATTGTAAACAAAATCCTGACTGAAACTGTATTAATACAATAATATTATATCCTACTAAAGAATTTACTGGCCTCTTTAATCTTGTATGAAGTATATGTAATCAATATGGGTCAGGCTTCGAATGTTTCATCTGCTTATGAAAATGACTTTTTGACAGACAGTTTGACAGACTGCATGAACGTGTCCAGTATCGGTCGATACTCGTATGATTTTACAACAAATTGTGTTCCAGAATCGAGCGATACTGGAACGTGTTTGTGCTCCAGTATCGGGCGGATACTGGTACACATGATACCAGTGAAATTTGTCCTATTATTCAACGATACTGTTACATAATTATGTTACAGTATCGTCCGATACTGGAACATTTTATATGTGCCAGTATCAGCCGATACTGTAATACTAACTTTGTACCACTCAGGGGTCAACATTCAAACCCCATCTCTGACCCACCATATATTGTGCCATTTCATATATTATTATTATCGTTTAGTAGGTGTAAATACTGCAATTTAATTGGTTAGCACGTTTGAAATCTGATCCATATCGTGTAAACATGTAAGCCAAAACACACGATCGTCGATTTACCGCGTTACCAAGCATTAAGGGCAGCTAGTGTCAACCCGGCACTTGTTTCAGAAATTGAATTTCATATTTCTCTATTATTTTGTACTTTTATATGTATTCTATCATTACCATCATAAGTTACTAATCGGAAGCGATTATTTCCCGTTCTTTTGGGTGATTTAAAATTGTTGTTTTGACAAGTTTGAGTCAGGAAAAGGCGCATGGTTATTTGGCGGGAAATTAAGCGGAGTTCCGCGCTTTTCAAATGCTGCGACAGCTGTTCGATCATTGCGTCGCGCGCTGAATCTTTCCGTGCGTAATACTAGACGCGCCGCTTAATATCCGCGACGAAGACGCGAAAACAAAAGAGCACAAAACAATGCCTAAAATTGTAAACAAAGGCCAATCTTACGATCATTTTAATTTCAGTTCTCTTCCAATTTCTTCACATTGTGACAATATAAATTGAATCTGATAGTTTATTTTGATTGTTCATTATAGTATAGGCCTACTCGCCTTTTAGGTCACACGCCCGTGTATTCCGAGAACGTTTAGCTTTAAGGACTTGATAAAAAAGCGCCAAGAAGCTTTTGCAGAGAATAAACAATCTCTTTGGCGTTTTCTTCGAAACAAGGTCATACGTGCCATAGGTCATGCCAAGAAATCATACTACAGGGATGCCTTCAGATATGTCATGATATAGGGGGAAGATTTTTCGTAGTCAAGAAAATATTTCCACCCACAGAATAAGTGTGTTGCATCTAAACATTTATGCTCAAGCAATTTTACTTACCTTTGCATGTTGATTGGTGACGACTATAGGCCTATAATATATATTCCATAAAAAATGACTGAGAAATTAGGTTGTTTTTTTATACATTTACGATTCCATTCCATTTTGTTCTATTCTTTAAATTTTCAAAACGGTTAATTTGATATTCTACAAATTTAAAAAAGGCAAAACGGTTATTAAATTTTCTATGAATCATTTTCAGAAACGGTAAAAACGGTTATTTTTAGATCTACTAAAAGTTTCAAAAGTTTCACCCTTGTTCTTGATAAAAACTGCAAAACGGTTGTTTCCACTGACATGTTCACCCTGGCTTTGATAAAAATGGCAAAACGTGTTTTTTTTATATCTGCTCAAATGTTCACTTCCATGTTCTTAATAAAAACGGCAAAACGGTTATTTCTATCTGCACTCAAATGTTCATCTCCATGAATTTGATAAAAACGGGGAAAACGGTTATTTTGATATCAAATCAAATTCTCACCCTTGTTCTTGATAAAAACGGCAAAACGTTTTTTTTATATCCACTCAAATTTTCAAATGTCACCCTTGTTCTTGATAAAAACGGCAAAACGGTTATTTTATATTTACTCAAATGTTCACCTCCATGCTCTTGATAAAAACAGCAAAACGGTTATTTTATATTTACTCAAATTTTCACCTCCATGCTCTTAATAAAAACGGCAAAACGGTTATTTCTCTATGCACTCAAATGTTCATCTCCATTATTTTGATAAAAACGTGAACAACGGTTATTTTTATATCCAATCACATTTTCACCCTTGTTCTTGATAAAAACGGCAAAACGTTTTTTTGATATCCACTCAAACTTCAACTCCATGTTCTTGATAAAAACGGCAAAACGGTTATTTATATATCCACTCAAATGTTCACACCCATGTACTTAATAAAAACGGCAAAACGGTTTTTTTCTATCCACTTAATTTCACCCTTGCTCTTGATAAAAACGGCAAAATGTGTTTTTTTCGTCGATCCACTCAAATTTCACCATTGTTCTTGAAAAAAACGGCAAAACGGTTTTTGATATCCACTCAAATTTTCAACCATGTACTTGATACTTTGATAAAAACGTGAAAAACGGTTATTTTTATATCCAATCACATTTTCACCCTTGTTCTTGATAAAAACGGCAACACAGTTTTTTGTCTATCCACTCAAATGTTTACCCTTGTTCTTGGAAAAACGGCAAAACGGTTTTTTACATCCACTCAAATGTTCACCCTTGTTCATGACAAAACCGTCACCCATGCTTTTGATAAAAACGGCATAACTTTTTTGTGTGTATCCTCTTAATTTCACCCTTGCGCTTGATAAAAACGGCAAAACGGTTTTTTTTATATCCACTCAAACTTCAACTCCATGTTCTTGATAAAAACGGCAAAACGGTTATTTCTATATCCAATCAAATGTTCACACCCTAGTACTTGATAAAAACGGCAAAACTGTTTTTTTCGTCGATCCACTCAAATTTCACCCTTGTTCTTGAAAAAAACGGCAAAACGGTTTTTGATATCCACTCAAATTTTCAACCTTGTTCTTGGAAAAAACGGCAAAACGGTTTTTTTTATATACACTCACATGTTCACATCCATGTACTTGATAAAAACGGCAAACCGGTTTTTGTATGTCCATTAAATTTCACCCATGCATTTGATAAAAACGAAAAAAGGTTATTTTATATCCATTCAATTTCACCCATGCTTTTGATTAAAACGACAAAACGGTGTTTTTTTTAATTTCCACTCAAATGTTCAACTCCATGGTCTTGATAAAAACGGCAAAACGGTTATTTCTATATCCACTCAAATTTTCACACCCATGTACTTGATAAAAACGGCAAAACGGTTTTTCAGTCTATCCATTTAATTTCACCCTTGCTCTTGATAAAAACGGCAAAACGGTTTCAAATTTTCAGATTTTCCAAATGTTCACCCTTGTCTTGTAAAAAACGGCAAAACGGTTTTGTTGATATCCACTCAAATGTTCAACCTTGTTCTTGAAAAAAAAACGGCAACACGGTTTTTTTGATTTATACTCAAAATTTCACATCCATGTACTTGATAAAAACGGCAAACCGGTTTTCGTATGTCCATTAAATTTCACCCATGCATTTGATAAAAACGAAAAAAGGTTATTTTATATCCATTCAATTTCACCCATGCTTTTGATTAAAACGACAAAACGGTTTTTTTTTATTTCCACTCAAACTTCAACTCCATGTTCTTGATAAAAACGGCAAAACGGTTATTTCCATATCCAATCAAATGTTCACACCCTAGTACTTGATAAAAACGGCAAAACTGTTTTTTTTCGTCGATCCACTCAAATTTCACCCTTGTTCTTGAAAAAAACGGCAAAACGGTTTTTGATATCCACTCAAATGTTCAACCTTGTTCTTGGAAAAAACGGCAAAACGGTGTTTTTTTTATATACACTCACATGTTCACATCCATGTACTTGATAAAAACGGCAAACCGGTTTTTGTATGTCCATTAAATTTCACCCATGCATTTGATAAAAACGAAAAAAGGTTATCTTATATCCATTCAATTTCACCCATGCTTTTGATTAAAACGACAAAACGGGTTTTTTTTAATTTCCACTCAAATGTTCAACTCCATGGTCTTGATAAAACGGCAAAACGGTTATTTCTATATCCACTCAAATTTTCACACCCTAGTACTTGATAAAAACGGCAAAACTGTTTTTTTCGTCGATCCACTCAAATTTCACCCTTGTTCTTGAAAAAAACGGCAAAACGGTTTTGTTGATATCCACTCAAATGTTCAACCTTGTTCTTGAAATAAAAACGGCAACACGGTTTTTTTGATTTATACTCAAAATTTCACATCCATGTACTTGATAAAAACGACAAACCGGTTTTCGTATGTCCATTATATTTCACCCATGCATTTGATAAAAACGAAAAAAGGTTATTTTATATCCATTCAATTTCACCCATGCTTTTTATTAAAACGACAAAACGGTTTTTTTTAATTTCCACTCAAATGTTCAACTCCATGTTCTTGATAAAAACGGCAAAACGGTTATTTCTATATCCACTCAAATTTTCACACCCATGTACTTGATAAAAACGGCAAAAAGTGTTTTTAGTCTATCCATTTAATTTCACCCTTGCTCTTGATAAAAACGGCAAAACGGTTTTTTCGTCGATTTTCCAAATGTTCACCCTTGTCTTGTAAAAAACGGCAAAACGGTTTTGTTGATATCCATTAAAATATTCAACCTTGTTCTTGGAAAAAAACGGCAAAACGTTTTTTTTTATTTATACTCAAAATTTCACATCCATGTACTTGATAAAAACGGCAAAACGTGTTTTTTTTGTCTATCCACTACAATTTTCACATCCATGTTCTTGATAAAAACGGAAAAAAGGTTATTTTATATACATTCAATTTCACCCATGCTTTTGATGAAAACGGTAAAACGTGTTTTTTTATTTCCACTCAAATTTTCAACTCCATGTTTTTGATAAAAACGGCAAAACGGTTATTTCTATATCAATTCAATTTTACCCATGCTTTTGATAAAACGGGAAAAGGGTTATTTTATATAAATTAAATTTTACCCATGCTTTTGATGAAAACGGTAAAACGTTTTTTTTTTTATTTCCACTCAAATTTTCAACTCCATGTTTTTGATAAAAACGGCAAAATGGTTATTTCTATATCCACTCAAATTTTCACACCCATGTACTTGATAAAAACTTTGTTTGTCTATCCACTTAATTTCACCCTTGCTCTTGATAATAACGGCAAAACGGTTTTTTCGTCGATCCACTCAAATTTTCACCCTTGTTCTTAAAAAAAACGGCAAAACGTTTTTTTGATTTCCACTCAATTTTCAACTCCATGTTCTTGATAAAAAAGGCAAAACGGATATTTCTATATCCACTCAGATTTCACACACATGTACTGAATAAAAACGGCAAAACGGTTTTGTTGATATCCATTAAAATATTCAACCTTGTTCTTGGAAAAAAACGGCAAAACGGTTTTTTTTTATTTATACTCAAAATTTCACATCCATGTACTTGATAAAAACGGCAAAACGTGTTTTTTTTTGTCTATCCACTACAATTTTCACATCCATGTTCTTGATAAAAACGGAAAAAAGGTTATTTTATATACATTCAATTTCACCCATGCTTTTGATGAAAACGGTAAAACGTGTTTTTTTTATTTCCACTCAAATTTTCAACTCCATGTTTTTGATAAAAACGGCAAAACGGTTATTTCTATATCAATTCAATTTTACCCATGCTTTTGATAAAACGGGAAAAGGGTTATTTTATATAAATTAAATTTTACCCATGCTTTTGATGAAAACGGTAAAACGGGTTTTTTTTATTTCCACTCAAATTTTCAACTCCATGTTCTTGATAAAAACGGCAAAACGGTTATTTCTATATCCACTCAAATTTTCACACCCATGTACTTGATAAAAACTTTGTTTGTCTATCCACTTAATTTCACCCTTGCTCTTGATAATAACGGCAAAACGGTTTTTTCGTCAATCCACTCAAATGTCCACCCTTGTTCTTAAAAAAACCCGGCAAAACGTTTTTTTGATATCCACTCAAATGTTCAACTCCATGTTCTTGATAAAAACGGCAAAACGGTTATTTCTATATCCACTCAAATTGTCACATCCATGTACTGAATAAAAGCGGCATAACGTGTTTCTTTTTGTCTATCCACTTAATGTCACCCTTGTTCTTGAAAAAAACGGCAAAACAGTTTTTTTAAATTTCAATTAAAATTTTCATTCTTGTTCTTAGAAAAACGGCAAAACGGTTTTTTGATATACACTCAGATTTTCACATCCATGTACTTGATAAAAACGGCGAAACGGTTTTTTTCGTCGATCCACTCAAATGTTCACCCTTGCTCTTGAAAAAAGGGCAAAACGTTTTTTTGATAATTATAGGCCTACACTCACATTTTCACATCTATGTACTTGATAAAAACGGCAAAATGGTTTTCGTATCCATTTAATTTCACCCATGCTTTTGATAAAAACGGAAAAAAGGTTATTTAATATCCATTCAATTTCACCCATGCATTTGAAAAAACCCTACAAAACGGTTTTTTTGATATCCACTCAAATTTTCAACTCCATGTTCTTGATAAAAACCGGCAAAACGGTTATTTCTATATCCACTCAAATTTTCAAACCCATGTACTTTATAAAAACGGCAAAACGGATTTTTGACTGTCCACTTAATTTCACCCGTGTACTTGATAAAAACGGCAAAATGGTTTTCGTATCAATTTAATTTCACCCATGCTTTTGATATAAACGGAAAAAGGTTATTTAATATCCATTTAATTTCACCCATGCAATTTGAAGAGAAAAAACCCCGACAAAACGGGTTTTTTGATATCCACTCAAATTTTCAACTCCATGTTCTTGATAAAAACGGCAAAACGGTTATTTCTATATCCACTCAAATTTTCAAACCCATGTACTTTATAAAAACGGCAAAACGGATTTTTGACTGTCCACTTAATTTCACCCTTGTGCTTGAAAAAATCGGCAAAACGTTTTTATATCCATTCAAATTTTCAACCTTGTTCTTTGAAAAAATGGCAAAACGGTTTTTTTTATATACACTCACATTTTCACATCCATGTACTTGATAACAACGGCATAACGGTTTTTGTATCCATTTAATTTCACCCATGCTTTTGATATTTATTTTATTGTCATTCAATTTCACCCATGCTTTTGATAAAACGGCAAAACGGTTTTTCTCGTCGATCAACTCAAATTTTCACCCACGAATACATATTAAAAAAACCGTTTTGCCGTTTTTTCAAGAACAAGGGTGAAAATTTGAGTGGATAGACAAAAAAACACGTTTTGCCGTTTGTATCAATGACATGGATGTGAAAATTTTAGAGGATATAGAAATAACCGGTTTGCCGTTTTTATAAAAAGTAACATGGATTGGAAAATTTGAGTGGATAGACGAAAAACCGTTTTGCCGTTTTTAACAAGAGCAATGGTGAAATGAAGTGAATATAAAAAAGTTTTGCCGTTTTTCCACGAACAAGTTTGAAAATTTGAGTGGATATAAAAAAAACCACCGTTTCGCCGTTTTTTCAAGAACAAGGGTGAACATTTGAGTGGATAGACAAAAAACCAAGAGCAAGGGAAAAATTAAGTAAATATAAAAAAAAGGTTTTGCCGTTTTTATCAAGTACATGGATGTGAAAATTTGAATATATATCAAAAAATCCGTTTTGCCGTTTTTCCAAGAACAAGGTTAAAAATTTGAGTGGATATAAAAAAAACGTTTTGCCGTTTTTTCAAGAACAATGGTGAAAAGGTGAGTGGATAAAAAACAAAAACGTTTTGCCGTTTTTATCAATGACATGGATGTGATAATTTTAGTGGATATAGAAATAACCGGTTTGCCGTCTTTATAAAGAACATGGGTTTGAAAGTTAGAGTGGATATTTAAAAAAAAACCTGTTTTGCCGTTTTTTCATGAACAAGGGTGAAAATTTGATAGTATACAAAAAAAAACGTTTTGCGAAAATGTGAGGGTATAGGCCTATAGAAAAACCGTTTTGCCGTTTTTCATCAAGAACAAGGGTGAATATTTGAGTGGACAGTGGATAGACGAAAACCCGTGTTGCCGTTTTTAACAAGAGCAATGGTTGAAGTGAATATAAAAAACCGTTTTGCCGTTTTATCCAAGAAAAAGGTTGAACATTTGAGTGGATATAAACAAAACCCGTTTTGCCGTTTTTATCAAATACATGGATTTGTAGTAAGTAACTGATGTGGATATCAAAATAACCGTTTTGCCGGGTTTTTTCAAAAGCAAGTTTAAAAAAGAAAGAAAATGTGAGAGGATATAGAAATAACCGTTTTGCCGGTTTTCAACAATAACAAGGTTGAAAATTTGAATGGATATCAAAAACAGTTTTGCCGGGTTTTTTTATCAAGTGCAATTTTTAAAAGTAGAAAATGTGCTAGCATTGTTGAAGCGAACTCCCTATGTACAGTTGTTGATGTGGATATCAAAATAACCGTTTTGCCGGTTTTATCAAGAGCAAGTTTTAAAAGTAGAAAATGTGGAAAATGTGTAGGCACTGATAGTGAAAACCCCTATGTGTAATCATCCTGATAGGATTGTGTCAATTTCGCGTGGTTTCCTGTATTTAGTCTGACTGAAAAATCTTCCCCCTATATCACGACTCATATGCCTTCAGAACCTCAAAACCACTGATCCATCAGGCTGGCATAAAGGTATTCAGTTGATCACAAATAAAAACCAACGGCGCCCAATTATTTCGGTCCCCGGTATTGATCAGAATAATGAAAAAGCAATTGCTGAGGCTATTAATGACAAATTTGCCTCTGTCTCACAAAGTAGACCCCCAATCAACCTCCAGGGGCTGCCTGCCTTCCTACCTGCAAAACCACCTCCTCAGATACAGGTTTGGGAAATGTATGACGCTCTCAGGAAACTGATCGCTAAGAAAGCAGCTGGCCCTGATGGGCTTCCAGGGAGGTTGATTAAGGAGTTTGCTTGTGAGTTTAGCATTCCCGTCACAGATATCTTTAACTCATCTCTGATGGAAGGTGTGGTGCCCCAAGAATGGAAAGATGCAACAATTGCCCCCATCCCAAAGGAAACCCCTGCACCAATATCTAAACTTAGGCCAATTTCATTGACATCTCTTCTGGCTAAAGTGTGTGAAGGTTTTGTTTCCAAGTGGACACTTGATAATATTTCTAGTTCAATTGACCGTAACCAATATGGTAGTATCAAAGGTTCTTCGACATCTCATTGCCTAATCGAAATTCTTGATATTTTTTTTAAAGGTACGGATAAGAGAAGTAATGTAGGAACCCTGGTTGTGACGGACTTCTCAAAAGCGTTCGATTGTGTCGACCATACTCTAGCTATCCAGAGACTCGACTCTGCGAGCTTGGTGCCAGAAGTGAAATCATACCCTGGATTGCAAGCTTTCTTACTACTCGCCGCCAACGTGTGCAATACCACTCTGCTTTATCCGAATGGAAAACACTCACTTGTGGTGTCCCCCAGGGCACCAAGTTTGGCCCAATCACCTTTATTAGTGTTATCAATAACGCTTCTGAAGAGTCTCTGACCAATAGCTTCAAGTATGTGGATGATCTCACGCTAGCAGAAGTCCGCCATGCGGATCAACCCAGCCAGATCGAGTTGGATGTGCGGGACCTGGATGCTTGGGCGAAAGACAACCACCTCATGCTCAACCCGGGGAAGTGTAAGGTCATGCAGGTCTGCTTAAAGAGAGATCCCCCACTTTCCCCCAAACTCCAAATTGCCGGTAATGAGCTGGAGGTGGTGACTGAGACCAAGCTTCTAGGCCTTGCTGTCCAATCTGATCTTGGCTGGCAGTCCCAAGTTAATAATATGGTGTCTAAATGCAGCAAGAGGTTGTATATACATGCTGAGTCGCCTAAAACGTTTCGGAGTGCCAACTGAAGACTTGGTGTCTGTGTATGTTGGTTATGTTCGCCCAACATGTGAATATGGCGCCTCTGTCTGGCATTGTAGCATCGGTAAAAATCAGGCCCATCAGCTTGAACGCCTGCAGAAACGGGCATGCCGTATCATTCTGGGCGCTCAATATCAATCCTACACAGATGCTTTAGACCAGTTGGCACTCTTAAACTTAGAAGACAGGAGATCACAATTATCGCTTCAGTTTGCCCAGAAATGTTGTGACTCAGAAAGGTATTCCGACTGGTTCCCTAGCAACAATAAGACCCATATATGATGAAGAATTTGAGACACACCAGCAAATATCAAGTTCCCAGATGCAATACCAAAAGATATCGGAATAGCCCCATCCCATTCCTTACTAATAAATATGCTTGCTAAGGGGGGGGGGGGGGGGGGGGGGGGGGGGGGGGTAATCTGACTCTTGTGTATGTTTGTGATTCATTCCCTGTGTCATTTATAATTGTCATTTATAATTACTGTTGTTTAATTTTTTATATGTTACCCACAGTGTAATATTAGCTATATTTAGGCGCCTTAGCATTTTTTTATATGTTACCCACAGTGCAATATTAGCTATATTTAGGCGACTTAGCATGTACTACCTTTAATTGTCTATGTATTTTTGATACCTTTTAATCTCTTTTAGCATTTTTAATTTTCAATTTTGTTGTTATCTTTGTATACATTTCTATGTGCAATTTGATGTTTTTATACCAATGTTAACCATATAATTCAGCTTTTAGCTGCGATTTGGTGACAATAAACTATAACTAATAACTAACTAAATGGTGGAAAATGTCAATATTTTTACTAAATCGATGTTTTCTAGAAGTTCAAATTTGAAGGAATTTTACGAATTTTCAGACAACATAACTAAAAATATATCAAACTATCAGGTAAGCTTTTACTACCATTGTGTAGAGGACTTTCAGCGCTAGGAGGCATTTTTTTATTTTTCCGATTATGGATTTTAAACTCGAGATATGCATCCATTTCTAGCGAAATGTATGCAAAAAAACACGACTTTTACACTTTTCCGATGTTTTAAGCAATATTTCCAAAACTAAGCCTTATTTTGGAAAAAGAAAAAATTGCTTCCTACACAAAATTGTCTTGTTTACAAAAATGTATATTAGAACAAATTACCATTTGTTATTTTATAGTTATGCAGTCTGAAAAATGTGGGGTAAAAAAATCTCTTTTTGGTTCATTTCTCAACATTTAGTTTATTTGGTATCACATTGATATCATCATCGGATTCCATATCAAATTTCCTTTCTATAAATGTATACTTGTATGTACTTTTATTCAATATTCTCAAACTTAGAAGCAAAAGTTGATCATCAAAATAATAGGGTTGACACTTCCCTTAACGTTTATGATCGGTAAGATATTACATGCAGAGCAATTGCGTCTGGGCAAGAGTCACTTAAAGTTAACATAACGTTTGGTTATGGTTCATGGCACACACATTTAGATACCGGTACAAACAGACACAGTGGCTGATGATAAACCCAACAGACGACGATTTTCGATTCATTCTGAGGCCGAAATATTCGCCATGCACGCCAAGCTAATGCTCGTCCTCAGCTACCGATTTGCAGGGTTGTCAATTTACAACCTTATAATGGTCCAAAAGGTCACAGCACTTAAATCACAAGAACAGTATACTCACTGAAATTAATCCTCGTGTAATATACGTTGACATTTTGACGTTTGACCTTTTATGGATTTTCGTGTTTCGCATGGATTTTTGAACGTGCATGAATTTAAACATTTTTGTGTTAGTGTTACGCATGGATTTTGAACAGTGCATTTTATTGGAATTTTACAATGGATTTAAGATCGAGAAGACATGGCTTTTCAATAACATTTCTTGTGTAATTTAGGTCCCAGACTGGTATACTAGTATCATTCAATACTGGAACATAAAAGTTGCCAGTATCGGTCGATACTGGTACGATTTTACATTTCCAGTATCGGTCGATACTGGAACACCAAATTGTGTTCCAGTAACGAGCGATACTGGAACATTTTTTTGTTCCAGTATCGGGTGATACCAGTGAGAAGATTTGTCCCAGTATTGAACGGTGCTGGTACATAATTATGTTCCACCAGTATCGCCCGATACTGGAACATATGTTTTTCAAATAAAACCATACTGTTTCAGTAACATTTTTAAATATGTCGTCATATACTAATGTTACGGGTCACTTGTAACGTTGAAACAACGTTTTACAACGTAATTTTCCCGACTGTGCCCATTGGGAAGAAATCCAAGTATGTAATTAGGTGTGTCGATTACAGTATGCGCTAATGAACAGGCAATACTGGCTTAATTTAATAAGTTCTGCTATATTATTTGACTGACAAACAAACGCAGTCTCTATGAGATTTCTTATACACAGTATCGCATCTTCATCAAGATGCACATCGACCTTGCTTACTGACATTTGTGTGTGTGCATGTAGCCTACGCCGTAAATAACACTGTAAGGCAGCAAACCAATGTGCGTATTTCTTAAGAAAAAAACCCCTTTCTAGTACATTTCTATATAATGTGGGTTTCATTATTCATGATAATCAACATTTTCAATCGTTATTTTTTTACTTCGTCTTCTACTTATTGTTGGCAAAATATAAAAACAAACAACTATATTTTGTATTGCTCATTCATTTATTCCTCACAGCACATACGACGTATAATGAATAACAATAATTATTCACAGCAAAACACACCAATAGCATATATACAATGTTAAAAGAATTTAGTATCGCTACACGTTCACATGGAATATAATTACATGATTGTATAGGATACATCTATAGTCGAGTACCAACCCATGTGCGGACCTGTATTAAAACACGTATAAAAAGTGTATAGAAATTACAGACAATCTGAGGACATTTTATTTTTTTACCATACATATAGGGACTTTTGTATGGTATGTGTATTGACGTCTAAGGGAGGACAGGACCATACATACCTTAGGGGGTGAGGACCCTCCTCCTATACGTTTTTATGCATAAAAAAAGGGAGGACGTCAAAAAAGGTCCTCACATTGGTTTTTTGTCCTCACATTGCCGGCTGGTATGGGCAAAGGTCCTCGGATTTGCGGGTTCACCATTACCATAGTATACATGTACATATACAGTTAAGCCCACAAGTATACATACCCTTTGAAAGATATGAGTATCTTGCGGTTTTCCCATATTTGTACCAGCTGGAGTGGTGGAACTTTCGCTTTACACTAAAGACAATTAGTTTGTAAGTACAAATCAATATATTTCATATTGTATAAGGTGATTGTGCTAGCTCTATTTAAAGGCTGTGTCGCTGTTATTCTACCCGAGGGCGATATATAAATAAATGCACATCAATATAGCTCAATCACATTTACCATAGAGTCTTTAACTTCTGGTGTAGTAAACAACACGTGTGTACGTTATTATTTTGCTTATAGCATCGTATGTAAAAGAGGCATCTCTCAGGGCAACATTGTTTGCAGTTAGTTTGACTACAAACATGTCTGATGTTTAACAGAAAACCACAATCATGATGACTTCAAGTATCAAAAGTATCAACAAGCATTAAAGCTCATCATGCACATGCAAAGGAATTGCAAATATCTTTTTCTGGAGGGGTATTAAGTAAAACTGTCTAGAATACGAGGGGCATTCAATAAATACCTGCAACCATTGCAAATCTCTGAACCGTGATACGTGTCAGTAAAATAAACTCATGATACTTAAACTGTAAGTCTTACTCTTTTCTCACAGAAAATTTCAAACACGTAGGTCATTTTTATCATTATAGTTCAGCACTGTGAATACCGTGATCTCAGAGCACTGGTTAGGGAATTAGATGTTACAATGGCGGGAAATTTGAAAGACAAGTTGATGGCATGCATTAAGATACATGCGTTAACAGTGTTAATATTGGCGCTTGATATATAATGCTGATTCTTGTCAATTGATCAGTGCCCAGAGACTATGATGTTTATAGTACTGAAATTATATGATAAAAATGACCCACATGTTTGAAACTTTCCGTAAGAAAGGGTAAGACTTACAGTTTAAGTATCATAGATTTATTTTATTGACACATGTCACGGTTCAGAGATTTTCAATGGTTGCAGGTATTTATTGAATGCCCCTCGTAGTATGAACGCTGGCCTTTTAGGTCCCTTTGTTTGTTGTCTATACATAATACGCATACACATGCATATGCTTCACAGTGCTGATAATGAAAACAGGTCATGACAGAAAAAACACACACCCAAACTTCCGAAATGTCTTTTATTAGATTAACTATCTGACTATATGGGATTGCGACGCATAAGGAATCATTTGACCAAGTATGGTGATTGTAACATGTAAACTGTAGGAGAAGTAGCATTTTAAAGGAGCGTTTGGAAGAAATAAAGAAAGAAAGAAAGAAAGAAAGAAAGAAAGAAAGAAAGAAAGAAAGAAAGAAAGAAAGAAAGAAAGAAAGAAAGAAAGAAAGAAAGAAAGAAAGAAAGAAAGAAAGAAAGAAAGAAAGAAAGAAAGAAAGAAAGAAAGAAAGAAAGAAAGAAAGAAAGAAAGAAAGAAAGAAAGAAAGAAAGAAAGAAAGAAAGAAAGAAAGAAAGAAAGAAAGAAAGAAAGAAAGAAGAAAGAAATCTGAGGAGCACAGTATATTGGCTCGCTTCGCGAAGCCAATATAAGTACAATATAGAGGATGAATAAAAACAATATTGTGCACGATTTGAAACGGCCATTCGACCTTGATGCGTGCATTAAACCATGGAATGTTTGTTGTCTGCATACAACGTTGTTAATCTAGTTAATCATCCCAAAAAATGAAAAGAAGTCGACTGAAAAATAAGCAAACTGTGACACGTTTTGCAAACTGTCCGTGTTTACTGCATCATGAAGATATGGAGTGACAGTCTACAAGCAAGGCATTGTTGTGTCTGTCATTTATTACAGGTTCCTCGTAGTATTAAATGAGCCAAAGGTGGTAAAACATGGTAGAAATAAATATATAGTTCAGATAATAATGCTTCATATGCTGAAAATATTGCACAAATGATATGTTCTGAAGACACTTTGTTCCTTCTTTGGACGGTCTGGTAGGCTCTCTGCTGAGATGCTGAGAGTGTAGCTATGTAATTATAACTATGCTAAAACAACTTATGAGGACGATGTGGTGTTCACACATCAATATTGCAACGTAACACCATCTGACCAGGAACAGTTCCATTCCACTAATGATAGCATTAATAACTATTGGAAAATGCATTGAACAGGGAACCTTCTACATATTATTATTGTTCCAAGGTGTATAATACATCATTGTTTGTTCGTTAAAAAAACCCAAATACAAAAAAGTTGAGCTCTTTTTATCATTATTATTGGTATCTTCTAGAAAAAAGAAGGCAATATTAACCAATATTTAATTACTCAGATGTGGATGTAATCACATCGGGAAATATTATAGATCCGTACACCCAGGATGGGATACTGTCTTTGACGTGCTCATAGGATTACTGAGGAGGGATTCAATCACTCCAGGGTTTATTCTAAAACAATATCAATTCAACCATGGTTTATGAATCTAACTATAAGCAATCGCAACGTAATCATAAAAGCCTCTTTAATATTCACCATGAATAGTATGGTTATATGTGAACGGTTTTAATTTACAATTAATCGGTCATCAAACTCAGTGTCAATTCATGTTACCAACATGTTACGATCAAAATGCGATTAAATTGGGGTGTTTCATTGGTGTAAGACATTCATAAGTTAGACTTGTGTCAAGACCCCATTACGGAATAAAGCTGCATAATACTTTAATCTGTCAATAAAGGATTGTGTTCTAGGTTAATGCTGTCTTATACCAAGGATAACCCGAAATTGTGCTACGTTTTAATGTCTTCATGACTTTGTCAAGTAATCAAATGTATGATATAATTCAAATAGTTTAAAGGCGGTTTCATTGCTGATGTTCGTCACCATGAGGCTGTTGATGCCACTCACTTTATTGTTTAAAAAGTGATCCACCCTGAATATGGAACATTAAGCAAAATTAAAAGAAGGTGTACATCAGACATAAACTTTAACAAACATGCTTCTGGACTGAGATATAGTCAAAATTAATCATGAATCTCGATCCGACTCTTCCAATGGATTCTTTGACTTCAAACACCTGGGCGTAGCCATTGAAATCACAACTCAAGGTTCATTTTTGAATGGTTTCTATTTGAAAAATGGGCGCCATTATAACAAAATGGCCGAGTAGAAAAATGGAAACCGTTTGTTAAATGGTATGTTATGTCAAGTGAAATTATATTGTTTAAACAAATTCTACCAAAAACATACACATACCTGCGAGACACCGTTAAAATCATAAAATAGAGGCAAATGTGTATTTTCAGATTTACGACGCCATATTGGCAGCCAATTTGGATAAGTTGTAGTTGCAGAGAAATAAAATACTTAGTGATTGCTCCAATTGATCCCTTGACCACCTAAACATGGTTTTACCCATAGCCACTTTCATAACTCTTTCGGGGCTGAGATATAGTCAAAATTAGACTTGAATCATCGTCTTGAATGGTGGCTATTTTGAAGAAAAAATGGACGCCATTATCACAAAATGGCAAAATAGAAATATACATATATTAAAATATTTACACACACGCACATCACAAGATGCTAATATGTATTTTTCCAGATTTCCGGCGCCATTTTGGATTAGTTGCAGAGACTCAATACACTAAGTGATTGTTCCAATTGACCCCTTGACCCCCCGAAATATGTGTGTAGCCACTTGAATCACAACTCCAAGTACTTTCTTGGCTGAGATAAAATCCAAATTAGTATTAATCCCGGTCTTGAATGGAATTTTGACAAATATGAAGACCATATTTTTAAAAGGTACCATATGCTATTACAAGTGAACATTATATGGTTTGCAAGATTTAACTAAAACATACACCTGTAAGAAATCTTGAAACTCTTAATAGATGCACAGTATGTATATTTCAAGATTTTTGGCGCCATTTTGGTGGGTGCAATGACTCAATACACGAAGTGATTGTTTTAATGGATCCCTTGACCCCCCAAAACCAGGGTGTTGGTTGGCCCTTAAATCACAACTTATTCGTGGCTGAGATATGGTCGAAATAAGTATGAAATGGCGGCCATTATACCAAGATGGTTAATGAAAAATGAAAAGAAGGCCCCCTCCCAAACTAAAAGTAGATCAACGGCCGAGTGCACCAAACTAGCGTATAACTTAATAGGGAGGTAAGGTACCTCCCTAGTAGTTATGCTCTAGCTGTAGCGTAACTTACTAACGATGTAATTCTTAGAGCATAACTGGCGAGTAACACCAGAATAGTAACTAGTGAGGTAAATATCTCATTAATCAGCATCGTCCCCTTACAAAATTAATTGGCGCATATGCCAAGTGTTAACCTATAGTTTACTGTAAAATTCTGACGTGAATGGTCCTCCGTAATATTTAAAATGTGTCGTCACTCGCCACGTCATAGGTTAGTGTACATAAAGAATCACGTTGAACATATTTTGGGCGAGGGGCACATACAAATATTGCACCAAGAAGCACAATTTTAATGACAAACACAAGCACCCGGTGGAAACAAGTAGTTTAATGGTATATACAATTATAACACATCTCTTAACACAAATACTTCCTTGGCGTGGATACCTTGTCACTCGCTTGTGAACCGCTCTGCAGAACCCCGGTTCGATCCCACGTACAGCACGATAATCTTTCATTTTTTTTGTTCTTCTACCCTTCCACTTACAATAATAAGGTATAACATTTTGCGTAAATTACCCACCAGTTAATAGGCTAGTAGCTTACCCCGATTTGGTGCTCTCCAAATTTTGGGTTACGCCTCAGTTACTAGCGAGGTAGCGCTATCCTTCAGCTACTCGTCATTGGTGCACTCGGCCGCAAGTTTGTTTGCATAAATTCACACACCATTAGCCGTTTAGAGAGATTTAAACACTTACGGAAAGGAGAAACGTTTGGCGTCTTTTCCATATCGTGTTAACTTTTCGGCAAAATGATGTTTTCAAAAAATGTGGCACTTTTTGCATAACTCCACACAGAATTAGACGTTTGAAAGATTGAAACACTCATTAAAAGGTGAAATGATTGGCTACCCACACACAGTTTTCCCATTTCAATATCATACTTACTTTTCCCAACACACCCCCACTTTACCAAAATGATGTTTTTTGACAAAATATTTCGCACAATCCCAAAAAAATCGCACATTAAATATATTACATGTACAATTTTGCCTTCTATTTGGCTAATAACCTAGGTCTTTTTTCTCGATTTTTTTCCTATTTCCTTTTTTTCTCACCACTTTTTTTTTTTAGGGGAGTGGGGGGCGGGGGCCCAAATTGTTTTTTTTCGTCAGGGGGGGCATTTGCCCCCCCCCCCCCTGCCCCCACCCCACCCCCTGAGCTACGCCATTGGTCACCAGTGCGAACAATCTTTTACAAATCTGAATATCGTGAAATATAAAGCAGAGTACGAACTTTATGAGCTGTGATTTAGCTTAATGCACACAGAGAGCATCACCCATTCAAAATGTTCTATAAACATAACGCCGTGTGGTTCAACTTTTAAAAAACGTACCATACGACTAGAGAAGGACAGCACCTAAACTTCACACGGATATCAAGCTAAATTCTAAATTACTATGGTTTGAAAATATACTAGTATGGTCATGTCATAAGTTAGTGTAAAAAGGTCACGCTTTGTAAATTGAGAGAAAATTCAACAATTTTGATTCAAATCAACATAACTTTTATTGTATACATCTGATCTACACGGAATAAACATATTTAGAAACCTATTACTAAAAGAATACTAGATATGTAAATACCAAGTGACATTTCAGATCGTAACATCATGCTAGATACCATTTTATAAATTTTATTTATTCAGGATGTCAATACAAATATAACTAAATGCCAAATTTTATGATCTATGATCATTTTCAATATTTTTGAAAAACATCAAGTTATGTTCTATTGGTACATGGTAACCATCGCAACTATTGCATATATCAATTAGTCTTTAATTATTATTTAATTAATTGATTAATTAATTAATTAATCAATTAGTGATAATACAATATAATTATTACATTCAATTAATTAGCACTTAATTAATTGGTGACACATGATATATTATCAGATATGTGTGTAATTGATTGTAAGACCTGTGAAGTCTGTGATGCCTATGAGTTATAGTTTTCAATATATAAGACTTTAATGAAGACACTGTTTTGATCGTTTTGTGTGTAAACTCTATGACAGCCCTGTACAACTTGCATTGCCTGGTACAGTAATTCATGCTAATTATCATTAACGTGTCGTAATAGCGCAATTTGCTGAATATTTACGTTGCTTACCAGTCAAGGTTACTTGTCTCTTCTGATTGGATGTTATACCTTTGAAAAATACATATTCGCCATATTTGGCAATATCAACCCCTCCGCGAAGAACCGTTGGATTTCCATCGGTTTTATAAAGTGAAACATTATATCGGTGATGCAGGATGTGCAAGGCTTCGTGTTTGAACAGCTCTTTGTTCGTAAATCCTTTGTCACTTGATTTAGCACGCTATATTTACCTCTATGTATAGAAGGGTCGGATTTCCGTGTTAGTAACGCCAGATGGTTACAGACAATCTAGAACTGCCTTGTTTTATATAATTTATGAAGCCTGGTCAAGTCTAATAGAGCACTGGATTCATAAGCCAAAGATTGTGGGTTCGAGTCCCGGTGTGGTCAACATGCTGTGCTCTTGAGTAAGGTACTTTACCACAATTACTTCTCCCCACCCAGGTGTAAAATGGGTAGCTGTTTGCGGATTATCACGATCTAAGTGTCTGATAGGAATACGCGCCATTATCAGAATATTTAAGATAGGCAGCAATAACCTAAGTGAAGCGAGCTGATTCTGATGTATCCTGTCTGAGCAGCGGAATAAATGTAAAGCGCTTTGAGCATACTTAATTGGATAAAGTGCTATGTTAAAATCTAACGTTTTGGGTTTTTTAGTTCAGTATTCTAAAAAAGAAAGCGAGCTGTGATATATCTTAGAAATTCCCCCAGGAGAGCATTTACTATTCTAAACTCACGCCATTAAGCGCTTCGCTCGTTACTTTTAAAGAGTATGTGGTCTGTAAAAATCCAACACTCTCTCAGCGTCTTGGTCATATTGCAAAAAGGCTAAGATCAAAGATTTTCTAGAAAATCTTTGCTAAGATTCATGATGAGCGATATTTCTTAAGAAGATTAAAGAGTTCATGCAATCTTCGTGAAATACGACCTATTTCAAACTTTGGACCTGTGTTAAACTTCATAAAAACTCAATTAGGGCGTATATTTTAATATTCGTCTGAACAAGGCTTACGAAGTGTTGACGATTATTTATTCGCAGGCGATAGTAGCTAGATCCGCTAGTTAGTGCTTCTAATGTACTTATGCCCCCCCCCCCCCCTCGTTTAAAAAAAAGCTAGTTATAGGGGAATATGTGGCAACAGGACTAGTCCGAAATTAACGATTTTGTAATTGTATAGGCAAACTGCTTTCTTTTGAACAGTACGACTTATGTGGAAACTCGAGATACTGTATATCCTTACCTTCTACATTCCAAAATAATAATAATAATGATAAAACTTAATCAAAATTGTAAAATTCATTTTTAAAATTAGTTAGTGTCAATAAAACATGACTCGGTATTGAAATGTGAATAGAATATGAAATAATTCACATTCGTTCTACGAGGGTCATTCAATAAGTTCTACCTCCTACGTCATAACTTTATTATTATATGAGCCAGTCTTATCAAATATCACACGATTGTAGCTTTCAACCTCAGCTACAAATCTAATGTAAATTGATCTGAGTACTGGTTGTACTTTTCTGGACATGCAGTGAGAACCAAACCTCGATTTAGTGTGACGGAAACGGATGAAAAGCAGCAAAATATCGCCGAAGTGCTTTTCAATTGGCTTATTGTAAGTGGCAAAACATACCTGTCGGTCAATTATAAACGTTCTAAATGTCAGATATCTCTTTAACAGACTGTGAACAATAAAGTTGACTGATTGGTTTGGAAAAAATATGCCCTCTGATTAGCCGGATCCAGGTCAGTACAACCATTCAGTTTACCCCTCCCTAGAGAACCCTGTAAAAGTCATATTTGACTTTCATGATAACTAAGCGATCTTCAATATATCGTGCTAAATGGAGGGATTTAAAAGTCTGTCAAAGCGATAATTTTCTATCATTGACTACCTGATTGACTATTCTGAAGGTTGCACATAAGTAAAACTCATAAAGTGACTATTATGGTAAAGATTTAACATTCGAGGCATCATTGTGGCTTAAGTTGTAACAACGAAAATGTGACTGATGGCAGTATTCTGGTATGCCAAAGGCATAGCAATACATTTGAGTTGATAGTACACTATTTGCAAGCCTACAAGAGTAAATATTGTTTACAACCTTATCTATACATGATAATACTGTAATATATTCAGATATCATTCATTCATTTCTATTTTCAGTATTTAAATCATGCTCTTATATCTAACCATACAATACGAAAAAACACCCGAAAACATGTGTATATTTTTAAGGTAATTTTCTGTGTCCGTTGTCCAAAATCTCTCTCTGGATTTGACCGCGTCATAACAAAAGTAAAACAGATATCAATGATCATTTACTATATATTTGTAGCTATGATTCGGAGCTATAATCATGACAAATGTCATGAGGTTGACATTAATATTAGCGATGTTATGAGGGAGGAGGTAGAACTTATTGAATGACCCTCGTAGTTTCGCATTTTGAATAAAAATGCAGGGTTTCTAAGCAACGAGATTTGTCGTTTCCAGCATGGTATCACCCGGGATACAAATACACCCTACCGACTGCTATGCATTGGCTCTGTTACCAGGTTACCATGTAAACAGTTACACGTACCTTGGAACACGAACCACTCCGATGGCATTAGCTATTCTTTAAAAGCGCATACTAGAAACTCGATAGAATTCCCCCATTCCGCCCATCGTAAAAGCCTATCTCGCAATACTGATAACCGTTAAACACTATTAGTGAACGCTTAACTACACCTTTGGTATTATTAAAATATAATCAATAAGAGAGATGCAATCATGAAAAATGAAGCATCTACACTGAAAGCCAAACTGGAGTCAGGGTTACTCTATACAGGGAGTCCAGCCTACATGTGACTCTATGTCAATATTGACTCTGTTTGGAGAGTCACATGACTCCCTTGGAGAGTCAACATTTACTGACTCCTTTGGAGAGTCATGATGCATGACTCTTCAAGGGAGTCTTGTGACTCTTCAAATGGAGTCAATATTGACATAGAGTCACATGTAGGCTGGACTCCCTTTCGAGAGTAATAATGACTCCAACTGGCTAAATAGAGTCACCGTGACTCCAGGTAGGAATAAGACACAGAGAACTGGAGGTGGGGGGGGGGGGGGGGGGGCTTTAAGGTAATTGGTTCTTTGATGTTTATGTTCTTGCTCAATGTATTTGCATTTACTCAGTGAGCAATCACTCCCCTTCCTTAACCAGTGAGAAATATGCATATATCAATATACATTCAACGGTGTTAAATTAAGGCATCGACTTAATTGAAGTAAACTAATAGGTTTAAATAAATAAAATGTGCAAATTAGCTCATTAGCATAATTGAAATGGTATACACGAGCATCGGTGCTAATTTTTGTACCATTGCAATCATGCTAATGAGCGATTTGTGCATTTTACTCGTCTAATATAAGACCAAGTAAAATATGCAAATTAGCTCCAGAGAGTCAGGATGACTCCTTTGGAGAGTCATGGGCGATGACTCTTTCCGACGGCTAGGATGACTCCTTTGGAGAGTCAGGATGACTCCTTTGGAGAGTCAGGATGACTCCTTTGGAGAATCAGGATGACTCCTTTGAAGAGTCAGGATGACTCCTTTGGAGAGTCATGGCCGATGACTCTTTCCGACGGCTAGGATGACTCCTTTGGGGAGTCAGGACGACTCCTTTGGAGAGTCAAGATGACTCCTTTGAAGAGTCAGGATGACTCCTTTGGAGAGTCATGGCCGATTTACTCCATTTCAAGAGTCACTTGACTCCAGTTTGGCTTTCAGTGTACTCATCTATTTACTAATTTTGTCGTTTTCATCTTATTGTCAATCCTTGTTACTTTCTGAAAGAGACCACAGTCAATATTAGGCATCAAGCGTGTATCACTAATAGTAATATTGATGTACAAAATCAGACACGACACGCACGTATATGTACATGTACATCCATCTACAAGATTGTACAAGATTTATACAGACAATACTATACAAACTCAGCGATGTGGATGACTAGCCGCCAGACCTACAGACTGTACGCATTTTACATTTTATTAAAATGTCACCAACTATCTAGCATTTTGAAAGTATATTAGGCCCTAATGATAATGAAATCGCTAAAAAAAACCATGGGTATCCAGACGATGCCGGCCACCTTATTTCAGTTTGGCATCAAGGTGCACAAAAACCTGGCAATGTGTTGCAAGTTGGACTATTAATTTAAAAATTACGTACTTTCGATAAAAACCGAACAACATGTTTATATATAAACACTTGGAAATAATTTTCCAGCTCCAGCTGTAACAAGACATATTTTGTTGGCAGAGCACCAATGTGTCTCGCGCAATTCAGTTGGAAGGAAGGTTTAGCAGAAGTTTGCGTGAGTTGAAGAGGTTTGGATACATGAATAAAATTGGGATGATAATTGAATGATTATAGAGTCATAATGTGAAGCCGAAAAAACAGGGAACCACCGAAATTAATACCGGAAACCTCTAAAAATTCATTTCGGGCTATGTTTATTTACAATGTAAAACTATGACAATTTAGCCCACTTCGTACGCATATACGGTATGCTGATTAAGCAAAGTGGGGACACAAAATTACACAGGGTACCACCAACAATACATTTTTGGCCAACAATAATTCTGTTCATTCAAAATATAAAAACATGATAATAGAGAACACCCAATACATATTTACTGCTTGAACAACAGAAGCCTAAAACACGGAGGGCCTCTAAAATGACAACGGGAACCCCAAAAAGAAGGTATTTTGGTCCAAAAATATGTTTTCAATATACAATAAAAATTCCCAAAGAAGATTTCTTGATGCACCCCAGGATGCTTCACTTTCATCACATGACCACAGGATTTCTGTCACCAGTGTCTACTGGTTCCCATCGACATAACAGTGCAAGAAAATGCTTATAAAGTTGTTAAACGAGGGTCTTTAAGAAAATCCTTTTGCAAGTAATATGATTGATGTATCTTTAATACAGTCCTCTTTTGATTTTCTTAAAGACCCTATATTTTTATGAATACAAGTTTTAATTGGGATTCAACTTCTTTTAATATTTATATAAGTTACCCTATCTGCACCATGCATTTAGATGGTAGAGGTCAGACGACCTCCAGCTGTTAATTACTTTAACACATGTTGGGCACTATTTGTTTTGCTGATAAGCCCTACTGGCACTGTAGGGGCGCTAAGCATTATGGGGTACATCAAGAAATCTTCTTTGAAAAATTCCATTAAAATGGAAAGTTGGCGGTCAAAAGGAAATTGCGATATAAGGCAAATAGAAAGAGCAAAAATAGCAACATTTGTAAATACGGCTTTTAGTGGCTAAAATTATGTGGCAGAAGAAGCAAGCGCATAGATGATAATTGTGCAAGATTCTTGCATGGCATTACTAGAAAGCAATATAAATTACAGCCATAGTTTAGTGATAAACACGGTTTTAACATTCAATTTAAGTTTTAAATATATGTCATATGTATTCAATTTATTTGATCAATACATAAATAAATGTAGAAATAAATAAATGAGTTTTTTTTCTTAAAAACTTTTAAATAAATAGTTGAATCATTTTGTTAATAAATAATAATATAAATCGAAAATTACATTTTTAATCGAAAATTAATGAATCAATAAACTAATGAATCAATACATAAATACACGCATATTAAAAATTAAAATATTAAAAATTACTTATAAAATAAAGAAATTAAAACAAATAAACATGAGAAAACATTAATAAATAAATAAATGAATAATTATGTAGATAATTAATAATATAAAAAGTAAATAAGTAAATATAGAAATATACAAATGAATAAATTTTACATTCAATTTAAGTTTTAAATATGTCATATATATTCAATTAATTTGATTAGAATTATATTCAATTTATTATGGCCAATATTCGTTAGTAAAACTATGGTTGAAGTAGAATTTATTTGTTTATTATAGAAAAAATTCCATTGAAATGGAATGGGGGCGATCCAAGAGAAAGAATCATGTTTTGTAACCATTTTCTGAAGCATCTGTTCATTCTGTTGCATACCAAAATACCAGGGATATGGTGTATGTATCTTTCAAACAAAAACCCACCCCAAATCAAAACACAACAGTCTAAAAATAGTACAGGAAACCAATAAAGTTGATGTTTGTGCATGGAGGGGGGAGGTATCATCTGAAGAACAATCTAGGTATTATATGACTTCCGCAACTCATTAAGGGACGCACCATTTGATTTACAGGGGGGTGGGGGGTAGGAAGTTGGGTTGGGTGGTGAATTTTTTTTTTGGCCGCTTCAAGGGGTGAATTTTTTTTTTTGCGAATTTTTTTTTATAAATGTATCCATTCATATTGAGTTGGGTGGGGGTAGAATTTTTTTTTTTTTTTTTTTACTCATCAGGGGGTGATTTTTTTTTGGGGGGGCCTGCATAGAGGGTGAATTTTTTTTCTTCCGAAAACTTCCTACCGCCCCCCCCCCCCCCTGAAAATCTAATGGTGCGTCCCTAAAGCCCCAACTAAAAAATTCCCATGGAAATGGAGTGATCACCAGAACCAATTCTAAAGCAAGCACTATTTTTTCGCGGCATTTAATGTTCGTGATGCAGAAGAACCCACATTTTTCATCATGAAATGTTTACAAATGTACACCTTTCTAATAATGTCTAATAAGAATACTAAAAGCTTGTGAGCATGACAATTTCACCAATCCTAGCCAGTCGCGAAATTGTTCATACACATAGATATTTCATGCAAACCTTGACCAAGTTTTATGACACAGTTGCACAGTTGACACTCTGAGCTTTTCAGTAGTATCTGAGACCACAAGTGTAATGTGTATAACATCTGGACAGTTTTGGGAGATTTCTCTTTAGTCAAACAAGATAAGCTATTATGTCTCGCTGTTGGGAGTCTAATAACATATCTCTGATTGAATCATCAAGGCTAAACAAATATAGCTTTGACTCCATCACAGACTGCAGGACTGTTAAAATAAACTGCATAGGTACATGTAATTTACAAAGACTGCAAAATAATTTAGACAATTTTCCTTATACTAAAAACAAAATGGCAGCCTCCATGTATATGTAGAAAGACCTAAATGTCCAAGAATATGCAATCTGGTGCAATAAGGTTGGCGGTTGCCCCGCCAACCAAAAACCCATGATAATAGAGACAACCCGATATCCCGAAATAAGTTTATCACTAAAACACAATTGAGCCTAAACACCTGGAACCACCCAAATTATACGGTGGGAACCATCAATAAATAACACCGGGCATATTAAGGGGATAACAACAACTTTTATGGCGCTTTTGACATTACACATATCCAAACATTTATTGGATAGGCTATCACTCAGCTCTACGGAATAAAGCGGCATGAAGTCCACGTTTGGGTGGTGAAGGGTTAGGTCATCGATCTCCCGTAAAAAGGTCCACGGTAAGTCGACAAATTTCAAATGGGGGGGGGGGGGGGGGGGGGGGGTGCCACGTTTAGATAGCAGTTTACACACCCAGTTTATGAGGTCCACGTTTGACACCAAAGAACAGTAGGTGGGAGTGTGTGTGGTTGTAGAGTTTCATAGGTTGTAAAATACGGCAATTCATTTTTAATACAATGGTTTTTAACAACACATGAATGTATATCAAGCCATGACAATTTTCGCCATTTATTGCGTACGTAACTCGAGGGGAGGGGTGGGGTGGTACATTTACGTACGCTCTGTACGTAAGTAAAAATGAAGACCCCATCCGTCTATATTGGCAATCACGCCTCATATACTTCTTAAACAAGTATAGAGGCCCTACATATGACGTAGTTTATCGGAATCATTGTGGACTAACTGAACCTTGTTCACTAAAAGTATAAGAAGTAAAAAATCCTATTTCATAGTCATGTGATTTTACATCACTTTCCAAATTCCCGCGTCAATTTAAAAGAATAAACTGAATGGACTGTATTCCGGTGAATGACGTATGGTTGAGCTAATGATTTCTTCCTTCTGGTTGCTGCCCCCAAATTATAGAATGAGCTCCCAGTACATCTGAGGGAATCTGTTTCCTTGCCTACCTTCAGACGTGCACTTAAAATGTATCTGTTTCCAACATAATTTGTTACTCTGTTTATTTGGATTTTTGTTGTTGTTGAAAAATGGTCGAAACATTTTTGTTCCAAAAGGAGCTAAATCCACGCGTTTCCGAAAATAAAAAAGAAAGACATGCAATACAGCGAAAATCAAAAAATGAAATCAAACCAGTTTTTAAGCTTCCACGTATGATATCTTTCATAGGGCAGAATAAGCATAATCAAAGAAGTGCAACATCCTCATTTTAAAAAAACGTTGATTTTCTCCCATTTCACTTACATGTATAGTAAGTTCGCTCCTTTTGGAACCAAACTCTTCATATGTGTGTTTGTATAAGATCTACCCCATACAAAGAAGTGCAACATCCTCATTTAAAAAAACCCGTTGATTTTCTCCTATTCCACTTATAGTAAGTTGGAACCAAACTCTTCTATGTGTATTTGTATAAGATCTACCCCATACATGTAGCTTCAGGTTTGTAGGTGATTGGTACGTAACAAGATCCCTGGGAAAATGTAAATGAATGATGACGTCCCAAAACCTGCCAGTAGTGTGCAAAAATGCAGTGTGTTCTCTGTCGCTAAAGGTAAGGCAGTGGCATAATTATCCTGGAAGGGCTGAAGGGTAAGAAGTAATACTGTCTAGAATACTATAACGCTAGGTTCCAGGCGCCTGCATTTTATATCTATTGAAATACGAACGCATTATGTTCCCATCCCTTAACACTTTTGGACCGGTGATTTTGACATTTCGTCGGTAATAAATCATCTAAGATGTTGTCAACCGCTGATTATGTGGTCCGTTTTCAGGGTTATGAAGGTTAGTTTATGCCCTTGGGGCATAATTATGTTCTGTGCAGTCTTTTAATTGGACCACATAGTGGGAAATAGACACATCATTTGATGATTTATTAGTACCGGTGAAATGTCAACGGTTCAAAAGTGTTAAGGGACTGGGAACATATGGATATGCTTCAACTATGTTGACAATGAAAACAGGTATAATATAACAGCAAAAAAACGAATTACTTCCGAAATGAATTACCTTCACGTTATTCTTAAGAAGGGAGACTACACAGACTTAATATGAGCCATGTGAACATGTAACAATATTGTTGTTATCTCTATCAAATGCGTTGCTACATATATCTAACCATAATAAAATGCCGTCGATCTTGCTGCATAATTGCTTATTGAAGCTACACTAAACGATTCACAAGGATACCGAAATTTTGCCCAATTTTAATGTCTTCATGACTACTTCTCAGTACTCAAATGTGTGATAATTTAAATAGTCTAAAGAAGGTTTATCTGCTAAGGTTCGGAATCATGAGGTTGTTGATGCCAATATGTTTATTTAGTTGGTATTCTAAAACGAAGGACATTTAAAATTGAATGAAAACAAATTATCCACTCTGTACATATTAGTAGTCGATGAAAATCAGACACAAATCATTTTGGAAAAAATGGTTAAGAATTAATATCTTGTCATCCACATTTTAAAACACACTTATAGATTAGTATTGGTATAGGTACACTACAGATCTTCTACAGAATACAAACATGAAAAATAATTCTAACGTTTTAAAATTAAAGGACATTATGACACTCGAGAATGAGTGTATGCGCACGTGACATGTTCAAAATGCGTGATTGGACAACATCAAGTTTGATCAAAGAGAAACACGGTAAGGCCACACACAACAAATGTTCTACGGGCAAACGGACCCCTCAGGTTGGGTCGGTCAGTTGGGCTTTTTTGTGTGTGTTTTTCCCTTGAACGTAATAAATTAGTAAAATCTCGAAAATGTTGCCATAACTTAAAATGGCAAACAATATTATTTGGAACCGTAGAACAAGGTTTCTTTTTATCGCTGTCTATAAATAGCGAATGTCAAGTAGCTTTTACGTCAAAGTGATTTCGTGTGCAACTAACATTTCTATGAGCCAGTCTCTAAAGTATCTGCCTAGTTCATGTTCAAATAATACATCAACTGTGTATGAGACTCGCGAAATGAAATGTTCAACGCGCCATGAATATTTTTCTTTTCTCTAAATGGATTATTTGTATTGTTAAGTGAGCGATGCAAAACTGACGATATGGTTTGAATTTACAGACTCCTAATGAAATCAGTTTCTAAAAATTGAGCATTGTAAGTAAATTGATGACAAATTCTTTAACAGTGTAAATTGTACACAGTAGATCATATTAATTATTTCCTGATCACACAATTGTCGACCTACATTCCGTAGCGAGAAGGGAAGGGGGGGGGGGGGCGGAAAATTGGCGCTGTCGGTTCATTTGACAAGAGGAATCATGGAATTGTGATGGTCAAAAGTACACAGATGGAAATTGTTCGCGCGCTTCACGCGCATGTGTCCCCAAAATGCAATAATGTTTGGGTACAAACTTGTTTAGAGCTGAAATGTTAATCAAAGCAAAAATAAGTGTAGAGTCATTTTCGGGCACTTCGCGCGCATATCTTCAGTCACAACAATCTTGTCGGTTAACTTTCATTTCTTGCCAACCCCCCGCCCTCATGTAATAAACCTAGCTACGCCACTGATTCGGTGTGTTCATTTGAATATGTGTCTAAACGTAACTCTATTTATAATTTAAATATATACCTTACAAATATTTTAAAATACCTAAAATACATCATAATGCACATACAATTGCGAGAAAGACAGGGGTATATTCCAAGAAAATTGAAGGGTAGATATCATTTCAAATTACATTCCATACAAGCGACTTTAATAGCTGCGATACGACTATAATTGAATGATAAAGAAGTCCAATTAAGGAACGAGGTTTCTAAATTAACTTCCAGTCGATCTTAAATGCAACACGGTCTATACTAACTTAATATATAACGCTATAATATGTAGTTTAATTGATGAACTAATGTCAAGGGCAAAGTAAAGTCGTGGAAGTGACAAGAGCTAATCTTGTTCTGGTTGTTACGAAATTATCAAGAAGCGTGGCGGGTTATACAGCCTTTATGTCTATTGAGTCAGTGATATTGATTCAATTTATTCAATGTAGACTGAGTGGTCTACATGAGTAACTATACTTATAATAGTCTCACACCTATGCTCAAACGATTCAAGCGAGAATGCGAGATTGGTGTCTTATACGTACATGTGCTGAAGGCAAACAAGATAAATTAGTGCAAGATGTCATTATTTTCTGATACCATTCTTATACAAAATGCAATATCTGTCATAGGGGTCAACTTTTCAAATGTTTGCCAAAATATTACAATTTTATAAAATGCATCATGTTTTTATAGTTAGATATATAGTCTAGTATCTTATTCCGGTTTGGTGCTCTCAAATTATGATTTACCATTCATTTGCTAAAAGGCACTAAAAAGACAAACAATCCCCAACAGCATACACCACTACAACAACAAACAAACCTAATTTTCCACTAGCCACCATCAGACTTGTATATTACTTTGAAGCCCGCTTCGAAGTTGGCGCAATTATCTGGATCATTTTCAGTCGCAATAGGTGAGAGGAGATTTCTTTTTTTCGGAAATGCTATTTTCACCAACAAAGATCACCGGTATGTATCTGCTTTGTCGTTGAATTATTCCAAGATGACCGATCAATTATAACACATCGACCACAACATTCCTTTGTCAAGAGTTACTCTTTATATAAAATGTATCATTGACATAATTATACAAGTGGCCGCCATTTTGAATTTTGCCGACCATATGGTAATTTTGATCAATATAGTGTATTCGTATTATATTTGTATCACACTAGTACACTATTAACACTAATCAAATATTGTTCAATGCATTTAAACATTTTATTTGTAATATATGGACGCCATTTTAAAATTTTAGCCGCCATCTTAGGTTCCAATCATCTGCCAATTGGTTTGACCTATATAACATTCGTGCAAACTTTGGTGCTTGTATCTGGTCTGTAAACGTAATTTCGTTAAGCAATTCCACTGTTCTCTGTCACTATAAATGTATGGCAGTGGCTTAATTTTCCTGGAAGGGTATGAAGTAAAACTGTCTAGAATACTATACCGCTGGGTTATAGGTGCCCGCATTTTCTATCCATAATACGAACGATATGCTACAACTGTGTTGACAATGAAAACAAGTTATAACAGCAAAATAGTAATTACCTTCACATTATTCCTAAGAAGGGAAACTACAAAGACTTAATATAAACTATGTGAACAGAACATGTTGCTACATGTATATAACCATATTGAAATTAGAGGAGAAATGCCATCGATCTTGCTGCATTATTGCATATTGAAGCTATATACAATATATAAATGATTGAACAATTTGTTTACAAGGAAACCGAAATTGGGCCCAATTTTAATGTCTTCATGACTACTTTTCAGTACTCAAAAGTGTGATATAATAAAATTGTTTAAAGATGGTTCATTTGCTAATATTCGTAACCATGAGAGGTTGTTGATGCCAATGTTTATTTAGTTGGTATTCTAAAACGAAAGTGATCAATTGAATGAAAACAAGTTATCCACTCTGTACATAATAGTAGTCGATGAAAATCAGACACAAATCATTTTGGAAAAATTGGTTAAGAATTAATATCTTGTCATCCACATTTGAAATCACACTTATAGATTGATGTGGGTATTATATGTATACTACAGATCTTCTACAAAATACAAACATGTTAAAGAATTCAAAAATTTATATCAAAGGACACTATGACACCCGAGAGTGAGTGTATGCGCACGTGACATGTGCAAGATGCGTTAATGAACAACATCAAGTTTGACCAAAGAGAAACACGGTAAGGCCACACAAAAAAGAGGTTCTACAGGCAAACGGACGCCTTAGGTTGGGTCGGTCGGTTGGGCTTTTTTGTGTGTGTTTTTTCCCTTGAGCGTAATAAGTTAGTAAAATCTCGAAAATGTTGCCATAATTTAAAATGGCAAATAATATTATTTGGGTCGGTATTCGTTTGCATGTGAATCTTTTTTTCACCAATTTTCCACAAACAAATAGGGGGCGGTCGGAACCGTACAGCCATTTTATGGCAAAAGGATGTATCTTATACGTTCTTTCCTAATGATATACTTCCTTTTAACAAGGATTGTGTTAACTTGGTTCAATAATCCTCACTTAAGAAAAGGTTGCAACTTGTAAAGACAATAAAAGTAATATACTGCCTTTTACACTACATGAATTATGGAGAAAAAAACTAACTTTGATCATGTTAAAAGGAAGTATACTATTAGAAAACTACATATAAGATACATTCTTTTGCCATAAAAGGGCTGCGTAGAAGAAGGTTTCTTTTTATCGTTGTCTATAAATAGCGAATGTCAAATAGCTTTTTGGTTTTACGTCAAAGTATAATTTCTGGTGCAACTTACATTTCTATGAGCCAGTCTCTAAAGTATCTGCCTAGTTCATGCTCAAATAATACATCAACTTTGTATGAGACTCGCGAAATGAAATGTTTAACGCGCCATGAATATTTTTCTTTTCCCTACATGGATTATTCGTTGTGTTAAGTGAGCGATGCAAAATTGACGATATGGTTTGAATTGCAGTCTCCTAATGAAAGCAGTTTCTAAAATTGCGCATTGTAAATGGATGACAAATTCTTTAACAATGTGAATTGTGCACAGTAGATCATACTAATTATTTCCTGATCACATAATTATCGACCTACATTCGATGCAGTGGTGTAGCCAAAGGGGGGGGGGGGGGGGGGGGGGGGGGGGGTTGACAGATAGCACTGTTTTTTACAAGAGGAATCATGGAATTATGATGGTCAAAAGTACACAGATGGACATTTTTCTCGCGCTACACGCGCACGTCCCCAAAATGCAATATCTTAGGGTACAAGCTTGTTTAGAGCT